>CM057966.1:5963430-7163430 GCA_030142095.1 Rubus idaeus
TGTAATGTGGTTTATAAAATAGCTTCGAAAGTTCTTGCTAATAGATTGAAGGTGATTTTACCTCATATAATATCTCCTCTTCAGAGTGCTTTTGTTCCTGGTAGACTGATCTAAGATAATACCCTGGTTGCTACGGTGGCTCATTTTATGAATAAACTTCGTAGGAAATATGATGGTTTTTTTTCTTTGAAGCTGGATATAAGTAAAGCTTATGACAGATTGGAGTGGCCTTTTATTGAGGCAATGTTGGCGAGGCTGGGCTTTGCAAGGGTCTGGATTGATTTAATTATGTGTTCTATTAAATCAGTTAGCTATTCTATCATGTTTGATGGTGAGCCTACTGGCTACATTGTGCCTACAAGGGGAATACGTCAAGGTGACCCACTCTCTCCCTACTTATTCATTCTCTGTGCTGAAGGTTTATCATCATTAATATCTCACTCTATTCATGAGGGATCATTGAAAGGACTTGTTATGTGTCCTGGGGCTCCTATCATTCATCATCTACTGTTTGCAGATGATAGTTTTCTATTTGGTGAAGCTACTGAGACCGAGTGCCTTAGATTTCGTCATATTCTTAATACTTTCGAACGTGCTTCAGGTCAAAAGATAAATTTGCAGAAAAGCAGTGTAGTTTTCAGTAAGAACGTTCAAGAGGCTTCTAAGTCACATTTGGCTAATATTCTTGGTGTTCAGTGTGTTGAGGATCACGGCATGTATCTTGGTTTACCAATCCAGTTTGGTAGGTCTAAGACCGCTATTTTTGAGTATTTGAAGGAAAAACTGGTAGAGCTAAAACTAGCACTCAATTAAATCCTTGCAAATAAAGATTTGTCACGAAGTAGTATGGATAAGCAAGGGTCTCCCGCAGAGGATTGAACTAATTACTAAACTACAATAGCTAAAGCAATAATATAAAAGATGGGGGGTTAACTAAGCTAACGAACTAGAAAATAAATGGTGGAAATTAATCCCAATTATGAGTAAATTTATGATGAGAGATAATCAATGAGAACAAGGTAACCAGGGACATGCTATTCACCACAAGACAATGCTTCGCTTTTGATATGTTAACCATTAAACTTTTTCTTCAATTGAATACCATTATTCAGATCAAGCCAATGATGTGTTGCACTTAACCTATCAATCTTTCATACTTGGTGTATTAGGTGCATGATGTGTACAACCTAACTTAGCTTCCAATGAGTAGCCTAGGATGATGTTTCCGAACAGTTAAACAAATCAGAAGTCATTAAGAACGAATAAATTATGAATAATGCTAGGCAACTTCGATACTGATGTTGTTCTAATTACCTAGAAGACGATTCATATGAACAAGCCAATTATTCATGCGCTACTCTAGAACATGTTATGATAAGGACGGTCATCAACACATTCATAGCAATAAAACCCTAATATGCTCACTAAGCGTGCACTCAAAGTAAACAAACTAGAAATTCATCGATGAATAAACAATGAATCATGCAAATATCCAACATCCAAAGAGTTATCAATTAACGCCAATATCAAAAACTACACATGTCTAGGGCTAGAAGCAGCCCCTAGTTACTAAGAAAATTAGCCACACATAGTCATGGCAATAATAAAATCCATCAGAAAAGTATTAAGAAAACCGAAAGATGGAATAAGGTAAAGGCGGTCGTCACGGCTCTCCAGCACTTGCTCTCTAGGTATCACCCCCTTCACCCTGGCTGATTAAAAGATGTTTAAATACCCCTAAGTTAGGGTTTAATTCGTCCAAGCCCAATAGGAGTCGAAGCCCATGAGGAGAAATCACAAATCCTAAATGAATTAGGATTCCAGATTCGCGGCAGATTGACCTTTGCTCACTTAAACAGTCATAACTTCTTCTAGAAGACTCCAAATCACGAGCCGTCACAAGCTACGAAAACTAGACATCCGGGGCTTTCCATCCATATGCAGTACATCTTCTAATTCATCCTGAGCTGCTCCCAGTGGACTATCGAAGTGGACTGATCTGCACAGGCAGATTCACCAACTTAGCTTGTAATTGCCACTTTTGACTTCTTTCCATCATGAATGCTCCAAGAGTCCTGTAAAACATAAAATAACGTAACTAGCTCGAATAATGATAGATTGTGAGAGACATAACATGAAATTATGCACAAAGGAGCACACAAATATGCTCCTATCAAATACCCCCACACTTAGCTTTTGCTAGCCCTCGAGCAAAACAACTAAACAGAACATAAACGAAGACTCAATCTATACCTTCCAACATTTGTCTCAGAGAACCATACAAGTCAATAACATCAAGAATAGTTTATTCATCACATCAGGTCCTAAAAACTTCATTCAAAAGTTAATAAATCCCTATAACCATCATGCTCAAATGTAGTGTGTGAAATAGCCATAAGTTAACACAATGAACCAAACCTCAATCGCCATGCTTCAGCCAAGTATTAACTCCATCCTCACAAGGATAATCACTCAATTTTCACTCAGATTTTCTGGCTAATTCTCATACATTCACTCAAGTTATATGTGAGAGGAATAATGTATACAAGACAACAAATAGCTCACATATGCATAACAAGAATAAAAGCTCTTTCTGGAAATTTAAATATGATCTCATGAAAGGAATATCAACTACTTGAATGAATAGAACACATGCCATAGGCTCACCCCTCAACACAAGTCTCCACAAGCCGAAAGTGCAACTTCCAAGATCAAAAGGTCTTAATTAAGGTTGTAATAGGGCCATGGGGTTAAGGATAAAGAAACGAAGGATAGGAAATAACAAAGATCCTAAGAAACTAGCAGAGCATTTATGAGACGCTAGAGATTCCAATTAATCTATGATAACTCATCAAGGTATAACAATGAATCTCATGAAGCAAACAACCTTTCTTCCACAATACAATATGTAAACTGAACTCAAGAT
This sequence comes from Rubus idaeus, assembly GCA_030142095.1. NCBI lineage: Eukaryota > Viridiplantae > Streptophyta > Magnoliopsida > Rosales > Rosaceae > Rubus > Rubus idaeus. Next base: position 5,966,357 of record CM057966.1, read on the forward strand.
TTTTTTTGTATTGTTCTTTTCAATGCCGCAACACATACTTATTTTTTTTCGTCTTTATTATTTCTATATTTTTTCGGCAATACTCCACTTGAGTCCAATTTATGTTTCAATGAAAAACACCCCCACACTTGCTCTTTGAGACAAGTCCACTAATCTTGCTTAAAAAGTACCTTGAACATATGTGAATCTCTGAAAATTAGCTCCACTACCTCCTTAGGATAGGGTAGGATATAACTATACTAGGCTTAAGGAATATGGTGATGTGGTTAACAAAGAGAAGGCTCACATAGGCTCAAAGGGGTTATCTAGGGGCTCATGATTAAGGATACAGGCTTAATTTGGCTTTGGTGGTAGTTCCTAGATGCCTTAATCATATCAAAGTCATCGCACATTTCAACACAAAGTTTCAAGAGGCCTCAAGGTGAGTTCTAGCAATTAGTTCTCAATATGTGTCGAATTCAAGTAATCAATCAATCAAAGAATAATGAGATCATGCAACGAATAAGCGACAAGAAAGCAAGAATTAGTGTATAACTCTCCAAAAGAATAACAATAAGACTCAAAGCCTCACAAAGGTTATACAAGTTCATACAAGACCTAACATGCTTCTCTCAATCCAATTCATCACATCAACATGGCTAAAAGTGCATAAATGGTTCAAGCATAATAATCATAGAAATCGATTAACCAAAGAATAAAATTTTAGACCTAAAGCAATGCTTAAACACATCTTTAGCCATAGAAATCAAAGTGCAATTCCCATCATTGCATTGGAAGGTATCCTAAAACACAAAACAAAACATAACAAACATTGACTCTTTTTGGATTTTCTGAGTTTTTAACCTTCTTTTTTTTTCAAATGGGACTCAAATTTACTCAAAACATATAATCATCATCATGTATTCCCTCCCCCACACTTGAATCAAACATTGTCCTCAATGTTAAACAAGAAAAAACAGGCAATGAAAAGAATCAAGCAAGGGAGATAGAGAGAGAAAGCAAATCTGTATTGGAGTGCCACGATCGCCATGCATTGGGTTGCCTCCCAAGTAGCGCTTGGTTTAACGTCCTCAGCCGGACGACACCAACGGCTATCCGAAGGTGATGGAGCCACCATATCCCGATTTTGTAAGGACACGCATTGTCTTGTTCTGAAATAATGGCGGGCCGTATGGATAAGTGGGATCACCACGAGAGGTTTTCTTGGAGGAAGATTCATTGGTGACGCGAGTAGATGGTGATGTAGTCGAACTATGACCCTTATTTGGTTTGTGATCTTTGCGAGAATGGGTACCATGTTGTGGTGCCACCTTGAGTGCAGCCACGGTCTCAATAGTGTTCTCATCTTTGCTTGGAACCTCTCGCTCCACATTATGCACCAAAACAGTCTCTAAAGGATCTTTGACAACAGTTGCATTGAAGGTGTCCTGAACAATCTCATCAATCACATCAGTAGAAAAACAACTATCAGTAGTAGGATACCTCATTGCTTCAAAGATATTGAAGCCAACTGTTTCTCCGAGCACAGTCATCGTCAAAGTCCCATCAAAGACATCAATCTTTGTCCTCGCCGTTCTCATGAATGGACGTCCAAGTATCAAGGGTAATGAAGTACGCATGGGTGCTTCCTCCATATCCAAAACAAAGAAATCTGCCGGTAGAATCAATCCATCCACACTTACCAACACATCTTCAATCATGCCTTTAGGATATTTCAATGAACGATCGGCAAGTTGGATGGTGACGTTGGTCTCCTTGAGTGGACCTAAATTAAGAGCTGCATACGCAGAATATGGCATTAAATTTATAGAAGCTCCTAAGTCTAATAAAGCACGCTCAAACCTGGTTGCACCAATGGTACAAGGTATGGTGAAACTCCCCGGATCCTTGAGCTTTGGTGGGAGCTTTCTTTGTAGCACAGCAGACACCTCCTCACTTAAAGCCACAGTTTCATATTTACCAAACCTTCTCTTGTTGGTACAGAGCTCCTTTAAAAACTTTGCATACTTAGGCACTTGTTTGATTGCATCCAACAGTGGTATGTTTACTTGGACTTTCCGGAATGTGTCCAAGATTGCCCTCTCATGCTCCTCTTTCTTGGATTGTTGAAACCTACGAGGAAAAGGAATAGGAGTAAGATATGTATCGGAAACAACTTTACTTACCTTGTGAGGATTTGGAGGTGGAGATGGCTCAGATAGAAATCCCAAACCCGTAGGGATTATTTTCTCAATTTTGGATGAACTCTCGGTCGACCGGTCGCCGGAAATGTCGACCGGTCGCCGATCTTCAGTATACTTTTCGCCTTCCGTCGACCGGTCGATAGGAGTTGGTCGACCGGTCGAACTTTCTTCTGGATATTTTCTGTTTTCGGGCGACCGGTCGCCAGAATGGCGACCGGTCGAACGGACTAACGTCCGTTTGCCTTCCTCGTCGTCAAGTGCATTCTCCGAGTTCTCTCCTTCTACCACGGATTCTACGAACTTCTTTGGATTCTTGGGAACCTCTACAAGTTGCCTACCATTCCTCAAAGTCACCGCATTAACTTGTTCATGGTGAGTTCCCTTAGGATTAACCTCCGTTTGGCTAGGAAGTCTACCCGGTTCCCTCTTACTCAAGAGTTGCATCATCTGCCCCATTTGTTGCTGCATAGCTTCCATACGCTTATCATTCATTTGGATGTAGGTGGTGAGATTTGCTTCAAGCATTTGAGTTGTATTTGCACCCGTATCCCTTTGATTGTGGCCCATTGGTGGTGGAGGAAAGCTTGATTGACCACCTTGAGGATTTGCATAAGCACCCCATTGTCGAATTGGTTGTTGTCCATATTGTGGTCTTTGGTAGCCTCCCATTGCATTAGCTTGCTCAAGAACACTTGGACATGTCTCAGATGCGTGACCTACCATAGAGCACACCGCACACACCATGCTTGGAGGAACTAGTGCTTGTTGCACCAAGCTTGTCAAAGCTGCAATTTGTTGCTCAATATGAGAAGAATGTCCCACTTCATTCACAAAGGCTTTAGGAGCTTCTCTTCTAGACCCAAATTGTTGTGAGTTGGTGGCCATGCCTTCTAGCATTGTCTTTGCTTCAGCTGCTGTTTTGTTCATCAATGCTCCACCACTCGATGCATCAACCATAAGCCTATCGGTGTGTGCCAATCCTTCATAGAAGTACTGAACCAAATTGGCGTCTGCTAGCCCATGATGAGGACAAGAAGCAATGAGCCTCTTGAATCGATCCCAATACTCATGAAATAACTCTCGGTCAGTTTGTTGGATGCTCACTAGTTCCTTCCGAATCTCTGAAGCTCTCTTGGCCGGAAAGAACTTGACAAGGAAGATTCTTGCCATCTGTTCCCATGTGGTGATAGTGCCGGAAGGTAGTTCATACAACCAATCCTTTGCTTTGTCCTTCAAGGAGAATGGGAAGAGCCGCAATTTCACTTGCTCATCAGAAACACCATTAGGCTTCATAGTAGCAATCACCACTTGGAATTCCTTCAAGTGTTTGTGAGGATCTTCATTAGAGTGTCCACAAAAGTGCGGTAGCAGATGAATGGTACCCGATCGCAACTCATAATTTGTATCCAATGTCGGATACACAATGCACAAGGGAGAGTCGGTGGTGGTGGGCTGTGCAAGCTCCCTCAATGTTTGATTCACCAAAGCCATCTCTTGCTTTTGCTTCAGTGGTGGTAGAAGAGGCGGTGGTTGTCTACCAAGGGTGTTACGCCGCTGCTCTCTCAAAGTTCTTTCAAGCTCGTTGTCTATAGGAAGAATCTCTGAGCGTAATGAACGACGACCTTGCATAAACACCTGAAAACACAAATAAAGAAAACTAAATTAGTAAGGTAATTAAAGAACAATCCCCGGCGACACGGCGCCAAAAATTGGTAGAGCTAAAACTAGCACTCAATTAAATCCTTGCAAATAAAGATTTGTCACGAAGTAGTATGGATAAGCAAGGGTCTCCCGCAGAGGATTGAACTAATTACTAAACTACAATAGCTAAAGCAATAATATAAAAGATGGGGGGTTAACTAAGCTAACGAACTAGAAAATAAATGGTGGAAATTAATCCCAATTATGAGTAAATTTATGATGAGAGATAATCAATGAGAACAAGGTAACCAGGGACATGCTATTCACCACAAGACAATGCTTCGCTTTTGATATGTTAACCATTAAACTTTTTCTTCAATTGAATACCATTATTCAGATCAAGCCAATGATGTGTTGCACTTAACCTATCAATCTTTCATACTTGGTGTATTAGGTGCATGATGTGTACAACCTAACTTAGCTTCCAATGAGTAGCCTAGGATGATGTTTCCGAACAGTTAAACAAATCAGAAGTCATTAAGAACGAATAAATTATGAATAATGCTAGGCAACTTCGATACTGATGTTGTTCTAATTACCTAGAAGACGATTCATATGAACAAGCCAATTATTCATGCGCTACTCTAGAACATGTTATGATAAGGACGGTCATCAACACATTCATAGCAATAAAACCCTAATATGCTCACTAAGCGTGCACTCAAAGTAAACAAACTAGAAATTCATCGATGAATAAACAATGAATCATGCAAATATCCAACATCCAAAGAGTTATCAATTAACGCCAATATCAAAAACTACACATGTCTAGGGCTAGAAGCAGCCCCTAGTTACTAAGAAAATTAGCCACACATAGTCATGGCAATAATAAAATCCATCAGAAAAGTATTAAGAAAACCGAAAGATGGAATAAGGTAAAGGCGGTCGTCACGGCTCTCCAGCACTTGCTCTCTAGGTATCACCCCCTTCACCCTGGCTGATTAAAAGATGTTTAAATACCCCTAAGTTAGGGTTTAATTCGTCCAAGCCCAATAGGAGTCGAAGCCCATGAGGAGAAATCACAAATCCTAAATGAATTAGGATTCCAGATTCGCGGCAGATTGACCTTTGCTCACTTAAACAGTCATAACTTCTTCTAGAAGACTCCAAATCACGAGCCGTCACAAGCTACGAAAACTAGACATCCGGGGCTTTCCATCCATATGCAGTACATCTTCTAATTCATCCTGAGCTGCTCCCAGTGGACTATCGAAGTGGACTGATCTGCACAGGCAGATTCACCAACTTAGCTTGTAATTGCCACTTTTGACTTCTTTCCATCATGAATGCTCCAAGAGTCCTGTAAAACATAAAATAACGTAACTAGCTCGAATAATGATAGATTGTGAGAGACATAACATGAAATTATGCACAAAGGAGCACACAAATATGCTCCTATCAAAAACTCACTAAGAAACTAGTCAGCTGGCGTACGAAGATTTTGAGTGCTGCTGGGAAAGAAATCTTGATTAAAGTTGTTGCTCAAGCAGTGCCTCTTTATGTCATGAATTGTTATATGCTCCCTCTGGGTTTATGTGATGATTTACATCAATTGTGTGCCCAATTTTTCTGGGGTAGTACAGAGGAAAAAAAGAAAATTCATTGGCGGTCTTGGGACCGGATGTGTTTGACGAAGACAGAGGGAGGTATGGGTTTTAAGAACCTGCATGCTTACAATCTGTCCATGTTGGCCAAGCAAGGTTGGCGTTTAATTTCTAATCCCAATTCTCTCATTGCCAGACTTTATAAGGCTGTATATTTTCCAGAGGGTTCTTTTTTAACCGCTGATATGGGGGAGTCTCCTTCTTTCTCTTGGAGAAGTATTCTGAGTGCTCGACATGTCCTCCAAGCTGGTCTTATGTGGAAAATTGGCTCAGGAGCGTGTATTGATATTTGGGAGGATGCATGGATTCCTGGCATTCCTGCTAATTCTATTCAAAGACCGGTACACTGCATCTTCCAATATGTTTCAGATTTAATTCATTCTGATTCTAAAACGTGGAATTTTCAAGCTCTCAATTTATTATTCCCACAAGACATTGTAAGTGCTATTCTTTGTATCCCTTTGAGTTCCAGACTATCCCAGGACAAAATCTCTTGGAAGCTTGAGCGAAAAGGTTTATTCTCAGTGAAATCTTGCTATCGAATAGCTAGAGACCATGTGTTGGGAAATTTTTTATCTTCTCCTTCGTGAGGTGATCCTTATGATCTTCTTTGGAAAGCTTTGTGGAGAGCAAAAGTTCCAGAGAAAGTGGCAGTTTGTGTCTGGAGAGCATGTAACAATTTACTTCCTACAAAGGAGAAGCTGAGCACTAAGGGTTTTACTGGAGATTTGAGATGTCCATTATGTTCTCATCCTTTTGAAACAGTTGGGCACATTTTTTGTGAATGTCCTACAGCCAGTACTATTCTTCTACAGCCCCCCTTTTCTCTAGTTTTAAATGTTCCTCCCTCTTTCATTTTCAAAGAGTGGATGCTGGAACAAGCTATTTCTCTGCCCCCAGCCATTTTTGCACGACTTTTGATGTTGGTGTGGAGTTTATGGAAGAATCGGAATGATATGGTTTGGAATGGTACTGCTAGACCGAGTCCAGTTATTATTTCTGTTTCTATGGCTTGGTATGAGGATTTTCTGAATGCTAATTATCCTTCTTCTGGGCTTGATAAGCTATCCATGCAAGCGGCCAAACATTGGGTACCTCCCTCTGATCCTACTGTGCTTCTGAATGTTGATGGTTCCTTTCTTTGTTCTCAGATTTTTGGGGGTGTGGGAGGAGTTCTCCGAAACTCTAAGGGTGAATTTCTTGCTGGTTTCTCTTATAGACAGAGCGCTGTCTCTTCTGCCCAGCATATTGAACTCTTAGCCATTCAAGCTGGTATTCAGTTTCTCAATGCTATGAATATTTCAAATGCAATTATTCATAGTGATTGCCTTCTTGCCATTCAAGCAATTACTACTGTGGGGGAAGATTTGTCAACCTTGGGAAACCTTATTGAGGATATTAAAGCTTTGCTCCTTATCTCTCCTCACATTTCAGTTCATCATGCCTACAGAACAACAAATTTTGTTGCTCATAGATTAGCTAGTTTTAGTTATGAGTCAAACATTCATACTGAGTGGTTTTCTCATGCTCCAGATTCTATTCTGGATGCCCTCATCTACGATTGTAATCGTATCTAGTTCAATAAAATTCTCTTTTATTTCAAAAAAAAAAAACTCAATTAATTTACCTACTTAGTTAATTTACCTACACTATATATAGGTGATAAATTAGCATTTATTGAAGAAAACCTATTTTGTATGTGCATAGTCAATCTAGGAACAATCAATTCTAGAATAGAATAAGGAAAGTGAATCCTTCTAGAATATAGATTATATTTAGAATAAGATTATTTATTCAATAAAGATTGTATCTTGCCTTCTACAACAGTGTATACACTAATCATAGTATATGTAAAAGAATTAATTTATCCGCATGTACTAATATGATATATAAAAAATAAACTTAGTAAAGCATATTCATATTAACAAGTATTTCATAATTTACCTACACACTGTGTCACTAACTCACTATCTACCATTAATAATTCATAATTTGTAATTAATCTACCACAAAATTTAATTTACTTATAGATGTTTGAAGCAGATTTGGAAATTAAAAATTTGAATGATAGAATTAATTGTAGGACTATATATTAATAACGGAAATTTGAATAATCAACTTAATTATAAGGATTTGAATTGAATGTTACTAGATGTTAAATATTTTCTGATTGTGGCTAATTCTGTAAATAATTATAAAATAAGGTAGGAATATATCCAATGTGTCATCTAAAATTTAATATTGGCCTAAATCTAGTAATCTAAAAATCAATAAATTATATTCTATAAAATAAAAGTTTGCAGGAATGTTCTAAATATTCCTAAAATAAAAAAAATAAAACTGTTAGGATTGACCAAGCAATAGGCCTCGATCATAAATTAACCTAATACAACAATGATTTATTGTTGTTATAGGTCACATGTCTTTTTTTTTTCCTGCCGAATTAGTGTTACTTAACCGATTAATTGTTGTGCAAGTAGTAAATTAATTAAGCTATAAGTTGTTGTGTACTGATCGAATTAATTAAACATGACATGTCCATATATTTTCTTACATAAATCCCAAAGAACAAATTATGACTCTGATTAAGATAGTCTCAAGATATATGCTTACTCGTAGTCCTTTAAATCCCTCCCTGATAAATTGGTCACTGCTGTTAAAACAGTTCTCCATTCCTTTAGCTTCTCTAAGGTGTACATCCGAGACTCTTCAAATTTAGTGAAAGCTTCTTCAAAATTGTACGTCTCCAGATAATTTAGATCGAAAAAAAGTGGCAGAATTCTGGCTTTGTCTTCCATGCATTGATAGATCGCTGTAAGTTCCTGCAAACACAGACTAGAAGAAGCATAGTTTGGTGACAGAATAATGATGGCGAACCTTGATCCTTTAATTGCCTCTACGATAGTGGGAGATAAAATATCTCCTACTTGAATGCTTGGGTGAGCCATGAATGTTTCAATGTGTTTCTTTTTTAGTCGACGGTGTAATTCAGATGTAAAACCCTTGCGAGTATCACGGCCCAGGAAACTCAAAAACACACCATACTTCCATTGACGAACTGATGATAATGAAGGAAGAGATGCCAAAACCATTGGAATCAGCAAGGTGCAAATTAAGAATACACGCAAGAAACGAACAATAAGAGATATATAGACGTTCAAGGAATTAAGGGAAATAATATATGGAACCGATGGATAGTACGTGGAGTCTGGAGGTTTAAGGAGGGGAGGTTTCCATAAATTCATTTGAACAATTTTCAGCTTCACCCGCCCCCTAGTTAATATATTTAAATTTTATAATTTCATAATTCAATCATTTATATTATAAATTATACTATTTATATCATTTCTGAAGAAAAAAAAATAATGGAATAGAAGATTGTTTAACTATCCACCTTAATGAAACAAATGAACGGTTCTGACAATAATTACTACTATTATAATTAACTGCCTATTTGTTTCATATGAATGAATAACCAAAATATTTCTGATTCGATTGATTATTTTTTTCAGAGATGATTTATAAAAGATAATACTATAAACAGTTGAATTAGAAAATTATAAAGTGCAAATAGGTTAACTAAGGTATCCAAGGATGAACCTAAAAATTATTGAATTCATTTTCTTTTGGTATGTACAAGTATTAATTAAAGTTACTACATTTAATTTTTATCAAGTGAATTTTACGGCTAGTCAAAAGCTATTGCTTTATGGGCCTCCACAAAAATTAATAAAAGAGAAATTAGTTTTGATCTAGACATATTGACTGTCGCTCCGGAGAATAGGTTAACATTGAAATTCAAATAAATATTTCAGAATGAGTTTAGCTTAGAGTATAAATATGGTTATAGCAGTCCGGTTGTTTAAAATATATCTAAATCTGTAGATACTCAACGCCACAAATATTATTGTCATCCCTAATTTTCATCTTTCTACAATTTAAATTGTACATCTATTGTGTTCGATCATCGAATTCGTGTCTGAAATGAAATGATATAATTTACAGAACAATATGGCTTGGGATTTAGATTGCAACTACTTGACTTTTGATTATTCATTGTTCAATCTAAAAAACATTTAACATTGTACAATTGCCAAGGTATATATCTTGATGTAAATGTACTCAGCAGAAAATTTTGATTAGAAGATAATTAATTATAAAGAGAATATATGGAATCCAAACGAGTAGATCAATTGGCCGGTCTTGTTTGGTGTGCTGGAGAACAAGGTGAAAATATTAATTTGACATGTTTGTTTTTAAGGGTCCTTGACTAAGAAGTACAAAGTTAGGGGAAATATTTCTCACTAAAGATGCTACAGTAAAAAATTGTCTATTAAGGACAGAAATATTACAATTTTTTATTGTGATCAATAAAATTCACTATTCATCCATTTTATTGTTCACAATAAAAAAATTCATGACCATTGACCCAGTTTTTATTGACATCAATAAAAAAATTTAGGAATAATAAGTTTTATTGTAGTCAATAAAAGCTAGCTAGTTTTTATTGATCATAATAAAAATGACTCTTAATCCCGTTTTTATTGATCACAAGAAAAATTATTGTTCACATATTTCTATCATTAATGGGTGACGTGGTATTGTTGCAATTCTTAATGGGTAAAAAATTACCACGTTTGAACCTATAAAGTATTTACCTTTGTTTTAATTGGTTCCAAATCAGGAGCATTCATCGCTGTGTGGAGCATCATATAATTAGCTGAACTCTTTTGGAGCATAAAGCAAGGTCGACTTTGATTATATAAACAAGAAATTACCAAAGACATAACTTTAAGATGACAGTGATATGAGATTATTTTAAGCCTGGAATCCCATCGTAAATGTAGTTGACTGGTTGCTCAACCACCCTTAGGCCCCTGTCAAGCTTAATCAAACACAGAATAGGAACCCGTACATGCAGAAACAAACTAAAAGCAAAAGAAAAGGTCACAACCAAATGTCGTTGCTCGACAATACTCAGTTGGGGTTGTCTACAATATTTTTGGAAGCACCCTAGAGGCCTAGAATTTTCGCTCATAGTTACTGTTTAGAGCATTAGCCAGGGTAATTCTGGATTGTACCATGGTTGGTTTTATTATACCACGGTACGTGGCTCAATCTGAGCCGTTGATAACATATTAGATATTATTTTAATGGCAATGAATTATGTGTATTGACAAATGTATCCTTAGACTCTCTTTTTCCTCTCTCTCCCCGAGTTCCTCTCTCTCTCTCTGTTGTCGGCGCTGCCTCCACAACCGGCCACACTTGCACGTCACCGCCCGCCCCCACCAAAGGTAGAGGCGTGTTCCGGCGACCCTCCCCACCCGATTTCAAATAGAACCTTGCCGGAAAATAGCCGCATGCATGGCCGGAAATGGCTTAACCTTCAAGCTTTTGGTCTAATCATTTTTGGCCACCTCCGACCTTCAAAACCCAGTAGGTTTTGAAGCCCTCAATCCCAGATACCTCGTGGTGTCTTCGGATTTTAATTTCGACCACCATAAGAGGCGGATCGAAGCCGGGAAGTTTTGGGTTTCGGAAACTTCCGGCGCCAATATCTCATGATCTAATTCAAATCTCACCTTGACATAGTTACTAAACTTGTTGGGTTTGTTGTAATGAACACGATGACATAAATTTTGAAGGAATCGGAGAAAGTTGACGGTGGCGCCAACGGTGGTGGTCGGTCGTAGCGGTGGCCGGCGACAGTGAGGAGAGAGGGACAGACCGAACAAAAAAAATTCGTTAAGGGCAAAAAAGAAATTTTACAATAGGGTACAATAAAATCTTGGTGCAAACTAGACGCGCCCCATTAGGCATTGATTATATATTATCTGGTCACAAATTAAAAGCAAAAGAAAAGGCAAGTTTTTGAAATTGTTGTGAACTTACACACCTATTTTTCTGTTTGGCCCCCCTCACACGATAGTTAATCATTTAGTCTCTTTATAATTAAAGGTGGAAGACTAATTAAGTTGGTTTTTCTTATAGTTTATTTTCTTTTCTCAGCTTGATTAGAAATAAATTAATTGAGAAACACATAAGATCAAGTGCATAAATTTCTTTCAAAATTTGATAACGTGTAGTTTTAATCGACTTATGTTAATTAAGTTTGGAGCACGCTAGCTAACTCTAGCTGTTTATATATTAAACATTCTTACGGCATACTTACTTAGAAAACATATATTTGACGATTTAGACTTGTAAAAGGACTTCATCAATATCCTTCATTTGTTTACTCGATCCCTTTATATATTAAACATGCATGGTTAATTATGGCATCCTTAATTACCTGTAAAGGACTTCCCCAGGTAGAGATTAATTAGATAGGCACCAACTGTATGACTACTGTTGTCAAACACATGACATTTCATGTAGAGATTAATTAGATAGGCACCTACCGTATGACTAATGATGTCAAACACATGACATGAAATGAAGGCACCAATCGTATGACTAATGATATCAAACACATGACATGACATTTCATGTAGAGATTAATTAGATAGGTACCTACCGTATGACTAATGATGTCAAACGCATGACTAATGACTAATGACATGTCATGTGTTTGACATCATTAATCATAATGTGTTTGACATCATTAATCATATGTAAGGATTAAAATATCGTTCATTACAGATATAACGGAAGCTAAAAAAAAGATATATCATTATCAAAAAAATATCGGAGATATTTTTATTTAAACACGATTTAAGACATAATTATTAAAAAATTCAATAATTGATTATATGAGACATATGACAACTTTATTTACATTCAGCAGGAGTTCCTAGCAGGTTGAAATTGCGCTCGTCCATTTACTAACAGGGACGGAGCCAGAATTTTGAAATGCCCTGGGCTAAATTTTCCTTTAAAAAAAAATAGACGATGCTTGTTTTTTTCAATGAAATTTTTCAATATTTAATTGATAAAAGAATGAGTAAAAGAATTTTCAAAGGTCAATGATTTCAATTTGACTAATGTTAAAGTTGGTAATATAGTTGACTGCAACCATAGATATTACGTTGTAATTTCTATAAATATAATAAATAAGCTCAAAATTTGCATTTATATCCCATAGAAGGAATATGGTAGTAGAATATATTACCAATGATATTATCAACTTTTTTGTAGCACGATTATGACACAATTAAGACAAATAAAAAGAGACTTTCGTTTAATTGTTGGGAATGGTGGGATGAATTATGAAAAAATTAATATATTACTATAGAAAGTTTCCTTTTTGTATTGAATTGGCAGGGTTATTTACTGAAAAATTATTGGCCAAGATAATCTATACATGTATTACTATGATTGGCTGGATAATATTGCCTGGGCTACAGCCCATGCAGCCCTTAACTATAATCCGTCCTTGTTTACTAACTACAATAATCAAACTAAGTCATAGATCCAATGATGATAATTGACTAATTGCCTTCATTAGTTCTAAGTTTTTAATTTTTAAGCACCATATAAGAAATTTAAAGTATGAATTAGGCTTTAAACCCAAACAACGATGTACCTTCAAAAGGAAAATACTTTTTTGTCCGACCCAGGTGAGATCTTTGTGTCCGACATCTCTCTTATTGGCATACATTCAGAAGTGTAATCCATGATTTGAACCGTTGATTTTGTAAAAAAATATTGGCAAAATATCACTTTTTTTGGTCACTCAACTTTGGGGTTTTAGACACTTTCATGACTGAAGTTTTCAAAATGTCACTTTGGTCACTCAAGTTTGAGACCGTATGTCACTTTCATCACTGTTGTCTATTACACCCGTTAAACAATTGTTTCCCTCTTATTTCAAGCCATTCCAAGCTATTGCTTCAGTGATGAAAATGGCATACGATCTCAAACTTGAGTGACTAAAGTGATATTTTGAAAACTTTAGTGATGAAAGTGACATACGGTCTCAAATTTGAGTGACTAAAGTGATATTTTGAAAACTTCAGTGATGAAAGTGTCTAAAACTCCAAAGTTGAGTGACCAAAGGTGACATTTTTCCAAAAACCTTTATAGATCAATTATGGAAAAAAATATTTAAATTAGGAGATCGTTAACTCATCCAATTATATCAAACAAATGAACGGTTTTGGTAAAAATTAACATTTTCATGACAAACCATCCATTTGTTTGATGCAATTGCATGAATAAACGATGTTTGTTTATTTTGATTTTTTGCAAAGTTGATCTATAAAGATTGCTTTACAAGATCAACAGTTCAAATCATAGATTACACTTCCGAATGTATGCCGATAAGAGGGAGTTTGAACAAAAATATCCAACCTAGGTCAGACGAGTATTTTCTCCTTCAAAATCATTTTAAATTTGTGAATTGAAATTTTTTTTTTATATTTTTTTTTCCTAATTACATATATCGGGATATTGTAAGATATAACGGGATATATCGGCAATATCGGAGATATTTGATGACGTTACAGAAATTTCAGAGATATTTGTAGACATGATAAATTATTGTGGAATGATATATTGATAGGTTAAAAAAAAGATATATCGGCATATCGGTAAATATTTTAATCCTTGGTCATACTCATACGGTAAGTGCCTATCTAATTAATCTCAACATGAAATGTCATGTCATGTGTTTGACATCATTACTCATATATACGATAGGTGCCTTCATTTCATGTCATGTGTTTGACATCATTAGTCATACGGTAGGTGCCTATCTAATTAATCTCTACATGAAATGTCATGTGTTACCAGCAGTAGTCATACAGTTGGTGTCTATCTAATTAATCTCTACCTGGGGAAGTCGATCCTTTACATGACATGAAATGAAGGCACCTATTGTATAACTAATGATGTCAAACATATGACATGACATTTCATGTAGAGCTTAATTAGATAGGCACCTACCGTATGACTAATGATGTCATACACATTACATGATAGGTGCCTATCTAATTAATCTCTACCTGGGGAAGTCCTTTACATGTAATTAAAGATGCCATAATTAAGCATGCATGTTTAATATATAAATGAGAAAAATCTCCGGTACCTGAACTATCATCAAATGCAATTTTTGGTACCTGAACTTTCAAAAGGAACCTAGTGGTACCTGAACTATACCTCTGTTAGCCATTATAGTATCTGTTGTTAAATATTTCGTTAAGTGCTTATGTGACATGAGTAAAACAGTTATTATATTTATTTTCAATTTTCAAAATAAATTATACAAATAAACTATACCTCTGTTAGCCATTATAGTATCTGTTGTTAAATATTTCGTTAAGTGCTTATGTGACATGAGTAAAACAGTTATTTTATTTATTTTCAATTTTCAAAATAAATTATACAAAAAAAAAGTTATCTAAAATTCAAGACTAAAAAAAATTTATTTTTATTTTATAATATAATTTTTTTTCCAATTTTTATGTTTTTAATATAATTTATTACCATGTAGGTGGTTTTATTATTAATTAAAAAATAAAAATAAACTATACTAAAAAAAGCAAGGTTCTAAATATTTGCGAATATCCCGATATATCTTTTTTTTCTAGCGAGCGATATATATTTTGGAGGGAAAGTCATATCTTCTCCCGATTTTTTAAAATATCTCTGACATTTCAAAATGTCTTTAATATTGGCGATATTTACCGATATATCTTCAAAAATCTCAATATATCTGTAAAATTTGAGAGATATAAATAATTAAAATAATAAATAATATTTTTTCTATTTTTGTTTTTATTATTTTTACATTATATTATAAATAATTAAAATTTTCCGATATTAAAAAAATTTCCGATATTTTTTTTTCCGATAACGATATATCTACCAATAAGCCTTTTTTCCACCTCCCGGTATGATATTCCATGGCTGATATTTTAAACCTTGCAAAAAAGTAATTTAAATTGTATTATATTAAAAAATAATGATAATTTATTTTTATTTTAAAATAAATTATACAAAAAAGATTTAAATAATTTATCTACAATTCAAGGATAAAAATGAGAAAAATTATTTTTATTTTTATAATATAATTTTTTTTTGAAACAGATAAAGTCATATATTATCAAAGCCAGAAAGACATATACATCAAAATCCTAGACCTGCAACCAATCTCACGGACAGACAACTAAGGACTCTAACAAATACCACTCATTGAAAAACAATAAAGCTCGTTTATTCAACGAGCCTACAGAGGCAAAAACCTCGAAGAAGCAATTAAACGCTATTCTATAGATCTTTAACTACCAAGGCTACGCAATTGTAGAGTAGGCAAAAATCATAGTTTAACTGACCATACGAAGAATTCACAGTTGTAGGCCCCGAGGACCGATTCATTTGACAAGTTTAGACCAAGAATAAGGCACAAGTGCCTCACCCAGAACCCAAACAAAGCCAAATGAAATTCCGGTATGCACGGAATAGTCCCAATAAACGGTAGTCGTCCTAAACACTAATCGGAGAGTATACACAACTTTGAACAAATTAAAAGTTACTCTCCACAACCTAGGTTCTAGCTATTGCACAAGCAATACACAATTGAATAACAATTCGATATGCAACAATCACATTCAATTGTACAACCTAGAATCCCAAAGTGAGCATCATCAATAGCTCACCACAGACTATATCTATCAATGTATGATCAAGCATGCAACATGTTAATCAATTAAGCACAATAGCATATAGATAAGCAATCACACAATATGCTAATCAATTAAGCACAATACAATATATAAGCAAACACATAAACAACACAACGATATGGTCACCCGGAAACCTCTACCTCTAGAGGGAAAACCGGAGGGGAGCCGTACCCCACACTCTTGTGCAACACTATGAAAAATGCCAATTGGCAAACACGTACAAGGGGGAACTCCGTCCCAAACTCTACACTATCAACCCTATGACTAGTGGCAGCTCTAACCTTGTGTAGCCTCCAAATGCTTCTTCAAGTGCTCCCACCTCAAGTTAATCCGATTGAACGAACTTCACCATGTGAATCCTCCAACCGCAAGCATCACCAACAATGCAAATGATATGTGTGTGTATGAATGAACAATGAATTCAATTCGATCAACACAGGCAATTCACAAGGAACAATTGCTTGAATTAACCAAACCAAATTGAAAAGCCTTGAAGTGATTCAAGGGTTTGTTTAACTAATCACAAGGATCATTAGCTAAACAAAACAAACAACAAAGAAGATTGAAACTAATGATTCAATCAATCAATTCAGCAATTCAACATGGAACAATTGCTAGAATTGAATAGAATCTCCTAAATCCTAAACATAGGCTAAACTAGCATATACATATGCAAATCAAAATGCAACGGCCATATTGTCCACGTGGACTAGGCGATCGATCGCCTAATATCGTGCGATCGATCACACGTCTTCAAACAACGGAAAAATTGTCCAACGTGGAGCGATCGATCGCCAAACATGGTGCGATCGATCGCAAGGCTTAAAACATCCTTAAACATAAAGGAAAGCTAATCAAAATGATTCTAAATGAAAATCTAGAAATCCTAACACAATAAACTTAAATGTATGAAACAATGCATTCAACTTATGTGATTCACAACATAAGTGTGGCTAAAACAAGCAAACCTAGATAATCCTAGGACAACAAGGAGAACTCAATATGAATAAGTGCATGTACATATGCATGAGTCATACCTTGAGACGCTTGAACGAAACCTTCGATGACCAAAGATCGAAGTCCGGAGAAAAGACCGGATAAGAATGGCATCTTCACGAACCATCTCGAACAAGAACAACCTAAGCCACTATTCCTAATCCCTTAAACAACCTAGCATTGAATACAATAAAATGCTAATACAAGGGAAGAGGTTTTGTCAAATAGGAAATAGCCAATAGTAAATATTTTGCCCTTACACCAAACACAATCAACCCAAAGTTTGTTGAAGAGGATGTCGCCCAAGCAAGAAGGTTCGACGGCTTGAGCCGCCAATGAACCCACCCAGCCAGAGACCGACTCTCCTCCATCCTCCCCCAGACAGCGCAGCCGCCGCCACCTGCTGAGATTAGCACCGAAGAAAGCAGAGGAGCAGTACCTCCATTTCGATTAGCTACGGACCTTGTAGCACTAGACATGCAAGATCTGAATAAACCAGATTGCATCCCACCAGCCAAGTGAAGATGATGTCGCCAGAGCGACCTAGGGAAGCGCGAACGCTGGAGGAGGCGCGCACCAGCCAAAGCGATGACGAAGCCTGTAGTTGTTGTCGGAGACAAGCGCCGACGCTGAAGACCAAAACCATGACAGCTAGGTTTAGGAGAGAGCAAAGCTCTCATGACGGCTAGGTTTTTGACTAAATTTTTATAATATAATTTATTGTCAATTTTTATGTTTTTAATATAATTTATTACCATAGGTGGTTTTGTTATTAATTAAAAAATAAAAATAAACTATACTAAAAAAAAGTAATTTAAAATTTTATTAAAAATTTAAATATATTATACAAAAAAAGATTTAAATAATTTATCCATAATTCAAGATTAAAAATGAGAAAAATTATTTTTATTTTATAATATAATTTATTCCCAATTTTTATGTTTTTAATATAATTTATTTTCATGTAGGTGATTTTATTATTAATTAAAAAATAAAAATAAACTATATTAAAATGCCACATAAGCACTTAACGGAATATTTAACGGCATATACTATAATGGCTAACGGAGGCATAGTTCAGGTACCACCAGGTTCCTTTTAAAAGTTCAGGTATAAAAAATTGCATTTGGTGATAGTTCAGGTACCATATGAATGTTTTTTTCTCTATATTCATGACATGTGTTTGACATCATTAGTCATACCTTGGCAATTGTACAATGTTAAATGATTTTTAGATATAATCAAAAGTCAAGTAGTTGCAATCTAAATTTCAAATCATATTTTGTAAATTATATCATTTCATTTCAGACACGAACTCGATGATCAAACATGGTTAATGAAAAACGTACTAGAAAACAATAGATGTACAATTTAAATTGTAGAAAGATGAAAATTAGGGATGACAATAATATTCGAACCGTTGAGTATTTGCGGATTTAGATATATTTACAAAAAAAACCAGAATGCTATAACCATATTTATACTCTAATCTAAACTCAGTTTGGAAAATTTATTTGAATTTTAGCGTTAACTTATTCTTCGGAGCGTCAGTCAATATGTTTAGATTAAAACTAATTTCTCTAAATTTTGTTTTTTATTAATTTTGGTGGAGGCCCATAAGGCGACAGATTATGAATAGTCATAAAATCCACATGATAAAACTTAGAAGTAGTGACTTTAATTAATACTTGTATGTACCAAAAGAAAATGAATTTACGATACCTCCGGTGTATTCAGACGCATCTTTATTAACGTTCTCTGCAAAAGCCTCCCCTCCTAAAACCTCCTCCAGACTCCAGTATATTATTTCCCTTAATTCCTTGAACCTCTATATATATCTCTTATTCTTCGTTTCTGTTATTAATTGACACCTTGCTAGCTGATTCCTTTTTTGGCGGTGTTCAATGGCTTCTGCATCTCTTCATTCATCATCATCTGCTCGTGGGTTTCAGTATGATGTGTTTTTGAGTTTCAGGGGTAGTGATACTCGCAAGGGCATTGCATCAGAATTACACAGTCTACTAACCGAGAGAGGAATTGAAACATTCATGGATACAAACATTCAAGTAGGAGAAGTGATTTCTCCCACTCTCCTAAAGGCAATTGCCGAATCAAGGTTCGCTATCGTCATTCTGTCGCCAGACTATGCTTCTTCTACTTGGTGTTTGCAGGAACTTGCAAAGATCTGTCAATGCATGGAATACAACAATAGAATTCTGCCACTTTTTGATGATGTCGAACCTGATGATGTAAGACTTCTGAAGATGAGCTTTAAAGAAGCTTTCACCAACTATGAAAAATCTGGGCTATACAGATCAGAGAAGCTCCAGGAATGGAAAGATTATTTAACCAAAGTGGCCAACTGCTCAGGATGGAATTCAAAAAACTACAAGTAAGCATATATCTTGAGACTATCTTAATCAGAGCCATAATTGTTCTTTGGGATTTAAGTAAAAAAATATATGGGCATGGCAATCATTCAATACACAACTTAGATTAATTTACAGAATAATTAACAGGAGTGATTTTCGGGCTTAATTAGTTCTTTATGTCTTAATTTTTTATTGTTCCCGAACTATCCCAAACTGATCCACCGTCTCTCTCTATCATTTTGCAAGAACATCTCCTTCTCTCTTCTTCTCTTATAGAGAAACCCATCAATAAGGAAATTGAAAATTTCAATCCAAACACAACGCTATCATCAAAGGATGATTCTCTATTCTTATCACCTAAGGATGATTCTCTCTTCTAAGACCTGCAAGCCCCAAATTAAAAACCATCATTGGAGGGTGGCTGTATTTGCTTAAGAGATGCAACAGAGATAGTGAGTACGGGCCCGAGATCGTGTGCTTGATGTGTTGGATCGCTGGCGGCGTGGTTCTGGAATGGGCACAAGAAGGGTTTGATTGCTGGGAGAACGGGTGGATCGGCGGGTCTGGGCGGCGTTGAATCAGCGGCAACTACGGTGGCTGGTGTTTGATTGATGGCAACGGAGGACTGGGCACGTGGGTGCCCAAATGAATTGGGTGTTGTAGGGGCGGCGCAGCAGAGGATCGGCGGAGCTGAATGGGTAGTGTTGTGGTGGTTTGGAATGAGTTGTGCGGCTGCACATTGAATTGAGCTGTGGCAAAGGTGATGGTGAATGTGTGTTGTGTCTCCGGCGGCTGCGAGAGACGCTGGGCACGGCTGTGATGGTTGAATTGTCACTTGAAGCCGGGAAGAGGAGCTACTATGGTGATCGATGTTTGTGTAAGCTGGGGTTAAACAAAACTAGTTGTAGTCCTATATATGACCAATAACAACAATAAATCATTGTTGTATTGGGTTTATGAGGTCTATTACTTGATTGGTGTCTAGCTAGTACAACCAATTTGTACATGAATAAGCTTTATAAAGGCATATTGAGATTATGACTTAATATCCTTTATGCAGTTTTAGGTTCCTGCTGGGACTAGTCAATGATCATAATTAAATTGTTATCACAGTTGGCATGCTTATATATTGTCATAATTTATCTATGTTTTGCGTTTTTAATTTTGAGTACATATTCAAATCTTTTTTACAATTTATTATTAATTTGTCTCTTAATTCTTCTTGTAGGACTAAAGGAGAACTCGTCAAAAAAATTATGGAAGATATGTACAGTAAACTGCAACCTATTAAAACCAACAAGGGGGATCTCGAAGAATTTGAACATAAAAGAGAAGCCATGAATAAGGCACATGTTGTATCATGTGTCAACGTATCAAGCGGTACGATATCTAGAAGTAATGTCAACCTGGATAAGCACGTTGATGTTGTCAAAAATGTAGGCGGTGGCTTCATTAAGGGTGTAAGCGGTAACTTCTTCAAAGATGTAAAAGGGAACGTCAACCAAAGTGGACCAAGCAGTGACATCATTGGAGGTGATAGGGATGGAGATGGCAGTGACAATTATAATGGTGGTTTCGCTGGAGCAGGCGGTTCGGCCAAGGGTAACAATACCTTCAATTATGGTAAAAAATAATCAATAATCATGAAGTTAAGATGCTTACAGTGTACTATCTAACTAAACTCCAAAGTAAGTCTATCTATGTGTCCTAATGTTGTTTAAATGGTTTGATTATTGATAAATAATTGTGGGCTAGCTTCAATTCATATGTTTGGTACGTGGAGTTAAGAAAGTAGAGTTGAGCATGTCTTTTGAAGTTTGTGAGTGTGATATAATAAAATAGTGTTGTCTATGTTGTGTTAATTGTGCGCTAGTTTCAATTCATACTTATGATTCTTGTTTTTTTGTTGGTTACATCTTATGTCTGATTCTTGATTCTAAACATACCTTCATATATCTAACTAAGAAAAAGAAAAGAACTTTGTATTCGCAGTAACAAAAAAAAGTAGAGATGTAAATTTATAAATAATAATAAAAAATGGAGTATCAATTAAACTACCTAGCACAACTCCCATCCTTGGAAATTCTGCAATGTTCCTAGCACAAATATGAAAAATACTCTTGTCCAAACTCGTTTGGACGGGAGAGCCGTCCAAATTCTCCATTTTTGGCATATAGGTTTTGTGTTTTCATAATCTAACCGTTCATCTTTTAAATCAACTCCTAAAGATCATCTATGCAAAAATTTAATCAAATTGGAGATCATTTGATCATCAAATTACATCAAACAAATGGACGATTTCGGTGAAAAGTAAACATTCTCATTACAACCGTTCATTTGTTTGATATAGTTGGATAATCAAATAATCTCCAATTTGATTAAATTTTTGTATAGATGATCTTTAGAGGGTTATTTAAAAGTTGAATGGTTAGAATGAAAATATGATGTATAATGAGCAAAAATAGAGAGTTTGGATGGCGTTCTCATCCAAACGAGTTTGGACGAGAGTTTTTTCCTCAGCAGCTCTAGCATTTGTGGTTCTATTAGATCTTCAATATCTTTTAAACTAGTTGAATCCTGAAACACATGATACTATTTGTTTGAGATTTTAGTTTTCTCTGTTTGAGGTATCTATGTTGAATTGGTCCTATATATTTGTTCTGTTGGAGATTGAAGGTTAGTTTCTCAAAAATCTGGCTGTTGGCCGGTTTATTATGTTGCCAATTTTCTTCAAAGAAAACTACATCTCCTCTTTTATGTGCAAGTAATCAATGAAAGTCAAATGGCTAGATGTTCAAATAATATGTTATCCCCAATGTCACGCCCCGAATTTTCTAACAAATAATAAGGTATTTTGTAGCCTTTTAATTACAACAAACCAATTCGGGATGCGAAGCATGAAATTACAATCATAAAAATGCACTAGAATATTTTTCTTTTTAATTCAAGTACATTCACACTCACTCTATGCTCAACAAATGTAAATATAGACTCGTTCTTTAGAGTCGTATATATTACATACCATAATTTACATAATAAATTGATATTTCAAAATATTAAGTAAATACTCATTCAGAACTTATTACACAACAGTGGAAGTTTAATAAAAAGACATACGGTTGATAATAAGTTTACCAATTTTTTCTCCAAAAGCTACACTGCTTATCTCAATTGCAAGATGTCACACCCTGCCCCGGGAAGTGACGGAGATGAAATCAATTCCAATAAACACTTCCCACGAATCCAGAAAATGCAACTCCAATGGATCCAAATTGGTTCACCATTTTTTTTTCTTTGAGAGTTTTATCAACATCAATTTTATTTCTTTCTTCTTTATCCAAGTTAGGCCCAATACCTCTCGGATTAAGGCCACCGAGAACACCCCGTACTAAGCTAATTTCCCTCGAATTAAGGCCATCGAGCACACCTCGTACTAAGCGGATTCTGATTGGGTTTTGGGTCTTTCACCCTAGGGAGGCACAATCCCTACTTAATTGTTTTTCCGGGCCTAACCGGATTAAAATCATTTTCCAATTTAACTAATCCTTTCTTTTCATATTCTAACATGTTAGTCATTCTTCCAAGCCTTCAATCAGCAAGTGTTATCAATTCCTTTTCCATTTCATTTACCTTAGAACAATAGTATCTAAATTAACATGGAAGTCGATTTTTCAATTGATTTTCAGATTTCAATATAAAAATCATAATCACGTATATAAGGATTTTTATGTACAAGACTTGATAATCGATTAATAGATTTAATCACAACCACATATACATAATCCAAACCTAACATCATAAGTATAGATATCAACGTACAGCATATGATTGGTCAGATCAAATTGTGAAAGAAAGTAGCATAGAAACATGCATAATCTATTAATTAACTTAACAAGAGAGATTTACCAAAGCTAGCAAACCAGACAAAGGGGCGTCTGCCATTCCTCTTCCTTATCTCTCTTCCTCTATTTCCTTCCCTTCATTTCTCCTCTTTGTTCTGATGTGTGCGTAAAATACGTACACAAAACGTCTTTAATTACTTGAGTTAGGCTTTTCCAAGAGCTATTTTGTGTATTTAATATGTGTTTTTGTATTAATAGGGAAGTTATGAGAAAAATGTTAATTTGCACAAAAAGGTGCATTTTGGAGGTTTTTTGCGCAATTCCGAAAATAACGGAAAGTCAACTGAAACTTTTGAATGAAATGACACCGGTCGTTTCTCGGATGTGGAGACCAGAGCATGTTCGAAGATTTCAAAAACCGTTTCGAATCCCGATAATTTTGTTGGCGAACCAGCACAATTAGAGGCGCAATCATCAGACGTGGTGACGAAATAAATTCAAATCTCCACTTATTTTCCCTTATAATTGTTGTTGTTTATTTATATTTTTATTTATTTTATTTGTATGATTTATTATTTTATTATTTTATTTTATTTCTTTTTTTTGTTTTGTTCAGTTTTTCTTTTTGACTTTGCAGGTTCACAATTTGACTTTGCCGATTTCCGGCCACCACGATGCCGACACCAGCCTGGATCCTCCTTGGATCCCCCTTTGGATTCCAGCCATCTCAGCCGACACCATTCCTGCTCCACCTTCAAATACACCACTGCATCTTCATTCTTCCTTGGCCGGGGCCTCTCCCCGCGCTCACCACCTTCTCACCTCTCCACCACTTCTCAAGCCACTGTGCATAACTCCTAGATACCTTATGTCCTAGTCCCTCTACACTTCCTCAAAAGCTATCTCAGCCCTCCTTCCTCCTTTGTTACACACGGTCACAATCCTCCTTGCTTCTCTGTTCCCCAGCAACACAAATCCTTCCCTCACTGCAAATTCACAGACAACCGTGCACAGCCACCATGGTTGTGCCTTCTCTCTTCTTCCTCACTTCTTTCCCAAATTAACTCAGCCCCGTCTTCTCCTCCTTGTTCTCATAACCCAATTCATCACTTCAATCAATTCACCTGCAATTCACAAGAATCACAACAACAACAATCAATCAACCAAACACCACCATCAGTTCTTCACCACCGTCGAGCCAAGTCGAGCCCGTGCTCTGCTCAGCTCCTCTGCACCTCCACCACCACGGCGCTGCTTCACCCAAGCTCCAACGAGCCCAGACCGCGCCTTCTCTGTGCGCGCCGCGCCTCTCTGCCGACGATCAAGCCCGTCCGCCACCACCACCATCTGCATCCAAGCGCCCCTGCGCTCCTCACCGTCGATCCAAGTCCCACCACCGAAATGCGCCGCCGACCCAAGCAGAGCCCAGCGGGTCCGATCAGATTCCCCGCTGCCAATCTCCACGCCGCACCCCCAGCTCAATCCAAGAAGAAGCCGGTCTTCTTCGTGCACACCCGGCTGCCCATCCTTGCCGCCATTCATCTCAGGTCTGTTCTCAATCACCGCTACCTCTCTTTCTCTGCTCAAAGAGAAGAAGAAACAAGAATTGAAGATGAGATGAGAAACAGAAGAGGAGGAGAGGACACGGGTTGAGCAGAAAAGAAAGACTAACGGGCTGAAGAAAGAATCGGGCCTTTAACCTAGTCAAAGCCCAATTTTATCTACTATTGACACCCGCAAGCCCAGGACCGGTTGGGCCCAATTGCTATGGACACCCGGTGTTTTTCAACCCCGAGCTTCCCGAGCCTCCTCACCTCCAATCAATGAGCAGTCTCTCTCCCTCTTACTATTTTTATTTCATTTGACTGTTATTTCTAATTAAATAATTGTTGTGTGATTTCATTTGTTATTGTAATATTTTGTGTGACATTACTTGTGTTAAATTTGTAATTTGTAATTTGTGTGATTTATCGAAAACCCAAAAAAATTTTGTAATTTATTTATTGTGTGTTTATTTTAATTAAATTTGTACATTTTTGTAAATAAAATCTTTCTAATTTAGTTTATTTAATTTCGTGACACAGAATAACAAATAAATAATCTCCTGTGGGTAATGACCCGAACTTTCCATTATACTATTTAACGACACATTTTTAGGAAGTTAGGAAATTTAATTTGACGAGTGTTTTTGCGCATGTCATGTTCCTCTCTCTCTCTCTCTCTCTCTCTCTCTCTCTCTCTCTCTCTCTCTCTCTCTCTCTCTCCTTCCCTTCCCTTTCCAGCATCCTTCCGTCCTCTTCTTCTCCTCACCCTCTCTTCCTTTTCTTTCTTTTTATTTTGTTCTCTCTTTCTGTCTCTCTCGTCTATTCCTTTTTCTTTTTTTTTGAGAATATCTATTCCTTCTCTTTTTCGATCCTTTTTTATCATTCATGATATATACATATATAATTAAATTCTTTTTTTTTTCCACCGACTTTCATGTTTTTCTTAATTATTATTTAATAACATAATTAATCACTTAAACAATAATACTAATACATAATAAGATTTTTTAAAAATACGGGTTATCACACAAGATTAATCCCTACATCATTGAATAGTGTACTGAAACATATCAACAAACTCAGTCAGCTTTCGAAGTTGGTGTGAATGAATCTCAATTTACTTATACTAAAATCATTTAGCAAATATACATATCTAGTTTATTTTCAAACTAAATATGTAATTTAACTCCCAACCACAAAAATTACATATATAGTTAATTTTTTAAAACTAATATACGTAAAATACATTTCCCAAATACAATTCCTTTTCTCAAGAATTGTAAAACAAAATAGTGAATACTTCTATTAATTTAGAAGTAACACTCCAAATTAACTCACGCCGAAAACTTGTACAATATGTACTGACTTATACGATTTTACGCATGTAAATACGCAAGTGCTCGTTGTTGTCAAAACAATGATAAATATAGATTAAAGACCAGAATGTCGTACCACATGGATTGGAAGACCCAAAACCACCTTGGTATTGTGGTAACCTAGGGTTTCTATGCACTAATGGATAGGCAAGGAATGGATTGACTATGTACTCATGATGTGGACTATGTGCAAATGGAAGTGTAGTGTAAATGTTTTTGGTATTTTTGAATTTATGAAAATAACTAGGCAAGTAATTTAAATCTAGCTAACACGTGTGTTGAGCTGACAAACTCATGACACACAAGAGATGAGGTAAAAAAAAAATACTATTGGGGTTTTGGGTTAACCTTCACCCACTTCAATGAATGATAAACCTAACAGATATGCAATGCTGACAGACTCACAAACCAAATTCCTTTAAACCTTGGCACCAGAAAGGGTACTCAAGATTTATTTATCCCTTATGTCTTTTACGATTCATGAGAGACTCTCAATCAATTTGCTTAAGCTTTTTACAGTCCTTAAGTTCATCAAAAGAGGCATAGTGTTAAACTAAGGAATTCAAACAAAGTGAAATCATGCTCACATTCATTACATGCATTGTCTAAACACATACTTTTAAACACGCATTCAATCTAATTAAATCAGACAAGCACATGCTTAATGAATAATCAACATGCATAAATATCAAATTATATCAAATCATCGTCATGGGCTAGGGTGTAACCCTAGCCACCAAATATATAAATATATAAACACATATATGCACACAATAACAATTACCCAAATTTATTCACAATAATTAAAAATAAACTTAAACAAATATAATAAATAAACGAGTTGGGTTATGTTACTGTCTGTGTCTATGAAAATAGACACTTCCTTTCAGGTGCAGGTGGAAGGCTCAGCTATTGTGTGGCACCGGAACTTATCGAAACTGCTGTTTAGCGTGTATTTTACGTGTTAAATAACGTTTCTAATTACTTGGATTATAGTATTCTGAGAGTTTATTGTTATGTTTAACATGTGTTTTTGTGTAAATAGGTCTAATAAAGGTGCGGTGGCTATCTACACTCAAACGTTGCATTTTGGAAAGTTTTATTGCACATTCTAAACTCCGGCGATTTTCCAACAAACCACCACCACATTTGGCGGCACAACCACCGGACAACCACCACCTAGGGTGGTGCAAATCAATCATCAGCTGTCCACATTGGCAATCAATGCAGCCATCACCATCTAGGAGCCTACCATGTTGAATTGAGAGTCCATCTTTTCCTAAAGGTGGAGACATGCTTTGGGGGACTTTTGACTATGAAAGAGTGAAGACAAGGGAGGGGGGTTCCCAGCTGAAAAGGGGAAGAAATAATGGAGAAAAGACAGAAGAAAGGGGGGCGGCAGAGGACCCGGAGGGGATCATTCACGAACTTTCAGAAAAATTGAAAAGAAACTCTCTCAACCAAGCCTTCCAAAATCTGCCCAGACGTCCCATCCGTCCGGCCGTCACTGATGGTGCCCGGACGCCGTGAGAGGTAATCAACTGCACGCTTCTGTCGATGGATTCGTCCGGACGCCCTGACCTCATTTGTAATTTTTGGGCTTCTTTGTTTACAGTTTGTGTTTGATTGTTGTGTTTCTGATTTTGAATTAGGTTTGTTACTGTTTTAAGTTTATGTTCAGTTAAAAAAAAAAATTGTGCTTGTTTTTACTGTTTATAATTATTTTAGTAATAACTGTTTAGAGCTACTGTATAAATGTTGGGTTTGTTTGTTAGTATTGGGCCTTAGGCCTGTGTGTTTGTGTGTTAGAATTTCGGGCCTTGTAAATAAATTGTGTTTAAGGCCCATTTCTGTTGGTTCATGAATAATGGCCCGTAGTTTAGACGGCCCAACCCACTTTGAAGCCCAGACCATATTCAATGGCCCAAGCCCATTTGAAGTGTCGGCTAGAGTTGACGTGTCTCGACTGTAGAATTTACGACTTCTGCGTAAAGTATGGAATAAAATTTAGGGAAATTTTTGATTGGGCCGTGCAACGACTTTTGCGTCGGCCGATTAGTTAATAATATCCGCACGCGTGTCCACTGTGCCCTTTGCGACTTTCGTCGCTCGATCCGCAATTTGCGGATCTCTGTCCTTGATTTTTGACACGCGTCCGTTTTGTCTCCGTTGCTTCCCCTTCGTGTCTGTCTGAGTGTAATGAGTTGAGTCATTTTTGAAAAATTTCCCTTAGTGCGTCTCTCTCTCATCTCTCAGTTTCTCTGATTTTCTCTCAAGTGTTCTTGAGTTCTTCGTGTGTCCTTCAGTTTTTCCCAGAAAATTCTCCTAAACCCAAAAAGTCGATCTCCCTCCCAACCCAGAAATGGCCAAAAGAGTCAATTCATTCAGTGATTTGTTTCAGGCAGGTCCTTCAAGGAGTCAAATCTTTGAAGGTCTGGATGAAATAATTCCACCGAGCATGCTCAATAGCACTGATGCTAGCATGCCGACCGAGCCACAACCGCAACCACTACCCCAAGCACCAATCTTGGTTGCTGATTCACCTGCCGAGCCGGAAGCCGCTCCTGTCCATAGGAGACTCCCGAGGACAAAATACACCAAGGCTCAGAGAGAAGCATTGCAGGCTTTCTTTGCGGTGTATTCTCACCCCACCAAGCCACAAAGAGAAAGATTTGGTCCAAAAATCGGGCTAGAGGAAGACCAGGTCTATTATTGGGGGACGAGAAATAGGAAGAAGTTCGGTATCCATTCATCTGAGCAGCGTATTGCCGAGCTAGAGAGAAGAAACGACGAGCTGGAGAGCAAAAACGAGGAGCTTCAACTACAGAATCAACGACTCGTCGATGCTCTCCACAGCGGCATATGTCCCAATTGCGGAGGTCTTGTTCCGCACTCAGATGCGCCACGACGAAGGCTCGAAGTTGTCCCTCCACAACAAGAGCCTCTTCTCGAGTTGTCTGATGATTCGATCGACTTGGACCACTTGAGACGGGATGTGCGGAGCCTCATGCCTACACTTGTCAAACGGCCATCCGTACCGGTGCCATCTACTATTCCGGGATCTGCTCATGATTTTGTCGGAGTCCACACCGATTTGATCTCGGATATCGCCCGTAAGGCCAAACACGAGCTCTTGCTCATGGCCACTGCCGGTTTTCCTTTGTAGATATGTTCGCCGACTCCCGAAACTTCTATTCATTCGGAAACTCTTAATCGTGCCGAATACTTGCGAGTGTTTCAACGAGGTGAGCCTGCACCGTACTTCAAGACGGAATCCTCGAGACACTCGACAACCATTCACCTTCTTCCGACCACCATTGTTGAAATTTTAATGGATGTTGGTCGATGGTTGCCCGTCTTCTGTAGCATGGTCACAAACGCTCAAACGTTGGAGATCTTACCCCCCAACAACATAGAAGGCTACAAGGAGCAAAAGCAAGTGATGTCGGCCGAGTTTCTGGTGCCATCTCACATCGTTTCGACTCGTGAAGCCCAGTTTGTTAGGTACTCTCACCAACAACTGGATGGAAGTTGGGTCGTTGTGGATGTCTCAGTGGATGAACTGCGTTCAAATCCAAAGCCTTCAGTGAGATCTATTTGTCGAAAACGTCCTTCCGGATGCCTGATTCGTGAATTGCAGAATGGATCCTCCCTTGTCACTTGGGTAGAGCACGTGGATGTGCGCGAGAAAGAGATGAAAGCCATTTTCGAACCTTTTGTTCATTCCGGGTTCGCTTTTGGTGCGAAGCGTTGGATCTCAACGCTTCAAAGGCAAGCCGAGCGCTACATGTGCGCCACAGGGATCCACACAACACCCAGTGACTCTATCATTTCGTCTGAAGGGAGAAGAGGCCTTGCAGAAATGGCAAACCAGATGGCGATCTGTTTCTTTAACGATATCAGCAATTCCACATACCATCACTAGACTTGTTCGAACTGAACAAGAGAGACTCGAATGGAGGTCAGAACCAACAAGAGAGGGGGAGATCCGAGCAAGCTCCCTGGAGTCAATCGTACTGCTGGTTGTTCTGTCGTACATCTATCCCATCACACCAGAATCTTTGAGTTTGATGTGAACGTAAAATACGTGCACAAAGTACCTTAATCGCTTGGATTATGTTAGTCCAAAAGCCTATTATTGTATATTTAATATTGTTTTAGTGTGTTTCAGGGAAAATACGAACAAAACGCTTTATTTGTACAAAAGGTACATTTTAGAGGTTTTAGCGCAAATCCAAAGATGAATCGAAAAGTCAACCGTGACTTTTCGAAATTTAAATGACACCGGTCATTTCTCGGATGTGGAGATCAAAACTTGTACGAAGATTTCGAAAAACGTTTCGAATCCCGGCAATTTTGCCGGCGAACCACCACATAAGGCGGCGCAACCACCACCCGCGGTGGCAAATACATTTTCTAAACCTCCATTTATTTCCCTTTTATAATTGTTGTTCATTTCTATTTTTATTTATTTAGTTTAAGTAATTTTTCATTAGTATTTATTTTATTTTATTTTTATTCTTTTATTTTATTTTTATTTCTTTGTTGTTTGACTTTTGCAGTTTAGTTTGACTCTGCAAACCACCTTGCCGGCCACCAATCAATCACCACCTCCACCACTTCAAACCACCTCCATTTTCTCCCTTGGTTTCCAGCTGCCATTCACCATGGATTCGAATTCAAAATTCAAAACCACTCTGAATCATCCTTAAAGCCAGAAGCCAAGGAACAAAAATCCCAAGCCGAGGCCGGGCTCTTCTCCCTCTTCTTCCCTCTCTTCTCTTCTTTCTCTTCTTCCTCTTTTTCTTTCTCTCTCTGCACCCTCCGTTTCTTCTTTCTACACCCACTTTTCTTCTTCTCACCAAAAAGCTTAACCGTGTTCTTCCTCCTCTGTTACGGCCACCACCATCAAGCCCATCACGGGCATAATTAAATTCCAGACCCAATCTCTGCAATCAATTCAAATCATCTGCAATCACAATCAACAAACACCAATTCACCAGAACCCATCTTTGATTCACCTCACCTCTACTGCAAAGAACCCAGCTCACTGTCGCGCCATCATCGATCTCACCACTACCCAAGCACCGGCGTTGCACACACGGCGTCGACTCTAGTCCTCTCGCCGGTCTTCTCTTACTGCCGGCGTCGTCGCCGCTCACTCTGCTCATCTCACCGCTGCAAATCATTGACGCTGCTCTGCCGTTGTTGCTACCATTTCATATCTTTACCGGACAGCCCCGTGCGGGGCCCGAAGTAGCTCGTTATCACCGGGAGCAGCCCGCTTATGGGCCCCCTCACATATAGTTGGTCGCCGACTCGCAGGAGTCCCCTACCGAGCACATAGCCTCTACCCCCCGCCCCGCGCCGCCCCGTCTATCGACTCGGTAGGGAACCCCTACCGAGCATACGCTATAACGGCAGTGGTAAGCCCCAGCCGCAGGCAAAGCCCCGGCCGTACCCCGCCGGTACGGTAAGACCAGGCCGGTGTACCGACAAAGAAGCTCTCCCCCCGGCTCCACGCGGACGTCTCCCCGACCAGGTACCGAGTGAGGCCAGCCCCACGTGCACGGCACGGCCACCGGCACACGTGCTTGTCCACTACCTCACGAATCGCACTAGGTCGCATACCCACGCCGCACTAGGCGCCGCCATCCCTCGACGCGCACATCGAGGTAGTGGACCGCAGAATATTCCTCGTGTCAGGGGATGTCCCCCACGCCAGGGAAGCTTGTCTCCGACCTCACCTCATATATAAGGAGTCCTCACTCCTTATTCAGGTACGTTCTCTCCGACCTCCCTGACCAATCCTGTGCTTTCAGGTACCCAAGTGCGACGCTACCGGGCAGTTGGGAAACGGCAGAAACATTTGGCGCCGTCCGTGGGAACAATTCCACCACTTCATAACCAAAGCATACTCACCCCGTGAGGTGTTCTACCGCCGAGCAATGACAAAATCGGCTAGCGATGGCTCACAACCAGCGAAACAAACCAAGAAGTCCAAATCCGCGAAGGAAACCTCGACTATAGCCGGTCTCGGGCCTCTTCCGGAGGAGGCACACGCAGCGGTCCACTCTACCGAGTCGGAAACCCCCGAATCCCACCAGCCGAGCCCTCTATGGTGGCGAGGCTCGAGGCCATGATCCGAGAACTCCAGGAGAGCAATGAGCGATTGCGCCGCGATCGCCCGTCGCTCAAGAGGCTAGTGCCCGGAGATAAATCCGCCGAGGGAGCGCTTCACCCGGAGGCCGACCCCCGCCCGATCGGTGTCGGCACCTCTCCCAAGAGTCGACACTCCTCCGAGACCAAGGTATCGAGTACGGATAGGCGGCCGGGCCCCTACCGACTCCCCCGGTCTCGTTCCTCGACGCCGAGGGTGTGGTCCACTCCGCCGACGAAGAAGACACCGACGAGGATCGTGACACCCTCCGTGAGGAACCCGTTACCGTCGTCCCTAGGCCACGGGTGGAAGAAGACACACCGACCAGCCTCTTCCGAGAGCCGAACGACCGTCTCGAAAGGTCGAGACCGGCACCACCGGAGCGTGTCTAGCCTCGGTATGGCCAAGAAACCCATCGGTCCCTTTACCGGGAGGATCTATGCCCACAACCGGGACTTCAAGAATCTGAAGTTGGATCCTTACACTGGCAAGGAAGACCCGGTAATGCACGTGACTGCTTTCCAATCTGCTTACAACGGCAGGGGCTACACCGATGAGGACTGGTGCCATGCCTTTGTCAATACTCCGACTCGGGAGGCCATGTTATGGTTCTATCAACTAGAGCCGGAGTCCATCGACGCCTACGAACGGCTAGTCGAAGCCTTCACCACCGAGTATGCCACCAAGTCCAGCTTCTTCTACTCGGTAGGGGAGCTCACCGGCTTCCAAGAAACCACGGCGAACGACCGGCCGACGTACAGGAACGGTTTAAAGCCGCCTACCGGCGCCGTAACACCAAGGATGACATCCGCGCAGCCCGCATCTTCCGGATGGCTTGGAACCGGAGAGTTCCTCGTGAATCGAACTCCACGAGCACGGTATTCACCTATACCGAGCTCACGAGTAGAACCAGCCAGACGCCCGCAGCCTACTATCCGACCTACGAGAGAAAGTCTCATCTCAATGAAATGCACAAAGGCAAGAAGGCCTCCACGGACCGTGGACCCTACCGGGATACGCGCAAATCGGAGCAGGTCGCGCGCCCAAGGTCGAAGAACCTAGGCAGGATAACAAGCGCAACCGGGCAACAACTACCGGGGAAACAACCGGAACAATAACCGGGGAACCGGAATAACAATCAACGGTATGATCCTCCCCATCGGGAGCGGAATCACCAATACCAAGCCCCCGTAACAACCAATATCGACCGGTATATCAGTCGACTCCGCCACGCCGAGCCGGAGTGCCGCCCTACTTCGCCACAAAGCCAGGGGCGAGCTCCGCCACTCGCCCCGAGCGTGCCGGCCTACCGTGGTGGATGGCCGTGCACCCCGGCTACCGGCGTAAACCGGATAAACACTCCAAGCCACGGCCGGACTGAAACCGGGTACAACCGCACCCCAAGAGAAAGAATTCTTGGAAGCGGAACCGGTCCAAGAAATCCAACCGGCAGATCTCGCCGATGATGGCCTACCGGTGTGCACCGTGTTCAACAAACCTACGGAGGACATCTACAAGGAGAACCCCCGCCTCTTCCCTCAACCGTGGAAGAGGCCACCGTATGCCGACAACCGGGTCAACACCGGTAAATTCTGCACCCACCACCCGGTCCGGTACTCATGATACCGAGGAGTGCCAAGCCTCGAGGGATGTTGCCGAGCAGCTTGCACCGAGACGGGAAACTCGCCCGCATGTTGGCCAAACCCCTCGTGGGTACCGAAAGGAAATTTTCACCATCAAGGAGGCCCTACTCTTTTCGGTACCACCCGCTCCGAACACAGGATCTCATGTGAAGGAGGCTAGCAACGACTCGCAAGTGCTTCTCGGTACAATCTGCGCCGGTGCGAAGAAACGAAACGAGACCCTTGGAACATAGGATTCTCCAGCGAGGAGGAAACCGGTATCGTGACCCCCACGACGACCCACTCGTAATATCCGTAAAGGTCCATACCGACCCGATGCACAAAGTGCCGGTCGACGGTGGCAGCCCGCCAATGTCATCTTCAAGAGTGCCTACCTCAAATTGGACCTACCCCTCGAGAACATCTCAAGGACGGTGAATCCACTCATCGGTTTCTCGGGAGACCTTGTCCAACCCCTCGGTAGCGTTTGGCTCAACGTCGAGGTCGGACAAGTACCCCGGTCCCGGAAGGTATCGGCCCACATGCTGGTAGTGGATTGTGAATCCTCCTACAACTTCATTCTCGGTAGGCCCATCCTTTGCCAAATCAGAGCCTGTGTGTGCTACTACTTGCTCATGCTAAAGTTCCCTACTCTTGCCGGAGTTGCTTCTATCAGGGGAAGTCAGCCCATGGCCCGGTCCTGCTACGCCCAAGAGACAAAGCCACGACAGCCCTACCGGGACGTGTGCAGCGTCGCACCCAGTAATAACGCGGCAGCGGCGGACCGGCCAGATGATCCCCGGGAAGGAGCGGTAGTCATACAGGGGAAGCCCCACGAGGAGGTAGAACAGATTGCTTTGTTCCCTGAACAGCCTGACAGGGTAGTCAAGATTGGTACCGGCCTACCGATCGCCCTGCGTACCGACTTGATCAAACTCCTCCAGGACAACGCCTCGGTGTTCGCTTGGTCCTACGCCGATATGCCCGGTATCTCTACCACAACCATCTCCCATAAGCTTGGGATCGATCCTGCCTACCGGCCGGTACGGCAGAAGAGGCGCGTCGGGGACCAAGAACGGTACGAAGCAATGAAGACTGAGGTCGACAAACTGTTGAGTATCGGTTTCATCCGGGAAGTTCAATACCCCCGATGGCTAGCCAACCCGGTGCTAGTGAAGAAACCCAACGGGAAGTGGCGAATGTGCATCGACTTCACCGATCTCAACAAGGCATGTCCTAAGGACAGCTTCCCTCTACCGAGGATCGAGCAGCTTGTCAACTCCACCGCCGGTCACGAGGCCCCGAGCTTCATGGATGCCTACTCGTGTTACAACCAAATCAAGCTAGATCCCGAGGACCAGAACACACCTCCTTCACGACCGACCAAGGTCCGTACCGCTACAAGGTCCTACCCTTCGGATTGAAAAATGCCGGGCCACCTACCAACGGTCGGTCAACCGCATGTTCTCCAGCAGACGGGGAGGACCATGGAAGTGTACGTGGATGACATGCTCGTCAAGAGCTTAAAGAAAAACGACCACCTTACCGACCTACAGGAGACATTCTCCATCCTCCAGACTACGGGATGAAGCTCAATCCCGAGAAGTGCGTCTTCTGCGTAGGCGAAGGAAAATTCCTTGGCTTCATGGTCAGCCACCGGGGTATCGAGGCTAATCCCGAGAAAATCAGGGCGATCCTGGACTTGGAATCTCCCAAAACCTTCAAGGACGTCCAGAGCCTTAACGGTAGGATCGCAGCTCTCTCCCGGTTCATATCACGGTCTACCGACCGGTGTGCCCCATTCTTCAAAATTCTGAAGACCGGGAAGAAGTTCGAGGGCCGGACCACCGAGTGCGAGCAAGCCTTTGCCGCATTGAAAGAATATCCGGCAAGAAGACCACCGCTCGCCCGACCGGTACTAGGCGAACCTCTCTTCCTATACCTATCGGTATCGAGAACTGCCGTGAGCTCGATCCTAGTCGGAGCCACAACAAGGAGGACCTACCGTGGACTACACAAGCAAATCTTTCGTGGATACCGAAACTCGGTACCCCGAAATCGAGCAGCTCATCCTTGCACTCATGATCTCGCCGAAGGCTTCGCCCGTACTTCCATGCGCACCCCATCGTGGTGCTTACCGATCACCCACTCAGGGCTAATCCCGCAGAAGCCGAGGCATCCGGCGTACCTACGAAGCGGAGCATCGAGCTCGCCGAGTTCGATATCACCTACCGACCTCGACCAGAATTAAGGCACAGTGCACGGGCCGACTTTGTCTCCGACCACCTCCGTGCAGTCCTCACCCACATCGGTAGAGGAGCCGGCTCGGCCGAGACGGCCCAGCCACCGGCGAGGAAACACAGCTTGATCCCGCCCTACCGACCCGGAAATTATATGTGGATGGTGCCTCGAACACCCACGGTAGCGGGCCGGACTCATTCTTATCACTCCCCACACCGGTAGTCCCGACACATCTCGGCTCGAGAGTGCTCTCCGGTTCAATTTCAAGGCTTCCAACAACGAGGCCTAGTACTAAGCACTCCCGGCCGGCCGCGGGCCGGCCCGCACACGGGAGCCCCGCAGCCCGTGTCTTCGCCGACTCGCGCCTCATTGTCAACCAAGTCTCGGGGACTACTGTGCCAAGGATCCCATCATGTCCCTAAGATAGGATGTTGGCAAAAGAGCTCACCGCCGGTTTCTCATGCTTCAAGCTAACGAAAGTACCGAGAGAAGAAAATCAAAGGGCCGACGCCTTGGCCGAATAGCGTCCGCTATCGACCCCAACCCCGGCAACTCGGTACCCATCGACATGCTAGAAAGCCGAAGCACCGAGACAATGCCCACCGAGGTCAACCACCTACGCCCGGAGGAGGCGAACCGGATGACACCAATCCTCGAGTACTTGCGTGATGGCTCCCTCCCGAGAGATAGTGATGAGGCCAAGAAAGTAAGATTTCGGTCCTCCCGTACCTCATCATTAACGCCCATCTCTACCGACGAGCTCACTCCTTGCCATACCTACGATGCCTCGGACCAGCCGAGTCCCGAGACGCCATCGTGGAGGTACACGAGGGCATCTGTGGCAACCACCCGGGAGGAAGAGCATTGGCCCACAAACTCATCCGCCTTGGTTACTTCTGGCCAACACTCCTCCGGGACGCTATATCATTTACAAGGCAATGCAAGGCCTGTCAGTTCAACGCACCGAACGTACCAAAACCATCCCAGCCGCTGGAGACGATGGTGAACCCATGTCCCTTCGCCCAGTGGGGAATCGACTTAATCGGGCCCATGCCCAAGGGTACCGGTGGTGTTGAACACGTGGTAGTCGCCACCGACTACTCCACCAAGTGGACAGAGGCCAAGGCCCTTAAGTCAATCACTTCCCGGCAAGTACAGTCCTTCATTTGGGAAAACATCATCTGTCGCTTCGGTATCCCTCAAGTCATTATCACCGACAACGGTAAACAATTTGACTCTGAATCCTTCAGGAAATTCTGCTGGGAGAAGGGCATCACCCTTTTCTTCGCATCGGTGGCCCACCCGCAGACCAACGGTCAGGTGGAGGCAGTTAACAAAATCCTGAAGAGAACTATGAGGACCAAGCTCGGTGATAAGAAAGGCGCATGGCCTGAACTACTACCGGAGGTTCTTTGGGCGTACCGCACCTCGTACAAGGCTGCCACCGGTGAGACGCCATTCTCCCTTGCTTTCGGTGCAGAAGCCGTGGTACCGGTTGAAATCAATTCCACAACACACCGGATCGACACATATGATCCAAATGAAAATGAAGAACAGTTGTGCCTCAACCGGGACCTACTCGAGGAACGTCGGGAACAAGCCAACCTCCAGAATGCAGAGCACAAAAACCAGCTCAAGCGCAAGTTTGATGCGAAGGCAAAGTGCCGGTACCTCAAACTGGGGGACTGGGCACTACGAAGGGTAAGGCAAAGTACGAAGAACTCAACAGCCATGACTTTCAATCAACGGTGGGAAGGCCCATACCGGGTAGTCGAAGTCCTCAAGCCAGGAACCTACCGGCTCATGGACTCCACCGGGTGCATGCTCCCGCACCCATGGAATATTGAGCACCTTCGCTACTACTACCCATAGAAAAATATAAAGCCCGGGACATACCGGCTAAGTGGACCTCACCACTTCTCAAGCAATTGTAATTATCATTTACCATAGTGAAACCCCTACAAAGGGACGTAACCTAGGACTCGCATTGAGCCAGTGAACCACTATAAAATCTGTGTCTTCATGAATGCTTGTTCTCCTACCGATAATGCATAAATACCAAGAACAAAAATGAAACTTCGTAAGACATGTGGCCGGTACCGCCGACCCCCATGCATAAGTTTTGGTTATGTTATTAAGCATGTGGCCGGCACCGGCTGACCCCCATGCCAAACTTCGTAAGACACGTGGCCGGTACCAACGACCTCCATGCATAAGTTTTGGTTATGTTATTAAGCATGTGGCCGGTACCAGCCTACCCCCATGCCAAACTTCGTAAGACATGTGGCCGGTACCGCCGACCCCCATGCATAAGTTTTGGTTATGTTATTAAGCATGTGGCCGGTACCGCCTACCCCCACGCCAAACTTCGTAAGACATGTGACCGGTACCAGCGACCCCCATGCATAAGTTTTGGTTATGTTATTAAGCATGTGGCCGGTACCGCCACCCACATGCCAAACTTCGTAAGACACGTGGCCGGTACCGGCGACCCCCATGCATAAGTTTTGGTACGATAAATTCAGCATTCCACCGGAATCAATTACCTACATGATATGAATACTAAAGAAAACAATACCGGAGCGAGACCGAAAAAACCAGCCCTCCCGAGTGAGCACTTGGTATCATATGAAAACACGGAATTCATTGAATAAGGCGAAACACGCCATTGTTCAAAACAATAAATAAGGGCCTTATGGCCAATTCAAATCGCTCATCTACCGGGAGAGATGTTCAAAAAAGGGTTTAAATCCCCCCCCAAAAAAAAAAAAAAAAAAAAAGAAGAAACAAAATCAAAATACATGGCCCTCGGCCTGTACCACCCAGCATGGGGGACTACTCGCCGGACGGAGGAACAACCGACTTCCTCCTCAATCTCGTGCGGGATGGCAAGTATGCTCATCGTTCACCATACTCTCGGTCACGGTCGGTACCGGCAGCCGACTCCAATCCCGACCCGGAAGGCAGCCTTGATCTTGCCAAGTATGTACACCCCGCCCTCGATGTAGGCTGTCGTCTCGCTCCACAAAGCACGGCCACGATCGCGCCGGTAGGCAAGGACAGCCTCGTCCACGGCCTTACCGAGACGGTTGTCGAAGTCGGCCCGGATCCCGGGCCGTCTCCGAGGTAACAGCGCAGCTTTGGCTTTCTCCTCGGCCTCCCGGGCGTAGACACCGGCCCTCTCCTCGCCTGGGGCAATCTTCCCGCCGGCCTCTTCCTCGCCCTCGTCGAAGCTTAGCCTCAAGCTCCTCCTTCCGCCGCAGCAGAGCATCGTGCGCCGACCGTAGGCTCGCCATCTCCCGGCCGGCGGTCTGCAGCTCTTTCCAGCACCGACGGTCCGTGGAGTTGCTCCTCGTAGGCCAGCTGCATCATCGGTACCAAGATTAGCCAACGAAATGGACAAAACAAAAAACGATGATGAAGTACGAAACGGTACCTTCGCTCAGCACCGGAAGAGCAGGTCCCGCCGCTTCGCCGTGGGTCGGCTCGGGAAGCCAGCCGCCGTATCCACCCGTAGGGGATCGGTCCGTGCCTTCCGCACGCAGCCGCCGTAGCTGGGAATTCTTAGGCAACACGGTGTTGCCGAACACCAGGCCCGCGCCGTGCTCCGGGAGGCCAGCACGGTACCGGCACTTTTCGGTGCCCCCTCCTCGGCCAGTTGGCTCTTGCACCCTCTCGCCTCTTCCGTGATCCCTCACCCGTTTAATGAACTACAACAATGGTTAATGCCGGTACACAACAAAAAAAAAGAAGTGAAAGTGACCGAAGATTACCTCCTCCCGGCGGAACGCTTCGGGGGACCCATCCGGGCCACTCGGATGCAACCTCGGTCTCGGGACCGGCGTCCACCTCGGTCTCTACCTCCACATCCGCCTCGGCGGTAGACCAGCTCAGCAGTGGCACCGCCCTCGGCACCGGGAGCACCGGTACCAGCTACCACCTCCACCTCAGGCCCCGGGTCCTCACCGACAGCTTTCTTCAGCTGGTAATAGTCCTTTCGCTCACGGACCATGCTTGAGTCGCCTTTGAGGGTACGGTACCGACGGTACTGGTAAATAACTGCACAAAAACCACTGGTGTCAGACATAACTATAATTTGGAACATACAAGGCCACCGAGCAATACTTACATGGATTTGGCGTGGGGGCTAAACCGGAGCTATCGAGGGAGTACCGATTCAGGAGCACCGTAGATCTCCTTAGCACGATGGAAATATGCTCCCGGATCCACCGAATCTCCTGCTCTTGCCTCTCGGTAAGCCTCCTCCAAGACTGATCCACTGCAAAACAAAAAAGAACAAGGGTCAATACCGGTATCGGCTAATCGTACTATTACATGTCTATAATCGGTAAGGGCTACCCACCAGGGGCATCCTTGAAACTATGGGGGACTCTCTTCTCGGTCGGTACCGAGCCACCGAGAACTCCCACTCCCCACCGAT
Source organism: Rubus idaeus (assembly GCA_030142095.1). Lineage (NCBI taxonomy): Eukaryota > Viridiplantae > Streptophyta > Magnoliopsida > Rosales > Rosaceae > Rubus > Rubus idaeus. The sequence continues at coordinate 6,007,067 of CM057966.1, forward strand.
GAAGAAGTATTTGCTCTTCCATGTCCGCTGGGACGTGGGATTGCCAAAGACGAGCGGGTCCCTAACTATCTCGGGACTCCCGAACTCGTGGCTCTCCACGTCGTGTGTACCGGTCATACCCTCCCGGCAAGTGGCCTTCTTCGCCGACAAAGCATCGAATCACCTTCTTATATTTGTGGCCGAACTCCCTCCATTCGGTGTCTCGGGGAGGATCGGTACACGGCTTCAAAATACACTTCAGCTTGTACCAGCCCTTATCCGTCCTCGAATGCTCTTCCGCGCCCACCGGCCGAAGAACACCGCCAAATCCGGCTCGCCAAATCCGCAATGACGGTACAACGTGTATAGTGCGTTAAGACACCGCCGTGTGTTGGGGTTCAGCTGCGCGATGGAGAGGCCAACCTCGGCCATAAATCGTTGTTGGTACGCCGTAGGGGAATCCTCAACCCCTCACCAAAAAAGAACGGGTGTACCGCAGTCTCGCCCGGCACGCAGACGCGCTCCTAAGCTCCCCTTCTCGGGAAGGCGCATCGTCACCGAGCCGGGGATACCGAAGGCCTCCCCGCCGCCACCAAGTCCCCTTCGGTCGACGCACTCGGCTTCAGCCGGTCCACCGCAAACCCAGCCGGTACACGGAGCCCTACTACTACCGGACCGAGACTCGACATATGGCTCCGAGGCGAGGGACTCTAGGTCCTCCCCGTGGTAATTCCCCTCACCACCGTCCGAATCACCCCATCCAGACAGAACCGACCGGTTCTTGGCGAGCAAGAACTACCGGTCCCGGTACTCGAGCCGGAGTCCGAGCCAGCCTCCTCCACCGATACGCTCCTCTCTCGGCTCTTCACCGAGAAGGCATTACCACCGCTACCACTCTCGCTCCCCGAGTCGACATCCGCAAAAATGGACCAAGGTTCTTATCGGTAGGGATAACCTATGCCTATGCCTATGCAACCTAGCTCGGTACTAAGGCCGGACACCGGTACTCAAACTACGTTACAAAAGCAAAGCAAAAAACTAAATACAAGGGGTCAAGGCATCGGTACTTACTGCCGCCGAAGGCCGAAAGTCGAGTACCGAGTGATCACACTCGCAGCACCGATACACGCTCTCGTTCTCCTACCGACGGCTTGCAGAGCTCGGGAAATGAAATTTGCAAGAATGAAGTGAAGTGAACTCTCTTCACCCCCATATATATAGCGGGAGTCAACCCATCTTGACCGTACGACGTGAACCGTCGCGGCCCGTGATGGCGACACGTGGCAACACGACGGCCGAGCTTCCCCACGATTTTCCAAACCGGCCAGGACGTGACGCGTGTCACCCCACAACCTCGGCAGCTATGCCGAGGAGCTCAACGGCCACGACGCTTCAACTCCCCTTGAAACTCGGAGCGGTTACAATTCCCAACCGGGAGGAACCCCCCGTCCGGGGACTCGGGGGACTACACGGGCCGGTACCGAGCGCCGCCGGGCCGTCCCACCGACACTTCGCTACATCCCGATATGAACTTCCGGATTAAGTCCCCGACCACGAGCTTCCTCTTGCTCGGACTTGGGGGACTTCTATTGCTACCATTTCATATCTTTACCGGACAGCCCCCGCGTGGCCCGAAGTAGCTCGTTATCACCGGGAGCAGCCCGCTTATGGGCCCCCTCACATATAGTTGGTCCGTCGACTCGGTAGGGAGTCCCCTACCGAGCACATAGCCTCTACCCGCGCCCCGCCGGCGTCTATCGACTCGGTAGGGAACCCCTACGGAGCATACCGCTATAACGGCAGGGTAAGCCCCGTGCCGCAAGCAAAGCCCCGGCCGTACCCCGCCGGTACCGGTAAGACCGTGCCGGGTGTACCGACAACAAGCTCTCCCCCGGCTCCACGCGGACGTCTCCCCGACCGTGCACCGAGCGAGGCCAGCCCCACGGTGCACCGGCACGGCCAGCCGGCACACGTGCTTGTCCACTACCTCACGAATCGCACTAGGTCGCATACCCACGCTGCACTAGGCGCCGCCATCCCTCGATGCGCACATCGAGGTAGTGGACCGGAGAATATTCCTCGTGTCGGGGATGTCCCCCACGCCGGGAAGCTTGTCTCCGACCTCACCTCATATATAGGAGTCCTCACTCCTTATTCAGGTACGTTCTCTCCGAATGCCAAACTCTCTCGCTCTTAGACCCACCGGTACTAACTCGAGCGTCGGAGGGCCTTCGGTCGGTACACACCGACCTCCCCGACCAATCCCGTGCTTTCAGTACCCAAGTGCGACGCTACCGGCAGTTGGGAAACGGCAGAAACAGCCGTCGATCAATAGTCCGTGCTCAATCACCAACCGGCGCCGCCAAGCCCAGCTCCGACCGCATCACCCTCACCTCACCGCACCACCTCTCGCAGCTGCCGTCGCTGCTCTCTATCCGGTCACTCCCTCTCTCTCTTGCTCGAACGTAAAGAAGAAATAAATAGAAAATAAAGAGATGAGAAGAGAGACTAACCACGGGTTCTCGTTGGGAAAGAAGAGAAAAAGAAAGACCGGGCCAAAAAAGTCAAAGTCTCTGATTTGGGCCTCCAAGCCCAATTAGCCAAGCCCAAGGTCCAATTGTTATCTGCACCCACAGGCCCAGTCCAAGCTGCTAAGGACATCCGAGCTCCCGAACTTCATTCGACAAATTCATTGAGCATTTCTTTCCCTTAAACTCATTTTAATTTTATTTGTTTAAACATTTGTCGTGTGAAATAATTTGATTAATTTATATTTTAAATATTTGGTTATTTCAATTTGTTTAATTTGAATATTGTGTGATTTAATTAGATTATGAAAAACTCGATTTGTGATTTTTGTTTATTTGTTTAGTTTAACTATTTTATTTTATTTGTTTAAACTTAGTTTATTTAATTATCTAAAAATTAGAAAAACCCTAAAAATATATTTTAGTGCTAAAAAATTAAGTTACATTACTAATTAGGTTTTAGGCCTCCAAATCCCCGATGCAACGGGGTCGTCTATAATTTATGCGCCGATCAACCATTCCATTCTCCAGTGTTTGCTATGTGGAGCTGACCCGAGGCCATTTCCATTGATGCCATCAGGCTTCTCCATTCTGCCTAATGTATCCGGATGCATTCTTGATGGAACACTACTTACTACAGTGTTCCAGATCTCAGTGAGGGCTATATCAGCCAAATCTGCCGTGGAGTCGGCAACTAACCTTGTCCAGGACACGCTCAAACGGATCAGTGCCGCAGTCAACTGAGGAGCAAACGTTGGATGCAGGGCCCTGCTGGCCTTGTTTTTGACTGTTGGTGACTTGTTTTGGGAGGAACTTCACACGCTTCAAAGGGGAGTATTTCTGATTTCTTCTTCATTTATTTAACTGTTGTATTTTGTTGTGTGTTGTTGTTTGTTTACTTTTGTCTGTTTGTTTGTGTTTCAATTCAATAACCCTGCTTGGATTCTTCATTTCAAAGATATATATGTCTAACATTGAGGACAATGTTTAATTCAAGTGTGGGGGGACGATTTCTTGTTCATTGATTCAAAAAAAAAAAACTTTTTTAATTACTTATTTATTTCTGTTTTCTACTGTGACAATATATCGACTATATCATACTCACTCCCTTGGTAGCGTTGAACCTACCATTGCACTAAGTGAGTCACTGTGGTCACGTATTGTTACCTTAATAAAAATCAAAAAAAAAATTTGAAAAATGAATTGAGAAAATTTTAAAAAAAATTTGGCTTTGTTTTGTGTTTGTTTGTGTTGTAATCTTTATTCTTTCCAATCCCAGTGATGAATTGAGTTTACCTTGTTGTGATTTTGAGAATATTGATTATATGCTAAGGCTTTTAGTGGTTTGCTTTGGATTTAATTTGCACAATTTATGACTGCTCGAAATTTCTTGTACACCATACCTTTGTTAATTAATCAATTGTAATCTGAGAAGCATAACTAGACTATGTATTGACACGCATATCCAGAAACTGTGAGGATTTGAGCCTATTGAATATTCATATGTATGCATCTTTCATACATTTTTCCTTCTGGTGTGCACAATTCATGAGTTTTGAACCTAGAACTTGCTTAATATCTCTCGAAACATTTTGTCATGCATGATACATCTTGGAAATGATTAAGGCACTAGGAATCCACCATGGCCAAATGAGCATTTGTCCTTGAACTGTGAATATCATTAGTTTGCCCTGTTTGAGCCTATTTGTTAGCCTTTCGTTTCTTTCCACCACAAATGTCTTTCTCTAAACTTAAACACTTTCCTTCCCTTTCCAAGCAATTTGATAAGTGATTTGAGTTTATTGTTGATGCTTGAAAGTGTGAGTTTGAGGACTGTGACAAAAGAATAAGTGTGAGGGAGTAGCATTTTGTAGTTGTTTCTTTTTAAAGGAAGGAAGTAAAAAAAAAGAGTCTTTAGTTGTTTTGAATTCAATAATTGTTTTTCGGGGAAAGTGGTTTGATGAAGTGAGTCCAGCAAACATCTTAGAGTTCTTAAATTGTAAAATCTCAACAAGTGCATCACTTGCTAAGTTGCTTGGAATTTGTGATACCCATTCCACTTCATTTCTGTAACCTCTCACCCTTAGCCCCATTTCAACCAATAAAAGTCCTTCTGATCTGATAAGTGCGTAAATACGCACTTAAAACGTCTTTAATTACTTGGATTAGGCTTTCCGAGAACCTATTTGTCTATTTAATGTGTGTTTTCTTGTGAATAGGGAAATTATGATCAAAAATGTTAATTTGCACAAAAAGGTGTATCTTGGAGGTTTTCTGCACATTTCCGAAAATGATGGAAAGTCAACCGTGACTTTTCAAACGAAATGATGACACCGATCGTCATTCGGAAGTGGAGATTAGACATTGTACGAAGATTTCGAAAACCATTTCGAATTTCGGAACACACCGGCGAACCACCACAATAAGAGGCGCAACCACCGCAGGCGGTGGCGAAATACATTTCAAAACCTCCACTTTATTTTCCTTAATATTTATTTTTATATTTTTGTATTTATTCATATTTATATTTTTATAATTAATTATATTTTATTTTATTTATTTAATTATTATTTTTGTTTGATTTTCTTCTTGTTTGATTTTCTTCACCGAAAGCCATTTGGCTTATTTGTTTTTTCTCGTTTCTTTTGACTTTGCAGGTGAAGCCAAAGTCACCGGCCAACCTGCCGGCCACCTCTACCGGCCTCCTTGACTTCACTGCCATCTCCAGCTGCACTCCACCCGCTCTCCACCTTTCTCTACTTCTTAAGAGAACCAATCTGCAATCAAAGCAGACCACTCCCTCTTCCTCTCCCCGGTTCCATCTCTTCTTCCTCCCTCCCGGTTCTTCTTTCTTCTTCTTCTTCTTCTTCTTCTTTCTTCTTTCTCTTCCTCTTCCTCTTCCTCAGTCCAACCCGTGCACAACCTCACCACCATAGCTTCTCTGCTCTTCTCTCCTTCTCCCCGGTTACCCATTCTCTTCTCTCTACACCTTACCTCACCACTGCCATCTCCACATTCTCATCCCGCGACTCACCAGTCCACGCCACCACCATCTCATCTACACCCATCCATCACCACCGTCACTGTCACCACCTCACACATCACAGCCCATTCATTTGGGCATTTTCAATACCTGCAAATACAATCAACAACCTGAAATCAATTCAAGTCCACAAGCTCACAATCACACCAAACTGCCAATGCCATCTCTCAATTCACCATCACCACGACCATAGCAGCAAATCTGCAATACCAGACCCGGAGCTCCTCTCGCCGCCGCCGCTACAATATCCAGAATTCACACTTGCTGCTCAGGCCGCACCCACGACGCCGCTCGCTCCAGCCACTTCTCAGGCCGCGCCACCAACGCCGAGCCCAGGTCCAATCCGGCGTCGATCTCCACCGCAAAGTCCAGCCGCGCCTCCTCTGCTCAAATCAAAAGATCACGACGTCGGCGTCTCTCTCGTCGATCCAGAAGCAGCCCAGTTACCGCAGCGCCGCCGAGCCCAGAGGCTTGCGCTTGGCGTCCCCTCACCTGCTGCCGCCGTCGCGATCTCCAGCCGGCATCGCTTCAGAGAGCCGTGCTCTCTCTCTATTCTCTTCCCCGAGCTCGAGCCCGTGTTTCCTCTCTGTGATTTCTTATCTCTCTCTCTATTAACCTCTTGCTTTTATCTATTTTATTTTCTGCAAACAATTTTAATTAGTGTGTATAGTTAATATTTTATGTGTTTAAATTTATATTCGTACATTATTTATTAAAACCCGAAAATGATTTGTAAATTTTGATTAGTATTGTGGAATTGTGATTTGGTGTTATTTATTCAAAATTTGAATTGTGTTCTACTTTATTTATTTTCTTGAGTTAATTTTAAGTTTATTTCTTTAGTTTAATTATTTCAATTTATTTGGTTAGCTCAGTTTGTTAATTATTTTGAAAAATAAGAAAACCCTAAAAATTGTTTTTAGTGTTAGAAAATTAGGTTACTATTTTTACTAATTGATTTTTGGGCCTCTAATCCCTGTAGTACGACAATCCCGAGCATAATCTATTTTTGGGCCTCTAATCCCTGTAGTACGACAATCCCAAATATATCTGATTTCGGCCTTGCCAAACTATGCATGACCAAGGAAAGTATTGTATCGATGCTGGGGACAAGAGGAACTGCAGGATACATTGCACCAGAACTGTTTAGTCGCAACTTTGGGGGAGTATCTCATAAGTCTGATGTTTATAGCTATGGGATGCTAGTTCTCGAAATGGTTGGTGCACGAAAGAATTTGGGTTCAGATATGTCTCATACCAGTGAAATGTTTCCACATTACATTTATAAAAATCTAGAGGTAGAGAAGGATGAGAGTATATATGGGGATATATCAGAGGAGGAGAACAAAATAGCAAGAAAGATGATATTGATAAGTCTTAGGTGTATTCAGACCATTCCATCTGATCGGCCATCAATGAGCAAAGTGGTAGAGATGTTGGAAGGACCCCTTCATTCCTTGCCAATTCCACCCAAGCCTCTCTTGCTTCCTGCAGAAGAATATGTTACCACGTCCCAACCATCTGAAACAAGCTTGTTTTCTGGAGAAGAATCTGTGACCACGTCCCGAGCATCTGAAACAGGCTAATAAGAGGTCATTAGTTGTATTCAATGTTCTCTGTTACTGTTATCTTCAAGTTGAATTGTAAGAAAGTTTGTTTTGTTGCTTAATAAACCTAATTTACATTTTCCTTTTGAAGAAGAATGGTCTTTCATTCTAAACAAGATAAGATTACAAAAGCCAGTTTGACTCTCGACCCTCCTAACAAAACTATACATAATGTAATATTAACTGAAGATAGCAGTTCTTTTACGTTTTTCTTTGGACGGAAAATGGCAGGTTGAAAGTAATGACCTGTAATGTTTTGTTTCACAAGGATACTGCATAGTTCAGATATAATTGCAAGTGTCATAGGTGTCAGAAGCATTGGTTTATTCTACCAGAGTTCACAAGACACTAGTTTTTTTTTTTTTTTTTGGCAATCATCATATGGTTATGTACGATTCATATATTTTATTAGTAGCATAAGAAGTTTAACACACTATATCCCATAAAAGCATGCATGGTAAAGAAAGGAAATCAATATCAAAGAAATTATCTATGAACCAGAAGGTATACGTTGCATATTTGATTTTTGGTATTCTTCTTTCATACACTCATCAATCACCATGGCATTTTATCAGTAATCTAGTGGGGGATCAATAACACTTCCTTAACTAATACTCTCATTATATAATCAGTATTATTTAATAGGGAAATTATCACAAATGGTATCGAACTTTACTTTTGATCGCAATCGCACTCCGAACTTTTCGTTTTCATTTTAAATGGTACCTCGCCGTTACAATTCGTCAAATTTACTGTCAAAAAAATTTTAAAATTTTGAAAAAAAAAAAAAAAATCCCAGCAGTCAAAAAATTTAAAAAAAAATTGAAAACAAAAAAATTTAGTTTTTTTTTTGTCTCTCTCTCTCTCTCTCCCCCACCCCACCCCACCCCGTACCCTCTCTCCTTCCCCTCTCTGTACCATAAGGCATCACCATCTCCGGCCACCCTCTCCTTCTCCTATTTCTTCTTCTTGCTCCAGCCACTCTCTCAGCCCAAGACACTTTTCTTCTAAGGACACCCCGATCACGAGTCCAATCCTGCAATTCCCAGCAACTCAACCACCTCAAGCACATCAACAATTAATTCATCACCACCATCACAAGCATTAAAATCAAGTCCCATGCCTTCAATCATGCTACCTCCATGCCCAAAGCAAGAAGAAAATCGGAGAGGGAAAGGGTGGGAGAGGGTGGCCGGAGATGGTGATGCCTTATGGTACAGAGAGGGAAAGGAGAGAGGGTACGAGGTGGGGTGGGGGAGAGAGACCAAAAAAAACTAAATTTTTTTGTTTTCAATTTTTTTTTGTTGACTGCTGGGATATTTTTTTTTTCAAAATTTTAAGGGTACGGGGTGGGGGAGAGAGAGAGACAAAAAAAACTAAATTTTTTTGTTTTCAAATATTTTTTTTTGACTGCTGGGTTTTTTTTTTTCAAAATTTTAAAATTTTTTGACGGTAAATTTGACGAATTGTAACGGCAGTACCATTTAAAATGAAAACGAAAAGTTTGGGTACTGATTGCGATCAAAAGTAAAGTTCAGGTACCATTTATGATAATTTCCCTATTTAATATATGATCTATCGTTTTCTATAAATAAAAAATTATATAATCAGTGTCTTATAAAGTAAATGACATATTTTTCATACAACTATAATAAAGGATCTGTGTACAAAGAGCAAAAGGCATGCCAACAATCAAACATGTACCAAGCATGCCAGCTTAGAAACTCTAAGGAAAACAACAGCAAAAACTCAGCTTCAAAAAGGAATATGATAACTCATGACCAGGCATTCATTTAATTGTTTTTTCCTCAAAATGAAAAACACAATTAACCATAGATAAAGACAAATACAAATTACAATTAAAAAGCACTACGCACACCCAATCACAGTAGAAGAGGCACAACCATATCTCTATTACATCATAATTACTAGGCTAAATGCTCAAACTTTAATAAGCTAAACAAGCACAAATCAGCAAAGCAAAATAACAAAAAATAAAGAAAAGAAAGAAATAAATAAATAACAGAACAAACTTATACATAGTTAAGTTTAGGGCATACCAGAATGATAAGAATGCAAAGCAGCCAAGAAACCAGTTCTGCAGTTCACCTTAAGAGCAATGTTAGGCAGGATATAAGGCTACTAAAGAAGCACAAGTAAGTGATCACATACCTTAATTCACAGAATCAAAAATTAACCCTAAAGTTATAAGCTTTATATACAACTTCCACCACCAAATTCAACCCAATACCCATTACTGTAAAAGACATCAATAATTCAAGGTCAGAAACCAACTTACAGAAAAGGTAATTAAGGAGCCAAGGAGTTGAACTATTAAAATCATTCCCAATTTACAAGTTGTATGGAAAGGTTGGACACTAAACAGACTACTTCATAAACACATGTAACAGTAATACCATCAGTAATCAGTTTGAGTGACAACTAGGCAGTAGCTCTTGCAATTGGTGTTGAACCGTAAGGGCTTCAAATCCGAAAAAACAACTCTATCTTTCCCTGATTGACGCTTTTGTCAACTACTGAATTTGATTCCATATACAAATCTCTCTCTCTTTTCCCAGAAACATCTCATACAAATCTCTCTCTCTCTTTCCAGAAATGCATCTCTATCTTCTCCCAAACCTCTCATACATATCTCTTTCTCTCCTTCCAGAAATGCATCTCTATCTTCTCCCAAACATCTTCTTATTAGGAGTTCAGGAGTACTCAGTCCCTGATCATCCTCTGCTTTTCTCAACTGAATTCGACTCCATACAAATCTCCCCCTCTCTTTCCAGAAATGCATTTCTATCTTCTCCCAAACAGCTTCTTATTACTTCTTCTGGTAACCTTAATCATATTCATATTTCATATTCCAAAATCTCTGTGCGTTGATAATGATCAGTACCTCAACTGCAGCCAATCATTTCAATGCTCCAATATCAAAAGCATCGGCTACCCTTTCTGGGGATCAACCCGGCCCGGTTACTGTGGCTTCCCGGTGTTCAAGTTGAACTGCAGCGGCGACGCCCCATCGATGTCAATCCAGGAGCAAGAGTATCGAGTCCTCTCTATCAATCAGAGTGGGAGCAGCCTCAAAGTTGTTAGAGTCGATTATGCGAACAACGTTTGTGCCACGTCCATTACCAATACCACCACCATAGATAAATCTTCATCCCTTGTTCTTGAATATGCTTCAGATGTTCAAAAACTCTTGCTCTTCAACACATGTCCCGCTCATTTCAACTGCACCTCACTCTCTACTACTACTATTACTAGTGCCAGAACCATCAATTACTATGTGACACAAAATCTCACCAATTTCGGGCTCTCCAACACTAGTAGTACCTTTGGAACCTGCAACACAACTATCACCCTCCGCATTTCTCAATCGGCAGCTTTGAATTTAGCTCTGAATTCGTCCATGGAAAATCTAGGAGTTTCCCTGGATTCTGGGTTTGGACTAAAATGGGATGCTAGTAATACACTGTGTCAACATTGTCAAGGCTCCGGTGGTCAGTGCGGATTCAATACATCTTCAGCTGAATTCATTTGCTATTGCAAGGATGGACCTAATCCTTATAACTGTGGAGGTATGACATCTTAAATGCCTAGGAAATATGGCAAGTTTGCACCATGCATGAACAGTTTTAAATAAGCACAGATCACCTGTTTATGATTTTATAAACTTTTTTCGTTGCAGGTTCAAAATCAATCTCACTTGCTTGGGCCATAGGTACATGTTCCATAATTTTCTATGAATATTTTCTCATTTATTTTACTTTTCATTCTTGCACAAATTATCGAAATCCATTACTTTCAGGACTCTCGGCCGGTGTTTTTGGGACCATTGTACTAATTGTTTGCTGTATATGCATCTCAAGGAAAAGAATATTGGCCTTCTTCAAGAAAGATGGAAGGGGTGATAAGTTTGATATCGAGGCATTTATAAGAAATTATGGATCGCTGAGCCCAAAGCGGTACCGTTATTCAGATTTGAAGAAAATGACAAATTCATTCAAAGATCAGATTGGAAAAGGTGGATATGGCACAGTATACAAAGGAAAGCTACCTGACGGCCTTATGGTGGCAGTGAAAGTCCTAAGCGAATTCAAGGGTAATGGAGAAGAATTTATCAATGAAGTTGCTAGCATTGGTAGAACTTCCCATGTCAATATAGTAACTCTTTTGGGATTCTGCTACGAAAGGGAGAAAAGAGCTCTCATATACGAGTACATGCCTAATGGATCACTAGATAAGTTTATACATAAAAAGCAAGGAACATCTACGGAAAATTTTCGCTTGGAATGGACAACATTATCTGAAATTGCAGTTGGCATTGCTCGAGGACTGGAGTACTTGCACCGTGGTTGTAACACAAGAATTTTGCATTTTGACATAAAGCCACAGAACATTCTTTTGGATGAAGATTTTTGCCCAAAGATATCTGATTTCGGCCTTGCCAAACTATGCATGACCAAGGAAAGTATTGTATCGATGTTGGGGACAAGAGGAACTGCAGGATACATTGCACCAGAAGTGTTTAGTCGCAACTTTGGGGGAGTATCTCATAAGTCTGATGTTTATAGCTATGGGATGCTAGTTCTCGAAATGGTTGGTGCACGAAAGAATTTGGGTTCAGATATGTCTCATACCAGTGAAATGTTTCCACATTACATTTATAAAGATCTAGAGCTAGAGATGGATGAGAGTATATATGGGGATATATCAGAGGAGGAGAACAAAATAGCAAGAAAAATGATATTGATAAGTCTTGGGTGTATTCAGACCATTCCATCTGATCGGCCATCAATGAGCAAAGTGGTAGAGATGTTGGAAGGACCCCTTCATTCCTTGTCAATTCCACCCAAGCCTCTCTTGTTTCCTGCAAAAGAATATGTTACCACGTCCCAACCATCTGAAACAAGCTTGTTTTCTGGAGAAGAATCTGTGACCACGTCCCGACTATCTGAAACAGGCTAATAAGGCCATTAGTTGTATTCAATGTTCTCTGTTACTAGGAAATTCAAGCTGAATTGTAAGAAAGTTTGTTTTGTTGCAATGGGAACAGGTTTTATTCTCGTAATAAAACTTTTTTTTTTTTCAAAAGAAGAATGGTGTTTCATTCTAAACAAGATAGGATTACAAAAGCCAATTCGACTCACCCTCCCCCTCCTAACAAATCTACACATAATGTACCATTAACTGAAAATATAGGAAGTGGTTTTTTTTTTTTTTTTTCAGTGAACCTCGGCAGACGAAGAAAATTTATTAAAAGAGAAATAAAAAAGAAAAGTACATCAAGAAATGGGAAGGACACAAACCCTTACAAAAAACCAAACAATGAAGGAAAAAATTCCTCCAAAAACAATAGAAAACACAAACTAGTGAAACCTAAAATTAGGAAGACCTAAAAGATCTCTCGTACATAATGAACTAGCGAATGGTGGAATAAAATCCCACCAAGTCAAATCAGACAAAGAAGTGCCAAAATTAGCTAAGGCGTCAGCAACTTGATTACCCTCTCTATAGATATGAGAAGACTTGAATTGCATTTGAGAAATCCGATAGGAAGTGGTTAATCTCTCTCTCTCTCTTTTATGTACACACTCTAGAGAGAGATAGAGAGGGAAGGGTGTGTGTGTTATTGACACAAAATAGGGTGTGTTATTAACATCTCCCAAAATATGTAATAATTCTTTTTCCTTTTTCTTTGGATACCACACAGTTAAGATATCATTGGAAGTGTCATAGCCTCATAGGTGCCGAAGTATTAGTTTATTCTAGCGGAGGTTTTTTTTTTTTTTTTTTTTTTGCAGAAAAAGGTTGAGGGAAGAGTTTCCAACACCCCAAATTTATTAAAGAAGTTGAGAATTACAAAGGAGGGGACTAAGTTAAAAACTCCCCAACTTTATTCTAGCGGAGTTCACAAAATACTAGTTTTTAATGGCAATGATCATATTATGTACAATTTATTAGTAGAATAGGAGTTTAACACACTATATCCCATAAAAGCAAGAATGGTAAACAAAAAAATCACTATTTATTATTTATCGCGAAAATTAATATGAAAGAAATTATCTATAAACTAGAAGGTATACTTTCTATAAATCACACTTGTCATCCTTGCCGCATCTAGACAATGCCCACCAGCTTCTTTCTCCACAGTGTAAGCCCAAACATTGCAGTGAGAAACTAATTAAATTTTGAAAATTTAACTTCATTTTTTATTTATAGATTACAAAAGATACTTTCTATTGCTATTGAGATGGTCGAGTTGGTCTAAGCCTCTAAGGCGTCAGATTAAGGTTCCTTTTCGTAAAGTAGGTTCAAATATCACCCTCAAGTCCTCAACAGTTCAATTATTGTTGATGTTTTGGCAAATTATAATACGTCATCTTCTGAATTTGTGTGGTGTGATGTGCCTCAACATTTTCTTTTAGTGCATTATAATAGCAACGTTGTAGGTCTTTCACAATTCCGTTTTGTTAATTTGTTCGTATATGTTTGTTTTTTGTGAGGTTTTAGTTTTTTTTTTAGGAAATGACAAAAATTTATTGAATCAAATCGAAGATTACAAAGCATAGATGCATCAAAGCATCAAACAATAAAAATAACAAGATAACAAGATGCACTATCACTAGTACATTAGAAAAGAGAGATAACCAGCACAGAACTCGAAATGAGATCTTTCTGAAACAATACACTGCATCAATCCAATTCGCAGTGAAAAAGGTAACAAGGTGCCCGGCGGTGACCAGTGACTGGGAAGTCCTCCCACCAAGAGTATTGCCAAAGAGCATACATACACCGCTTAACCAGTACCAAGTACCCGGATCCCAAATCCAACTCCAAAGAACTAGTTTCCCGATTCCAGGTAGGGTGCTCTTACTACTCCACAAGAATGACCGACCCCCTGGATTCCAAATCCGAAAACCTGTCGACCCAATCACCACCAACCCCATCAGATCATGAACAAAACCAAAGCCATCAATCCCTAATGGAGCCCAAGCCCAACCAAACCTACACCGCACAGCCCCAACACCATCGCCATCATCACCTACTCTCCAACGTTGCCGCCAACCTAGATTGGAACCCAGAACCACATGACCCACCCTTGCCGCCGACAAACCCGAGATCCCAACAATCCATCCCCACTGTTGCAGAGACTTTTCAAGGCAAAACGATTTAAGACCCAGACCACCCAAAGCCACATCCAGATGAAAATCCCAGGCAATCCTGATCCAATGCACAACAGAACCAGGATCCCAGATCCAGCGTGATTCTCCCAACCCCAAGGATGACCATCGCAGATCAACCTTTGCAAGGGTTGAATGAACAAAGTCACCCCCAAACCGATCGGCGAGGGGAACTGACGAACCAAAAGATAAGAGAGAAGTACACCCACCAAATGGAAAAAAGGAGAAGATCCACGAACTCAAAAAGCTCGGCTGATAGGCATCACGAACACCAACGTTGCAGGCCAAGATACTCGGTCGGGCAAACCCACCATTTAGAAGTGAAAAGTTTTGTGAGGTTTTGGTATTGATTCTCCTCTTATTGTTCATTCTCTTATTTATACTAAATATTAAGAGTACCCACTTTGTCAATCAAAGTGGGCGTGAAAAGAAGTGAATGTCCTTAAACTATATATTATTTAATTTATTTTAAATTATTTTTAATATTTGAGGGATATTATAATAAATAACATAATAGCAAAAAAAAATTAAGAAAAAAAAAGACTAATAACTTTCCAAAAAAAAAAAAAAACTGCTTCACGCATAACTTTCCACATAAAGGCTAATTTTAATTAAATGGAGTGATGAGGCTTCTCCTCTCTTATCCCCGATATTTGACTATAAAAAATAAAAAAATTATTTTTTCAAAAATGAAATAAAAAAACAAGGGTGGACCGTGGACCTTGACTCTGTTGTCCCTGATCACCTCCTTCTGAGTTCTGAGTTCTGAGTTCTAACCTTCATGCTCTGCTTTTGTCAACTGAAATTGAGTACATACAGATCTCTTTCTCTCTTACCAGAAATGTATCTTTATCTTCTCCCAAACATCTCCTTAGCACTCCTCCTGGTAACCTTAATCATATTCATATTTCATGCTCCAAAATCCCTGTGCGTTGATGATGAGCAGTACCTCAACTGCAGCCAATCGTTTAAATGTGCAAATATTGAGAGCATCGGTTACCCTTTCTGGGGATCAAACCGGGCCAACTATTGTGGGTACCCAGAGTTCCAGTTGAACTGCAGCGGCGACGCCCCATCCATCTCAATCACGGACCAAGAATTTCGAGTCCTTTCTATCGATCAGAGTGAAAGCAGTTTCAGAATTGCTAGAGTCGATTACTGGAACAACGTTTGTCCGGTTGTCTTTAGCAATACCACCATAGCTTATTCATCATCCCATGTTCTTGAATATGCTTCAGATGTTCAACAAGTCTGGCTCTTCTACTTATGTCCCTTACTACCTGAGCTTACCAGCCAATTCAATTGCACCATAAACTCTTCTACCGGTACTACTGCCGATTCCATCAATTACTTTGTGACACAAAATCTCACCAATTTCGGCCACTCCAACATTAGTAGTACCTTTGGAAAGTGCAAGACAACTGTCACCGTCCAGGTTTCTCAATCAGCAGCTTCCAACTTAGCATTGAATTCGTCAAAGGAAAATCTAGCTGCTGCGCTTGATTTCGGGTTTGGGTTGAAATGGGATGCAAGTAATAGCTTGTGCCAACAATGTCACGGCTCTGGAGGCCAATGCGGCTACAATACATCTTCAGCTGAATTCACCTGTTATTGCAAGGATGGACCTGATCCCTCCAACTGTGGAGGTATGCGCCTACTGATTCACAAATGACAATATGCTTGACTTTATGCTATAAAATGCCTATGAAATATTGCAAGTTTGCATATTGATGCGGGAGCGTAAGGGGCAATCTCAAATGTGTTATTTGTCATTCAATTTTAAATCAGTAGTAATTAATTATTCATATTTAAGTATTTTTAGGGCTATCTTTTTACATTTAATTTAAGATTTGCATTAAATCAAGAGTGTTTACATGAGGGATAGTTTTTAAAGGACTGTAAGGGACAAGTAAATCTGACGGCTGAGATTAAATGCACAGTTTTAAGTTGTTATAATTTCACCATTTGCATTTAATTTTAGCCGTTAGATTCATTTGTCTCTCACAGTCTCTTAAAAAACGGTTCTTCATGTAAGCAGGACTCTGCATTTAATTAGCTTTCTTTGGGCCAAAGTAATCGTGGTACCTAAGTTGTTGTAACCGTATAAATATGTATTCTTTGATCTTTTTTAAAGAGTTTAAGAGTTTATGAATAAAATTGGTTAAAAGTGGCATGAATTTTGCTACAGTTATTGTGAATTTGCTCGATCTCAATTTTTAGTATTGATCGTGTTGCTGGAGGTCCGTGTTCATGACCTGTTCCCCATCAACATGTACAGTTTTAAAATAAGCACAGATCAACTGTTATAATTTTATAAACTTTTTTCGTTACAGGTTCGAGATCCTTGTCACGTGCTTGGAACATAGGTACATATTCCATAATTTTGTTTTTATGAATATTTTCTCATTTATTTTTCTTTTCATTCTTGTACAAATGAACAAAATCCATAACATTCAGGACTCTCGATCGGTGTTTCTGGGACCATTGTACTAATTGTTTGCGGTATATGGCTACGCACTTCAACGAAAAAATTATTGGCCTTCTTCAAGAAAGATGAAGGGGGTGATCAGTTTGATATTGAGGCATTTATAAGAAATTATGGATCGCTGAGCCCAAAGCGGTACCGTTACTCAGATTTGAAGAAACTGACAAACTCGTTCAAAGATCAAATTGGTAAAGGCGGATATGGCACAGTATACAAAGGAAAGCTACCTGATGGTCTTCTGGTGGCAGTGAAAGTCCTAAGCGAATTGAAGAGTAATGGAGAAGAATTTATCAATGAAGTTGCTAGCATTGGTAGAACTTCCCATGTCAATATAGTAACTCTTGTGGGATTCTGCTACGAAAGGGAGAAGAGAGCTCTCATATACGAGTACATGCCTAATGGATCGCTAGATAGGTTTATACATAAAGAGCAAGGATCTTCTACTGAAAATTTTCGCTTGGAATGGACAAAATTATTTGAAATTGCAGTTGGCATTGCTCGAGGACTAGAGTACTTGCACCGTGGTTGTAACACAAGAATTTTGCATTTTGACATAAAGCCACAGAACATTCTTTTGGATGAAAATTTTTGCCCAAAGATATCTGATTTTGGCCTTGCCAAACTATGCATGACCAAGGAAAGTATTGTATCTATGTTAGGGACAAGAGGAACTGCAGGATACATTGCACCAGAAGTGTTTAGTCGGAACTTTGGAGGAGTATCTCATAAGTCTGATGTTTATAGCTACGGGATGCTAGTTCTCGAAATGGTTGGTGCACGAAAGAATTTGGATGCAGAAACATCTCATACCAGTGAAATGTTTCCACATTACATTTATAAAGATCTAGAGCTAGAGATGGATGAGAGTATATATGGGGATATATCAGAGGAGGAGAACAAAATAGCAAGAAAAATGATATTGATAAGTCTTGGGTGTATTCAGACCATTCCATCTGATCGGCCATCAATGAGCAAAGTGGTAGAGATGTTGGAAGGACCCCTTCATTCCTTGCCAATTCCACCCAAGCCTCTCTTGTTTCCTGCAGAAGAATCTGTGTCCACGTCCCAACCATCTGAAACTGGCTAATAAGGCCATTAGTTGTATTCGATGTTCTCTGGTACAAAGAAATTCAAGCTGAATCGTTAGAAAGTTTGTTTTGTTGCAATGGGAACAGTTTTTATTCCTCCTATAAAACTTTACACTTTTGTTTTTAAAAGAAGAATGGTCTTTCATTCTAAACAAGATAGGATAACATGCAAAAGCCAGTTCGACCCTCCCTCCCTCCTAACAAAACTATACATAATGTTACATTAACTGAAAATAACAGTTTTTTTTTTTCGTTTTTCTTTGGACTGAAAATTGCAGGTTGAAAGTAATGATATTAATGTAATGTTTTGTTTCACAAGGATACTGCACAGTGAAGAACTGAAAGTATCATTGCCAGTGTGATACTGCACAGGCTTTCATATTTGCTTGTTGGTTTTCTATTGCAGTTCATGAAGGCAAGTTGTTGATGACCATACTAGTAAATTAGTAATAGGGAGACTTCATATTCATTTTCAAAATTGGTATGTACGTAGTAGACTCGAGACGACCGTTTTTATTTAATAAAATAAAAAGAACAACAGAAATAATTATTAACTAAACAACTTCACTTGTTTATACCGGTGATATCAATATTGTAAAAAAAGATAGTAGATGCATGAAACCTGAGAATATTTTTTAAAAAATGGAACTTAATAACTCAAATAGTCTGGTAATCTATGTAGAGAAGAGTCAGAAGACAATAGACTTGACTATTTGAATATCTTTTATATGCTTTTTCATCTCCAGTAGTACTGCTATTTGAGCTACAACTCATGAATTCGGTCAATCTCACAACATAGATTATCATCCCAAAGAAAAGTAGCAAAGTCGAAAATAATATTATGTTTGGGGTAGGTGGGTGGGCAACTTTGTTTGGCTGCAATTGTGTCCATCCAAGTTTGATTCTCACTAACACCAAAAGAGCCGGTCCTCTTTTTTTTTTTGGTTACAAGGGAAGCCCAAGGGCGAAAACAACAAAGGAAAAACTAACTACAAGACATATTCAGGCCAAGCACTCTAGCACGGCCATCTTCAGAGATATCATCAAAAACAAGCCTAGAAATATGGGCAGGAGGACTACAGAACAGAGTAGTACCACGAGGGAGGCCAAGACTATCTTTGGCCAAGGCATCAGCAACTAAATTGCACTCTCTATGGGCATGGTAGATCTGCAAGACTCAAAAAGGTGCATGAGGCCATGACAGTTGCTAATGATGGTAGCCAAAGGGTGAAGACTAAAGTCAGAAGAGTTAAGAAGGTTCACAGCAGTAACAGAATCACTTTCCACCAAAATTTTCTTAATCTGCAGATCAGCAGCCAGCTTTAAACCAATGTATATACCCCAAACCTCAGCTTGTATCACTTCACCATGACCAATATGGTGAGAAAAGCCCTGAATCCAGCTCCCAGACCAGTTCCTAATCACTCCACCAGCACCAATACAGCCAATATCAGACCTGGAACCATCAACGTTTAGCTTAAAAGACCCTAATGGATCGCTAGATAAGTTTATACATAAAAAGCAAGGATCATCTACGGAAAATTTTCGCTTGGAATGGACAAAATTATTTGAAATTGCAGTTGGCATTGCTCGAGGACTGGAGTACTTGCACTGTGGTTGTAACACAAGAATTTTGCATTTTGACATAAAGCCACAGAACATTCTTTTGGATGAAGATTTTTGCCCAAAGATATCTGATTTCGGCCTTGCCAAACTATGCATGACCAAGGAAAGTATTGTATCGATGTTCTCAACTGCAGGATACTTTGCACCAGAACTGTTTAGTCGCAACTTTGGGGGAGTATCTCATAAGTCTGATGTTTATAGCTATGGGATGCTAGTTCTCGAAATGGTTGGTGCACGAAATAATTTGGGTTCAGATATGTCTCATACCAGTGAAATGTTTCCACATTACATTTATAAAAATCTAGAGGTAGAGAAGGATGAGAGTATATATGGGGATATATCAGAGGAGGAGAACAAAATAGCAAGAAAGATGATATTGATAAGTCTTGGGTGTATTCAGACCATTCCATCTGATCGGCCATCAATGAGCAAAGTGGTAGAGATGTTGGAAGGACCCCTTCATTCCTTGTCAATTCCACCCAAGCCTCTCTTGTTTCCTGCAAAAGAATATGTTACCACGTCCCAACCATCTGAAGCAAGCTTGTTTTCTGGAGAAGAATCTGTGACCACGTCCCGACTGTCTGAAACAGGCTAATAAGGGCATTAGTTGTATTCAATGTTCTCTGTTACTGTATCTTCATGTTGAATGTAAGAAAGTTTGTTTTGTTGCAATGGGAGCAGGTTTTATTCTCGTAATAAAACTTTTTTTTTTAAAGAAGAATGGTCTTTCATTCTAAACAAGATAGTATTACAAAAGCCAATTCGACTCACCCTCCCTCCTAGCAAAACTATACATAATGTAACATTAACTGAAAATATATAGTAGTTCTTTTACGTTTTTCTTTCGACTGAAAATGTGAAGTTGAAAGTAATGACATTACTGTATTGTTATGCTTCACAAGAATACTGTACAATTCAGATATAATTGCAAGTGTCATAGGTGTCAGAAGTATTAGTTTATTCTTGCGGAGTTCACAAAAATACTAGTTTTTCATGGCAATGATCATATTATGTACATTTCATATATTTTATTAGTAGCATAAGAAGTTTAACACACTATATCCCATAAAAGCCAGAATGGTAAAGAAAGAAATCATTATTTATAGCGAAAATTAATACTAAAGAAATTATCTATAAACTAAAAGGTATACGTTCTATAAATCACACTTGTCGTCGCTGCCGTATCCAGACAGCGCCCACCCGCATCTTTTTCCACAGTGTAAGCCCAAACATTGCGGTGAGATACTAATTAAATTGTGAAAAACTTCATTTTTTATTTATAGATTACAAAAGATAATTTCAATTGCTGTTGAGATGACTGTGTTGGTCTAAGCCTCTAAGGCGTCAGATTAAGGTTCCTTTTTCAGAAAGTGGGTTCAAATCTCAGCCTCAAATCTCAACAGTTCAATTATTGTTGATGTTTTGGCAAATTATGCTTTGGCCATCATCCATCTACCTTAATCTTGTTAGATTAAGGTAATTTTTTTATGGTGAGATGTGCCTCTACCTTTTCTTTTAGTGTATTATAATAGCGATGTCATAGGTCTTTTCTAATTCTGTATTCGTTAATTTATTCGTCTCTGTTTGGATTTTATGAGGTTTTGATTTTGGTCTCCCTCCTATTGTTCATTATCATATTTACACTACATATTAAGAGAACTCATTTTGTCAATCAAAATGAGTGTGAAAAGACGTGAAGATCCTTAGACTATATATTATTTTTAATATTTGAGGGATGTTATGATAAATAAAAAAAATAAAAAAATCACCGTTAGTCCCTCAACTTTGACTCGTTCGACACTTTCATCCCTGAACTTTGAAATATATCACTTTCGTCCCTGAACTTCAACACCGACTATCACTTTAGTCACTGACTGGAAAAAATGGTGCAAAACCTATACCAAAATGTTTGCAATGATGAGAGGAGTAACTTTTATAACTGGAACTAAGTTCGATTCGGCCTATAATGACTCGAATTTGTCCCGAAAGCCGATGGTGACCGAAACTTAAATTCTAAAATTCTCCGCCGTCCGGTGACTGTTTGAGGCGAGGTTGGTGGCGTTGAACTCATCTCAAGGAGGGCTTCAAAGCCCATTATGTGGTGTCGTTCAATTTGGCCGGAATCAGAGGTTTATTCGGTGAAAACTTTGGTCATGGACGAAAGTGATAGTAAATGTCAAAGTTTTGGGACCAAAGTGATATATTTCAAAGTTCAGGGACGAAATTGTCGAATGAGTTAAAGTTTAGAAACTAAAAGTGTATTTATTCCTAAAAAAAATAGCAAAAAAAATTATAAAAAAAGTCTAATAACTACCTATCATCTGCAGTAGCTTTCCACATTCTTTTTTGGTTACAACTTTCCACATTCTTTATGTCAAGCTCGCACCTACATACAATAAGGGGGCTTGTTTGGGATTGTTTTTTGGAGATCCAAAAGCGCATTTGAAATAATTAAAAAAAAAATTATAAATATAAAAAAAATTGAAAAAAATAGAATTTGTTTTGGATGAGTTTTAGAAGTACTTGGAAGTGGTTTTGAGGAGCATTTATCAAGTACTTCCTTGTATAAAAGCGTTTTTACCAAATTTGAAAAGCGTTTTAGGCATTTCAGAAGCAGTCTCAAACATGCTCTAAAACTGCTTTACGCATGTGGGGACAATGCTAGTTTTAATTAAATGGAGTTATATGGAGACTTCTTCAGGTCTTCCTCTCTTATTCCCAATCTTTAACTAAAAACAAAAAAAAACAAATTTATTTTTTCAAAAATGAAATAAAAAAACAAGGGTGGACCTTGACTCTGATGTCTCTGATCACCTCCTCCTGAATTCTGACCTTCATCCTCTGCTTTTCTCAACTGAAATTGACTCCATACAGATCTCTTTCTCTCTTACCAGAAATGTATCTCTATCTTCTCCCAAACATCTCCTTAGCACTCCTCCTGGTAACCTTAATCATATTCATATTTCATGCTCCAAAATCTCTGTGCGTTGATGATGAGCAGTACCTCAACTGCAGCCAATCGTTTAAATGTGCAAATATTGAGAGCATCGGTTACCCTTTCTGGGGATCAAACCGGCCCGACTATTGTGGGTACCCAGAGTTCCAGTTGAACTGCAGCGGCGACGCCCCATCCATCTCAATCCAGGATCAAGAATTTCGTGTCCTTTCTATCAACCAGAGTGAAAGCAATCTCAGAATTGCTAGAGTCGATTACTGGAACAACGTTTGTCCGGTGTCCCTTACCAGTACCACCATAGATAATTCATCATCATCCCATGTTCTTGAGTATGCTTCAGATGTTCAACAAGTCTTGCTCTTCTACTCATGTCCCCCACTTAATATTCCTCTCCCACCTCAGCTTACCAGCCAATTCAACTGCACCATAAACTCTACTACTGCCATCAATTACTTTGTGACACAAAATATCACCATATCCGCCCTCTCCAACATTAGTAGTTCCTTCGGAACGTGCAACACATCTGTCACCGTCCCTGTTTCTCAATCGGCAGCTTCCAATTTAGCATTGAATTCGTCAAAGGAAAATCTAGCTGCTGCGTTTGATTCCGGGTTTGGGTTGAAATGGGATGCAAGTAATAGCTTGTGCCAACAATGTCACGGTTCTGGGGGCCAATGCGGCTACAATACATCTTCAGCTGAATTCACCTGTTATTGCAAGAATGGACCTAATCCCTCCAACTGTGCAGGTATGCGCCTACTGATTGACAATATGATTGATTTTATGCTATAAAATGCCTATGAAATATTGCAAGTTTGCATATTGATGCGGGAGCATAGGGGGGCAATCTCAAATGTGTTATTTGTCATTCAATTTTAAATCAGTACTAATTAATTATTCATATTTAAGTATTTTTAGGGTATCTTTTTACATTTAATTTACGATTTGTATTTAATTAGCTTTCTTTAGGCCCAAGTAATCATGTTATCTAAGTTGTTATAACCCTATAAATATGTATTCTTTGATCTTTTTTAAAGAGTTTATGAATAAAATTAGTTAAAAGTGGCATGCATTTTGCTACAATTATTGTGAGTTTGCTCGATCTCAATTTTCGGTATTGATTGTGTTGTTGGAGGTCCGTGTTTGAGACATGTACCCCATCAATCATGAACAGTTTTAAATTAAGCACAGATCAACTGTTATAATTTTATAAACTTTTTTCGTTGCAGGTAAAAGACCAATACCTGCTTGGATCATAGGTACATATTCCATAATTCAGTGTTTATGAATATTTTCTCATTTATTTTACTTTTCAATCTTGTACAAATGAACGAAATCCATAACTTTCAGTAATCTCGGCGGGCGTTTTTGGGACCACTGTACTAATTGTTTGCGGTATATACATATCAAGGAAAAGAATATTGGCCTTCTTCAAGAAGGATGAAAGGGATGATCAGTTTGATATTGAGGCATTTATAAGAAATTATGGATCGCTGAGCCCAAAGCGGTACCGTTATTCAGATTTGAAGAAAATGACAAATTCATTCAAAGATCAGATTGGTAAAGGTGGATATGGCACAGTATACAAAGGAAAGCTACCTGACGGCCTTATGGTGGCAGTGAAAGTCCTAAGCGAATTGAAGGGTAATGGAGAAGAATTTATCAATGAAGTTGCTAGCATTGGTAGAACTTCCCATGTCAATATAGTAACTCTTGTGGGATTCTGCTACGAAAGGGAGAAAAGAGCTCTCATATACGAGTACATGCCTAATGGATCGCTAGATAAGTTTATACATAAAAAGCAAGGAACATCTACGGAAAATTTTCGCTTGGAATGGACAACATTATCTGAAATTGCAGTTGGCATTGCTCGAGGACTGGAGTACTTGCACCGTGGTTGTAACACAAGAATTTTGCATTTTGACATAAAGCCACAGAACATTCTTTTGGATGAAGATTTTTGCCCAAAGATATCTGATTTCGGCCTTGCCAAACTATGCATGACCAAGGAAAGTATTGTATCGATGTTGGGGACGAGAGGAACTGCAGGATACATTGCACCAGAAGTGTTTAGTCGGAACTTTGGAGGAGTATCTCATAAGTCTGATGTTTATAGCTATGGGATGCTGGTTCTCGAAATGGTTGGTGCACGAAAGAATTTGGATTCAGAAATGTCTCATACAAGTGAAATGTTTCCACATTACATTTATAAAGATCTAGAGCTAGAGAAGGATGAGTGTATATATGGGGATATATCACAGGAGGAGAACAAAATAGCAAGAAAAATGATATTGATAAGTCTTGGGTGTATTCAGACCATTCCATCTGATCGGCCATCAATGAGCAAAGTGGTAGAGATGTTAGAAGGACCCCTTCATTCCTTGCCAATTCCACCCAAGCCTCTCTTGTTTCCTGCAGAAGAATCTGTGTCCACGTCCCAACCATCTGAAACAGGCTAATAAGGCCATTAGTTGTATTCGATGTTCTCTGGTACTAAGAACTTCAAGCTGAATCGTAAGAAAGTTTGTTTTGTTGCAATGGGAACAGTTTTTATTCCTCCTATAAAACTTTACACTTGTGTTTTTAAAAGAAGAATGGTCTTTCATTCTAAACAAGATAGGATAACATGCAAAAGCTAGTTCGATGCTCCCTCCCTCCTAACAAAACTATACATAATGTTACATTAACTGAAAATAACAGTTTTTTTTTTTTCGTTTTTCTTTGGACTGAAAATGGCAGGTTGAAAGTAATGATATTAATGTAATGTTTTGTTTCACAAGGATACTGCACAGTGAAGAACTGAAGGTATCATTGCCAGTGTCATACTGCACAGGGCCACAGGCTTTCATATTTGCTTCTTGGTTTTCTATTGCAGTTCATGAAGGCAAGTTGGTGATGACCATACTAGTAAATTAGTAATAGGGAGACTTCATTTTCAAAATTGGTATGTACGTAGTAGACTCGAGACGACCCTTTTTTTAATTTAATAAAATAAAAAGTACAACAGAAATAATTATTAACTAAACAACTTGACTTGCTTATACCGGTGATGTCAATATTGTAAAAAAAGATCGTAGATGCATGAAACCTGAGAATATTTTTAAAAAAATGGAACTTAATAACTCAAATAGTCTGGTAATCTAGTAGAGAAGAGTCAGAAGACAATAGACTTGACTATTTGAATATCTTTTATTTGCTTTTTCATCTCCAGTAGTACTGCTATTTGAGCTACAACTCATGAATTCGATCAATCTCACAACATAGATTATCATCCCAAAGAAAAGTAGCAAAGTCGAAAATAATATTATGTTTCGGGTAGGTGGGTTGGCAACTTTGTTTGGCTGCAATTGTGTCCATCCAAGTTTGATTCTCACTAACACCAAAAGAGCCGGTCCTCTTTTTTTTTTTGGTTACAAGGGAAGCCCAAGGGCGAAAACAAGCAACAAAGGAAAAACTAACTACAAGACATATTCAGGCCAAGCACTCTGGCACGGCCATCTTCAGAGATATCATCAAAAACCAGCCTAGAAATATGGGCAGGAGGACTACAGAACAAAGTAGTACCACGAGGGAGGCCAAGACTATCTTTGGCCAAGGCATCAGCAACCAAATTGCACTCTCTATGGGCATGGTAGATCTGCAAGACTCAAAAAGGTGCATGAGGCCATGACAGTTGCTAATGATGGTAGCCAAAGGGTGAAGACTAAAGTCAGAAGAGTTAAGAAGGTTCACAGCAGTAACATAATCACTTTCCACCAAAATTTTCTTAATGTGCAGATCAGCAGCCAGCTTTAAACCAATGTATATACCCCAAACCTCAGCTTGTATCACTTCACCATGACCAATATGGTGAGAAAAGCCCTGAATCCAGCTCCCACACCAGTTCCTAATCACTCCACCAGCACCAATACAACCAATATCAGACCTGGAACCATCAACGTTTAGCTTAAAAGACCCTATGGGAGGCTGTAACCATCCTTCACACCGAATGCTTTTCACCAACCTTAGATTCCAGATTGTTAACAGAAAACCATTCCGTAACAGCATGTAGAATAATCTGCAAAGGATTCCCAGGATAATTAAATTGAGGATCAAACACACCCTTATTTCTCCACTTCCATATATACCAACATATAAAAATGAAACATTCATTCCACTTGAAAGAATTCCAAGAACAACCACGACTAAGAACATTCAAACCAATCCACTCATTCCACTCCAGGTGAAAAAAATTAGGCATCACACTAGGAACTTTGATAGCATTCCAAACTCCTCGAGCAAAAGAGCAGTCTCTAAGAAGGTGCAGCATAGTCTCAGCAATTTCAGGGCAAAACTTGCAACAAAAATCAGTACATAAATGCCTAGAATATCTCTGGACATTAGTCAATAATCTTCCGTGAGCCACAGTCCAAGCAAAAAGTTTAAGTTTAGGAGGGATGTTAATGAACCAAATACCTTTCCAGGCCACAGGAGGAGTGTTTTCACAAGAAATAGCAAGCTGATACGCACTGCGAACAGAGAACTTGCCATTTGAAGTAGGTTGCCAAATAAGTTTGTCATTAACAGTGCCACCATTGCTAACAGGAATCTTAGCAATTTGATCCACAACCTGATTAGGAAGACAATCATAAAGGAGTTGGAAGTTCCAGTCATTATCAATCCAAAAATCTTTGACTGAAACCTCATTATCAATAATGCCAGACTCCAAAGCATAAGAAGAGAGGGGGCCCAAACCAGTCCAATTATCACTCCAGAATTTAATAGAATCACCATTTCCAATCCTCCAGCAAAGACCATCACGCAAAATTTTAGCCCCATGAAGGACACTACGCCAGGTGCTTGAACTTCCAATATGCGTGCAATAGTTTCCATCAAGAATAGAGTGGCGTTGCAAATATTTTTTGGTAAAAATCTGACACCATAACCCTTTATCTTTTTGCACAATTCTCCAACTAGCCTTTGCCAACATGGCATTGTTCATATCAGCATTCTTTTTCAACCCCAAACCGCCATTGGCTTTAGGTTGACACACTTTGTTCCAGTTTAAGAGGTGAATTTTCTTCTTTTCAGTAGTGTCTCCCCAAAGGAAATTTCTATTCAATTTATCCAACTGAGAACAAGTAGTAATGGGGATTTTAGCAGTTTGCATTGCATATGCGGGAATAGAGGAACTTACAACCTGAATAAGAGTAAGCCTTCCAGCCATACTCAAATGTTTACTTTTCCAGCTGGCAAGCCTATTCTGCACTTTGTCCACCAGGCCAGCATACGTAGATTTTGTAATCCGAGATTGAATCAAAGGCATGCCAAGATATCTGCCGAGATCATTAGTAACAAGAGATCCAAAGACTCTACTAATCAATTTGACCTCATGATGACAGGTGTTAGGAGAACAATAAATAGCAGACTTATCAAAATTAACAGTTTGACCGGATAGATTGCAGAATTCATCCATGCACTGCTTCAAAATCTCAGCTTGATTTACTGAAGCTTTAGCAAAAAGAACAAGATCATCAGCGAAAAATAGATGAGATATGGCAGGCCCAGATTGGGAGGCACGAAACCATTTCTTCACTTCCACAGCAGTACAAATAAGATGGGATAGCTTTTCCATACAAAGCACAAAAATGTAAGGGGAAAGGGGGTCACCTTGCCTAATGCCCCGATGCCTAGAAAAGGAGTCAGATAAATCACCATTTAAAACAACTTGGAAAGAGGTGGAGGTAACACAACTCATTATTAGTTTCACCAACATATCAGGAAATTGGACGTCATAAAGAACTTTTTCAATGAAGGACCAACTGAGTTTATCATAAGCTTTTGACAGATCCACCTTCCAAATCATGAAGCCTTTTTTTCCAGATGAATTTTTACATTTATGCAGCATCTCCTGGGCAATCATAATATTGTCTGAAATATGTCTGCCAGGGACAAAGCTCACTTGATTAGGGCTAATAAGTTTTCCTAAAAGAGGCCGAAGTCTGGCCACAATAGTCTTAGATATTACCTTGTAAATAGTAGAGCACAAACTAATTGGCCTAAACAGATGCATGTAAAGAGGACTATTACATTTGGGAACCAAAGTGATAAGAGTGTGATTCAAACCACTAGGTATTTTACCTGTTCTGAAGGCAGTAGCAACCAACTCAAAGATATCCTTACCAAGGAGGCTCCAATGCTGTTGAAAAAATTGGGCAGGAAAACCATCAAAACCAGGGGCTTTGAGGCCACCAATATGAAAGAGACTAGACTTAACTTCCTCAGGGAGAATCCTCCGACAAAGGTGAGCAGAATCAGATTGATCAAGGCTAGGGAACAAAAGAGGAATAAGGAAGCGAAAAGAGCCGGTCCTCTTTACTCCAATAGAGTTTGGTCGGTAGGACGATCGTGAGATAAGCTGTGAAAATCAGATATCAGCAATTTGAATTCTTGTCAGCTATGCGAGCTTGGACTAACATGTTGCACAAGTTGGGGGAGCCTGGGTTGGGGAGCAGTTAGGTTCAGCATTAGGACTTTGACAAAAAAAAAATTAACATTAGGAAATTGTCATAATTTGTTTATTCTCAAAGTTTCACAAAGTACTTGTTTATTTGGGAGTATAATACACTATGATTCATAAAATTGATAAGCAGCACGAGACGACCATATAACATAATATAAGGGTAAGGAGAAGGAATCATAAATAGTAACGACTCGATTCCATAAATTCCAATTTTGGTATCAACCAATGTTACGCTTTTTAGATTTAATTCCGTCCAATTTTATTTTGAGATGTTGGAGAAAATTAAAAAGCTTGCCTATTGTTTTGTATAGGTTCTTTTCAATATCTACTGGGGGCTACGGATGAATTCCATGTATAAGTGAAAGAAGTTGTTCGATATGATCAGAATGAGGGAAAGAAATGGACTTCATTCAACTAATTACCATAGACGATATAGTTTATGTTCTGAATGCACTAGAGTTTAAGTAGAATTTGAAGACTTACAAAACGGGTAGTATCACATCTAAATACAAGTCATTTCTAGTATGACTAAAGCAATTTGTTTAGTGTTTGCGTCATTATTTGATAAGGTCAGTAAGGATGGTTAGCCTTGTAGCCATTGTTTGGAAACTTTCCCTTTTGCAAGTGATATCAGCTCTAGCCAAGTGACTCAAATCATGAACAATTGTTATGAACATCTTTGGTGATATCAGCTGAGAATTATTCTTAACTTAAAAAAGTAAGGATCTCTTTACCTGATAATTATTCTTCATATATATATATAATGAACAATTGTTATGTCATGAAGAATCCCTTTTGCAATACAGCATGCACATTACTGGAAATCGATATCTAGTTTTATTTGCGCAATGGTTATCTCGTAACAACAATTGGATCTCATGTCACTCACTAGTGCAAGTATCACTCTAATTAGTTGCATTTTCTTTATAATTGGAATCAGTGGACTGAAAATGTTAAGATTATCTTTTTAATGGCCATTGAAATAAAATTATATTACATTTGTTAAGATGATGCATGGCCAACTAGAGGTTTGATGCAAAATTGAAAACTGTACTTGCTACTGTAGGGGTCATAAAATACTTGTTCATTCTGTATCACAAAGTTGTTGTTAACCATAGTCCATAGCATGATCATGTTTATGTATAACTCATAAATTACATGCATACTCAAGTAGCATATAAGTTATTGTCCAAAAAAAAAATTAGCATATAAGTTGTGTTACAAGAAAAACGATAAAAGCATGAATAGTAAAGAGAACTATAAATTCGATACTCCAATAAATTTCAGTTTCAGTATGAAAGAAAATTTTGTATAATCTTGGTTTCTGATTTTTCTTTTTTCTATGCTCTAATTGGCTCAGATTTTTTTATTGTAATGATCAGATTGTTCTTTTGGTTAAGTTATAGAGGGATGTTCAGATTGTTCTTTTGGTTAAGTTATAGAGGGATGTTGGAGGAAACAAAAATACAATTTATCTGTGACAAAGTTAACAATTGGAAGAATTGATGAGGGAGAAAGAACACAATATGTTATATGAATTATCATACCAAATAGGATTCACTCTTGTCTTGTCCCTCAATTTCTTTGTAACAATAACGTTCTTAATAGGCCAAACACCACGAGCATTAGTAGCTCAAATACTAAAATAAACGGTCACTTCTCTTATATTTTATGTACCAGCACTCAAAGATGTTCATAGTTAGGAGGTGATTGAAGAAATTTCGAAAAATTATGAACGTTCTTGCCATGTTTTTGTACAGTTCACAAACATTCTCAACAATTTGTGTCTTGCCGATATATATTATTCTTATTCATTTAATTGTTCAAGCTGGATTATGAACATAGTTATATTATTAGAAGTCATCTGCTATTGACTTAGAATGCAGTTTCACCCACGAATTGGTTGCATTGCAACAATGTCCGTTGCCGAGATATACGGTATACCACCAAAATCAGTAATATGATTGTAATCTGTTAAGGCAAACCTGAATATATTAACCTTGCAACCTGAGTGTCATTAAGTTGAATTGCATTGGAGAATCTCTAACATGAGATGTTGACAAAGAGAGGAAAAAAGAAGACAGAGTAAGTAACCTAGGTACTATTCACATGCCAAATATTGTTTAGCATTGCACTGTTAAATTTCATTTTACTCTGGTTAATCTGTTGGAGTTGGGTTTTGCTCAAAGGAGTGGCCAAATATTGCTAAAATTAACAACTGGCAAGTCTATTGGAGATGCTACGATTCCCAATTCCCAATTTAAGCCCTATGGCTTTCAAAGTCCCATTTCTTGGCTGAAATTGATAAAGAAATGGATGTTCTTAACATGGTTCACACGTCACATTTAAAACGCTATAAGTTTGTATTTACAATGTCATCTCTAAGTATGAAGCATAGTACACCAAAATTATCAGATCGATACAAGAAAAACAGACAAAAAATAATATATGCACATTCACGGCTTGTAACTTCTTCAATATATATGCACCAGTAAATGGAAGATCATGATATAGAGTAAATGGCCTCATTAACTATACCACTTAATTATCAGCCAAAAATAGAATAATCTCCACCTCGACCTCTCTGCTTCACTACCCCAGTATGGTTGGACAGGTATTGGATATTGTTGGATGCAACTACACAAGGGAGACAGTCTTTCTATCTATCGAGCTGATCGGGTTTCCTGCAGGTCATAAAATGGAAACTTAGGAAGAAGCTAATAGTGAAGAACATGGTAAAAGAGGACTATTGTCTAGCAAATATCGAACTACCAGAAACATAATGAAAATATGATACAAGCATCTTTAAGTTGTTCAAAATTTTTGAGGGATATGATCATCTGGACCAAGTGTACCTCTCCCTTAATCCAGACTGGACCAAGTGAGGGCAACTCTTCAGTATATTGCCTCCAACGGTCTATCAGTTGCTTACAAGGCATGTGGTGTCTCCTTTGCAACTAACTAGAGCTCTGTAAAATTCCTAGTATGATGCCTATAATTTAGGGTGTGGTACACCTCTGTGTGGGATGGAAAATTACATGATAAAAAGAAAGGACTTACCGAACGAAAAGGAAAGTCTTCTGCCTCGAGCATATGAACAATTTGCCCCATTTTTGGCCGCTTATTGACATCTAAATCTATACAGCGGAGACAAACCAACAATGCCCGCTTCAAAGCTCTTGGAGAGGGCTGAACTTTTATCAAAGGATCTAAAATCTCCTCCCCACGGCGACTTGAAATCATTCCTTTAAACCAATCAACCAAGTTCATCTGATATACACCAACCAGAACAGTCATCACATTGAAGCAGTACTTCTAGGAAGCTGAAAATGGAAAGTTGGTTTTACCTCTCCAGCTGGTCTGGAATAGTCAATTGGGCTTCTTCCTGTAATTATCTCCATAAGTAGAACTCCAAAACTATATACATCACTCCCCTCATTAAGCATACCTGTACTTGCATACTCTGGAGAAACATATCTACAGAAATTACAATAAAGAATCAATATTAATAGTAGAGATACCAACTGGGTAACAGGTCATTGAAATCAACTCTAGGATTTCAGCAAGAACTAACCCGAATGTCCCCATAACACGTGTAGTCACATAGCTTTTCTCAGGTCCTAAGAGCTTGGCCAAACCAAAATCTGATACTCTAGGGTTCCACTTTCTATCCAGAAGAATGTTACTTGATTTTATATCGCGGTGCACCACTTTGGGTTCTAACCCTTCATGCAAATAGGCCAGCCTGTAAGTGGAAAAATGCAACAAATTGATGTAATGTTGAAGGATAGAAAATAAATGTAGAACAATGGGTTACAGATCTTTTTGACTGCTAGCTTAATAGCTCAAGTGAAAAGCATATTGAGGCAACTTAAGAAATCATAGCTAGCTTCGTTTTTAACAATCAAAACAGGTAAAATGAACAAGGAGAAAGACAAAATTATCACACCCTTTTGCTGTTCCGACTGCTATCCTCATTCGGATATCCCAAGTCAGAGGGCTGACAGGCCCAACATCACCATGCAACCACTGCTCCAAATTCCCATTGTCAATGTATTCATATACAAGCATCCTGTAAGTCAATACAAGTCCCCATGAACATGTTAATTAGATGAGAAGACAAACCAATTATGGTCGCATTTCATGTAAAAGTATGATGATGGAGTTTACCTTTGAGCACCTTCTGCACAATAACCAATTAGACCCACCAAGTTCTTATGCTTAACTTTCCCTATAGCTTCCACTTCCACCTTAAACTCTGTCTGTGCTTGACCCCTATTATATAAGATGACAAGCAGGTGAATTCTAGTTAACACTTAACAGACTCACTCGCATTCATATTGGAAACAAGTATCTTCACGACATACAAATTCAAAGGCAATATATGATTACTCTGTTTGTTTAATTTTAAGATAGGAATCTTTTGATGACGAAGTCTCTTATGCATTTGGTCAATCAAAAGTGAAAACAAGCTACTGTATAGACGAGAAATTATTCTGTGCACCCGACCATAGACAATATAACAATGATGCATGAAGCCATGAATGGAAGTTTGGAAAGCACAAAGTTCAGATTATATGCCTATATTATATTATAAATAGTAAAAAGAGAAAGAATGAAGAATAAAAGTGTTTAAAGCTAAAGCTATCATTTTCTTTTCCTAGTACCGCGGAACAAAGGCAGTCACTTTTTCTTTTAAACAACGGTGGTAATTGTACAGTCATTACACAACTATGTGCAAAACAACTTATAGACGATGTGACCTACCAAATTGACTGTGCAAGTCAATTGTAATAATTTTGGGCACCAAGAAATATTACTTCTGCATAGCCTCGAAGGAGTCATTACTTCTTAAAGTGAGATATGCAGTGTTCCAACATTATGACAGTAGTGCTGAGCGGTTGAACCGTTTAAACAATCAACTAATTATTGATTTAGTAATATTTCTTTCCACAATATTATCTTGGATAAAATTTCCAAGGTTAGATCTTCAAAATGATACTCGGATACGCTCATTTTGTAAAGTTGTGTTACTCGGTTGTCAGTACTAACAACAACCTAATCAATTTTTTTTTTCAATCCAACACTATGTACATCTCTCTTCTTTTTTTGTGGTAAGTGTTGCACTAAATTTTGTTCACAAGTGTTCCATTAATTCTTTGAATATAGGACATTTTCGAGCCTCACAAAAATTTTAGTGATCGAGTGCAATTTCTATTTTTCCTGGTAAATGCCACGTGGCAAATAATGGTTTGCCAACTTCAGCTCGCAAAGAGATTTAAGCGCTGTCTACAGAGACTACAGAGCTTAAGCGCTGTCTAAGAAGAAACGATAAAACACAGAGATGACACAGATCCATCAAAAAAGGAATAGGTTTTTCATTTTTTGAACAATGGAATAGGTTTTTCCTTGCAGCAAAGACTTGAACGCAGTTTCTAATCCTACCCCATAAACTAATTGAATTTTAAAATGTCCAAACAGGTCAGAAAGACATGGAAGAATTATTGATTACTCCAGACCAAGAAAGAGCATTATTGATATATACTAACTACATCTGCATAGCTTGGATCTAAGGAAATGTATATCAACAAATCCTCAGTTTTTTTGGACAGAAAAAAATATTGTTTTTCGAGAAAACAAAATTTAAAACCAAAATGGCAAAAAAAATTCAAATCAAGTAAAATCCAACGTACTTGTTGTTAAGAAGGTTCTTGACGGCGACAACAGAGCCGTCCTGCAAAGCTCCTCTGTAAACGACACCGTATCCGCCTTCTCCAATCACGTTCTCTTGCGAAAATCCACGTGTCGCGATCTCCAGCTCTTTCAGGCTATACCAGCGGCCCCACCCGATGTTCTGCACGTCACTCTCCCCGCTCCTCTTCCCATTCCCTTTCGCTTGTTCAACACCACCACCAGTCTCTTGCGCTTCCTCCAACTTTTCGTTTCCGATTTTGCCCTCGGCGGCGCGAGGCGGAGGAGGATCCGGAGCGTCTTTGATCTCGGCGATCTCCTTGGAGACGAGCGGGATTGAGCCGGAGCTGTGCTTCACGCGCATTCGGTTCTTGCGCCTTCGCGAAATCCGATGCGTACGGACGCAGAGGAAGACGAGGAGGAAAGCGGCGAACACGCAGACGAGGAGGATTACGATCACGATGTAGAGTTTCAGGTTGAGGAGCTCAGTTTTGGAGGTGAGCTTGTGGAAGAAGGATGTGTCGGCGGAATCGCCACCGACCGGCATTGTTTCCGGCGAGCGAGCACGGTGAGCAGCTTGAGGCTTGAATTTGAAATTCGAGAGAGAGGTGTTGGGAGTGTTTGTTGAGAGGAAATGCTTGAAGTTAAAGTTCAGTTAGGCAGGCAGGCCATTACAGGATTTTGCTGAGTGAGAGAGAAAAAAGAGAGTGCGGTTTCAACGGACACAAAAGCAAAGGTGAAAGTTTAAGTCAAAAAAAAAAGAAAAAAAAAAGGTAAAGTTGTTAGACTCTGGGTTTCATATGCGAGATTATTACCAAGTTGCCATTGTTGTGGACTGGTCAATAATTTAATTTTTTTTAACGTAATAATTTAAATATTTATTTGTCAAATTTAATATCTTAAATGGGGAAGTTAATAAGTCCAAAGCTTTGTGATTTGAACTATGGCGGTAAGTCCGGTAACTAGAATGATTGGAAGGTCAACGGTCAACGGTCAACGGTCTACCCATCCTCAACTAGTTATTTTTTATTCTATAAATAACTAGGATTATAAATTTTTTTTATTTTTATTCTACTAGGATTATAAATTTAAAATCGCTAGTTGTTGTGAAGAAAAATGAGGTCATAGGTTGGAGGATAGGACATGATCGGCTTACCAAATGTATTAACATGATTGTTTCTATTGACTCTAATGTATGGTTCTACGTCCTTGGTTGTATCATGTTGCTTTAAATAATATATGAAAATACGAATCAGTCTTCCAGCTAGCTACTACTAGTTTCGACACCCTTTTTTAACTAAATGAGATTATTAATTTATTCAAAATAAGTTAAATTGATCTACTCATTTCAGTTGACTATCATCATTTAGCTAGTTGCATCTCAAATACTCTATGTCTTTTCATGCAATGGACATAATTTGATTATCAATTTATTTGATAAAAAGTAGATAACAACATGCATGGAAAATGAGAGAGAGAGAGGGGATTCTAGAATATATGGTCGACGTCAAGGGCGGAGCTAGGAATTGATATTGGGGTGGTGTCACGCCCCAGATCCGGTGTCGGTGGATTTTAAGTACATAAATCCAAATCCGAGGTGTGAGGGTTAAAAAGTAAAAATAAATTAAAATACATAAAAATACATTTCTGCTGCGCACTCGATCTAATTAATAATTACAAAATTCTTTACAAATATATTTTGCGACTTAAAAATAAGATATTTAAAATTCGGGTTCTCACAGGTGGGCTACAATTATATTTTTGTTCGAATTTAAGCTAAATATATGCACTTGTTTCATTTTTTGCTTACTAAATATGCATCATTATTTTTTTTAGGGTGGGCTACAGCCCAGGGTAGCCACCCCCTGGCTCCGCCTGTGGTCGACGTCTAAAATGTAGATTGTTCAGATTATTGTATTACAAGACTCTTTCGATGTAAGGTAGACCAACTTCATGTGATAAACTATCTCTAGTTTATCATTTCATGAAACTAATCTATCATTACATAAAACCGGTTTACATTTATATATCGATACGTTAATATATCATAAAATTTCTCCAGCAATACATACATTACCATAAACTTCGAAATAGAGTAGTAAATCAGACTGCCGTATGGTCCACTTGTAAACTTCCCAGCCAGCATGCATATGCATAATGATATCATATACTAGGCACATGCTACACGTACATAATTAGCAAGTTGGAAGATAACAAGATCAACCTCTTCGATTCCTTTTTTGGTGCATGGGATGTTAATTCACAAGTCGATCAAGACGTTTCATTTGATTCTATATATATTAAAGAAGAATTATAATTGGCCAGGAGCTAGGTAACACCTCTTTGTCACTTGTCAGCTCCCCATATATATATTGAAATCAAAGATTCTAATAATTAAGCTTCAACTGCTCTAGCTAGTGACCCATTTTCGTGTTACATAATCTATCTCAATAATATTTATCGATGCTTTCTTCAATTCATATTTGAACAGATTTGTCTTCACCAGGTTGAGGTGGGAGGCGACTGTCTAATGTAACTCACTACCTAATTCGTAGTTAATTGTAGTTCTTGGACACACTTGCTTACCATCCAGCATAGTAGTTTGATATGAACATGCATCCCTCCTGAACATGTTTGGCAAGAGTACTAATGATTTGTATAGAAATGAAGAAAAAGAGATCGAGTAAGTTTTACCCTTGTGCTTAATTTTTACCGGATGGTCGTTTAGAAATATCTAGGGAACTAGCTAATTGCTTGTTTGTGGGTAATGTTTCTATATTCGATTTTCATATTCTGAATCATACGGACCATTGCAAGTGAAATACTACTCTAATTTTGTGATTTTATTTTGGCCTAAACATTTCAAGTGTTCTAGTATAATCTTTTTTTTTCTTTTCGCAAAATGTTATTTACATGAACTAACTTTTTGTCACTTTTAACACGTTAATAATTCTAATTAGTTTTTCAATTTTTTCTAGCTAAAGTATCTAAAAAACTATTTTATTTAAATTTAAGAGTATCTTTAGCAATGCTAGCTATATATTTTTTAATTAAATTTTAGTTATAATAGCTAAAAACTATTTTGGCTAGCCAGTTTGAAAATACGTCTACACAAATATTCTCTACTTTAGTAAGTATTGAATTTAAATCATTTGTTAAATGTTAATGAATAAAGAATAGCTTAACTGTATTTAATAATTACACAAAACAACTAAAAATAATTGTTTTCAATTAAAATAATAGAGAGTAGTATCTCGCTCTTTATATTTAAGAGTCATATAACTAAAAATTAAAATAGAGAGTTACTTAATATAATGATGCAGCTGTTAAAATATATGAAAAACTAAATATGATCTCTAAAATAATTAAGGAACTAAAATATAGAATCTACTAAAAATACTCTTGACATAAATCATATTACATTATCTATATATGTATTCTATATTTAAAACTCGTTGGCATAATCAGAAAGAAAATGAAACGAGCTAAATTATTGTCCGAAAAAAAAGAAGTCAATATTATGAGTGATGGTGTTTGTAGAAGGGCTGCTTGTAAATGTTGTGAGAAATGGAGGTGATTTACATTGGTGGTGTGTCCGGACTTTGGAGGGAAGAGCGTGAGTAGGGTCCTCCTGCATTAATTATTATTTGAATAATTCGTGAGTTGGAGCAACTGAGAAGTAACGAAACTTCTTAAAGGAGGTC
Source organism: Rubus idaeus (assembly GCA_030142095.1). Classification (NCBI taxonomy): domain Eukaryota; kingdom Viridiplantae; phylum Streptophyta; class Magnoliopsida; order Rosales; family Rosaceae; genus Rubus; species Rubus idaeus. The sequence goes on from CM057966.1 coordinate 6,045,472, forward strand.
ATGAGGGAAATGGTTGTACATGGCTACTTCATATATCACTTCAATGGCACTATTTAGTTTATACAACTTTTTTTGTTCTTTCTATGCTCATCTTATACCACATTTTGTGATAGCAAAAGGAATAGGAAGACCGTGTACAGCTGTGCAAAAATAAATTTAAGCACGTAACCGGCCAGTTTCAAAATTTTATCGAAATTTAGAAATAATTGAATTTTTACTATCTTTTAGATCGTTCAACCATTAAAATTACTAATAAGTACAGCTAACAATTGAAATGTTAAAATATCATATATTTTAGAACATGGTAGACTTAGAATCAAGTACTTTTATTTTGAAATTTAGAGAAATTCATAAATAAAAAGTTTACGGTTGTATCTTATCACGTATGTAGTGCGTGCATGTGTGTGTAATGTAGAGCGGAATCGTAAGTCTTGCCTATGTAACCAGTACTCTTTAGACAATGCTTCCATTGTTGGTATGAAATGTAGCACGTAGCTAGTGGTTCAACATGACACTACTGTAATACAAAATTAACATTCCCAATTAATTAACGTGAGATATGCTATACTATGCTCAAACTGTTCATGAGATTTGGACTAGCTGTTTTGATAATGTTACAGGATAATTGGGAACCCTAGCTAGCTCGATCGTACTCCATTAATACTACATAGATTTATACAAAACCTCTGTACCTTTTTGGACCATTACGTAGCTCGGACCCAAAAAATTGTGCATGTCCTTTATCAGTTTTACTACGTGCAGTCATGTTACGTGCATGCAATGCTTTAAGATGGGAAACATATATTGTACGTAGTTTGCTTATGCAGAACCATATATAGGCCATCCATGTCACCATGTGGTACGTTGTTGATACAAATTTATCCCAAGCCTAGCTCCTAGGCTAGGAGTAGTCCTAGGTGTTTTTCGGGTCCCCAATCTACGGTAATTAATCGTTTTTTATTTTTTACTTTCACTTTTTCATTTGTGCTTCATTGTTGGTGCGAAGAAGAGTGAAAGGCAGCACTACAGGCAGAGCTTCCGGCGGTTATCCATGCAGTTCATTTGGCTTGGCAGAAGGGTTGACATAATATATGGATTGAGTGTGATTCCAGCTTGGGGTTAATTTCTTGGCTAATTCTATGACTGCAGTTCCCCTCTTTCGTTAGCCGGGGGGGGGGGGGGGGGGGGGGGTGTCCCTCAAATTTTCTTGCTTATAGAGAGAAGGGGGAAATGAAGAAAAGGAAAAGGAGAGACAAATGAAAGTAAGATGCAGAAGAACAGAAGAAAGAGAAGAAGAGAAAGAAAAGAAAAGAAAAGAAAGAGGAGTGACACGTGGGTGAGAGAAAAGAACCACCTAGGTATGATCCACCTCTCAATAATTCAGATATGTCTATTTGTTTCAGATAAACATAATAGACAAATAAAACATACTAAATAAATGAAGACCAATAATAGTGTCAGATAAATTATTAAATTAGAAGTTATAAACAAATAAAAGATAAAAAAAAATTTCGTCTAACTATTTGTTTTTGGGGAGTGATTTTCGCACTCCCCTTTTCTCTCTGCACCTACTTCCCACACTCCATTTCTTTTGTTTAATATTTTCCCATATATTCATTCCATTTGTCTTCCAAAATTACCCTTTTCTCTCTTAAGTGAAAAATTTCTCTCGCCATTTCTGGGTTTTGCAAAAACGCATTGTTCACACTCACATCAAACAAAGATCTAGTAAACGGGAAAAAAATAAAGAAACTTGAGAAAGCGAGCTCCAATGGGTATCTAGGATGAAAGGCTATTCTGGATCGCATGGTTCATTAAATCTAGGACGAAGGCCTTGAGGGGTTTGGATTTAGGTACGATGGGCTTTTTGTTGCTGGAATTTTGGGTTCGCTGCTGCTCTCTTGTTCATGAGTTCAATGAACTTACCTATTTATGTTTTTTTTTCTGTTGAGCAATGGGTTTGGATCTTGGGTGTTTCATGTTTGGGTTCTCAAATTCTTCTACTGGGAGGAGTCGATCTATTGGTCGGCCATCCTTGGTGGTGGAATTGGAAAATAAAGCTAAAACTTTATGGCTGAGAAGATGATTGGTCCTCAAATTTGTTGGTCAAGTGTGGTGAGTTTTACGAATTATTCCTCAATTGAGGCTGATATAGTGAGACTTTCCTCATCCTCCTAGATGTTTGTGATGGGATGAATACTTCAAGATCTAATGGTTCTAAAGATGTGTTGTTTGCCGTGTTAATTCTCTAATTTCATCCGAAGTATTTTTGTTTTGAAAATTTGATGGGGTTGGTGAATTGCAATGGGAGGAGGGTCATAAGTCATAACCAAGAAAAAAGTTCAGAAGCAAAAACAATGGGGGAGCAAACAAAGAGAAGCAAAATCAGTTGATCAGACATAGAGGTGCGAGAATAAAAACATGGTAGTTCTGGAAGACATATGATATGAATAGATGAAAAATATTAAACAAAAGAAGTGGAGTGTGGGAAGTAAATGGAGAGAGAAAATGGGAGTGCGAAAATCACTCCCCTTGTTTTTTTACCCCTCCTAACTATTAGTCCTGGCTCCGCCACTGTCTCTTCGTGTCCATGAGAGTATAAAGGTTCTCATATTTATCGAGAAGGACTGAAGGAAACTAGGTTGCTGATTGCTTGGCAAATTTTGCTGTGGATCATGATAGAGTTCATTGGTGGAGCACTTGCCCTCCTTGTTCTTTTGTTGCTTACGGTCGTGATCTCTCGAGCTTTCCCAACTATAGATTTAGTTAATTCGATCTGCAGGTTCTTCATGTCCTGCTCTTTTGTGGATTTCACAAGGACAAATTTGAGGGTGTTGGTATGTTGTGTTGCAAACGTGTAGTTTCAAGGGGCTAAATATGGTGGTCTTGCAATTGCATGTTTAATTTTATGGAAAAGGAAAGTGTTTCGTCAATGTGTTCATCAAAGTTCTTCTTGCCTGGTTTTGATTGCTGCTTCTGTAGCTCAAGAACTTGGGAAGTTGTTTCTAGCACAAATGTACTGAGATGATTGTTCTTCATGAATCATTCTTATGCTGCCTCTCAGTTCGTTGGGTGTGTGACTTTCACCTTATTTGGTTGACTTGGGTTTTTACTCAAGCCACCCATATGTGATATGTGGTTAGTCCTTTTTTCTCTTTGGTTTTGGTTTGGTTTTCCTCAAGCTCCTATCTGTTCTTTCTATTTTTATTTCTGGGCGAAGTTTGGGTTGTTGTCCTCTCCTCCCTCCCCTTGTGTACTTTTCTTTTTATTATTAATAAATCAGTCCTTTTGCTAAAAAAACAAAGCACAATTACGTTCAAGGTTAAGTGTGAAGAAAGAAAGAAAAATAAAAAATTGATGAATATAGCCTTACTAAGGGGCATCTCCAATTTTCACCAAAAAAAAAAGGGGCATCTCCATTCTTAGGTGTCAAGTCTTATTTTTCTATCTTAATGTTTTTCTTTTTAACATCTCCAACTACGAAAAAAACAGGTGTCAAGTCTCATTTTCTTTAAAATTAGTCCTTTTTTTTGGCTAATTCCATTTTTCGTTTCAAACAGAGGATCAATTGAAGGCTGGTCTCGAAGACGAGACATCGGACCTATAGGTGATTGACGCACGGAAAGAAAACACGCAGAGACACAGAAGTTGCTATCACGTGTAGAAAAAGATAAAAAAAAAAAGTTGCGGCTAGAAGATAACCCTAACAACCAGATTCTACGGAGAACAATCAATATCTATTACCTCTGCATCGGGGTGGGTTCCATTCCCTTGGTTTGGTATCTCAGTATTAACTTCTAACATAACAAATAACTTCGGTTTTTCATTTTATAAAATCGAAACTGCATCGAAAATTCGGTTAACCGACCATATCTTTTGGCTAAAAAATCGGTTCAGTTTGGTTTGATATTGGTTGGTTTAAACCGTGTATACTTTAAGCATTAACTCCTATATAAATTAAAGTATAGTTAGAATAAGAGATGATGATCTAGTGTTTGGGAACTTATAATAGAAATTAAAGACTAATAGGAATTAATAATTTATAATACCAAAAAAAAAAGTATCAAATTACCCTTTAAATATTAATAAAATATAAAACAATTAGTAGTTAGGGTCAATAATGTAAAAAATAATAATTTTCTACAATTGCTTAACTACCCACTACACTAATCCTATATCTATTTCAATTTACTGCTCAGGCCCATCAGATCTGTACATTTCTAGTTTTAATTAATTATACTAGTATAGTAGTATTGTAGACACATGTTTGGCATGTGTATGACCGTTTTTTTCTTAAAAAAAAAATATGTGAGAAAAAAAGTGTGGGAAGTTATCTGAAGAGAGTTGTGGCCTTATGGGTAGTAGTTATCTGCAGATTTTTTTGAAAAGTAGTGGGCATATTTTTTATATTTTTAATTTTTTATCTTGTTGTCCTTAACAGTTTACTTTTATCTAAGTTTATTTAATATTTGAGCATAATTTTTATTAAAAATAGGACTAAATTCACGTTACTACCCTGAACTTTAAGGGTCTCATCAGTTCAGTCTCTATACTTTTAATTTCATCAAAACAGTCCCTGAACTTTCAATTCGCATCCAATAAGTCCCTATGTCAAAGTTTCGTCCAATTGGGACGTTAAATGCTGATGTGGCACACCAAAAAAAATATAAAATGTCCATTATAGCCTTTTGCTTATTTTTTTTCGTTTTTTTTGCGCAGCCTTTTTTTTTTTCTTCTCTTCTTCTTCTTCTCTCTCCCCGATCCTTTCTTCTTTTCTTCTCTCTCTCTCCTCGACCCTCTCTTCCTCCTCCTTCTTCCTCGACCCTCTCTCTCTCTCTCTCTCTCTCTCTCTCTCTCTCTCTCTCTCTCTCTCTCTCTCTCTCTCTCTCTCTCTCTCTCTCTCTCTCTCTCTCTCTCTCTCTCTCTCTCTCTCTCTCTCTCTCTCTCTCTCCCCCTCCCTTCCTCCTCCTCCTTCCCCGTTTCTTTCATCTCTATCTCTCTCCTAGTTTGGACACCCACAACCACCGCCAAGAGAGCCGGGCTCGGTGGCGTTTGGGCTTTGAGGCGAGACTGCCCTTGGGTTCAACGGCGGTGGAATGGGAGCACGGGCTCGAGGTTAAGGCGCCGACCGATCGGAGGCGCCGGCGTGGCCGGCCTCTATTCGGATCGAAGGTGAGACGCGGTGGTCTGCCGGGAGCCATGGGCGGGTTTGTGGAGCGATGCCAAGCCGGGTACGGCCGTGGTGTGGCGGCGGCTGCCGGGTGTCCAAATCAATTGGACCCGGCGGCCGTGGAGAGAGAGAGGGTCGGGGAGAGAGAGAGAGAAGAAGAAAAGAAAAAAAAGATCGGGGAGAGAGAAGAGAGAGAAGTCTGAGCCGGGCTCGGCCGTCTTGTGGCGGCGGCTGGCTGGGTGTCCAAATCAATTGGACCCGGCGGGCTGTGGAGAGAGAGGGTCGGGGAAGAAGAAGAAGAAGAAGAAGAAGAAGACGGGTTTGTGGAGCGATGCCAAGGCGGGCACGGCGGTGGTGTGGCGGCGGCGGTGGGTGTCCAAATCAATTGGACCCGGCGGCCGTGCGAGAGAGAGAGGGTCGGGGAGAGAGAGAGAAGAAGAAAAGAAAAAAGGACCGGGGAGAGAGAAGAGAGGGAAGTCCGAGCCGGGCTCGGTCGTCTTGTGGCGGCGCGCCGCCGGGTGTCCAAATCAATTGGACCCGGCGCACGTGGAGAGAGAGGGTCGGGGAAGAAGAAGAAGAAGAAGAAGAACAAGAGAAATGGAGGAAGAAGAAGGAGGAGGAGGAAGAGGACCGGGGAGAGAGAGAGAGGGTCGGGGAAGAAGGAGGAGGAAGAGAGGGTCGGGGAGAAAGAGAGAAGAAGAAAAGAAAAAAAGGACAGGGGAGAGAGAGAAGAAGGGAAAAAAGTGCGCAAAAAAAAAACTAAATAGAAGGCAGGGGTATAATAGATATTTCACATTTTTTTGGGGTGACACATCAGCATTTAACATTCCACTTGGACGGAAGGACTTATTAGATGAGAATTGAAAGTTCAGGGACTGTTTTGATGAAATTAAAAGTATAGGGACTGAATTGATTAGACCCCTAAAGTTCAGGGTAGTAACGTGAATTTAGTCCTTAAAAATATATATTTTTTGATCAACAACGTGAATTCTCATTCTAATAATATAGATTATAGCGGTTCGGTTCCTTTTTTTTGTCAGCTTATTTTTAAAACTAACCGAAAATCGCACTGCATGCATTTGTTCGGTTTTGTTTCGATAAAATTTTATCGGTTTTCAGTTCCAAAACCTCTATGACTTTGTGTATTTAATTTGATTGTCTATTTTTATTTTAGGGAGTGATTTTCACACTCTCCTTTATTTGTTTATTCATTCTCCCTCTCTTAATTTTCATTTGTTCCCAAAATATCCCCAACCTTTCCTTCCCTCATCGACCTCACCTCTCTCTCTCTCTCTCTCTCTCTCTCTCTCTCTCTCTCTCTCTCTCTCTCTCTCTCTAATCAGACTGCAAATTCCATTTCTCACTCTCCAAAATTTCTTTTGCATGATCAACCCACTCCACCACTTGCAATTTCACAATTCGACGCACAAACGGTACTTTGGGCACCCAATTCATGGCACCCATCACCAATTCTGCACCGCCGGGCCTTGCCGCCGCAACATCAAGCTCCGCAGCCGTAACCAATTTACATAAGACAAGACCGCAAGATCACCGCCACCTCACCTTCATCTGCATCGAATCAAGCCCAGACCACCGCCGTTGTCTTTCTCCTCTGTTCCGATCACATCGAGCTTGCCCAGTTCAACTCGAAATCTCACAGGCTATCTCAACGCACCACCCGAGTCTCCAATTCATCGTCGGCTTCCTAAGCCTGCGCCTCCACCATTTCGGATTATCTCTTCTTGACCAGCAACGATGTCGATCTCGGATCGACCTCTGCTCTCTAGTCCTCTCTCTCGAATGAGCATCTCTCTCTTTTGCAATATTTCGAATGGGCTTGTTGATTTGGAGTGATCGGTGGACGAGGATGGATGAGTTGGTTGCTAAGATTTGATGGAGATCAATTGGTTGCTAAGATTTGATCAAAATGACTGAGAAGAACTGCACGGGTACAAAGGAGAGAAAGAGAAGGCTTGGGAATATTTTGGGAACAAATGAAAATTAAGATAGGAATAATGAATAAAGTAATAAAGCAGAGTGCGAAAATAAGGAGGAGAAAAAAAAGGGGAATGCGAAAATCACTACCCTTTATTTTTAGGAATGAGATCCTCTCCTCACCAAGAGAGATCTCCTCACCAAGAGGATCTCTTATTTCCCCACCAAGAAATCTCAGCCCTCCATTTCGAAATGGAGGGCTCAGATTTCTTGCACTTTTCTCAAACCTTATACCACACCCCAAAAATGTAAACAATCTTGGCCCTCCATTTCGAAATGAAGGGCTGAGATTGCTTGGTGAGGAGAGGATCCGAGTCCTTATTTTTAGCAATGCGTATTTTGATTGTTAGTCGATGGAGTTAAAATTCATTTACACGTGTGACTTGGCATCACTTACAAAACTGCAAAGAATAAAAAATTAAAAATGGGAAGTGCTTCTTTTATTTTCCTCCCACGGTCCCACCAAACTGACAAATCCCTAGTTCCTTTCCCAATCCTGGAATCACCAATTCACTCCCAACCGATAAAATGGTAACCGGAGGAGGAGGAGGAGGAGCCACCTCCAAGAAGAGGCAACGCGCCGCACACGCCGCCAACTCAACCATCACCAGCTCCAGCCGCCCCTGCGCTGCCATCATCGTCGACTCTCCCTCCCACTCCGACCACAAAAAACCCAGCCCGAACCCGAACCCGAACCCGACCCCTCAAATCCAACGACCCATCTCTCCCTACCTTCAACGACGTCGCTTCCGCCGATGTCCTCCTCCGCCTCTTCGTCGACCCTACCCACTCAGGCCCCTCAGACGGCTCCCCCGCTGCCCACCCTGACGACGTCGTCTTCCTGTACCTCCACGCCACCTGCCTCCGCCGCTGCAAATACTTCGCTGCTCTCTTATCCGACCGATGGCAACAGCAACACCAAGACCACCCAGACGACACGCCGTATCGAATCAATCTGGAAGTCCCGCCGACCCCCGGAGCCATGGAAGCCCGCATTTCCGTGCTGCAACTTCTCTACAGCGACGATTTCGCTTCCTCTATAAACACCGTGGCGGTGGCGATCGACCTGCTTCCGGTGGCCTTGGAGCTGCTCTTCGAGGAATGCGTCCGGTGCTGCGTTCGATTCCTGGAGGCCGTGCCGTGGACGGAAGACGAAGAGAATCGCGTCCTCGCTTTAATCCCTCTTTTGAGCGAAGAGGAATCCGAGGACCTCCTCGCTAGGGTTTCGGGGACGAACAATTCCAGCGAGGAAATGCTGTATGGATTGATCACCTCCGTGATTCACAATCCCAACATGGCTTACGTCAAGGCCTTCGTGGCCAAGCTGCTGAGGGAGTTCTCCTCCAGGGACTCGGGCGAGCGAGTTCTGGAGAGGGCGTTTCAGACGACCTTCAAGGTCGTCAAGGAGTCCATGGAGGACTACACCAGTCCCGGCGTCAGAGGAGACCACAATGAGACGGAGGCCATTCAGAGGCTGAATCTCCACACGGCCATGACCAATGGGAGGCACTTGCTGTGGCTGGTGGAGAGGATGATTGAGCTCAGGGTTGCCGATGCCGCCGTCAAGGAGTGGAGCGAGCAGCCATCGTTTACTGCAGATTTGCAGAGGGCCTTTCGTGATGATGCGTGGAGGAATATCGTGCCGGGCCTACCTGGTGTCTTGCTCCGCTGCACTGCCAAGCTTTCCACTGCAATTGCTTCTGGTACCATTTTGGTTGCTGCACAGGTATTCTCCATTATCTTTCGTGTTTCTTCTTACAAAAGCTGAATTTCATGGGAATTGATTGTGGAAATGTGAGGGATAAGTTGGCTGTAGTTTAGGGATAAGCTGAATTTTTAATATGAGGATTGGAAGCCACATTTTTGTTATCTGTCTTGGTTAATTTAACCTGCCCATGTCCATGTTCTTCAAACACATTGATGGCCAAGGTAGGAACTTTCTGTTCCTTTCACACACGCAATTGCTTGAAGTGATGGGATATGTAGTTGCAAGTTATTAGAACAGAACTGGTACGGGGAGCTAATTTGTGCTGATGCTGGTTCTCTTTCAATACGTGTTCCAAATGGACTATCTTGTACAGTCCTGCATATATTTGTACACATAGGATGTTTTGGCTATTTAGATTTTGAGTGAACACCTGAATTTTGGCCAGGACAGAACCAGCAGCCACTATAAACGGCTTAATAGTATTCTTGGATTGAGAGTAATAGAAGCGAGAGACATTTTTTATTTTCTTGGTTGGTTAGTTTTTGTTTTGCCTGAATTGGTTGCATAGTTAAATGCAGAGCGAAAAGGAGATTTTGTGTGGTTTGTTTTTTTCTTCTCTCATAGTCATTTATTATTCTTTTCTCTTCGAGTTGCAACTGCACTTGTAAGTGGCTTTCTGCTGAAGTTAGTATTGGCGTAAACTTCTTTGAAATTGTATTGAGTACTCTAGCTTTTGGCATCAGTTTCCACAATGCTTTGGACAAACATGTTCCAAGTCTATGTCCTAATACTATTTGAATACTTGATTATCTACCAATTTCACTAGTGTATGATTGCTTCTTAGGTGTTAGATTAGGGCTAATGGATGTTTTCTGGTAATCTAAAAGCTGGTGTTTTTAAATGTATTGTTCAGGTACGAAAGAAGCTTGTAAATGATTGGCTTCCAGTTCTGATTGTATGCAAAGACAATACTTCACCTCTGACGCCAAATAACAGACCCCTGTACTTGGACCTGGAAGAGACATTCCTCAAAATCATCTCTACACTGCCAATGTTAGATGCACAAGAGTTGTTGCAGCAGTGCCTTGGCTTCTCAACCCGAAATTTTGATGATTGCCCTCATTTGGTCATGGCCTTCAACACCTGGTTCCGCCGTGCTGCTCGACCCCCTCAAGCACCCAATCCTTGTTAGAATCCAGTGTTTGTTAGCCTTTTGTTAATATGAACTAGTGCTGTTTCGCACTCTTGTTCTTGTGGATATTTAGGCTGTTTCTCGCATTGTGAATATTAACCCTATTGTCCTAGATAGCCAAACATATGCACTAAGTATATAAACCTCAAACTTTTCACCTCCGCAGCAGAAAGGGAGTCTCTTCTTTTGATGCTATTCCTGGTAGCTTTTGAAGTGATCAGATTCAACTTGAAAAATATATGATCTCTTAGGTAAATGTTTCTTTTGTTGGAAGGGAAGTTCTTGAACTGTAATGGTTGGGTGACTATGATATTTGTAAATAATCTTCTTCTTTTTATATATTTTTTATCAAATTCGAATGATAAAAGAAAAGATTAGCATGAATCTTTGTAACCAAAAAAGATTAGCATGAATCTTGCTACGCATAAATGACACGCATAAATGAAGAAATGATTTTTATTTTTTTATAAAATAAATAGTGATGTTATCATTTTCACAAATCCCAAATTCCAAAAAAATGACACAATAGAGTCAACTCACTCATTGCATATATTTTCATCATCTGTTCATTAAACTTTAGGATCAAACTCTCACTACTTCTTCCACTAAATACTAAATCATCAACATATAATAAAACAACAGGAATGCTATTTTCACTTTCCTCTTCTTTTTTTTCTTCTTTTTTTAATATGTAGAAAGTTCATCGTGTGCTTTTTTCAAAGCCTTTTCCAATGAAATAAGAGTGGATCTCTCCATAGTCCATACCATGTTGTAGGTACTTGTTTCAAGCCATAAAGAGCTCTCTTCAACTTATACAGCTCCATCTCTTCTCCTTTGATAACAAAGCCTTCTGGTTGATCAACAAACTGACAAAGTCCTCTTCCTTCAAGATCACTCCATTAAAGGATGTAGATTTCACATCTAGTTGGTGTAGTGACCAACCCTTTTGAGCAGCCAAGGAGATCATGCTCCTGATTGTATTAAGCCTTGCTCCCTGGTGCAAACGTTCCATTGTAATCAACTTCGGGTCTTGTGCATACCCTTCTGGAACCAGTTACCAGCCTTTCTTTGTTCCTTTGAACGGCATCTTGATTCAACTTTGTCTTCTAGCTAGATCCACTTCACTCCTTAACTCCTATGATATCCTTGTCACTATGTGTATCCATAAGCTCCGATGTGTTCTTCTTCTCAATCACATTGATCTCTTCCAGCATAGCATTCTTCCGGGCTTCGTCTTTCATTGTCTCTTCAACGTTATATGGTTTCGTAACACAGACATTGCAGCTAGCATAGACATCATTGAAACTCCTCATTCTAATTGGAGTTGATGAACTTGGTGATAAAGATCCGGCTCCTTGTGACTCAGGGTTGCCCACTGGAGATACTTGTTGTGGAGATCTTTCAACAAACTTTTCATGATTCATTGATTCATTGATTCTCTTCATTCTCTACCTCTCCATTCACATCAGCATAGGTACCTTGAACTGCTTTTTGCTTCCAATCCCAAGTGGTTTACTCATTGAAGATAACATATGTACATATCATCACCTTCTCTTTCTTCAAATTGTAGTGCTTAGCCTTTAGTTCAAGTGCTGTAATGCACAAAGATACATTTCCCACTTGAATCATCAAGTTGTCTCATTTGGAATATAAGCATTGCATATAGAAACAAATACCTTGAAGTTGACATATGCTTTTCTGCCGCTCCATGCCTCAAATGGTGTTTTGTCTTCCTCTTTCCTTTGTAGTACACTTGTTCATCAAGTGTATATAGCTTCTCACCAGAATTCATATGGTATTCTCTTCTCATGTATCATAGACTTGGCCATTTCGACTATGGTTCTATTCTTCCTCTTTGTAACTCTAACAAGTTGTCTTTAAAGTCCAACGTCTCCAAAACCTTGTTAAGCTCCCTTGAATTTTGTCTTGAGAAACACACTCAAATCAATCGACAAAAATTATGAAGTACTTGTTGCTACCATGAGTTTTAGTCTTTAATATATCCCAACTTTCATACGGAAATCAAAGAAAGCAAATAAGTTTTATACGATCCTTGTGCAGAGAGTGATTTTAAATTCATTTCACACAATCTCTTCCCTACTTAAAATTATCAGATCGAGTACACTTAATCTCGAATCACACCATTTCCAAGTAGATGGCTACTGCTAGTAGAGTGCTAAGTTGCTAACCGGCGATGAGTATCACATCAGAGAAAACAAAACTAAAAGGCTGACAGAAGATTGCATTAGCTATACTAGCTAAGATTTCAACTGACTAATGACTAATGACGGTATCCTCAATGAAATCAAGTCCAGGAGACTCTGGAAAATTAAAGTTTTCCTTTGAAACATATTGCACTATTATAAATTCAAAGACAGACCGGAAAATCACGGATTTACTGCACTTAACTGCAAATTACATGAGCCTTGATCCAGAATGGTATATATATGTCAAAAAACAGCTATTTGTCACTGGATAGTGAGGAAGTTCTGCAGTGTTGGAACCAATGGCAAAATCAGTGGAAATATGAATTACAGTAGCCGCCTTCTAAAACTCTGAGTGGTGCCTTGATAAGTTCGAACAAGCAAGCCTACTCCGATACCAATCCCAACGCATATGCTCAAGCCAATCCCAACACCCACTCTCACACCAGCGTTAAACCATGAAAGCTCTCCATCTTCACCTTCTAAATATGTCCTAGAGTAGTAGAAGTTGTTTTCTCCATTTTCTGGTTTCAGGTCTGAGTATTCTGGCATCTGTGAAGTTAAATTAAAACAAAATAAAATGCCAAAAATTTAAAAAAATAAATGAAAATGCAGAATGCTTGGTCAAAGTGAGTGATGAACTGATGACATACTGCAAGGGGACTTGGATGGTTCCCTAAAAGATACCAAATATATGGTGTAAAATACTATCAAGTTTGGCAGCTAAAACCAAATGAGAGCAAACTGGTGCAATCCTATCTGCAAAACTACCATCTTGATTACTATTACGTCATGGAAAATGCCTCAGTTACTCTGATTCATGAGACTATACTTCATGTCAACTAATCAAATACAACCACATCAATAGTTGAGTTGAAGATGAAGTCCCTTCTACAAGGGCTAAAATGATAGTATCTCCTTAATAACCATATAATCAGAGATGAAGACACCACTCAACTATCACCGGATTACCTAAAGATGTTAACAGGTTATGAGGATCTTCAATCAGTTGATAACCACCTTAGCTCAATTTTCAGAAGACTGAACAAGATAGAATATGTTGTAATATACTAACTAAGACTGTACTGCACAGAAGGATTTCAATATTTCATGAATTTCCTGTAACTCTGCATAACATCCAATATAGTCTCCAAAGACAAATAACAGGGATAACTTCCTAGTCCTTTGTGGCATTAGAAATTTAGAACAGGGTTAGCATCATTTATCTCCTATCAAATTCCGGGTTTGGGAGAATCAGCTGAAAGGAAAAACCATGCAGGAACACCTTATATCTACCACCTTATAAGGATGACCCAAAGAAACATGGCATGATAAAATTGGTACGATTTTGTTGATATGTAGCTTTTTCAATATTGTACTACAAGATTGTATATTCTCCTAAGGGCATGCAATATGGAATTTAGTTGCTTATTTAATTTTGGGTGCTTCAACAAGCAGGTCAAGCGTATGACAGTATGACCAGTAACCAAACTCAGTATCAAGCATGGCCATGGTAAATAAAACATTAATACAACAGAGAGCAAGACACCTTAAACTTGCAGATTCGGTATAAATAAGTCTGCAACAATACTAAAAAGGGGAGTGTATAGATACCTGAAAAGCAAACCTAGAAGGATTATTGTTGTGGTCTTCAGTTGCCTCATACTCTGGTATTGAATCCAATAGCCCTTTCTTCATATGCTTCTTCCAAGGACTAAGTTGTAAAGTCTTTGTTAGAATTATTGGGGTGCCTAAGAAGGACCCTGCAATGTATACCTCAATTGAAGGTGAAGCAGACTCGGCACCCATAAACTGCTTTGCTTTAAAGAAGCCAGTGCTTGCAATTATATCTGTTTCACAATTCATGCTCCATCTCTGGCCACGATGATCTGTTTCCGCAATGAAACCATTATTATTACACAGTTCTAAAACCCCAGATAGCACGATAACATCCTTGTCAAACACCTCAAACTTCACACTTCCAGTCATCCTTATACTATCAGTGCTGACAAACGTAGGTTCTTCTGACTTCTTATCTAACCGGTCTCTTCGAAGAAGAGTTGTTGCCCCATCTGAATACATGCTAGTTCTGACACCATTGACTTCAAGAAGGGTATCAGCATCCAATGGAATGTGATTTACTGTGAGGAATTCTGGAGCCGAATCATCAATCTCACATTTGCTTATTCTAACATAGAAAACTCTTGCATCAAGCCAAGGTAGTGACACCTTGGGTTGGTAGTTGGGTTGTCTCCCAACCATGTGGCCATTACCAGTTGACCCATGGCCATTTGAAGTAGGTGCGTAGCCATTTGAAATAGGGGCATGGCCGTTTAAAATAGGTGTGTGGCTGTTTGATGTCTCATAAGAATTTTCCATGATCCACTATTGTTCAGTTTTCCTCGATGAAAATCCTTCCACCTCAACTGAGTTCATGAAGAGATATAGTTCTTAGTAGCTTACAAATGGAACTCCTATGAGCGTAGCAAACCTACATCCACATCAATTAAATCAAATTAAAGCAATATATGCAACATGGAATGGACATGGAAAACAGAAAAGGGCAGGAAACTTGGCGGCTTGTATGCAAGGAAAGAAAGAAAATGAAAGCACTTTCTATCTATTTGTATCAGAAGATAAGAACCAAACCAGTTAGGCAAAGGAAAACCCAGTTCCTAGAATCAAAAACCATTATCAGAACTCAGAAGAAGATAAAAAGATAAGAGAGGAAACTATACTTAATTAAACAGAAAACCCATAAAGGGATTGAACGGAATAGCATAACCCACCAAATATGCAAGTGTTTTTCCAAAACAGAGAACATATTAGTGAGACAAAGCCAAAGGTGTCAACTAGAAACTGTGAGACAAAGCAAAGTACTGAACTAGAAACTTACAAGCTAGTAGCAGCAGAAGGTGCAGAGCAATAAGGCTTGAAGGCTTTATAACTTCTTCAAATTATTGAAAGGGAATATAATTCTATGAAGGCATTAAACCCAAATAATCAGTCTGCAAACTAAAACATTCTTATTAGTGATCAAAACAGATTGAAAATGACATTGAAGCTCACAGCTGTCAATAAACGACATATTTCCCACTTCAGATAAAAGACATATCACCAACACTAATTTAATACCCAGAAAAACTCACCACAAATATCTCACATCCCCTACGATACTATTGATAAAGACTCCAACCCACCAAATTAAAGCTTTTGAATCATTTCCTTCCGCACAGAAAATTTGTGGCCACGCAAAAGAAAATCCCAATTATCAAATCAGAAAACAGAGAAATACCCGAGTCCTGCTGTTTAGAGAACTGGGATATGCATTATCATGAAAATTAAGACCAACCCAGTTCCTCAAATTTCACAAATAACAAAGGGTTTCTCTTAATTTGGGTTTAGCTAGTTTCTTATTTATTGCAAGTGGGGTCAATCAGTATGTACCTGATAGGAATATTATATTCCTCAGATGATCAGATCTTATCCTTAAAAAAGAAGAAAAAAAAGAAGATAGAGAACATGCAGATTTCACAAGGCCGACGTATTGAATGAAAATGACGTTCTAAATTGCTCAGATATGAGACTTACCATGCAAATCATTTGATATCAAAGCTCAGACCAAAAAAAAAATTTGATATCAAAGCAAGTTTTGCCACGCAATCAACACTGAAATAGTGCGAGCCAAGCGCCAACAACAAGGTCGGTTATCATGTTAGAATTCCAACATGCCACGTTGAAAAAATAGGACATGTTAAGCACTCGGGCTCTTAGCACACTTTTCTTGCAAACCCCGTTTATAAGCAAAATGTCTTGAGAGATAGATACATAATTCTATGCGGCCGAAAATGAAAGAAAATATTTTCGCCAATATGGGTGCATAAGTCCTTGTTCTTTTTCTCGCTTTGAACTTTTTGCTTAATGCTTAAATTTGGACGGCCATTCATTGCCAAACTAAAACAATGGACGGTACTTTGAAAATTCAACATTTAAATGTCTAGGGATAATTAGTTTTAAAAGCTGTTCACCACTATCCAGTGAGTTCTCTCTTTCAATATAAAGTCAAAAAAAAAAATAGTTCACAATTCTGTGAAAGGAAAATGAAACGAAATTTAGACCATCAACAATTATTACCCAAAATCAGCTCAATCATGCATCCTACATGAGCCGAACCCTACTAGGCAGTACTAAGCACTAGCCATACAAAGTAAAGGCACGGTTACTATTTTTCTAGGTTCACAAATCTTTAGTTCTTTTCTCCAAGCATACATCAAGTCCCATAACAATCAAATTGGTCTAAAACAATTCAAGTAACAAGAAAATTGATCATGGAAATCGTCTATGAAACAGCAATTTCTGCACCATACGGAGGAGCACAGTACAGTACAACTTGATCGAAGCGATGCCAGGTTGCTTTGTTAGATTCGGTTCATGGTCAGCTGGGATCGATAAGCCCTACCCAAGAATAATTTAGAATTAGCTTAAACAATCATACTATTTACTGAAGAAGCATTTACTGGTAGTATACGTACAAAATTACATTGATCTAACCAATCAAACATATAAAGTATAAGAAATAGGATGCTGCTCAAGTTTGACTAGATTAGGTCAGTGATGCTTTTTAGTAGGTTTTAGAGACCATTTGAACAGAAACTTCGAGAGTATTACCTAAGCAAATTTACTTCATTCCAAATGGACAGTCCACTAAGATATCCTAGCAAATTTACTTCATTCCAAATGGACAGTCCAAATTTACTTCCTAATCACAAAATGACGGCTAACAGTCAAACAATTTGTCCTATGTAACCACATAAAATAAGGAGATCATGCTAAGGTTAATCAGGATGGTGATGATAATGTTATCATCATTTCAGACCAATCACAAATTTCTTTATCTAAATTGTATATAAAACAGCCACTGCTGTGGCTTCAACTCAGGATCTCCTCAGATACCCAAACCCTAATCGTCTGTATGTTCCCTAGAGGATTATCTAATTTTCCCTTATCAGTGACCAATTAGAAACCTATAAAGAACCACGCATATGAAAACCACAACCAAACTCCGCAGAAACTCCAACTAGTTATCTCCCCACACAAGTTTATGATTGCTTGGGCCAATTCATTGCATAGTCTTTTCTATTTGTATTAAGCTAGTGGTTTAACTACCCCCAAGTCCTAGATTGAAGGATACACAGATCCTAGGCAGATCGAAGGTAGTTTCAGAGGTTCATTGAAGCACACAAAATGTACAAGTAAACAACTGTCTATTGAGAAAAGAACAAGGTCCCCACTCATCAACCTTAGGAATGTACTTGATAGGATTACAATGTGTACTCTATGCAATATTCAAGAAAACGTGAATGTCTTTTTAGGAACACAAAGTAAAACTTACACAATGCATTTGCTAGAAATCAAAGGGAAAAATGGAAGGACAAAGGTGGAGGAGCCACTATGCAATCCTATTTGGTTGAAAACTTGAAATGACTTGAGCCCAGAGTCTTTGTCACCGAGGAACTGCAACGTCTAAAGACCAATGAAGAAATATAGGAGAAGATCAGTAGATGAAGAAACTCTACCGATAAAGAGAAAATTATTGTTTAGTTGGTGGAAAAGGGTGTGGCAAAGAACCTAAGTTTAATATATCAAATTTAGCATCATTCAAATCAGGTGAAAATCAACCAAGTCGGTGGTTCTATCATTGAACTAGACTTACAATACAAGATCAGGCCAAAAAAAAAGGCTTTACAAATTACAATACAAGACACATAAAGACATTTTGAGTAACATTGAAGATCTTAACTTGAAAATGTCCAGCTTCATTCTTGTTTTTATGTATCTATCCTAGAGTGGATAGAGGATGATCAAGTGTATGCCGCCTAAACAATATCCTATACTTTCATAGCTTCCACTAGCAGATTCAAGTGGATTTGGAAATAACCAAGAACTGAAGGCACATAGGATGACTGAATAATGATGTCACTTAATGACACTTAGCTTTAACACGAAAATATCCTTAAATATCTCCCTCCCTCAACTCGCAAACAGCCATGAAGGCGTTTCTTTTGATAACCATATGCAGTGATATAATCAAATATTCATGCATCCTAAAAAAGGGGGAAAATAAGTTTGAAAAATTATTGTCCCCATCTTTATTATATCAATTATCAAACAAGAAATATTAATTTTGGCATGCAACATTTTTATAATAATAAGAAACTGCAATTCATGTGCATGTTCTAAGCATTAACCAACATGTACTTTGAAATTCAAATAGGAGAACAAAATTCATCCTCAAAAGTACAACCAAGCTACTCAACAGAAGTTTAACAGCAGCAACTAAATAACCGAATTAAACAAGTTGACATCAGCTACACAAGGCAGAGTCCAAACATTCAAGACATGAAAGATTCTTTTTCCGTTCATAAAGTGACACAGAAGGAAAACCCTATGCACCGATTGCCTCACATAGCCAGCGGGCAGTGTCACAATGGTGATGCAAGACCTATACCAGATGTAAAAAAAATGAGTCAGAAAAACGTAATCAGTGCACCACTATGCACTAGACAACAATGACTATCTTAAGTGCTGCTCATTAATGAACAGACTGAAATCTAACCACATCGGTGCACTAACTTAGACAATTACCCGTGTTTTGGTTCTCAAAATTAAGACAGAAAACAATGCAGAAATGTCTGTAACTATTCAAGAAAAGTAACAAGCTTTCACTGAGATTTCTTTCATTTTAATTCACTCAATCATTCTAAGGGCCAACAATTCCTAATTTACTTCACAAAGGTGGACTACCAAAAAAAAAATCTTAGTTTCTGTAGCAAAATCCATAGTTACAACTAACAGGTCCCAGTAAAAAAAAAATAAAACACTTCACTAATACAAACATCCTTCAAAAATAGAGCAATATATATATCAAGTAAGCGGGGTTACCCTGAGAAAGGCAACTCCAGCAGGTGGAATCGAATGCAATGTTGGACTTGAGCCGAGCAGAAGCAATGGCACTGTGAAGTGGCATCATTGATTCCAAGCTTCCCAATACCGAAACGAACCTGTGCATATCACAATAACAATGGCAATTGCTTACATTCATATCCATTTATGCAAAAGAAGAAATGAAATTGGATTTCGGAAGCAGAAAAAAAAATTGGAAAAAGTTGCTAAGCTAGGGTTTTGAGAAGATTGTACCTTGTAGCGCTAGGGATAGCTTTGGCAGACGAAGCGAAGGGAGGATGACGTGGCTTTAGGGTTTAGGGCGTTGAGTGAGCTCTGGCTGAGGGTTCTGGAGCGAGCTGATATAGATCTTGAACCAGCCATAAGAGCTGATCTGCAGAACGAAGCCATTTCTTTTCCGGTGGTGAATAGAGAAGAGTGTAAAACAAAGGGAGTGTGAGTTGAATTGAATGAATCCGCAGAGGCAGACTCGCTTAAACCCTACCCGTTGCGATGGCCAAGTTTTTTGGGCCTATATTCGGCGATCTCCGCTCAATCAAGCCCAGTTCTCGATGGGTCCAAGACATACAAATGTGATCTAGATGCAAATGGGTACTTGCAATAGAGACGGTGACGTGATACCCTAATGCCACTGTCCTTATTAATCAGTTGTCTATCTCTGTATCAAATTAGTCTAAATCTATATCGATACATTAATGTACTATATATGCAAGTTTGAACAATATGGGTCAAGTGTGAAGACGCCCAATCTCGAACAAAATGGGTTGAGCAGTGAGTATACATTCAAGCTCGAACATAAAACAAAAAGGCTCGAGCTCGTGTGAAAATGGGCTGCATACATTGGATCCAATTCTAACTCGTTTTGTAGTAGATGTTCAAATAAGGGTGCATATACTGTGCTCGGGACAGGGGATGGGTGGGGCAGATGATGCATCCAAGGGCTTAGGAGCTGCCACGTGTCCAAACACTTCATGTTCTGGGTACAGCAGAATTTCCCTTCAAATAAGGAAGGTGTACATACCAAATTAAAGCTTTGATGGACGATACCACGTGTCAAAACACTTCATGTTCGGGATACGGCAGAATTTCCCTTCAAATAAGGAAGGTGTACGGACCAAATTAAAGCTTTGATGGACGAATCCATTCCGGATAAGGAAATTGGATCCAATCAAAATCAAATCCTAGATAGATTCTACTTGGAGATCAAGTTAGTATTATGTTTCAGGTTTGAAGCCCAGACCCGGCCCACTTTGTGTGAACCCCTGAACCCTGGTAGATAAAACCCCGAATTACAATCCTTACACAGATAGAACAAAGGAGCGTAGCGATGGCGGATTCAGACCCCAAAAGAGCGATTGCGGAGGAGGCTGTTCTAGGTTACCTCCAGAATCACCCCGAAATCCCAGACTCTCAACTGTTCGCAGATCAGTTCGTAGCCGATGGCAAAATCAACCACGACGACATCGCCAATGCCATTAAGAGTCTCACTGGTCACACATACGTTGACTCTCAGGTACATTGGATTTGCTTTTGAAGTAAAGTCACCAATAGAATCCTGGATTTTGATATGTTAATGGCGCCCTGGACAATGGTGCTTACTGTTATCACTACTTGCAGGAGATTACAACGGAGAAGTGGTTGCTCACCGAGGAAGGAAAGACATATGCTGCTAATGGCTCACCTGAAATGCGTCTATTCCTGGCCATACCACAAGAGGGTATCACAAAAGAAGAATTGCAGGTAATGATTGTGACTCTTTCCTGTAATTTGTGAATGCTTATATGATGCATGGCCTGTTTCTTCTATCCATTCGTGTTCTGTGCTTGTAGTTGTTATGGATTGATGATATACTGGTATATGAAGGTCTGATGTTTTATGCAGAAAAAGTTTGATGCATCGGTTTTCAAAATAGCTTGCGCCCAGGCTGCAAAGAATAAATGGGTGGACTTCGGAAAGCAACTAGTGACCAGAAAGGTAACATCTTACTGATAAATCTCACTGTACACTAATGTCTTTTTGATTCTTTACAACACGTAGAGGCTATGAATTTCATTGAATTGAAACTTAATGTGTTCCAATTTATCCACATGAGTAGAAATTTTTGTATATAAGGTAATGGTTAGTACATGTATGTGTTTGTTTAAGAAAGATTCAAGAAAAAGTTTTTGGCTTAGAGTTCTCGAAATTTATACCTCATCCTCTAAAGCCAGGAGTCCTTCATGTTGACTGATGAGGATCCACCCAAAGAACTTGGCAGTAGGAAAAATTAACTAAAATCTGAATTTTGCAAACTCTAATAATTGTTTTTATCTTTGTTTTATCTTTCCTCTTCTTTTCTTTTGGATTTATTGTGTGGTTTCATTGGTATTTTTAAGCATTCATTTTTCTTATTATTTATTTGTTTCAACATTGTTTATATATGTTCATCAGCGTCCGTCTATCTGTGAGTTTTTGTTTGCTTGAGATTATGGCTGTATTTGAATCCGCAAATGGTGTTCAAATGTCTGGAGGCACTATCTATAGTGATGTTTTGTTTCATATTTGTGTATCATGCCCATTACTATAACTTTGTTAATCATAATATTGTCCTTGTATTTGCTGTAGATCCAACGTGTGGATGATGACAAGGTCCAAACTTTGCTTCTACGGATACAAAACACAAAGGTGCAAAAATGTATTCAATATCAATAATATCACATTGGATCAGCGATATACACGCACGCACTTATTTATATGTTAAGCTCCAAGCTTCAGTAGTCCATAATGGTGGTACGGGGATTGTCGTTGTGTGTCATTAAAAGGCGGGGCCATCAGGTTTAACATAGTTGAAAACGGCTGTTTCTTATGAGCCTTCAAGTGGAAGTGTTTGTGGCCTGATTGTAATATAAATGAGCTGTAGCTTTGTGTTTATTGTGGATAACTATACTACTATATTCCTCTTATCTGATGTACATTTCCCATCCTTCATACTGATTTTCTTTTTCATTAATTTTTCTGTATCCCCTCTTTTATTAATTTACAGGAAAATGATTTAACTTCTGTTCAGGACATCAGCCAAGATGACATCAAGGCTCTCATCAAAAGAAAGCTTATTGTTCTACAGTATGCATCAGATTCTATTTGTGTCCTTTGCTTATATAGTTCCCTACTTCCCTTGTTTTATCTTTTTTAGTTTCAGGGGAAGGGAGTATTTAAAATTTCTTTGACCTTGGTTGTTATTTTATGCAAGAAAAGTTTCTACTGGTACCTGCAAAAGTTTATGTAACTAACGTTAAGATTACTTTTTTTCTGTATGCTTGGGTCATAGAGTGAAGAAGGGCTTCTCGGTGAAAAGGGGTCCCAATTATGCTCCTAAGAGAAAGAAAGTTGCTACAGATTTGACTCGAGAGATGCTGCAGAGGTACGTACACGCTTATATGAAATTTAGTTCATGATAAGAATGGTTCTTGACAAAGATTAGAGGATGGATTCAATGATAAAGTTCTCTGAAGCATAATAAGTTATTAATAACCATGAAACACCAACACATGATATGTGCTAGAGACACATATACAATTCTTGAGACACTAGGACATGATACGTTGGGTACATGACTTAAATAATATAAGCGTGATTTTGATTTTGTAATATGCACAATTTCGTAATTTTTTATTTTTCAGTGCATAAGAGCTAACAAAAAGTTTGCAACTGCTACCAGTAATTTTAATTTAAACTCTTAAAAAAAAATCATTATCTAGAAAATATATACTATCACTGGACAAATTTACTATAAAATCATATGAAGCTGTGGCTTTGATTCGTCACCTTGCCAGGTATATTGCTTTAGCCAAATGTGCTATCTAACCGTAGATGAGTTTATCTTTTATTAATAACATTACTTACTACACTGGCAAGGTGTATATATATGAAATCCCCCAAACCCGCTTCATTGACCCTGGCGAAAATTGGGCCTCCTAGCTATTTGCTAGAATTTCCCATTTACTAAAGATTGTATGGAGGCCCAGTTTCGAGTCCGGGTCTGTAAAATGGGTTTGTGAGATTTCTCGGTGTAAAAGAAACATGTAGCCAGTATAAAATGTGCATGTTTCTTCTCTTCAATAATAGCATTCTTATTATGAATGTATATAGTTCTTTAGATGTATATGGTAGTCTACGATACTGACTATTCATGTGTTTTTCTTTTTGTGGATTTTGTGTGTGTGCATTGTGCAGTTTGACTTTCTGATAGATTTAAATGATTGTATCTAATACAGGGGTAATGTGGATGACAACGATTTCAAACTGCCTAACTTGAATGCTAATGGTGCGCCTACTGAAGGTGGTTGCCTTCATCCACTGCTGAAGGCAAGGATATAATTTCCATTGTTTTTATGTTAATTAATATATTTGTCCTCAGAAGCAATTTCATGCATTCAATGATTATAGGACACAAGCACTGAATATAAGAAGATTATAGAGAAACAGTGGTTAGATACATATCTTGTTGACAATTTGTTATTGCAAGCTGGTCATGTTAATAAAGCTGGATATGTAGATTTATCAGTTATGCAAAAGGATCAATTAGTGATTCTTTTCATTTAGCTGACTGAACCTAATAATTGATCCCACCGTCTCCTGGGGCTCAAGATGTGCTGTTGCTGTACACAACAGAAAATGTCATTCTTAGATGAGGACCAGGTTACAGAATGTATATACTATATAAGCACGGGGTTTTAAGCTATCTGTTTGCAGAGCATCGCTGACTGAATCTCTCGATTTTCAGGTGCGAAAGCAATTGAAGGATATTTTCCTACAAATGGGGTAAGACTCAAATATATATCCTCCTCTGTTCCTGGTCCATATTGGTGTGACGTCTAGAATATCATGTAGTCTGACATTTTTTGTATCTTGTTTTGTACTGATTACAGCTTCGAGGAGATGCCTACTAACAACTATGTCGAGAGCAGGTGGGTCTATCTGGTCTTTTAGCGAGCATGTCTTCTATGAAATTTATATAATATGCTTATAGCTTCTGAAAGGGTCAATCACCTTTTGCCCTGCCTAGTCGGTCACAATTAACTTTATTGCTAAAGCAGGTGATGGAAATGGTAGAATCAGGAGGTAATTTTATAAATTGGAAATTTGAGTGAGAGCTTTATTATAGGCATTTTCTTCTACATCAAAAGATGCTAGATTCTCATGACCAAGAATGCAGCATCAGTCATGATGCATTTCTACTGCCATATTATTTCCTGCTAGTCAGACATTAGAATACAGGAATATAAATTGGTTTAGTGATAGTTCAGAGTTCTTCGAACACATTAGAAATCCACCCTTAAGGAAAATGCTTCACTGAATATTTTTACTATGAAACATCTTTTGTGAGTTTTTTTTCTCTTTATATTTGTACAAAAGAGTCACTTTTTGATTACCATCTCGTGTTATAATTTCTTTCGGTGCTTACAGCTCATTGTATATATGGTAATTAGTAAGTAATGCTGACAGTGTGAGGCACTAAAAAATGCTTACATGTTTATGTGTTACTGCAGCTTCTGGAACTTTGATGCTCTTTTCCAGCCGCAACAACACCCTGCTCGTGATTCGCATGATACATTCTTCCTGAAAGGTCTGGTTGACTCTTTTGCTTTATCATGAATGCTACTGTATCAGCTTCCAACTGATAATTGTTTTGTACTTTTATAGTTCCTTCAACTACCAAGGAACTTCCTGAAGATTATGTTGAGCGGGTGAAGCGTATACACGAGTCTGGTGGTTACCAGTCCAGGGGGTATGCCACTGAAATCGCATTCATGTTTTAACCCCACAAGATATGAGATAATTATTTCTCTCCCTTATTATTATTCTTTTTTTCTTTTTATCCTGCAGATATGGATATGATTGGAAAAGAGAGGAAGCTAACAAAAATCTTCTGCGAACTCACACAACCGCCGTTTCCTCGAGGATGCTTTACTTACTAGCACAGGTCTCTATGTTTTTTGAATGTTAATGCTCTTCATATTTATTTTTATTGTTCAATTGATTATTCAATATTGCTGCATTATTTACTCAAAACTAAAGAGGAACTCTTTTATGTTAGCTTCGTATCTAATATCTGAAACTTCTCCTTTCCTTCTTCTAACCTTGTGCCATAACCTTTTTTATTCATTTAGTGCTGCCCCATAACCTTTTTTATTCATATAGTGCTGCTTTGGTGCAAAGTATATTTTTTCTGACAATGCCTTTCATGCATTCAATCTCAATGCCATTGTGTCTGCTACCTTTATTCAAACTTTTTAAAGATGAAATTCTGTCATCATTTTTTCATTTGGTGTTCATTTAAAGTTCTGTCATCTACTTTGGTTAGTTTGTTAGTTTGTCAAGTCATTATGCCTAATTAGTATGCCATTAAGGTTTTAGTAGACATTTCTTCATTTCTGTATGTTGTTTTGGTAAATCATTATGTGAAATTGTTTCTGCATTGCCACTTATCTCAATTCCTCACACACTCACAGACTCCAAGTTGTAATTGTATTCTTTCTTTTGGGATTGTGCACAGAAACCGTTCTCTCCCAAGAAATACTTTTCTATAGATCGTGTTTTCAGAAATGAAGCAGTAGATCGAACACATCTTGCAGAGTTCCACCAGATAGAAGGTATCAGTTGTTTATGTATACATGATAGGGTTAAAAAGTATTTTCATCTCTGGCTCTTCTATAAGCTAACAACTGAATTGATTTTAATCAAATCAAAGTTCCCATATTTTTTTGGTCCTTAAATGTTTAACAATCCAGTTTGCAAACACAGTTATTGATCTGATTTGTGAACAATCACCTCTTGTTTCTGTTTTTAGGTTTGATATGTGATCGAGGGCTTACTCTTGGTGACTTGATAGGAGTCCTCGAAGACTTCTTCTCACGTCTGGGTAATATAGTGGCTGGCATTGTGCAGTTTTCTTGGTTTTTGTGCTTGTGATGTTGGAAATCTGTGTATTAATATAATGGTGAACTTCTTTATTTCTAATCCTCTTTTTAATTTCAGGCATGTCTAATCTGAAATTCAAGCCAGCCTATAATCCATATACTGAACCGAGCATGGAGATTTTCGGGTGAGATAAATCATGAATTTCTCAATACATAGATTTCTCTTTTTTAGTGAAAGGGAAATACTCTTCCATGTTGGGTTTTTGGAACTTGGAAGTTTGACAAGTTTTTCATGTTTTCTTACTCAGTTATCATAAAGGCTTTGGCAAATATGTAGAGATTGGCAATTCTGGCATGTTTAGACCTGAAATGTTACTTCCTATGGGACTCCCAGAAGATGTTAGTGTCATTGCATGGGGCCTCTCCCTCGAAAGGTAATAATAACATATTAGTCACTGATTCACAGCCACTAATTTGTTTGCGAGGATATGTCGAAGGATATGTCGAATAGCAGTCCTAAATATACTGGAAATGTAATAACACTCTTATGGTGACTTGTCATACACAGACCAACCATGATACGCTATGGGATTGACAACATTCGAGATCTTTTTGGGCACAAGGTAATACTTTACATTCTGCATTGAAGATTTGTTGTTGACTTGTCATTCATCTTAATTAGGTTTTGTGGGTTTTTAAATTTGCAGGTTGATCTAGGTCTCATCAAGAAAAACCCAATATGTCGGATTGGATTAGAATCTGATGAAGAAAAACTCTAGCCATAGCACACTGGAATTTTCCTTAACCATTTAAAATGTGTTGCTGTATTATTCTGATTTTGAATACAAAACATACTGATTACTGAGTTAGGCATTGAACCTGATCGAATTAATGGAAAGAAAAGAGCTAGATCAGGTTGTGGTTATTTAATGTATCATTGGCTTTTTTGGAGTTAGATATGCAGGGTGAAATAGGCACTTGATAATGTATGATGTTATATCTGTAGTGAACGATTTTTTCTGTTTCTTCTTTGAAAAGTATTGTGAAGGATATATGGGTTATTTTAGATGAAATATATGATGATTGTGATACCCAATTGGGAGTTATTATGGCACTCCCCACTGGTAAGTCAATAGTGTCTTATTGGCATCAGGACTTTACAATGTTTCATTGGTGAAATAATAACATCAGAAAGGCAAATAGAATTTGAATGGAATGAAGTATATGTCGAATCGCAGCCAAAAGTAATCTGGTCATTAATTCTTTGCAAATGAAATGTTTTCATAAAACAATCCCTTTGAAAAAGGAAAGAAGTATCTTGAACTAATTTGTACGAAAAAAAATATATATGTCGTTGAATTGTGAATTAATTCGGTGAATACTTCCTGATTTGGTTTCATTTTTTGAAATCAAAGTCTTGACCGGAGTTACCGAAATAATGAATTCTAATGCATTAGTGGATTATCGAAAATTACAATAATTCAGTGAGTTATCACCAAAGGTTTCTTTGCCAAAGATCTGTGACATCAAAGTGATGGCAAGGTGGTAATAGGGTAAAACTAGAGGTAAAAAGGAAAATATAAGAGAAACCCCGACAAAAAATATGATGAAAGCGTGTTAAGTAAACTTTAAGATGTACATAGAATTTCTTTTTGTACTTTTGAGAATTTGAGATATTAAGATTTAAGGGGACCAAAAATATATTAGTTTAATCCATTTTGGATTGAACTATGTAATGACTGATATACTCTAATTAAATTTCATAAAGAATAATAATAAACCAAATCAATTTCGTTGATCAAAACTGATTTTGAAAAGGGGAGGGTGGGAGAGGAGGAAGCAAACTTGGTCTACAAACATTTAGCATGTTCGGCCGCACCTTGAGGCAAGGGTAAGAGTAAAGGGGCACGAGTGTAAGAACTATTCATCCTCTTTTTAGCACGAGTGTAAACTTGCTCTTGGAGAGAAATGTACCCTACTACTAATTGGGGAATTTGATGACTTGAGTTTGTTTTTTTTATTTAATAACCAATTACAATTTTTTGTTTAGTACAACTTGTATGATCGTTAAAAAAAAATGAAAGGACGGACGGTAGGTTCTCAAGTGTAGTGGTCATCTCCTCTATATGGGGAGAGTAGACGTTTCACACAAAAATCGGTAAGAAGATATTGATATCGCATAATCTTCTATTTTAATTATTAAAAAAAAAAACTTGTATGACCGTTTGGAAAAAAAAATGGCACGGATGTTACCCGGTACCCACAAACCCAAACCCACTACACGCCCGTTTGTTTTAAGCTCTTTCTCTTCTCACTCTCGCTCGGTTCCCCACACTCACCGCCGCATCTGAACTCACCCACAACGACGACGACGACGAACGTAGGTTAACATTCCGGCAACCAGGTATCGCTTCTCATTTTGAAGAATAAGGTTTTATTTTCTGTTTAAAAATAAATTTTACTCATCATCAACTGAACAAGCAATAGCCAAACGGAACATTGCAACCCTTGTTGGTTTGTCTCCACCATTTTCAAAACTGTTCTTGCTTCTATATTTGAGCTGTTGTTTCGAATTTGGGGTTTCTGAATCAATCTAGGCTTCTAAGGATTCAATTGCTGAGTCCTTGCACTCATCAAAATTTGGGGTTTTTTAGCCTCTATGTTGTATAGCCCCCTCATTTGTATAGTTCCACAGAGAACGCATCTCAGCTATGATTACATAGTTTTCCCTAACCTTGTTTAATTATTTATAAAATTCTTGGAGTTGGGTTTATGAATTTATCCTGTCTAAATGAGTTGCAAATTTTGATAATTTTCTTTTAGGGAATTGGGTTTGTTCGTAAGCTTAATCTAGCCCAGCCTCCGTTCCTGCTGCTATGAATTGCATTTAATTTTAAAACAAACTAATGGAATATCTGCTATGAAGACAATAAAACTTGCTTATGAGTTCGCAATTTAGTTGACAGTTTCACAAAGGTATTGGGAAGACGATAGAACTCGTTTATGAGTTGGCAATATAGTTAACAGTTTCACATAAACGTAAATGATTCATATTTCATATGTTTGTTTCTTGTAGGTACACTGGCTTTTTTATTCTAGTTCTCCGAAGTACTGACCGACCTTTTCACCACTTAATTTGGTGGTTTTCTTTCAGATTAACTCCATCTTCCAGAAAACAACATAATGAATTTCGGATCATCAATATGCCAAAGATTGAAATTAAAGCATCTGGTTACCAGTACTCCTGTTTACAGCAGTGCTTCTGGTAGGTGCTTCATATCACGATGACGAGTTGACAATTTTAAATGTTTCTTGATTTAGTTTGCTGCATCTAGCTCTACTGTTTGACTTGGTGAACTAATTGTAGATGTCACTGGAGAAGGATTGAGTTTGATGTTCAGGCGCTGGGCTACTAAAAAACAAGCTGGATCCTCAAAGAATGGGCGAGACTCGCTACCTAAGAATCTCGGGGTGAAGAAATTTGGTGGAGAGGTGAGAGGATGAATTTTTTTTTTTGGGCGTAGTACAAACTGAAAGTGGAGTTTAATTGCTAGTTAAATGCTTTCCTTATAATCAGTTTGAGGTGTTTCTGTTTACGCTACAGAGAGTGATACCTGGAAACATCATTGTTCGCCAGAGGGGCACGCGATTCCATCCTGGAAATTATGTTGGGTTAGGGAAAGATCACACCCTTTTTGCCCTGAAAGAGGGCACCGTAAAGTTCGAAAAGCACAAGCTCAGTGGGCGTAAGTGGGTGCATGTAGAGCCCAAGGAAGGTCATGTGCTTCACCCTATATATGCGAATGCTGCAGCTGCTGAGACGGTGACCACTGCCTAAGTCCTTACAATGTTTAGATCTTTTTACTTTTTTAGGCTCAAACATTATGCGCAGGTTAATCACTATTAAAAAAGCACTGGCATGCTAGGTGCCCTCGGGTTTCTATGAATTAATAACTTCTGAACGTATGTTCATCTCAGTTTTATACAAATTTAGAACTCTAGTTTGTATCACTTATGTTGTGGCTTTGCATCCCTGTGGTACACAGAATGGTGTGGTCATTCATTAGTTGCCCTCGGCAAAAATGAAATCTCTGAAATGCTCTTGATCAGTGTCAGTGAGCCAAATTGAAATTCCAGGTGTTCTTGTTCTTCAGTCTTTTCAGGATCGTCACTTATCTGTTACCTTTTTTTTTTTTTTGAGAAAAGGATGTGTGTTACCTTTGCTACCATGTGTCTTAATATAAAAAAATGGGGCAACGAAAGGCCCTAATTATAAACACAACGTGTGCATTTACAAGTGTAGAGAATCTATTTACTCTAAATAGCTACCTCTAGTACCTATATTTCAAGCATGTTGAACCAATCAAAGAATACTATAAACAGATTTCTTTAACAGCGCAACAATTTCTGTCTATTCCGATACAGCATGAGAGGTAGATTTTCAATCAATCTCGCCATTTTGTTCGAGGAGCCAACTTGCCAACACTCCACACAAGGGCCACCAAAAAAGGGGCTAAACTAAACCCTGATGCCAAAATGTAATTAACAATAGTCACATTCATATTTGCTGGGCATCCGAATCATGAAGGACTAGGTGGTCCATCTCCCATACCATACCTGCACAAGCTATGGAGTAAGCATCTCTCACTTATCAATACTAATCAAAAGAAACAAATAATCATAAAGACAGCATTAATCATACGCTGTGTACCTAAGGGCATCATTCAGCAACGCGGTTCATGTTCTTCCCAGTTTGATGAATTCATTGATCATGGCAGTGATGGATTTCAAAAGCAACAAGTCTCTTCCTCTTTGGATAGCTGGACTGAAAGTTAAGTAAGTGAAGATATAGGGGCTTGTTGTGACCGATAAGTTGGAGCATTTCTTCCGTTTAGTGTGGCATGACAGTTGTGACAAACAGAGGTTGTATAGTATAAATTATGATTCTGCCTCACTATCAGTGTCATCAAACATAGTTGATTCTTCCGACTCACTTTCAGTGGCATCGAACATAGTTGATTCTGTCTCAATTTCAGAGTCATCAAATATAGTGGATTCTGTGTCATCCTCGTCACTGAGTTGGGAATTAGAGAAGTCCTCATTGGTGACACCAGATTCAAATCTTTGCCGCCTTTCCACTATATTCTTGACCCTTTTGTCAAACTCTGCATCTGTGCTAGCGAGCATGTAGCGTAGTTTTAAATTGATGCGATTCTCTAGGAGAACTTTATGCCTCGGAATAATTCGACCCTCAAGAGAGTAGCTGAAAAATCTGAACATAATTTCACTAGGGTCAGTCAATGAAAAAGACGAAGGGGGTCAAACTATTACAAAACGTAAAATACGCATGGGGCAAATAAAAACTTGAATCTACAAATTAATGTGTGCCAGATTGGCAACCCAAAAGTTAGAAGCCCGTTACAGACTTACAGATCTTGAACAAATGAAATGACTAATATACTCTGGAGACAACCAGAATATATTCAGCGTAAAAATTAAAGAGGCTATCCCTGAGACGTTGTTATCATTTAAATATGCAGCACAATGATACTAAGAATGATTACTGAGCTAAGGTATTTATCTCTTAGAACTAGGTAATTATCTATCACAGAATAAAGTTTAAGAGTTCTCTATTTTACTGAATGAAATTAAGTTATAGCAAAAGAACGGGTTACTGAAACTAAGGTCAGCAATTCTAGGTAATTATATATCACCGAATAAAGGATAAGAGATTCTCTATATTACTGAACGAAATTCAGGTATAGCAAAACAACGGGTTACTGAAACTACGGTCAGCAATTTATTTGTAATGGTTTCACCTTGGAAACTCAATGAGATCTCGCAAAGGGCGGACCATAGTTCTCCTCAGGTAACTGTATTTTGGACGGAGGACATCGATATTGTATCGAAGCAGCATGGGGAAATCAGCTATCATCTCACCCAGCGTGCTAAGATGTATACCAAGTGATCGAAAATATTTAACATTAACCTCAAGCTTGTGCACAATGTTGCATCCCAAGAGCTCTGGCCCCAAAGCTATAACCTTTCCAATATCCCTGTCACTAACTCCAGCTCTGGTAATCAAGAATATGACCTGTATGACCAGTAACATGTTACATCTAAATTGTAAATTTTACTCTATCTGATTCAAACTGAACCTGGATATTAAATAGTTGTGTAGGAAATGCTACAGTCCAACCGGAGAGGGCACATATTTTAAAAACCGTATCACACAGAATAAACTTCCTATTGACCATGCAACAGACATCTTTGAAGCACACATCAGTAATCATAATAATCACCGAATGTAGTTGAATGACTACAAATGGGACTGAATCTTTTAAATAAAATGAAAATAATGCCTATCTATTTTGATGATAAGAACTTCTAAAGTAAATCTATCCATGAATAGTGAATTGAACAAAGCATTAGCCCGCCTTCCCCCCAACACACACACACAACACACACACACAAAGCCCCAGAACAGCCAATACACAAAAGTAAAGAAAAGATATACACCGGCAACTGCACTGGGACTATATACAACAGTCAATTAAACAGTTGGCACAAGTGATCAAAGCCAAATAAGATACTTGATGTCATTAAGATATGTTGCCAAAAAGCAATTTCACTTTGCCTATTTATCAACATAGAATGTATATTCATATTACTTGTACATGCATGGTGTGTGTGTTTGAGAAAGGTGGGGTGCGTGGGAGCTGATAGTATAAATAACTATATGAGGCCATGAGCTTAAAGGAAGACAATAACTATAATCTGAATAAGAAAATAACGTACCACTGGCCGAATTTTCTTGTATAGGCTGTATGTGAGCAACGGAGGAAACTTTACAAGCATTTTGCCTATGGCATCATCTCGAATGCCAATGTCCTGAAAAAATTTTACCTTCAAAATGGTAAACAATTACACGTCAATATCATCATTATGAAGCATGATAACATGAATGCAAAATTTTGTGTGTATCCACTTAGTAGCAACCCATTATGTATAATATCATTAATGATTATGAAAACTGCATGGTAGTTGAGACTGGAGAGAACAATAAATGCCTAAAACAGGTTGAGGAGGAAGGTAACCAAATTGAAAGAAGAACTAAGCCAGATTGCTCAAGTTGGTTTCATCATATGTAGGCATCAACATCAAAATTAAAGCAAATGAGTATCTGGCATACCTTTGGCACAATGGTCTTCTCCAAATCAACACAGAAAAGGATTGGTTTAATGGTAAGCATCCTCCTCATACCATCTCGGGTAATTCCATGGTAATACAAATACTTAACTAGGGGCTTCCATCTTTCCTCTATTCCACAACCCATCAGTTGGGGCCTAAATGCTAGTAATTTGCCAACATCCTCAGAACTAAGGCCAAACTCCTTCAAATAGTTCACCTGGATAAAGAAGAGCAGCATCTCACTACATATATGCACAAATGAGTATGCACTTAACGACACATTCTCCTAAATCAAACCCTAAAACCCATATCAGTTCATGATACTTTCAAATAGTATGATAAATATATGATTCCAACCAATAGTCAGAGTAAGGAGTGTGAGCTACCTTTTGGTTCATCTCGTCTAGAGTATAGTAGCCAAGTACCCGGGGATAGTCAAAGACCATTGTGCCAAAATCCTTTTCATTGATACCCATATCCAAGTAAAACCCGACACGAGCTGTCACTTCTTCTAAACTGTAGGACAAGAGTTGTGGACATCGGCTCATGACATGCCCCATCCAATCCCTCCTAACTCCATTTCTCTCCAAATACTCAACAATCTCATCCAATTCCTCATTGCTCCGCTCCAGAAAACAATCCCCAGCTTTCACTAGCGCAACCCCTATAAACCTCCCCTTAACATGAATCGACTTCAACCACTCCGCAAGACGTCTAATTGACCCCAGGTCACCCTTTGACATACAAATGAGCTTCCCAATTTGGGGATATGAAAGTGAATTATGCTTCAACCACCTATTTACAATGAAATCCATTAATCCAATTGTGGACAATGAAAGCCTTATATCCCTCCCTATGAATTCTATAGAAGGTTTCTTGCATACCAACTAAGCAATCATGGAATTACTAAAACAGAAAAAATGAAGTAGTACGGAGATTAAAGCACAGCATTTGATTACCTAATACACGGCACGGCCTCGGAGTTCTCAATAACAGTCTTGGCGCGAAAATTGAAAGTGGAATTGGAGAACTCCGGCGAGCGTTTCATGGCGGCGGCTTCGACCATAACATAGTCAATGAAGTCGGTCAAGGTCTCGGTCAAATTGGTGGCGTAGGTGATGCCGAATTTCCCCTTGGTCCTCATAGCCTCCTTGAGGATTTCCTTGGTGACCTTCCTGCGAATCTCCAGAGCCCGCATTATCATCCGGTGCTCGTCGTCGTCGTCGTGAAGCGGTCTAGGCGAGGAGTCGACGGAGATGGAGCCGGGGAACTGAGGGGTGCGCTTGGGGAGGAGAGAGAGTTCGAAGGCTTTGTTCTCCGGAGGGAGCTGGTGGCGCTGTTGATGGTCGCTAGGGTTAGAGTTAGGGTTAGGGTTAGGGTGGAGGCGGGAGAGACGGTGGAGGAGGAGATTGGTGGACTTGGAATTGTGCTTGCGGAGCGTGAGGTCTTGGGGTTCATGATGATGATGATGATGTGGTGTTTCGTGGAGACAGGAGATGGTGGTGGACGTGTTTGGGCGGAGCTGAATGTGAAGGTGGTGATGGTGGAGTGGAGCCAGTTGAGTGAGTGAGGAAGACAACGCCATGGTTTCGCTGGACTTGAGACACCAGACCTTCAATCCATTATCTACGAGGGAGATTTTAACTCCCTCTTTCTTTTTTTTTTTTTTACCAAAGAAAATGTCCTTTTTGCCCTTATTCTCCCACATCTGGTAAAAGTAAAAACCACTCATTTCCGGCGAAAAGAATATTCCGTGTAGACAAGCCGAGTTACTGGAAGGAGTGGTCGAATTGCATTCACATTTTCAAAGGAAAAATCGCCGAGCTATTATGGCAATTTCGATGGCTTCCTACCCAAAAATTAGGCAACATTTTTAGATACATTGATACCTCTAGAGAGATTAGTTCGGTGTAGAGGTAGTAGACTAGCTTTCAACAATAATAAACAATCATATCGCGAGGAAGCTAGTTTATAATTGTATGGAGTTAGTCTATTTCTATAATAAGGAGATAGTCTATTTCTATCATAAGAATATAAGATTAAGATATTGATACATCAATGCATTGTTACATTTCCCATATTTTGAGTTACTATATGGTGTCATTATTGTGAAAAAAATTTAATGAGCGTCAGTTTTCTGTCTTATGTTGAAAACTTGTGACGTTTTGTTGGGAAATCAAATTGATGTTCTTGTTCTTAGTTTTTCACTAACAAATTTGAAGCAAACAAGACGAAGGAAACCAAACCAAGGATGAAGAAACACACCAGGAGCATCAAGTATGTGCCACGAGGCCCGCGAGCCTCAACAAAGATGCAAAGCAAACACACTTGTCCAGGCTATTCAACCTGGTCTCCCTTGATGGATGGGATTATAAAGATGGAGGACATGACTGAATACGAAAACCTGGTCTTCAAATTCTTCGGTTCTCCAAGAACTGAAGACCAGAAGCCTGCCATAGCCACGGGAGATCATATTAAATCCAATGTTAATCTACAGAGATTTAACTATTTTTACTGCTGGCCCATGAGCTCAGGTGTTATTGCTGTGGTTAAGGTATAGATCTCCTGGGTTCAACACTCTTTATCTCAATGTTTATTCCATGCCCTCAATGGAGTTAATTTATAACAAGAACAACTTGTGCATGGCAGGAAACATATAAATATATAAGAGAATCAGGGGGAAAAGATAATCGTATATTAATGCCTATACATTAATTGATGTGTTGCAATAAAAGAGTACAAGTCTTGTAATTGTAAGGGTCACCACAAAACCTACAAAAACAAAGAAAATGTCCGTGGTAAAGAAAAGCAATCTATCAATCCATCACTTAGAATTCAATAGATTTTTGAGTTATAAAGCTGGAACAATCCGGTAAGATTTTACCTAGCCTTTTGCACACAAAGATATAATTCATCAATCGCCATTTGCATTCCATCATATGAAAATGATCTCAAGTCCAAGCTTGCATATATATACCCAATTAACCACGTACATGTTACAAATTTATAATGATGGTCATGAGACAATATCAAGAACAAGAACAAGTTCAAGATTAAAACTAGCTGGTATATATTCGATCTTGCAAGAATAATCGTCGTCATTCCACTTTCATCGATCTTAGGTTTTTCAGGCCAACCATGAACCTCTAGAACATCCACAACCCCATCTATCAGAACTAAAAGCCTAAGAAACCGGAAGAAAAAGAGAGTTCAGCACTTCAACCAAAAGGAGGATTTGAGGTTTAACGTCTTAAAGCATGCAGCAAGATCATTTGCCAAATATTTCAAGGAGAGGCCTCTAATACAACGAATCCCTAATTAAGGAGTAAAAAAGGAGTGATGTCCTTGCTTAAGTATGGAGGGAGTTAGGGATGGCAATAACACCCGCCGGTTCGGGTACCCGCTAATAACCAAACCGAATGGGTCGGGTTTAAACCCGGAAAATGGGTATGGGTTTGGATTCGGATTTTTTTTTTTAAAACCCGTAGCGGGTTCGGATAGGGTATGGATACGGCACACCCGAATCCATACCCTAATCCAAACCCAACCCGTTTTATATTAATATTTTTTATTTATATATTTTATACATAATATTCATACATATATTTATATTTATATTTCAAATATATATATATATATTATATATATATATATATATTACAGCAAGCATGCGTGCATATTTTTTTTTCCTATCTCTTCAAGTACCAAAGCATTATGCCTTTATCCCATACAGGAGTGCAAAAAGAATCTATTATCTCATAATTCTTCAATTCTCATATCTATTCAATTCTGATATCTCTTCAATTCCCAACTTCCTATGTTGGCTTGCAGAAAAAAATTTCTGTATCTATTCAATTCACATGCTAGCATGCAGAAGAAAATCTGAAAATTCTCTCTATGACTCTATCTGTTCAAGGCTTCAATTCCCAGACTAGCAGACTCCCACAGGCCACAGTACACTCGGTCTCTCTCTTCAATAGTTCAATACTTCAATAGCTATTGTTCATTGAATCAATTGCAGATTTGCAGACCTGTTTTTCAACTTCCAAGCTTCAACTAATCAACTTTCAAGGTCAGTTGCTATTCCTCATCTAATCATCTCCTCAATAGTTCAATATATATTGTTCATTGTAGCTTTTCTTTTCTTTTTATTATATGAATGGTAATTGTGTAATTGATTAGTTTCTCTATGTTGGTTTATTTAGAAATCAAAACAAATGCAAACTCACATTCAATGCAGCATGAGATTTAATTAAGGGTTATTGTCATAAATGGTACCTGAATTATAGTGTCATTTTATCGATTGTACCTTCAGGCCACCTTCGGTTAGTTTTCCGTCAAAAAATGTCACAGGGACATGTGACTCATAAATGAACTAAAATGACAAATTTGCCCTCACTTCTTCTTCCTTGGTTTTTCCAGATCACTCTTCCCCTTCTTGTCCCCCTTCTTCGTCTGTTTCTCTTCCCTCTCTCCTTCCCCTATTCTTCTTCTTCTTCTTCTTCCTCCTCCTCCTCCTTTATTCTTCTATTCTTTCCTATGTGTCGACGGCGTCTGGAAAGATGAAGACCGGTGATGAGAGGGTCGATTGGTCTTGGCTCTGTGATTTGCAGAGAAAGCTCAAGAGAGCTTGAGAGATGCGGCCATGGTGTATCGGCTTGAGTCCTTGAGATCGACGACAAAGGAACTGCTACTCATGGATTGAATTTATTGATGGCGAGGCGCCGTCTGGGTTCACGACGTTGGATTGAGGGCAAGCACGAGCTCTCGGGCTCACAGTGAATGGCTGAGGAATTTGAGCAGAGAAGCTCGATCGATGCTGGGCTTCACCGGTGGGTTGAGATTGATTGTGAAATTGGAGGTATGGTGATTTTGAATTGGTGATGAAGCCATGAGTTGATGAGGTAATTGCTGGGTTGATGAATGTGATTGTTGCAGCTAATGATCGATGAATTGGAACTGGGAATTGAAACATAATTGGGTTGAATTGATGATTTGAAGCTCACGATGAAGGCACGGGTCTGTGCAAATGGGTATTGATAAGGAACTGAAATGCCCAAAGTGATTGGGAATTGAGAAGGCTGTGGGTGTTCTTAGTAGAGAACACGGTGGAGATGGAGATTTGGTTACGGGGCTGATTTGTGAGTTTAGGAATTGCAGGTTTAAAGGTTGGGATCGAAAGGTGGTGAGTGAGTAAACTGCAATTATGAAGCTTAGTGCTTGTGTTATTGAAGTGATGGCGTTTGGAATTGTGAAATTGCAGTGTGAATTCACACATATACATCACTTCAAAAACATTGGTTGGAATTGCACCTGATGTAAAACATTATTTATTGCATCGGTTGGAACATTACTGATTTCTACGAGGATTATTAACATCGGTCTTTAAAATAATCGATTTCTCCAATTTATTTTTTAAATTTGCGGCAACACGGAAATCTTAAAAACTTGGAGTGCGCAATTTTAGTAAGTACCGGCGCCAAACACTTGGACTTTTTTGTCTTGATTTTCTGACTTTTCTCTATCAAATTAAACACTTAGTTTTTTTTTTCAGCCCTAAAGCCATTGACCCCTTATTGACTCTCTATCAATCTAAACACATAGTTTTTTTCTCAGCCCTAACCCACACTCGTTCCAGAAACTGATCAAGTCACCCCAACATCTTCTTCTCCGACCCTGCCTTATCTCTAGCCGCCGACTCATCTCTCGCCGTCGACGCTCTCCTCCACCGCCTTATCTCTCGCCGTCTCCTCTTCCCTAGCTCCCTTCCTTGCTCGAGTACGTTTCCCACCTCGATCTTCTTTAGAATTTTTCTTTTGGTTGTTGTTGTTTTTTGCCTTTGTTTTCAGCCCTAAACCCGTCAACCCCAAATTTTCAGCCCTAAACCCATCGACTCCTTAGTCCTCGTCGACTTTCTCCGGTCTCCAAGACTCCACAGCCCCCAACGAAAAATCTTCTTCCCCGACCACACTATCGAGAAAATCGATTTCTCCATAATCCTTTGTCTTTATCTCCGTCTTCTCCGACCACAATCGGACCCGTCAATCTCGACTCTTCCGCTTCTTCTCTAGCAGCGTTGTCTTCAGGTTGAGAGGAGGAGAAGTTTCAGATCCCGATTCGTGTAGTGACGACCCAGAGGAGGAATATTATCCTCGGTTGTGCCGCCTGGGTTTTTGGTTCTGAGTTTGCATTTGATTTGCGGTTTTTCATCTTTTTGTTTTGGGTAATTGAATTTTTTTTCTTCTAGGTTTGTTCTTCCTTTCTGGGTAGTTGGTGCTGCTTGGATCATTTGATCGGAAGAGCAGGTTTGATTTCTTGCGCAGTCTTCAGATCGAAATTTCTTGCAAGATCTCCCCAAAGTGATGTTAGGTGATTTTTGTGGGTGGTGCCTTTCTTATCGTATTTTTAGGGAATTTGTTCCTTTTCAAGTGAGAATGAAGATGGAAAATGGTTTAACGTTTTGGTGATGCAGGGGTTTAGGATTGTGAAGAAGCTAGAAGAAGGAATACTCTCTGTGTATATAGATTCAGCTCTCTGTCGAAATTTCTGTCTGGGTTTCTCCTTCAGTCCAGCCATCGCCGCAGACTATCACCGATCGTTTTCTTTCCTTCTTCAAATGAAAGCCAAAAGAAGAGAAATAAGAGGAGAAGGACGTGAAGCTTTCAGGTAGTTGTTGTTTTCATTTTTGTTGTCAATTTTTACTCTTTTCCAAGTTTGGTGAAATGGGTTATAGAACTTGAGTATGGTGCTGTTTATTTCGTTTTCTATTTATTCATATTGAGTATTTGATTTGCTTGAATTGTGTAATGTAATTGTTGTTTCAATTTGTTGTCTAATGTGAATCCTACTTTTTTTCTTTCTTTTTTTTTCTTGGAGAATTGAATTTTGATAAACTCTAATCTATATTGAAGCTAATTGATCACACGGTTTTATCAACCACAACTCCAAGTTTTATATAATTTCTTCAGAATTTTGTCTTTTGTCAGAGATTGTTATTAGTAATTACGTGAAAAACAATAAAGAAAGATGAATTCTTGCGGGTTTGGTATGGGTTCTTAGAGTTATGGATTGTTGTCTCTTTGCTGCCTTTGTCAGTCATAGCTTTTCAAATTTATTGGTTTTCTTATCCACTGTTCTTTCTTATCCACATTTTTGCGTTTGTGTCTTTTTTAGCAATGCATATGAACTTTTGCATATTGATCATATATTTCCTGTTTAAGGGGTATTTAGTTGCATTTCTATTGAATTTTAGGGTTTGAGGATTTGGTGAAGTTCTAGACAATGGGTTAATTGATTTTGAAATGGGTTCTTACTATTGGTGGTTTTGATCTTGTTTGCTGTGAAGAATGAGGATGAAGAAGAGGAAAATACCAAGGAGGGCAAGGAGGTTGCCTAAGCCAAGGAGGTTGCTTAGCACAATCAAAGATTGCTTACCAAGGTATTGTCTTTTGTGTTTGCTCCCACTTTTAAAAGGT
The DNA here is from genome assembly GCA_030142095.1 of Rubus idaeus. Taxonomy (NCBI): domain Eukaryota; kingdom Viridiplantae; phylum Streptophyta; class Magnoliopsida; order Rosales; family Rosaceae; genus Rubus; species Rubus idaeus. The sequence continues at coordinate 6,086,269 of CM057966.1, forward strand.
GTTTGATAACATGTTACTAGCTAGTATTAAAATTGAAATTCTCCAATGTTATTTATGTTTTGCCTAGGTTATCACCTTAGAATCTTCCACTGTCTTTTGATTTGTTTTCTTTCTTGTAGCTTTGATGGCACCATGTTATCCTTATGCCTGCGTTGTATGCATGCTATCCTTTGGCTTATAATTCATTCATGAATCATAAATCAAGGTTTATAAAATTTGAAAAGGCAGCAAAAGTGTAGATATCCCCCCTCCTCCCGAGGTATATTAATTCTAGAGGATAACACTGATGTTATTTTTATCATTGTTATATTTTTTTTCCTGTTAAATTGGTTCCTTTTTGTGTTTATTTGTTGGAACCTTTTTGTCAGTTTCGTATAGCTAGCTAGGTTATGTTTTTGGTCAATTCATTGTACCAATACATATTTCACGACATGAAGGAAACCTTTGACTTGCGTCATATTTATCCTTGAGATATAAATATAAACTAAATCAATTCTTTATTGAAGAAACTTGATGGCCGCTTTTCTGTTCATGTCGTTTGAGGTGTTAGCTTTGCTACAATTTGTGTATTTAGGCAGTTTTATTCTTATTTATTTTTTGTTTTGTTGTATTAGGAGAAGTTTAGGCTTTATGTCCCCTTCTCCATACTCTTTTTACTCTTTCCTTTTATCAATAGTATATTCACTTTCGCTCACTATAGATATCTTCATTTTGATGATTTGTACAACTCTTCTCATGAATAACTAATGTATGTAGATAGAAAGCAAACCACTTTTAATCTAGAAATTGAAGTAAAAGAAAGAAAAATAAAGCAGCTTGAAGTAATAAACTGATGTTACAAAAGAACAAGTACATCAGAGATTTGAAAAATTGATGTTTCATAAACTAATGGACATCAAATGTTATGGAAAGAATCGATGTCTCATAAGCCTCTGGACATCCAAAATTATGGAAAGAATCGATGTCCCATAAACTCATGGACATCAAAAATTATGGAAAGAAACGATGTTCATTATATGAGTGCACATTGAAATTCGTCACGAAAATAGCTTTAATAATGGATAACAATATCAATTTTTTTGTAGTAAAGTATGAAAGACATGCAGTACTTCATATTTTACGATGTTTGAAACCATGATAGACATCAGCTTAAACATCAAAAACGATGTACAACCGGCTTGTAGACATCAGTTAAAAACCGATATCCAATATTTTTCGATCTTTCTCTACACCCACAGACACATCGGTCGAATTTTTTTTTAACATCGGTTTCTGGCCGATTTATATGTGCAAAATTCTAGTAGTGATTGAAAGCTTGTAGGAAGAATTGGTGCAAGAAGGGAATTGATTAAGAAGTGAAAGCTGTGTTTGTTTGTTAATTGCAGGAATCAAGCCTTATGTAGATACGGAAGGGAAGGAAAAGTTGAGGTATGATTGAACCAGATTGAGAACGTGGTGGGCTGGGGGAAGGAGTGGACGGGACAGAACAAAAAGTGAGGGAAGAGAGAGAAGAAGAAGAGAAAAAAAAAAGCAAATCTTGGCCACTAATCAGATTGGATGGCCAAGATTATCTCATAACAAAAAATGACGTTTTTAACCCGTTTTTGTGAGTCACATGCCCCTCATGATAGGAGCACAAAGTGTGACGTTTTTAATGTATTTTCCCTACTATTTGGCTATGATTTAATTGTAACTTTGCTATTTTTGCTTAGTTTCCATATTTGAGTCCCTAAATGATATATAAATGTGAATACGTGCAGAAAATCGGAGCTCGGAAATTTACGAAGTCTAATGGGCTTTTTCGAGGCCCATTAAGAGGTGAGCTTCCGTGAGGCCCACGATGAAGGCTCAAATCCATGAAGAAAGGCCCAAGCCCAAGAAGGAAGGCCCAAGTCCACAAAGCATGAAGGAAAGGTCCAAGCCCATTTTCGGACAATCTGCCTGTGCAGATCTGTCAACTTTGGAAGCGCATATCTCCAACTTACACCGTTAGATCCAGCTGTATTTGTGGCACACACTGCATGTGTGTGTTAGGTATTCTGTATTAAAATTTCAGCATCATCCAACCGTCCAAACGTCCAATATTCCATGCCAAATGCGCATAGCTTAGTGCTGCCTGCTTTCTAATTCTTTCATTTTCCTTTATTCTCAATGATCCACTCACCCCCATATTTCCACCCATCTCACCACACTATCTTTGTTGCTTTCTCTCCATACCATTAGTGTTTGATTTCTTTTACCTAAATAAATGATTCATTGCCATATGACTACATTTCCACCATTCCACTTACCATTTCTTTTCTACCACTCACATTCCACTTCTCTTCATTTTCTTTCTTTATTTCTTGCATTGTCTTCTTCTTCCTCTCCATTCTCCTATAAATAGCAGCCTCATTCTTCTCTTCAAACTAGGGGTGGGTTCGTGAAACCGAAAACCGCCAACCGAATAAAAAAAACCGAACCGTAGCCGAAAAACCGAATCGAAAAAAACCGAAACCGAACGAAAAAACCGCACCGAACCGCTGTTGTTCGGTTTCGGTTTCGGTTTCTGTCATCAGAAACCGAACCGAACCGTTTAAACCGAATATATATGAAACGACGTCGTTTTGGATTTTTTTGTGGAAACCCTAATTTAGACTTAACGAGTTCGTTGACCGGTTGACCCTTCACTCTTCAGTCTTCACTTTAGTTTTTCGTTTCTGACTTCTCTCGGTCTCTCTCATCTCCCCTTTCGTTTCTCTCTTCTCTTCGTGAACGAGTTCACTAACCCAGCCGTCAAGTGAGGCAGCCACCCTCCACCGGCCACCCGCTGATCAGCCACCTGGCACCCGCTGACCCGCCACCTAGGCTCACATCGACAAGACACAAACGGGCAAAGTCGCGAATGGCGAACCCATCCTCCGACTCTCATCTTCTTCGCGAACCCGCCTACCACCCCTATCGGAGATCTCTGTTTCAGGTATTGTACTTGGCTTGTTTGATACTTTGATTCGTGACTTGATTTGGGATGGTCGACTTGTTTGTGACTTGATTTGTGTCTTGATTTTTAGCCTTAGTCTAATAGTCTTAGCTTCTGTCAATCTATTGTGAAATCAGCCAGTTAAACAAGAGGATCTGAGGAGTGAGGAGGGTTTTGATTATGGTTTTTGGTGATTTTAATTATGGTTATTGTGAAACCCCGATGGTGATTTTGATTATGATTTTTGGTTGAATGGCCCGATTGTTTGTCTTGATTTTAGCCTTAGTCTTAACTTCTGTTTCACTGTGAATTGGCCGAATTGTTGTGATTTGGTTATTGGGTCTGCGTCTGAGCATGTGAATAAAATGCAAGTATTGAACCTGATTAATGATAGTGTTGTTTTGATTTGATTAATGTAACCTTATCTATGTAGTGAATAAATTATTTGATTGGGTCTTCTTATGTTAATTATTTGATTGCTTAATGTCTTAATGTACTTTATTGCTCAATTTTTTTTTTCTAATGTTTTCTTTCCTTCTCCTCTTTCACTCTTTGTGCTATGTTGCCTCCTAGGCCAAGGACACACAATCAAGTTTGAGATGGTTGAAGTTTAAACTTTAAACCTTGAAGTTGAAGACCTTAAATTTAATGTTTGGTGTTGCATTTTGTTTTGGATTTTTTATTTATGATGTTAATTTGTGATGTTAAATTAGGTTTTGAACATTTGAAGGAGTACTTGGGTACTTGATGTAATTGTGATGCATGTTAAGACTTTAGTTTGCTGCTTGCCGCAAATGTGTTTTTTTTTTTTTTTTACAGATTTTCAAACTTTCAAAAAAAAAAAACCTGAAAAAACCGAAAAAAACCGAAACCGAACCGACCAACCGCGGTTTTGTTTTTTAAAACATAGAAATGAAACCGAATCGAACCGAACCGCCTAGTTCGGTTCTGTATTCGGTTTTAGGTGAAAACCGAACCGTTTCAACCGAACCCACCTCTACTTCAAACACATCCCAATGGGGAGGGACAAACCCTCCTCTTTCTCTTCTCCCTCTCTGACAGGCTCAAAGGGAGCGTCAATTTAAAAAAACCCTATCGGTAGTAGTATAGTGCATAGTAGGGTATCGTTCACAACGGAGATCAAAGGGTGTACCTAACAAAATAAAATAAAGAATTATTATTAACAAGTATAAAGAATATATACATATGTACAAAGTAAAGGGGGGTTTAAGAAATAAATTGAATGAAATAAATAAATTAAATTACAAAGAATAAATTAAATAAGATGGGATGAAACACAAAATATATAAAGTTCAGCCACAAGTATACAAGTTTATTAATCATTGGACCGAAAATTAACCAAGTTCCCTAGCCATGAAACCGAAATTAACATATGTGGAAAGTTAGAAGCTAACCATTCCCAAAATAAAACATCTCTACGAAAATTAACCTAAGTGAAAGCACCTAGATTAACCAATTAAACATGCCATCTTAGTCTAGAAAGCTAGCTAATCAAACCATATTTAACGCATAGAAAAGAGTTGCTAATTAAAGTGCACGACCCATTATAGAAAAGTCCATATGTCCGCAATCCTTTTTATTTGACACCGACCTTTGTCCAAAGCCTTTACTACTTGTGAATTAGGTTTCCAAAACTATTAGGTGAATTGTAATCCCTAACTCTAGCTTCAATTATATGCAAATATTATAAGTATCGATCCCTATAACATAAACACATAAAAGTTTTCTATAATTCAGAATCAAGTAAACAGAGTCACATAAGCTACTAGAAGAACTAATTAATTAGGATCCAATAACTAAATAAACTCATATAAATAGGCTGGAAATTATATAAATCATGTCATGTTAACTAATACAAAGAATAATCAAGCAACAAAGAGGAATTCATAAGAATAATTAAAGGAAAAGTTAGATTACACCATATGAAATAGCATGAAGACTTGAAGACCACGAAACCTTGAATCCTTGAAAGCAAGTAATCCAAACCGTGTGCAGCAAGGTGGTGATGATGATGGACGAAATTGATGGTGATGATGGTGATGGTGCAGCCGCCTTTCCTCCTCCTTGAAGCCTTGAGAACCCTAAATACTAGAGAATGGAAAATATGATGGAGAAGAGAAAGAGGAGGGTTTGTCCCTCCCCATTGGGGTGTGAATTTGTGAAGAGAAATAGGCTCCTATTTATAGGAAAATGGAGAGGAAGAAGAAGACAATGGAAGAAATAAACAAAGAAAGGGAAAAGAAGTGGAATGTGAATGGGAGATAAAGAAATGGTAAGTGGTGGTGGAAATGGAATCATATGGCAATTAACCATTTATTTACCAAAAAGAAATTAAACACTAATGGTGTGGGCAGAAAGAAGAGGAAAGAATATAGGGGTGAGTGGAGCATTGAAAATAAAAGAAGAGGAAAGAAATAAAAACGGACAGCACTGAGCAGTGCGCACTTAGAACGTAATCCTGCACGTTTCAACGGTTGGATGCTTCTGAAATTTTATTTGGGAATAACTGACATCCATGTGCAGCGTGTATCAAAATTACAGCTAGAGCTGACGGTGAAATTGAGAGATATGGGCCTCGCAAGTTGACCTATCTGCATAGGCAGATTGTCCGAAAATCTGGGCTTGGGCCTTTCCTCATGCTTTGTGAACTTGGGCCTTCCTTCATGGATTTGGGCCTTCCATCTTGGGTTTGGGCCTCCTTCTTGGGTTTGGGCCTCCTTCTTGGGTTTGGGCCTCCTTCTTAATGGGCCTCGCAAAAGCCCATTTGACTTCGTTTCTGCACATGTTCACATTAATACATCATTTTGGACTCAAATATGGAAACTAAGCTAAAATAGCAAAGTTACATTTAAATCATAGCCAAATAGTAGGGAAAACACATTAAAAACGTCACACTTTGTGCTCCTATCAAATTCCCCCACACTTAGCTATTGCTAGTCCTCTAGCAAACACAAGAACAACACAAAACAGAAAAGGAAACACAAAATAGAATGGTCTTTCCAACCATAACCCTCAGCGAGTTCACAACAGTTATAATCAGGAGAATACAAATTATATACCAAGGCTAACGAATTTGCTAAGTGTTTAACCTGCACATCTCATTTATGCTCGGGTGAAGTGTGTGAAAACCGAGTATACAATTAATGTCAAGCAATCCAATAGGCACATATGAACAACATTAACCACTAAACCTCACAAGATTCACTAAATATTTCCGCTCAGTGTTTAGGGTTAAGTGTTTACTCTCAAAACAATTACACAAGTAGTGTTCCCATATGCTTGCTCATTAACCAACTCTCCACAATTAATCCACAAATCATTAGATCATAAGGGCTTTTATGGTGAAACATGGGTCAAAGGGTGAATGGTGAATAGTGAATGGTGAATGATGAATGAAGGGACTGGAAATGAAAAATGTTTCATATGTTTGCAAGACAAGTCAACGACTTTGAAACTCATACCTATGCTATACCCGAAACAACTTTCTTATTCTCCTCCAACCTTTTATTGAAATTAAAAACAAGAAAATAACTCTATTTTTGACATTTCTCTTTCGACATTTTTTTTCTTTCTTTCTTTTCTCTTTTTTTTTTCTTTGAGGAACTTTATTCCTTCTTTTTTTTTATTTTTTTTTCTTTCTTTGAACAATATACAACAAAATAAAATGCACCCCCACACTTCCTTTTGGTATACTACCATACAAATCAAAACCCGAAGCATAAGAACACAAGAAGTCACTATCATCGTCTTGCAAACATAAATAAAACAAGGGTGAGATGGTGTGGGTGAACAAAAGAAACGGCTAATGAGTGTTTAGTTCAAAAGGGAATTCCTAAAGTTCGTGTTTAGATGGATGGTGAATACTTTGGCCATGGTGCTCAACTAATGCCTTACTCATTTCTAATTCATCACAGATTAACAAAATGTTTCAAGTGGTCTTTGAGCAAGTTCTAGGTTCAAAACTCATGAATTGTGCACACATGAAGAACAAGTAAATGTATGAATGATGCATACATGTGAATATTCAATAGGCTCAAATCCTCACATTTTCTGGGTATGCATGACAATGTATGTTTAAATGTACTTCTCGGATTGCAATCAATTAATCGAAACAGGTTATTTGAACATGGAATTTCGAGCAATCATAAGTTATACAAATTAAATTCAAAGAAAACTACACAAAGCCTTAGAATATAATAAACATTCCCAAAATCATAACAGAGTAAACTCAATTCATCCTTGAGATTGGAAAGAACAAAGCACATAACACAAATAAAACACACAACAGAAGTAAATATTTTTGTAATTTTTGTTTTTTTGATTTTTTTGATTTTTCAAAGTAGGTAACAATACGTGACCACAGGGACTCACTTAGTGCAATGGTAGGTTCAACTCTACCAAGGGAGTGAGTGTGATATAGTCGATATACCGTTACCGTAGAAAACGAAAACAAACAAATAAATAAACAACAGAAGCAATTTTTTTTTTTTCTTTTTCAAATTTTTTTTTATTAGGGTAACAATACGTGACCACAGTGACTTACTAAGTGCAATGGTAGGTTCAACGCTACCAAGGGAGTAAGTATGATTTAGTCGATATATTGTTACCGTAGAAAACGAAAACAAATAAATTATTTTTTTGAATTTTTTGAATTTTTCAAATTTTTTCTTTTCTTTTTAATAAACCTTCCCCCCACACTTGAATTAAACATTTTCTCAATGTTAGACAGATATTTCACGAAAATGAAAAATTCAAGTATGGTTATTGAATTTAAACACACAAACAGAAGTAAACACACAAACATAAATAAACACACAACAGTTAAGTAAAAATGAAAAATAGATAGAAAATACTCCCCCTTGAAGATCATTAAGCTCCTCCCGAAGCAAGTCACCAACGTCACAAACAAGGCTAGCGGGCCTTGCATCCAACGTTTGCTCCTTAATTATGCCTCGATCCTTTGAAGTGTGTCCTGGACAAGGGTAGTTGCCGACCCACGCGACTTGGGCGATGTAGCCTTCACCGAGATCCGGAACACTATAGTCCAGTGTTCCGTCAAGTACAGCTCCGGATACGTTAGGCGAATGGAGAAGCCCGAAGACATAAGCGGAAATGGCTCCGTTGAACCCGGATAGCAAACACTGGAAAATGGAATGGTTGATCGGTGCATAAATCACAACGACCCGTTCATCGGTGCAACACTCGGAGAATGAGGAAGTCGTTGTGACTATCTATGGCAAGCACCGAAATCTGATTCGCGGGTCAAGACCGATGGTGAAATTCGCTAGCACACGCACGAGCTGTCCATCGACATACTATCCCACGGTGGTCTTCTCGAACTCTCCGAGGAACTCAAAGATCCGGTGTGATGGGAGAGATGAACGACGAACAACCAGCATACATTGACTCCGGGGGCTTGCCGGATCACCCCTTCGCTTGTTGGTCCCGACCTCCATTCGAGTGTCTCTTGTTCGGTTCGAACAAGTCCAGGTGGTAGTGGAGTTCGATGCCTTGAAGAAACGATCGTCATCGTTTTGCCATTTCCGCTAGTCCTCTTCTTCCTTCGGAGAATGATAGAGTCACGGGTGAAGTGTGGATACGTGGCGCACATGTAGCGCTCGGCTTGTCGTTGGAGGGTTGAGATCCAACGCTTTGCACCAAAGCGAACCCGAATGAACAAAAGGTTCGAAACGGCCTTCATCTCCTTCTCGTACATCCACGTGCTCCACCCGTGACCAAGGAAGATCCATTATGCAAATCACGTATCGCATCCGAGGGCGTTTTCGCATATAGATCTCACGGAAGGCTTCGGATTTGTGCCATTCATCCACGGAGACATCCACGACGACCCAACTTCCATCCATTGTTGGTGAGAATACCGCACAAACGGACTTCACGAGTTGAAACGAGATGAGATGGCACCGAAACTCGGCCGACATCACCGCTTAGCTCCTCGTAGCCTTCTTCGTTCTTTGGAGGAAAGGATCTCCAACGTCTTGGCTTTGTGATCATCTACGAAGACAACCATCGACCAACATCCTGAAATTTGAACGATGTGGTCGGATAAAGATGGATGGTTCCGAGTGTCTCGACGATTCGGCTTTGAAGTACGGTGCGGTTCACACGTTGAAACACTCGCAAGTACTCGCCCTGAAGAGTCTCGGTGAATGACGTGTCGAGTCGTAAAGAAATCCATATAGGAAAACCGGCGTGGCCTGAGCGGAGCTCTCTTTGGCCTTGCGGGCGATATCCGAGATCAAGTCGGTGTGACTCGACAAGATCAGAGCAGTCGGAAGGGTGTCGATGGCAAGGTATGGATGGGCATCGACAGTGTAGGAGAGGCTCCACATCCCGTCTTAAGTGGTCCATGTCGATGGAATCATCGGACAACTCAAGAATAGGCTCTTGTTGTGGAGGAACAACTTCGAGCCTTCGCCTAGGCCATCCGAGTGCGGAACAGACCTCGCAATGGGACATATGGCCGTGGAGAGCATCACGAGTCGTTGATCATTAGCCCTCGTTCTTGTCACCCGATCGTTTCTTCTTCTAGCTCGCAATACGGCTCGACTCCGGATACCGAACTCTTCCTATTTCTCGACCCCCATAGTAGACCTGTCTTCTTCAGTGATTTTTGGACAAATCTTTAGTTGTGGCTTGGTGGGTGAGAATACACCAAAGAAAGCCACCCTTCTCTGAGCCTTGGTGTATTTCGTCCTGAAGTCTCCTATAGCTCCCGTGGATCACACCGTGGTGCTTGGGTAGTGGCTTGTGGTTGTGGGCGGTCGCTGCTAGCTCGGGTTGAGCTGCCGTGGAATTATTTCAGCCAAGCCTTAAAAGATTGGGTTTCGAAGGACCGCCGAAACAACTGCGAAAGAATTAACTCTTTGCATTGGTTTGGGAGGGAGGAAAGCTTTTGGGTTTGGGAGGTTTTGGAAAAACGAAGAACACGAAGAACGATGAAAACAACGAGAGAAAAGAGAAAATGAGAGAGAGACTAAGGGAAACGCGTGAAATGACCTAAGGAAACTAACGCAAACGAAAGGGAAAGGAAGGAACGGACGCACCGCACACTGCCAGACAAGACCGCATTTGGATCAGCGACGAAAGTCGTAAAGTCTCGTAGAAACGTGCCTTATTAAACAAGCCGTCGCAAAGTCGTGCTCGGCATCAAAATTTTTTATTTTTTATTTTTTTATTTTTTTATTTTTATTTTTTAATACTTTACGAAAAGTCGTAAAGTGAACAGTGAAAACGCGTGTAAAACACGCGCAGGTCGCCGACACTTTAAACGGGCTTGGGCCATCGAAATGGTTTGGGCCTTAAAGTGGGCCCGGGCCAAAGAAAACTCCGGCCCATTATTGGTGGGCTTAACTAATGGGCCTAAAAACGAACAGGCCCGACACACTAATAGGCTTGGGTTACGGGTTTTGGGCTACGGGAATGACACGGGCCCAATGGGCCAAATTTTTTTATTTTTTATTTTTTACTTCGAAACCTAAAACCCTAACCAATCACACAAACGGGCTTAAGGCCCAATAACAAATAACTACAACAAGCCCGAAAATAAAACACATATTAATTATAAACAGTAAAAATAAATAATTACAAACAGAAAACAAAACAAACACACTTTTTTTTTTTTTTTCTTTTTTATTTACAATTATAAATTTTCTACTTTTTTTTTTCTTCTTCAAAAACAAATAACGAGAGTGAAAAGAAAACTTACCTTTTACTCCCGAGGAAACCGAAAATCACCAACAAGACATCAACCTCAAGGTTTTTCAACCTTGACTTCCTAAACGTAGCTCCGATGTATGTGGTAGAATTTCCGATAAACCCGGATTATTTCCTATACAAAATAAAAAGGTTAGTAATAAATTTACAAAATAAAAACAAAATATTTACAAATTAAAAATATGTCACAAATTATCTATACAAAAGAATAAATTTTCCTATGTCTACGTATATTTTATTTACACAATACACTTAAGTGTACAAAAATATTTTCTTTGTCCGAATATAGTTGAAAAAAGAAAGTTGATTCCAAGCGTAACTCAAGGTGGACTTGCGGCCTAGGTGCAATGCCTTGACTTAAATGACTTTCCGTGTTTTCAGAAGGCGAATGGCCGATCACAAGAGATAAGCGAGAGGCAGGATTCATTTAGTGGACTAGTCCTCTCGAATCCAATTTTACAAACCCGTCACCCGGGGTCTTGATCATATCTAGACACCATCCATGTGCCCCTTACTCGGTTGAGAAAGCACTTAAGTGTTCGACAATTCTCCAAGTGTTAATAAAGGCCGCCTCAACCTCAAGTGACCTTACGGTACAAATGAAGGGTTTAGGCCAATATTAACAAAAGGACCTTACCTATTCCGTTCAAGTTACAACTTACAACAACAAAAAATAATCAACTATACTCGAACACCTAAGTATAATTACTAAGTGTAACCAAATATCAACAAGTATAATCAAGTGAGTATAAGAAAATTAACAAGTATTATTTACAAATATTCACAAAAAAAAAATTAGTTAGGAATTTTCAATCCCCGCAACGCGCCAAAAGACAGGCTCAAAGGGAGGTCAATTTAAAAAACCCTATCGGTAGTAGTATAGTGCATAGTAGGGTATCGTTCACAACGGAGATCAAAGGGTGTACCTAACAAAAAATGTCACAAAGAATTAAATAAAATAAAGAATTATTATTAACAAGTATAAAGAATATATACATATGTACAAAGTAAAGGGGTTTAAGAAATAAATTGAATGAAATAAATTAATTAAATTACAAAGAATAAATTAAATAAGATGGGATGAAACACAAAGTATATAAAGTTCAGCCACATATACACAAGTTTATTAACATGGACCGAAAATTAACCAAGTTCCCTAGCCATGAAACCGAAATTAACATATGTGGAAAGTTAGAAGCTAACCATTCCCCAAATAAAACATCTCTACGAAAATTAACCTAAGTGAAAGCACCTAGATTAACCAATTAAACATGCCATCTTAGTCTAGAAAGCTAGCTAATCAAACCATATTTAACGCATAGAAAAGAGTTGTTAATTAAAGTGCACGACCCATTATAGAAAAGTCCATATGTCCGCAATCCTTTTTATTTGACACCGACCTTTGTCCAAAGCCTTTACTACTCGTGAATTAGGTTTCCAAAACTATTAGGTGAATTGTAATCCCTAACTCTAGCTCCAATTATATGCAAATATTATAAGTATCGATCCCTATAACATAAACACATAAAAGTTTTCTATAATTCAGAATCAAGTAAACAGAGTCACATAAGCTACTAGAAGAACTAATTAATTAGGATCCAATAACTAAATAAACTCATATAAATAGGCTGGAAATTATATAAATCATGTCATGTTAACTAATACAAAGAATAATCAAGCAACAAAGAGGAATTCATAAGAATAATTAAAGGAAAAGTCAGATTACACCATATGGAATAGCATGAAGACTTGAAGACCACGAAACCTTGAACCTGAAAGCAAGTAATCCAAACCGTGTGCAGCAAGGTGGTGATGATGATGGACGAAATTGATGGTGATGATGGTGATGGTGCAGCCGCCTTTCCTCCTCCTTGAAGCCTTGAGAACCCTAAATACTAGAGAATGGAAAATATGATGGAGAAGAGAAAGAGGAGGGTTTGTCCCTCCCCATTGGGGTGTGAATTTGTGAAGAGAAATAGGCTCCTATTTATAGGAAAATGGAGAGGAAGAAGAAGACAATGGAAGAAATAAACAAAGAAAGGGAAAAGAAGTGGAATGTGAATGGGAGATAAAGAAATGGTAAGTGGTGGTGGAAATGGAATCATATGGCAATTAACCATTTATTTACCAAAAAGAAATTAAACACTAATGGTGTGGGCAGAAAGAAGAGGAAAGAATATAGGGGTGAGTGGAGCATTGAAAATAAAAGAAGAGGAAAGAAATAAAAACGGACAGCACTGAGCAGTGCGCACTTAGAACGAAATCCTGCACGTTTCAACGGTTGGATGCTTCTGAAATTTTATTTGAGAATAACTGACATCCATGTGCAGCGTGTATCAAAATTACAGCTAGAGCTGACGGTGAAATTGAGAGATATGGGCCTCGCAAGTTGACCTATCTGCATAGGCAGATTGTCCGAAAATCTGGGCTTGGGCCTTTCCTCATGCTTTGTGAACTTGGGCCTTCCTTCATGGATTTGGGCCTTCCATCTTGGGTTTGGGCCTCCTTCTTGGGTTTGGGCCTTTTAATGGGCCTCGCAAAAGCCCATTTGACTTCGTTTCTGCACATGTTCACATTAATACATCATTTTGGACTCAAATATGGAAACTAAGCTAAAATAGCAAAGTTACATTTAAATCATAGCCAAATAGTAGGGAAAACACATTAAAAACGTCACACTTTGTGCTCCTATCACTCTCACATCATATTTTCCATTCTCTAGTACTTTAGGTGTTCAAGACTTCAAGGAGGAGAGGAGCTGTTTACACCATTACCACCAGCCATCAACCATCATCACCACCATCATCATCACCTTGGGACTCTCGGCCTTGAGTTGCTTGCTTTCAAGGATTCAAGAGATTGTGGCCTTCCAGTTCTTCCTACTTTCCATATGGTGTACTTCAACTTAATCTTTAATTACTCTTTTTGAGTTCCTCTTTGTTGCTTGATTATTCTTTGTATTAGTTAACATGATATGATTTATATAATTTTCAGCCTATATTTATGAGTTTATTTAGTTATTGGATTCTAATTAATTAGTTCTTCTAGTAGCTTATGTGACTCCGTTTACTTGATTCTGTTTTATAGAAAACTTTTATGTGTTTATGTTATAGGGTTCGAAATTTATAATATTTGCATATAATTGGAGCTAGAGTTAGGGATTACAATTCACCTAAGAGTTTTGGAAACCTAATTCACGAGTAGTAAAGGCTTTGGACAAAGGTCGGTGTCAAATAAAAAGGATTGCGGACATATGGACTTTTCTATAATGGGTCGTGCACTTTGATTAACAACTCTTCTTCTATGCGTTAAACATGGTTTGACTAGCTAGCTTTCTAGACTAAGATGACGTGTTTAATTGGTTAATCTAGGTGTAACAACCCGAATTCTTATATTTAATTTCTTGAATATTCTTGAAATTAATTAAGGGATTAGATAATAATTTTCTTATCTATTTGTGAAGGGAAAGTATTTCGGGACGAATATTTACTTGAAACGTTTTATTTTCAAGGGGTCAAGAGTTGACTTTCTTATTCGTTAATTTTCTTTGATGACTTCCTTCACAAAAGTCGTAGAGCTTGTCAATACGAGTTCGTAGACATGTGGCACGCAAATTTCTGATATCATATGAAGAAGTTATGGTCAGCGGAAGTTTAATGTATTTTCGAACCTTTTCTGACCTAGTCAACTATTTCGTATAAACTGCACCAATGGGTTTATTATTTGAGGATGTGGTCTTCTAATGATTTGTAGTAGACGTCTTAAGGAAACTTTCAGAGTTGGAATCACCTGAAAATCATATTTCTAGAGTTAGTTATGATTTTTGCAAGATACATAGGGCACAAGAAGAAATGAAATTGACCTTGTGATGGAAGCATGACCCAACATTGACCTAAGCCTCTTCTATTGCTGATTCTAAGTCTCTCCAGCACGTATGAGATCAGCCTCAAAATCCTTTCCTTATTTTTCTAATCAGCAACTTTTTTATCAATTAGGCTAACTAGCAAAAATTAAAGTTTAACCTTGGTAAGGTTAGCTAATTCACTAGTCTATATAAACATGTGTTCTACACCACATTTCTTCAAGCTTCAATCAGATTGAAAGCTTCCTTAGTTGAAGTATAAACTTAACTAAGTCCCTCCTACTTCACCCTTCCCAATAGCATAGAAATTCCCTCTAGAAAGGCTAAGAAAATAGAGCAATCTTTAGTTAAAAATCCATTGCTCAAGAACTAATGATCTTTCAATTGTGAAGCTAGTTCAACCTTCCAACCTTCTATTGATCACTTTATTTCATGTAAGTATAGAATACATCCTTATAGTCTTTTGTCTTTAAGATTTATCAAAGTACACAAGCAAGAAGGAAATGGAAAAGGATAAGTTTTATAGAAAGCTAATCTTGTTTTCTGGAATTAATCCCGTAAGCCAACTTTGGTAGCTTGAAACTCATATTTCTGTTCATTTTCACATCTGAACTTCTTCATGAAAGTTGTGTAAAGTTGTGTCTTCTATCTCATTCTTCAATTTCACGATAATCCAACCGTTAAAACGTTCTTAATCTATGTTTTTAGACAGCATACTCGCTGGAAAACGTATAAACTGTTCATAACTTTAAGTTGTCATATCTCACTCATTTCTGAGCCAAATTTTATGATCTTTATATCAATACGAAGCTCATAACATGAACTTGTGATCTGGAGAATATCATAAGTAATTGATTAAAATACAGTACGTAGTAATTTATGCAATTAAGGTTAAAATCATGAATACCTATTTAGGTACTGTTTTGGTTAGTCTTTGTTTCTGGACTTGGACACTTTGGACATGATTATTTGGATTATACCTTTGAATTCCTTATGAAATTCCCTTTGAGATAGGGTATTCATTGACCTATATCGGATTTACGATGGACAAGATATTGAATTTGAACTTCAATGATTATAATTGGAGAAACATGAAAATGTTCTCTCATGGACTTGGACTAAAGGACTAAAGAATGAAATTCTAAATCTGATTTTATCTTATTAATTGTGCATAACTTTATTTCCTTTGCTTATTTCAAGTCTTACAATAACTTAATTACTTGGTTATGCTATTAACCTTATGATAATGATCTTGCTTATTACATGAGTTCAATTACTTATGTTTTATATTTATGAACATATGTATATCTTGTTTTACATATGCCTCTCTTTATATGTGTTTTACTTGCACTTGATTATTTACTAATCTTATATTGGTGCATGATCTTATTTACTAAGTGAATACATCAACACTTAGTATTATACATGTATGTTAACATGTATGAAAGTATATATTGTTAAGAGTGTATTTGGGATATCACATGCTTACCTTGGTAATTAACTTGATTATGTGATTTACCAACTTATGTCTTTCATCTATATCACATATGCATTCATATGAAAGGTTTAAGCATGTGTATATATACATATGACATAATTTGTGACTTGTCTTACAACAAGACAATATTTGTGAATTCTAAATTATATTTGAAACCGGGAGTCGGTATATCCTCGATCAAGCTTAAGTGAATTACTGGTATGAACGATCTACGGACGTTCGGAGTTAGCTGTGGGCCCTAGTCCCTTCAGATAGTGCACTATTATACTCATAGGTATTAAGGACCGTGAGTGTACATGCTTGGTATTAAGGACCAGGTATGCTGCGGCTTAACCTGTTACATTACAGGTCTTATATTTTGGTTACCAGTCAATCTCTATCCGAAAGAGTCACTAAGCAAAGTATATAATATTCTGACTGATTGAATATTTGTTTGCCACATCTTATTGGCATATGGAATCTATGATTATTACTTGTGCTAGGTATTAAGGACCTTGACATATGAATTGATGCATCATTATCAGTCAATCTGAATTATGCATTGAAAAGTGAAGTGATTGAATATTTATTTGCCATATCTTGTTGGCCTGTGAATTTGTGATTATTATTCATGCTTGGTATTAAGGACCTCAATATATGAATTTATGAATTATTATCAGTCAACCTGAATTATTCATTGAAAAGTGAGGTATATATTATTCTCATCGAATATATGTTGACATGCATATTCGGTATGTAGTTGAATACTATCTATTTGCGATAGCATATTATGTTGTTAAATGAAATGATATATTGTTTAATTTAATCATCTACTAGTGATGCATTAATAGTCATTTCGGTGAAAAGTGAAATTACATTTAAGACCGAATTATTTGGGTTAAAAACGTTATTGATTATATTCAATAAAATTGGTATGAAGCAACATAAATGTTCTCGGTACATTTTTGATTGGTTGTTCAATTTTGATGTCTTTTAAGACACATTAATATAAGAATGTAAGCTGTACTTATTGGGCCTGTGTTGCTCATGATGCTACACCTCCCTGTTTTCAGGTTACGAAGCTTGGGGAAAAGGGGATGAACATATAAACGAATATGTTTCTACTATGATTCTAATTAAATAAATTTTATGTAAACTCTGATATTGTAAGATAACAATGTTTTGATTTTCAAGTAAACGTATTATTTCAGACATTTGTTTCATTTGATTTATTATTATTGAGGAAAATATGTTTTCTTCGTTTCACACCGCAGATTCGGGTACCATATTTTCATATAATATTGGTCTCGGGTTTGGGGTCGTGACACTAGGTGCTTTCACTTAGGTTAATTTTCGTAGAGAGGTTTTATTTGGGGAATGGTTAGCTTCTAATTTTCCACATATGTTAATTTCGGTTTCATGGCTAGGGAACTTGGTTAATTTTCGGTCCAATGATTGATAGACTTGTGTATATGTGGCTGAACTTTATATTCTTCATGTTTCATCCCATCCTATTAAATTTATTCTTTGTAATTTAATTAATTTATTTCATTCAATTAATTTCTTAAACCCCTTTTTACTTTGTACATATGTATATATTTATACTTTATACTTGTTAATAATTCTTTATTTTGTTTAATTCTTGTGACATTTTTTGTTAGGTACACCCTTTGATCTCCGTTGTGAACGATACCCTACTATGCACTATACTACTACCGATATTTTTTTTTAAATTGACGCTCCATTTTGGGCGTATCACCTCACGTGGCATTTTTTGACCGGAAACTAACCGAAGGTGGCCTCAGGTACCATTTTAGACGAAATCGAATAGTTCAGGTACCGTTTGTGATGAAAAGTAAAGTTCAGGTACCATCGATAAAATGACACTATAATTCAGGTACCATTTATGACAATAACCCTTTAATTAATGTTGACTCCTTTTTTGCTAAATAGATGGAACCTCCACAGAGACCAGAACCACAAATGGCATTTGAGGGCAGTTCTCAGCATGAAAATAATAGGGAAATCCAAGGAACCCCAGCAGCCACGGCAAACGGAGACACCTCAATACCAATTTCTCCGGCCGCTATACCTAATGCTCCAGCGACTCCAAATGAGATAAATCCTGAAATTGATGCATGTGTAGGGTTGGGAAATCTAAGGTCGCATGTGTGGGAAAATTTCCTGAAATCTAAGGTTGAAAAGTGTTGGCATATTTTTTTCGGAGTTCGGGTACGTTTGGGTACCCGTTACCCGATAGGTTTGGGTTTAGGTTTTCCCCGAACTCGAAAAAATGGGTTTCGGGTTGGAATTCGGGTAGGGTACCCACTACAGGTTCGGGTATGGATAGTGGAAACCCATACCCGACCCTACCCATTGTCATCCCTGGGATTGAACCTAGCTAGGCAGTGGTAGAAGTTGTATGACTATACTGGGCAAGAGAATCTGCCACAACGTTAGCTTCACGAAAAAAAATGCATTAGCAAAGATTATTTTAATTGTACTACAATCTGAATCTGATCCTTTAGTCTGATGCAACTAGTCGATACGATTCCAAACGTTGTGGAACTTACAGTATTGTTTTCCCCTCATCTGTTCGTTGGTGGGGAATGCACCAAAAGACGTCCTGATGAGGTCAGCGGTAATAAACTCATCTAAAATTTCATGAGCCCTTGCTGCATTGAAAGAATAAACCTCAAACTTAGGCTTCACATGCCTTGTTCGCCGAGATACCCTTGCTAGCACAACATCGAACATCCCCACCTGTGGGAAAGGCTCAAAATCAACCAAGGTAGCGGTCTTTTCTCCCTCTACCTGGATTCGCCCGCTATTCAACCATACTTGAATTTGGTCTTTCAACTTAATGCAATCAGAACTATTGTGATTCCACATATTGTGGAACTTGCAGTATTTCTTGCCCTTCATCTGCTCAGGCTTTGGATAGGGGCCAAAATCAGTCTTGATCAAGTTCTGGTTGATCAGTTCATCCAAATCTCACCCGCCTTGTTGGTATTATACGTGTATGTCTCAAACTCAAGCTTGGTGAATGCCATTGTCAAGATTTTCACCGGTTCGCGGGCAATCTTGAGACTTCTGGGCTTCGCAGCATTGCGCCTTGTTAACCCCAAGGCTGCAATATCCTCGGTATCCAACTCATCCTCCTGATAAGTGTGGTGCGGATACGAATAGAAGGGATCTACAGGAGTATACACAGCACCGACATTCCTATGCTTTCCAGGTACGTATGTTCCCCTGGAAGCGTTCACCTTGTCATCGAGCTCGTTGAGCAGGAGCTGATAACTACAAACCTTGTTCATCAAGTCTGCCATGCTGGCGAACCGCACATCTTGATGCTTAGTCCGCTACCTGTGTTCTAGCCCTTTGACGGTGATTGCAATAGCATCCGCCTCTATGATGGGTGACTTGCATTTAGCATGCTGAATCTTGTATCTCTTCAGGAAATTCACTGAAGTTTATGCAGGCTACTGGTACATTGAAGTAAGTGAAGAAAGGTCTACTTCAGGCTCCACAACTCCAAGAGTTGTCCTGAACATAGCCTCCATAGTTGCCCAGTCAGGAACAGACCTTGGCGTCAACTTGGTATACCAGGTTAAAGCAGAGCCGGACAGAGATGAACCGAATACTCTGAGCTTGAGGCCCTCGTCGTTCCCATAAGGTTCGCATTCACTCTGGAACATAGAGATATGCGTAGCAGCATCCTCAGACCCTTCGCCTGAGAACGAAGTAAACTTGATGGGTTTATAACCTCTTGGCCATTCGTTGTTCGCGATATGATCCGGGAAAGAATTCTGATATTGGAGGTTTGCTGATGGACCACCTATTTCGGCCCTTATGATTTGTTTGATTTTCTCCAAAAGTTTTGTGCCTGATGGGAGAAAATCAGCAGCTGCAGCAGTAGGTGTTTCAACACCACTTATCGGTGCTCCAGAATTTCTTTCTGTGAACGAAACCCTCCGATTTGAATCGAGATTCAACCTGATGAGAGATGTATCATCCTCCTCATCACGGGACTGAGTGTCACTGATGGCTGATGAAGAATTGAGTAGCCCCCTCTTATGAGGACTCACATATGGCCCAGTGCTCCGATTCTCAGCAGCACCCCAGGAAAAACCTCATTCGCCACTGTTTTCGGCCGCCTTGACACCCAGGTGTTGACAGATATGCTCCAACTTAGAACCCATGGTCAGGTTCTGCTTCCTAACGTATAGGATTTCACTTGTCAGCTTGCAAACACGCTCGTCAGTTTGTTTGGCAGTATCAGCGTGCTTCACTAACTTCTCAAAAATTACTTCAGTTTGCTTATGCTGTGTTTCAGGAGTAAACTCTTTGAGACGCTGAAGTGCAGCAGAAGCCAAATCAGAGCTCTTCTGGATGGCTTGATGAAACTCCTCTCTCTGTGCCTGCATGGCTGCTTCAAAGTGTTGAATGGCTTCGTCGAGCCTCTTGTTCGTGTCAGAAGAATCTGAAGGAGGTGGGACCGAGACATCCTAATTTCTAGGTATGGCCATTGCTAGTGATGGATGCAAACTGTAACTCCTTTGAACTTCGTCTAATGATAAACTGCGGCAATCCGAAGAATTGTGGAGCGCGTAGTCAGTAGGACTGTGCTTGAGACAATGAACGTAAACCCTAGCGTAATGATTTTCATCCGCCTTCCCAATCTTGGCTCACAAGGCAACACTTTCAACAAGTCCCACTGGGCGTGCCAAAATGTTCGCTCTGGAAACCATTGCGGAAAGTCAAACAGTCTCTTTTGTGATGTGCGAGCGTGCCAATACCACGAGGTACGATGATGTAGTCGATTGCACTCCAAGTCTTGCTTCTTGATCCGGCGAATATGGACGGAGAGAGAACCAACTCCGTCAAAGTCTGTATGTGAAAGGCCTAAATGAGGTTTAGGGCTTCGAAGGTGTATCTTGTGAACTAAGCGATCAATACTTTCCTGGTGTGAGAAAGCAGAGCAACAAACTAGGAAGGTTGAAGAACTAAGATGTGATCTTAGCAAGGTTGCAAGGATGCAAAGGTGCTCCAGAGAGGCTTAGGTTGTAAGTTTGCTCGAGGAGGCTTTGAGTTTGCAAGTTTGCTTGTAGAGGTTGGGAACCCTTTTCCAATTGTAAATTCTTCTATTTATACTATTAGGATTCGCGGTTCCCCTGTTGCTCCGGGACTACAGATTTCTTTCCTCTAAAAGATTTGATAATATCAACGAAACCCCTAAGTCGTCTAGGTTTCCCTGAGACGTAAGGAACAAAAATATGTTAAGATCGTAAGGCCGCAGTTCCCGGCCCATGGGCTGCATTGGACATAATTAAAACAGCCAAATTCACATTTGGGCTCAAACAAGAGAGATACCCAATATTAGCAAAACCAATCAAAACATCACAAAGATTTTGGGAATAGGGGACAGTGGCGGCACTGACCACTGTTCGACTGGTTGTCGACCGTATGTCGACCGGTCGATGATAAGGAGTATAATTGTATACTTATTTGTATCGAATTCCTTATATTTCTTTTGTTAGTTAGTTGTTATTCGATCTATTTATGTTGTTTTCATGTTTATAGCTGTTAGCAACAAAATTGAATAAAAATGGATGAAGGAAGACATTTCATGCAAGACTAAGAGATGAAAAGAGAATAAATTGTACATGATATTTTCGGACAAAAGTTCAGTCTTCTGCCTGGGCAAATCAGTCAATTTTGGAGGACGTTTTCTCTGTATCCATCTGTTGGTTTGAGGTTTAACTTATGGACACAATTCCTCTATGTGTTTAGTCTTCCCAGTTCAAATTTCATCATGTTCAGATCGTTGGATCTTCCTGCATTCAGTCTCAAGTGAGTAATACTCGGTGCTGCACGGACGTTCCGGAACTGATCTTTGATTGCTTGTAGATAATGGTTCCGACAGAGTTGGTTGTGCTTCCTATACTCCAGATCAAGCCTTGTGAGTCTAGTTTCAAATGCAACTGGAATCACTTAATTATGATACTTATCCACGAAGATATGTCCTTCACAATAGGGAAAGGTCAAGCTGGAACAAAATTCTTAAGAACAAATGATGAATTTGTTGGGTTTGAATTACTCATGCATCCTTTACAAGACCCAAGACCAGCCCAAAGAACATCTTCTTGGACTGATGTACATGATCAATGTAACTTTGTGGAGGTGAAGTCATTTGAAGTTTACCTAAGATAAGTAGAGATGAAACTTGGTACCAATCTAGCCATAATCATGATGAAGCTAGGTCACCACTACTACCACTCTAAGACAAGCTATAACATCTCCACTCATGAGTTAGTGTTGTACTAAGAGCAATGGAAGCTTACTCATTTTCCATTTCAAGTTTTGGAGGTGGAATATGACATATGCCATGACATATTTCTCACTTCCAAGAAACTATATAAGGAGATGATTTCTTTCATTCAAGACACACCAAGAGAACATCAAATCTTCTCTTCTTCTTCTTCTTCTTCTTCTTCTTCTTCTTCTTCTTCTTCTTCTTCTTCTTCTTCTTCTTCTTCTTCTTCTTCTTCTTCTCCCTCTCTTCTTCATTCCTTATGTATTTCATTTGTGGCTAAGTTTCTTTAAGGGCTAGCTTCGGCTGAAGCCCTAGTCATGATTTCTAATTAATCTATGCATGTTTGATTCTTTGATGGTTGTTGATGATGAGTAGTTAATTTCTGTTTACTTTCCAATCTTGTATAGTTTATTTTATGCTTAGCTACCATACTTTAGCTCTACAAGTGATATTGTTACATAGGTCAATTTAGATGACCGAGTCTTGAGCCTATGATATATAACAACGAGAGTTTAGATAATGAGTTCTTTTGGAATTACACCATGAATAACTAGAATAGATACCATGTTCTAGGATTTGTGTGTTTGTCAATTTTCAAAGTGCATATGCTTGCTTAAGGAACAACCTAGTAGATACCATGCTAGATCCCTTAAGTTTGAAAAGAATTAGAGTAAACACTCATGCCTAATTCGTCGCTTAGGAGAATCAATAGCCTAATGAGGAGACACTCATCCCTTTAGGTTGGCAAACTTCATCATCATCAATCGGATTTGTTTATTACATGTATTGGTTAATTAAGAGGAATACTAGACGTCGATACTTGAGCTCAAACATTTTCTCTATTATTGTTTACAACCTTTACTTTCTTATAATTATATATATTTTATTTGTACTCTTGTGGTAGTTCCTTTAATTCGTATATCTTTATAATTGTTGTAAATCTAGATTAGTGACAAATCTAGTTTTATTATTTAAGACATAATTAAAGTATTTATCCGTTTAACTTATCCGTAATTACCATCTCTACTACATTGAAATTTGGTGTTTTGCAAGAGCATAAATCCACCCTCATCAGTCGACCGTCAGGTTTGGCTGCAAGCACGGCAACCCCGATCTCCTCACTCATTGTGCCATATTTTCTTGACTCTCTGTAGGGATAGAACAAACTCATATCAATCGTACCCTTCAAGTAATGAAAGATTGTCTTTATGCCAATCTAATGGTGTTGCGTGGGCGTATAGCTATGTCTAGCTAACAAGTTCACAGTAAAGGATATATCGTGTCTTGTGCATTGTGCCAATTAAGTACAATAATGTTCCTATTGCACTTAGGTATGATACTTCAGCCTGTAAAATGACTTTGCCATCATCCCTTGGTCCAATCTAGCTCGAGGACCTATGAAAAAAGAAAGTAAAGCCACTGTCAGTATTGTAAAAATCTTTTTTGGTTTATCGGCAATAGCTTTTTCTTTTTGGTTCGTCGATCGTAGCTTTTTGATTTGGGATAGTAGCTTTTTTGGAGAATGACAATAGCTTTTTAGTTCATCGACAATAGCACAGTAGCTTTGTGGTTCATTGGCAGTAGGTTTTTGTAGGCATTAGTATTTTTGTAAATAATAAAAAATACTGTGGCATTTTTGTAAATATTTAAAATTGTGTAATATTTTGGTGGCTATATGAGAGATATTTAGTGGCTTAGAAAATAACAAGGCCACCAAAAATGACTTTATACGTAATTAGCTCTATTTTCTTCAAGTTCTTTCACCAAATAGCATGCTTGTAATAAGTTAGTTGACAATAAACATCTTATACAATTGCCATACCGGTAGCTAGGGATGGCAACTGGTTGGATCAAGGTTGGATGTGCCATATCCATTCCCAAACCAAATACCTTTCCCAAACTCATTCTTTCTGATATGGATTTTACCCTAACCCACACTATTGGGTAACAGATATCCAATCTCGCTAATTTATCCAAACGTGCGGCTAAAATATTAATCTCTATTTAAAGAATTTTAAATCAATACTACAAGAAATAAAAATAAATCTACACAATAGGCTAATTACTCCACAACCTCACACATATCACGTAGTTTTTAAAGTTCAAAATGAAAATTTACACAATCCCAAAATAGATAATAATACAAATAAATATTTTGGGGCGGGTTCGGGTTAGGGTACAGATATGGAAACCCGAGTCCCGTTATTTTAAATACACCCAAACATGTTACCCATTTTTTCGAGTTTAAATCCAACCCAAACGGGTCGGATATTCACTAATACCCGAACTCACGGGTATTATTGTCATCCCTACCGGCAGCATTTAATTGATTGATGAGATTAGAAAAGGAAATCCAATATCTGGAAAGAAATATCGATGAGTTGGACAAATTGATGATCTGAATCAATGAGCTAGCTAACAATGCTTTATCACTAATTAACTTGTATATATTCACGCGCGGTTAATGTCTGATCGATCGAGTATAAGAGACTTAGAGTATTGGTAACAACAATTTGACCACATTAATTAAAGGCACCTATTGATTCTTTAATCAACAACATATTGAAATATCTAACATCACCATAGATGTCACAATTCATAAATTCAAATCTCATTGACATCATGAAATGTGTGAGAATAAAAAATAATAATATATATATATATATATATATCGGAGTTAATATGATAGATGTTGAAAATTTTGGCTGGATCATAGAATTCCAATCCTATGATATACTAAATGATTTAAGACAAAAAAAAATAGAGGTCACAAAAATGAGGATATTTGTAAGTATACACGAGATTGTAGTATTACGTCCCTCTCAATGTATACTTTGGTCTTTATTAATCAATAAAATTATGCTTCCTTTCAGAAAGACAAAAATAGAGACCACATGCATGATATCCAAGGTCTTAAATATCGACATTATCGCCGAAATTCCGGCGAAACTTTCGTTTTTTGGCATCTCCGATATTTTTTTCACATCCCAACTTAATTTCGGCCGAAACTTTGGATATTTCGGGAAATTTCGGGAAATTTCCGAAATTTTCTTGATATCGGCAAGCAACAGCGGAAGAGAGAAGAGAAAGAGAGACTAGGGGAGAGGAGAGATCGGAGATCGGAGAGAGAGAGAGACTGGGCTGAGCAGAGATCGATCGGGGATCGAAGAGAGAGAGAGAGAGAGATCGGGGAAGAGAAGAGAGAGAGGGGGAGACTGGGTAGAGACAGGAGAGAGAGGGAAGAGAAGAGAGAGGTCGGGAAGAGAAGAGAGGGGGAGGGAGAAAGAGAGAGAGAGAGAGAGAGAGAGACTATTTGCCAAAAAAGAGAGAGAGAGAGAGAGGGGCTGCTTTTTTTCTATTCTTTTTGGAATCTATCCATCTTATAAATGATTATCAATCAATCTAGCCATATGATTAATAAGCTACTTCAAAAAAATATATACCATTTGATCAAAAAATATATATATATATACCTATATGATTTTCAATTGAATCTTTTTTTTCCTTGTATTTATATGTATAAATAAACAAACATATTTATGAAAATTTCACATTCATATAACTAATTTTAAAATTTAATAATTATTAAATTTGCTAAAAGAGTTAAGCGGCCTAGCTAGGCTCTAGAGAAAAATGTAAATACCTCCTCATGCAAAAAGGTTGTGCAACCGATGCTAGGTGCTGGAGAAGCAGATCTATTGTGTAGGTCTTTCTATGGTGGAGACGTTGTAGCTGGGAGTTGTGGTACTATGGCTGGGATAATTGACTATCCATTCGGCGACGGGTCTTCTTGCTTGCTGCACAGGCTGGCTTCGTGGATCGGCGTTGGTAGGTTCTTGGTTGGTGATCTTTTGTTGAGCTCCACTTTTGCTGGTAGTGTTTTCGTTCCATTGTTCTTGGTTGCCGGCGAAGGCACATATGGTTTGCAGTTGAAGGATGGCGGCGGCAAGTTTTGCGCGGTGATGCTAGGGTTGTTGAACCTCTTTTTGGGCTTAGGGTTTTGTTTTAGGCCTTGGGTTTTAATTTTTATTTTTCCTGTTTTAATGGATGATGGGCCTGCGGCCCCTTCCTATTAGGGAGTTGTCGCAGATTAGCAAGTAGATCTCGAGTCTCTATTTTACAAATTATCGGGATTTGCTAGTGCTTATCTGTATGGGCCTTATGGTTAGAAAAGATGGGATTGCTTAGGCGACGACTCTTTTTAACAGCCCCACCGGGGCGGGTTGTTGTGTTGTAATCTCGTTGAACTATTAATGAATTGACATTTCCTCTAAAAAAAAAAAGATAATTAGCAAAAAATTTCGAGAGTTCATAGATTCACATTAAGCCAATATATGAAAAATTACATGGAGAATGTATCATTGAATGACTATTCTTCGTAATACATTTAGGCCTCTGCATAGAGAGATGATAAAGACAGTGACAATATTAAACCTTATAGATCCTCCTTGTGGTTCTAACGTACTCATGTAATTCACTATGCAATGTATGTCAAATTTCAAGAACTGATAGCAACTCAGCGTATACTAATGCATCTTACATTACTACAACTCATTAGGTAATAATGTTTGTTCAACATTTTCCTTTTAAAATAGAGTAGATAATTAATCAAATAAACATCTTCTAAAGTTTCATTTAAAATTTCCATGTTTTTCCTCAAATTTCCGTCATTTATTTCTAACATTTACCGATATCGAAATTTCCACGAAATTTCCGTCGAAATCTCCAATTTTTGGACCATCGATATTTCCTCGATACTCGATATTTTGGTCATTGATGATATCCCGGATTCCCGGCCATCAACTATTCATAGTCATAAAGAAGGCTAGTAGTCATATATCATATAGTTGTTAAACATATCATATAGTATCCACAAATGCTCATCCTCCTGTCTCCCATATTGTCCATCATGAAGTTTGGAAGATTATTTGGTCTGTCCACTATCTCCCTAAGATTAAACACTTTCTCTGGCGGGCTGTCTCCAATGCGTTAGCTACTAAAGCTAATCTTTTTCGTCAAAAAATTGCTCCATCCCCCATCTGTCCTCTCTGTGGAGCTTTCCCTGAAACTACTGAGCGTATTCTCTTGGCATGCCCGTGGGTTGTTCAAGCTTGGTTTCTTCATCCCCTTGGGTATCGCTCTCCACTGTCATGTATCACTACCTTTGACCAATGGATTCATGATCTCCGTCTTCCCCTTGATCAATGTGCTCACTCGAAGGAAATGCTTACTCACATATGTTTCCTCATTTGGCACATTTGGAAACATAGATGTCACTGCATTTTTAATCACTCTTCTCCCAACCCTCTGTTAGTTGCTCAACAAGCTTTTTGTGCATCTTCTGAGTTCCTCTTCCACAATAATAAGAGTTTGAGTTTAGTCCCTAACAATCCTAGCACTTATCAGAATTATCATTGGTCTCCTCCACCATCTTCTATGGTTAAGATTAATGTTGATGCTTCTTGGGTTCCGAGTTCACACACTGCTGGTGTAGCTGCTATTGCTCGGTCCTCTTCTGATGTTTTGTTGGATGGGTTTGCTGAATCTCTTCTCTCCTCCTCTGTTTTAGTGGCTGAATCTCAAGCCTTGTTTCACATAATTCTCTTAGCTCGTCGGCTCAATCTCCTTCATGTTATCTTTGAGTCCGACTCCCTTCATCTTGTGAATCTCATGAAGAATGTTTCTTCGCCTCTGGATTGGTCTGTTGAACCTCTGGTTCTGGTTTGATCTATTCGAGATCTCACAGTTGCTTTCACCACCTTTAGCTGGGTTTGGACCAGCAGGAAAGCCAACCAAGCTGCCAATCACATTGCGCAGTTGGTTCGCATGAGGATGTGCCCAGTGGACTGGGTATTGCAACCGCCTTCCTCCTTTGTTCATATTCTTCTCTATGATGCAGGTCCTGCTCCTACTTAGGCTTCGCTTCTCTCCAATTGCTGATGGTCTTTGTCCATGCTTTGGAGAGTTTTAGTTTCTTTGTTTTCTGTTTATTTTGCTTTTGTTGGTTTGTTGTTGCTTATTTGTTTGGAGTTTTCTCTCTTTCTATGAAAGTTATCCATTGTAAAAAAAAAACATAAATAATGGCCCAGTACCATTAATTTCCTCCGATAGTAGTAACTAGTAAGGGATTTAAATGTGGTCTCAAAATTAATTTAATCTACTAATAATGAGTCAATTACATATACTTTTAGTGACATTGTCATTTTTAGGCCACCAAATATTTTTATTCCACGTAAAGCCATCAAAATATTACGAATTTCAATATTTACAAAAATGTCACAGTGTTTTTTTTTTACATTATTTACAAAAATGTCATTGCTTACAAAAAATTATTGCATTGTTATTTGACAGTAGTTTTGTTGTTCATTAGCAGTAGTTTTGTTGTTCTTTAGAAATAGTTTGTTGTTCATTGACAATAGCTTTATGGAAAATACTCATGTCCGACCTGGGTCGGACCTAATATGTCCGACCTCTCTATTTTTTATTACATTCGATGATCTATTTTTATGATCTGACCGTTCATCATTTAAATCAACATTTCAAGATCATGCCTGCAAAAAATCATTCAAAACGGAAATTGTTCACTCATGCAATTGCATTAAACAAATGGACGGTTATTAATGAGAATATTAACTTTTACCAAAACCGTTCATTTGTTTGATATTAACTTTGAACAAATGGATGAGTTAATGATCTTCAATTTGGATGATTTTTTGCAGGCATAATCTTGAAATATTGATTTAAAAGATGAACGGTTCAGATCATGAAAATAGATCATCAAATATAACAAAAATGAGAGGGGTCCGACCCAGGTCGGACAAAAGTTTTTTCCTAGCTTTATTATTCTTTAGCAGTAACTTTCTTATTTTTTTGCAGTAGTTTTGTTGTTCTTTAGCAGTAGTTTTATTGTTCTTTTACAATAATTTTATCGTTCTTTGACAATAACTTTTTCGTTATTTGGCAATAGATTTTTTGTCTCTAGTAGCAGTTTTTCGTATGTACTGACATTTTTTGTAAATAATGAGAATTAAAAATGATGTGACATTTTGTAAATATTGAGAATTAAAAATGTGATGATATTTTTGTAAATATTGAAACTTTTAATATTTTTGTGGCTTTTATGAGGGATAAACATATTTAGTGGCATAAGAAATAACAAGGTCACCAAAAGTTACCGTTAATAAAATTAAGCCATAGTGTGTAATGTGTATCCCGTCAATCCCTTTGCATATATATAAGCTAGTTTTGTTTAGAATTCATGTTAGAACTCCCCTCAAGTTGAGTATGTAAACTCACAAGTTTAACAGATGAAAGGAATCATGCGAAGCAAACACAGAGCAAGTATGCAAAGTGCAAAGCTTCCACATATGTCATATGTGCAATAGCAACATATATAGACAGTATAATAGAGTATGAACATCTCAAAAAACTTATTAACTGATATTTCATCAAACTGAAATTTATGGATAGAAGCTTAATTAAGCAACTGAACTCTTTGTTATCATTGATAAACAAAGGACACTTTATGAAACAGCCAACTCTAGTCTAGTTGCTGAAAATATATATTGCACTGGTGTAGTTCACAATGGTACGACAAGCCTTTATATAGAGGCTAGCTGCACAATGCTTCTCTTAGCTGTACTAAGAGAGCTGGAAATCCATGTAAACATTATAGTAAACAAGGATAATAAAAAACTGGACAGCTAGAAGGAGAAAACCAATTTGATAACCATCCGTGACTGACAGGGCAGGTGGAGGAGCAGCAGTATTTAAAGTGCAGCTGGATATATTATCCTAACAAAGTATTAATTTTAACATTCCAAGTATCCTTCTGAACCTTAAGAAGCAAGCAATCAAATCATCATGTCTATGCCCACAGCCCCTTCCCTGTCAACTCCAAACCCACAAATTGCTAAGCCTGAAATTGTTCGCCGGAGAGCAAATTTTCAACCAAGCATTTGGGGAGATCGGTTCCTCAACTATGATTCCCAATACACTGTAATTCATTCATCTCTCTTAGGCATTAACTATATGTTTCGATTCTGCACGGTTATTTTTCACGTACAAAATTGTTTATATGGTTTTGACTCATTTTATTATGTGAATAATTGTCCATTGCAGGAGACTGAGTCCCTTTGGCAACAAGTTGACGAACTGAAACTAGTACTGAAGAAGGAAGTCTGTAGAGATGAAGGTGATTTTTCACTTCGACTCAACTTGATTGATGCAATACAACGCCTTGGCGTCGCATACCATTTTGAACAAGAAATAGATGAAGCACTGCAACATATCCATGCTACGTATAACTACAGTGATGATGGGGATCTTTACAATGTCGCGCTTTATTTTCGGCTGCTAAGACAGCATGGATATGATATCTCATCCGGTACGTACTTAAAATATTAAAGAATCTAATGTATGCATGACTAGGGCAAACTAGCTCGATCTATGCTAGCTGTTATAATTCTTATATATGCTCGACCATGGTGTCTGGTTTTTAAAATTAATTAATATTGTCCAAGCAGACATATTCAACAAGTTCAAGGATGCAAATGGTTGCTTCAAAGAAAGCTTAGTTGCTGACCCGTTCGGTATGCTAAGCCTATATGAAGCTTCACATCTTAGGCTTCACAACGAAGATATACTAGAAGAGGCTCTTGTTTTCACCACTACTCACCTAGAGTCTGCAAAAAACAACGCATGCTACCCAATACAACTGAGAGAACAAATAACTCAAGCCTTAGCGAGACCTCTACGAAAAAGTCTAGACAGATTATGTGCCAAGCGTCATATGTCAATCTACCAAGATGCACATCAAGCCTCGCACAAACACAATGAAGCTTTACTGAAACTTGCAAAGTTGGATTTCAATCTTGTTCAGTCTTTACACAAAAAGGAGCTATGTGAGATTACTAGGTAATCAACTATATTTGTGATTATTAATTAGTTAGTTGTACGTGAAATTTATCAAGTTGACTCTAATAATTTCAGACCCCAAAAAATAAAATTGACTCTAATACTTCTGAACTTCGTGAACTAATTAATCTTATTTATTAGGTGGTGGAAAGAACTAGACTTTGAAAGGAAACTGCCTTTTGCAAGAGATAGGGTGGTGGAGTTGTTCTTTTGGATAGTGGGCGTATATTTTGAACCCCAGTACTCTACTGGCAGAAGCATTATGACAAAAGTGGCTATCCTCCTAACAGTTTTGGATGACATCTACGATGCTTATGCTACATTTGAAGAACTCGTCATCTTCACTGAAGCAATTGACAGGTTTAAATTGAAAAAAGAAAAAAAAAGTATTATTATTGTTGTCAATTCATCTGTTTCGAGACTCCTGCTATATGTTTTTATGGTCATGATTATCATCTCTGTATATATGATTATATTTCAGGTGGGATGTCAAATACATAGATGATCTCCCGGACGACCTGAAAATTTTCTATCAAGAACTTTTAAATCTTTTCAATGAAATTGATGAAGTGATGTCAAAGAAAGGGAGATCATACCGAGTTTGCTATGCAATAAAAGCTGTACGTAATACATGATCGATTTGATCAGAACATTGAAATTTTTGATTTCAAGTTCAATTATTTATATGTGTATCATTGATCAACTTTTAATGCTCAGATGAAAGATCAAGCGCGATCGTATTTCAATGAGGCTGAATGGTTGCACGAAGGACACACTCCAAGCATGGAGGAGTATATGAGCGTCGCCACAGTTTCTATTACTTACACCATTTCGACGACCATTTCACTACTTGGCATGGGAGATATTGTAACAAAGGAGGTATTTGAGTGGTTGTCCAATGACCCTAAAATTGTAAGAGCTTCCAATATCATTTTTAGGCTCATGGATGACATCGTTTCCACCAAGGTACATATTCGATCTTAATTATTTTGAGTTTTTTATTAATATTGTATCAGAACTTTATAACAAACAACTTTATTAACTATTTTTTGAGTGTTTTACTTTTGCAGTTTGAGAAAGAGAGAGGGCATGCACCTTCTAGCATTGATTGCTACATGAAGCAATATGGGGTTTCAGAGCAAGAGACAGTTGATGTGTTTAACAAACAAATTGTGGATTCGTGGAAGGATATAAACGAGGAGTTCCTTAGACCAACTGCTGTGCCAATGCCAGTTCTGATGCGCGTTCTCAACTTAACAAGAGTAGCCGATCTCCTTTACAAAGAGGAAGATGGTTTCACACATGTTGGGAAGATGACGAAGGATAGCATTGCTGCAGTTGTTATTGATCCAGTGCCACTGTGATTGAGATGGTATACAAGTTAGTTGTTATCCATATCTTATATGCATCGGAGATTGCCATTTTGAAATATAAGATGTAACCCCGTAACTGAATAAGGTCACCAAGTGTGTTTGTAATAGTGCATGTGAGTTAAACCACGCTACATTGTCTTCATTGAATGCTTTCCATGGCATTTTTTAAAGTACGTGGGAAGGCTTCTTTTGGCGCTAGTAGAATCCTTGTTTTCCCAAAACCACTACCTTAGCTAAGTTAGCCCCTTGTTTTCCCAAAACCACTACCCTAGCTTGTTTTCTTCTGGACCCGTCCAATCCTATCTATTAATTGAGCCAACATTCATTTGCTACGTTCACAACAAAATTAAACTATTACCTACTATGTGTTTTTGGAGTTTATGAGACAAGAAGTAAATCCATCAATTCTATCCATGGTTGAGATTGGTACGGTAGCAACAGAAGTCAAGATGAAGATGAAGACAACGATTATGAAAATATCGAATCAATAATTAAATTTGAAGGATTGATAAAGTAATTTGGGCGTCACAACTAAAATTAATTGACAACGCGTTAGAGAGACTCAGATATTTATAAACACATTTGTAAAGTTACCATTTTCCAATTTAGAAAAACACTCCACATTCTCACAATCTATACTTATCAGTATTTAAAACTAGTGTTGATAAATATTTGACAGTATATATAAGGTCAAAACTCATGAATTTGCCAATGTTTTACAATGATGGTAGCATACATCAGTATTAATTAAGCAAACAATTCTTATGAGATTAAATTTTCAAAAATCTAAAATTGCACTTTACTTAATTAAAACTTTAAGGCCTAATCCAAAAATGTAGGTGTACTTGGGGTATATGGTAGTGGTGTATACTCTAAGTTATGGCTCTTTCTGACGGCCCCTTAGAGTATCTACAATGGGAACTCAAATTTGGGTCCAATACTTAAATATGGGTCCAAAAATACTCATAATGGATCAGAGAGAGTATGACCTATACCTACCGGAAACTCAAATATTGAACCTAAATATAGGTCCAAGTTTGACTCAAAAAAATTAGACCTATTTTTGTGGGTCTCTTCATGTGCAACTAAAAAGAGGGATTTTGGAGAGATAAATTGATGATTCATCAATGATAAAGAACAAGTGGGGATTTTAGGTCTAATATCTATATGTCACAATGGGGATGACTCAAATTCGGAACTCAAATTTGAGTCAAGAAAGAGTTATGCACCACTGTGGCACCCATCAAAGTAATTCATTTTATACATTATTTCGATGAACTCAAATTTGGATTCAGGCCAATTTAGACTCATATCTGAGTCCAAAAAATGAGTCACCACTACTTATGCTCTTAAAAATGGGTTATTATTACACTTGCTTACTGAATTTTAGCAGTGACGAACATCCTTTCAATAAAACAAAAAAGTTGTCCAAAATTAAATTAAAATTTGGAGCGTATGAAAAAAACAATTGTCACCTTGCGCAAGGTCACATCAAGAGTGCTTTGATGCTCCCAGCAAGGACACATGCATTATGTTCCACATGAATGCGTGTACCAAATTTGGTAATGAAAAGAAGCTCTTGTAATCGGCTCGAAACAACTTTTTTTTGGGCTCGAAACAACTTGATTTACCCATTTGTAAATATGATATCATATTAGCTCTTTAGCAATTATTACTAGCTCTTTTACGGTAAGCTGTTGTCCAGTTGGTCATTGATAAAATTAACAGTATGAAGATCACATATTCGAATCTCACTGACATTTATTGATGAATGATATGAACATAAAAATTATTGTTAGTTCATAATTAACATGTCATGACGTATAATATGTGACATAACCTACGATTATATATTTGACCTAACATTTTCTCCATGGTCCCAAATTTATTAAATTAAATTTTGGAAAGTATGCAAAAAGTCTCTCCGTTGTCAAATTATTTCTCATAATCGTCGGGTGTTGTGACATTGTATATGGTGACAACTCACCCAACAAGATTGAGTACTTCAATGGTCCCAACAAGGACACAATAATTTTTTTTTGGTGAGAAAATTGGTGGCCGAGTGAGCTACCACTCCGAGCCGGGGAGAGGTTAAGGTTAAAGCTCTCCCCATGAGATTCTTTACACATGCGGATGATCGAACCAATGACCTCCTTACTACCAGGAGTATCACTATAGCATTCGCCCAACATGGTGGACCTAGCCCCAACCACTAGACCAAACCCACGTGGGTAGCAAGGACACAATAATTTTGATGATGCATAATTGTATTTTCCACAATCTTTGACATTTGTATGCCACAATATTTAAATTAACGGTCAGTGATAGAGAGATATATGTGGAGAGGATCTCTGTACCGTGGATGGTTAGCGATGTTACTTAACTCTACGGTGGAGGAATGTTAGGCTCAAACGTAGGGTGCGTTTGAGTCAGCCAAACTCAACCACGTGGCAGCTTCTCAAATTTTTTTAATATTAAATTCATTCAGAATTACCCAATAAGAGCAACTCCAAGATATTCCCCAAATTTTATTTTATTTTCCTATTTTAGGAAAAAAATGAGTTTTTTTTTTCTCCAACAGTTTCCATATACCTATCTCTATTTTAGAGATAGTGAAGCATTGGTGGTGGAAGATTTAATTATTGTTTAGATGATTAGAGACTTTTTGTTTTTATAGGCTCGTTTTCAATAAGTTAACAAAATATCATTCGTTAAGTTCTTTGGTTGTCTAATGACTGAATTTTCATAAAATTTTAACCTGCTCGATACTACTTCACCACTCATCAATGCCACTCATTAGTACCAAATGCCACTCATCAGGCATTTTGACAAATTAGTATCAAATGTCACACTTTAGTATTTATGATCGAATATTCAGTATGTTAAGTTAATTTTTTGTCATGGAGAAAAGAAAAAACGAATGGGCAAGATTGGAAACTTAGTGTCAAAAAATTGTGAAGGAGATCGAGAGATACAAAACTTAACCTTCTCTTTTTCGTATCGCTGTGCCGGTCGCAATTTCAACCTTGGCGGTAAAGATGGAAGCGTCACGTAGTGACCCCGAAATCCCAAACCCTAACCCTAGCCCTAGGGTTATCCTCCCGTCGTCTTCATCACCCGTCTGGCCCACCATCGACGGTCCGCTGGGTCTGTCGGAGGAAGAATCGGTCAGCTACGCCCGTAGGTTCTACAAGTTCGGGTTCGCTCTGCTTCCGTTGCTTTGGGCCGTGAACTGCTTCTACTTCTGGCCCGCTCTCCGCCACTCCCGCGCTTTTCCTCGCACCCACCACTACGTTGTCAGATCCGCCGTTGGATTCACTGTGTTCACTGCTCTGCTCTCGTCTTGGGCCCTTACATTTGGGATTGGAGGAGAGCGTCTTTTTGGGCATGTCTGGGATCAGCTAGTCATGTATAACCTTGCTGACAGAATAGGACTCACTGGTTGGAGCTAAACGTTCATGTATGCCCTCCTGCTTCTACCCTCAACACTTGTTTGTCACTTCAAATTCTTGCTTTGATCATGTAATTTCTGTGTTTGAACAAAAGGGTATTTTGTGTTATAGGTGTTATTTCGTTTGATCTTGTTATATGCATATTGTTGGATCATGCTTCAGAATACGAATCTGTTCTGTGATGATTCCTCTCATGTGGGTTGTTGTCATTGAAATTGATAGTGAAAATGGGGATGTTGATTAGTAACCACTGAAAAACTAGCACCAGCGCAACTATATTTGTTTTTTGTGTTTCGCGAATTGGAAACTCATGAGCTAATTGTGTTTTATATGTGATCGTGGAAAAAATCTCTATGATGTTCTGTAAATTATTCCATCACATTTTCTATATTTTACTTTGTAAATGCTTAACGGTATTAATGCCTTGAATCTACACTGGGGGATGGTTCCAGCTGCTGAGGCTGAGGGAACATTCCAGGATCTTTCAGGAATCAAAATCTGAATCTGAATTCAAGTGGCCATTGTATGACTGTAATGAGTAGGTTTATTGCTGTACTTTTTGTTCTTGTTTTGTGTGTTCCTTTGTTGTTTTACCCCTGAAAACCAGCATGAGTGTAACCTAAGTATACTTGTATGCCACTTGTTTTCTTTATTTTTAGCAAAAAGGAAAGTAGTACATTACACTTGGAACAGCATAGAAACTTATGAGCAGCAACATACACCAGTTACATCATTACCCTAACTGAATCTGTTTCTTTGGAGATTATCTGTGCACTAGTGTTGAGTCTCAAGGATGTTTGTACTTGCTGTTATAGGATAGGGCAATAGGTGGAGATTAACAAGGTTTTGATGATAATTTTGCAGTTTCTTTGAACTTTAGGAAACCATGCCCGTTACAAAAGTATTATCGAACAGAAGCATGCAGGAGATTCTAACTTTGTCAACTTTGAAATACACCACAATAGGTTAGATGAAGATTCATTTATTTTGGCTTTGGTTTGTTCTATACGCATATAAACTTTTTAAAATCCTACCAGTTGAAAATTTCTCCTTCTGTACTGCCAGTCTAGGCTGAAATAGGGTACTGATGAGCGCTGTGTTTAGGGTACTTTATGCTTATCAACTGGATGCCTTGTTTATATGACCATATGCAAAAATGGGTGGTAGCCCTCTTGATGTTTTGATTTCTTTTGAGAAAAGTATGGTAACTTGAATTTGGTTGTAGCCCTTTTCACCTAGAAATCACTGGTAGCATTTTGATTCACTTTTTCTGGTTAGCTCTGCTCTCTGCTCTCTGCTCTTCAGTTGTAGATAGTATAGGTTGCTCCTCTTTGAAACTGCTAGCTCATGCGAGCAGACAGATGGCTTTCTGAGGCAAGTGAAAGGAAAGCCTATCTGTTTTTAACATAATGAACAACTTACAGTTATTTTTCGAACACTTAGCCATGTGTTTTCTATAATTCATAGTCATAACTGAATCCTGTAATAAGAAGTGGCGTGGAAGTTGAGTGAGATACAGAATTGATCGTTTGTGTCCGGTCTGTTCTTTCCGGTTGGAATACGGGAGTCTTCCCTCGCTTCTGCGGTCTACTTTACATGGAATGAAAGAAATAATAGAATTTTTAACAGCACCTCTTGCCCACGTTCTTTCACTCTGAAGCTGGTTTTGAATGTGGTTCGTAATAGACTTTGTTCTTGTTCTATCAATTTCAAGCCTTCGTCTGCAAATTCTTCTGTTACTGCAGAATAGAATGTTGCAATTGACTGAGTTTGATGTTTCTCTTTGTTTCTTTTAGGGTTGGTATCTTGTTTAGCTTTGTATATATTGTTGTCCAGAGTTTCTGTTGCTCTTGGTTTGGTCTTTTTGACCTGAGTTTGTACTTTGTACTTGGGACTTTGCCCTCTTTTGTTTGATTTGACTACCAAAAAAAAATGGCCATGGGATTAACGAAGTCATCAGAAAAATTCTCCTTTGGTGCAACTTTAGGCGGAACGTTAAAGCAACATCCACAATTTCACTATCAATTTCAATGACAACAACTCACATGAAAGGAATCATCACAGAACACGAAAAAAGAAAAAAATAAAAATAATACAAGAAAAATACTCTTAGAGGATCTGATGCATTCTTCTCTTAAGAATATTTGTACAATGAAGTGGATGTTGAAACAGCTCTAACTTCTTATTTTCGCTCTGCAATGCAATGACATTACGTTGATTACTATCTGAAACATATTTGCCTTGCAATGCTTTTGGAATTTAGTTGTAAAGAAAATTTGAGTCTTTGCCCAGCTAGACTATCTCAATAGTGCAATCTCCAAAGCTTTGACAACGTTGATGATTTACTGCAGAAGGTCGAGTGGTACGTAAAAGCAATTCGAGGGTAAAGAAGGGCCTCATTGAAGGTGAGAAAAACAATTTATTCATCAGAAATGTTTAGTGGTTCAATAGAATATTGATTTGGCGCTGTACGTGCTTCATTATTTTCTGCTTCTTCAATGACTCAGATGTCAAAGGTTTCTATAAATTACAAGATTAGCATATATATTGTTTTAGGAAAAGTCTACTGAAACTGGTTGGAGCGCGCTGAATGTACACTTGTGTTCCTTCTACTCTCAGTTTCTTTGTTTGATCATGTAATTTTGTTGTGTGAAGAAAAGGTGGCAGCGATTTGATCTTTAAAACAATCCATCATGTTATGTATGCCTGCATCACGTGACTTCAATTGGTAGTCAGAAACTCAGAATCGAATTTCAAGTGCTATAGTATTTTAATTGCTGTTCTCCTGTGTAATCTTTATGTGGATGGTTGTCAGTCGTCACCAAAATTGATAGTGATATTGTTAATGTTGCTTAGGGACGAACGCTTGACAATTGAACACCAGCATGAGTGCCACTATACTCATTTGCAACTCGAGCCGCTTATGTTTTACCAAAATGGAAAGAAGTCTATTAGATTAACAGTAGTGAGAAGTTACCTTCTGCAGGAAACTCATATTCATGTATAAAAATAACACAACATTCCCATATATTTTGGTTGGTGCTGTTCAACTTTGTAGCCTTGTACGTATCCCATATATATAACCCATTAACCCAAGAATAAGACTAAGGAGAGCATTCAAAATCGAATGAGCCCAGATTTACAGTTTCTCATTACCAAATTTTTTTACAAAATTGGTGTTGTGTTATTATTACCCCCCCCCCCCCCCCCCCCCCCCCCCCCCCCCCCCCCCCCCCCCCCCCCCCCCCCCCCCCCCCCCTCGGCCCCGGGCCCCTCCCCCCCCCCTCCTTGGGGTACGTACAAGGCTACAAAGTTGAACAGCACCAACCAAACCCAACCATTGGAGACAAGGGGTCCAAGATGTAGCAGAAGGAGACAAATGATTGTTGTCCAAGAATGAAGGTGAATTTTAAACAGGAGAACTTAATTTAAAATCCCCCCCCTGGCTTAAGAAGAAGGTGAAAACAAACAAGAACTTAATTTAAAAAAAAAAAAAAACATGAAGACATGAAAAAAAGTTTTGGTTCAATTGGGACAGCCTGGGGAGTCATGGTGGATCCAGAAGGCACTAGCCCGTTATCCTTCCACTGCAAAGAGAGGGAGGTATTCGCTGCTCTGTGAAACCAGCCTCACGCATTGCCCTCCTCTTTAAGAACCATGAGACCTAGAGCCTTCGCCCAAGCCACACAGCCCAACTCCTTGCTTGGAATGGGCGGGTCAGAATAAAGCCATTCCGAACCCGACCCACCAATGCTGAGCCAATGTTCCAACACCCTCACGCCCCCACTTGGGTTATAAGCTCACGTTACCAAGCCCGGCGGTACAATGTCTTGGTTGTTCCTATATAAACGTTATGTGCTAGTTACGCTTGGGCGATGTGGGATGCAAGACCCAGCTTCTTCTTTTAACTTGGAGGACTAGAGGAATCTTTATGGTCTATTTGGAAGCTCGATGATTACTCAATTTAAATTTTTTTTCCGATGCCCATTTAAGGATACTGAGGGAAGATCATTGGTAGGTTAATGATGAGTTTCAAACTTCTAATCCCACCCCAAAGGGCCCTATGAAATATATTCTTATGTTGGTCATAAAACATCTCAAAGCCACCATGTGTGTTCAAATCTCCCAGTCCTGTTTGGGGCCTCACTCCTTCATATTCATATTCGTGTTTGAAATTTCACTTCACCGGAGCTCATAGTCGCGAGGCCGCGACCAGTACCCTGGTTTCCTGTGAACCATGTTGAATAGTGTTCTTGATGCATGACTGAGCATTTTTTATCAGCTATAATCAGGGAGTCAACTCTTGCTCTTTGATCTAAATGTTTGATTAATAATATATTTGAATACATCCCATTGGTAAACCGAAAAAGCTTGCTGAAACTGAGAAGGGTTGCTGGTTGATCGAGTATTATGACAGTTTACTAGGAAATTTGTAACTGAAAAAGGTAGGTGACCAACTAACATGAGAGATTTAACTCTTATAAATGGAATCTAATGAAAGCTAAACACTTGGAACTGAAACGTCGGTATATATATATAAAGCACTCTTCTGTTCAATTGCCTTTTTCTGGTGCTGTGTTTTACTGAACCAAAATGTGAGATCTGATTTGAATGAAGAAATCTTTGACAATGCAATTTACATTTCATAGGACCAGAAACTAAACAAGAAGACAATGAATCAATTGCACATAAAATTTTAGCTTGCTTCTATCTTTGACAAGCCCCTGAAAAAAAATATTAACTGTATCCGCCTGTGGCACCCCTGATCCTTCTCACCTCCCAAATTTTGTATATCCAGATTCGTCCTCGAGGCTCAAACTAAATTAGTGTCCCTTCAGAAAAGCTGTGAACCATTCAACAACACCCATGTACAAAAATTTGCTTGAAACACCAGTTCACTTCAAAACCAAGAAGAGCTTGCTGGGGTTCCAACAACAGGCACTCAAATAAGCCTGCTGTTTTTATTGATAAAGAATCGAGAACGATGAACATTAATCGTCTAGTCCTGGTCAGATCTCTCTACATCTTGTACACCAGATGGTTCGGGGAAAATATCCCTAGAATGCCGTCTACGTGAGGATGAATGCTCACCGCCACCATTTTGGTTACTTCCCTGCGAACCGGTAGTTGCTGAATGCTTTAAACCACTCACTCCTTCCACTTTGGTACCGGAGGCTCCTGGAATAACCGCTACCTCAGATGAGCTGCGCCAGCTACCAAATACAGCAGCATTCCAAGACCCTCTAGAAGAGGCTGTTCTGAGCCTTGCAGAGCCAGTACTTTCTTCCCTCACCACCTTCACAGGGTTTTCCAAAGCCTTGAGAATATATCTCATTAGGGGGCGCCTTGAGGGTTTGGGATTTAAGCAGGACCTGGCCACGACGGCCA
The DNA here is from genome assembly GCA_030142095.1 of Rubus idaeus. Lineage (NCBI taxonomy): Eukaryota > Viridiplantae > Streptophyta > Magnoliopsida > Rosales > Rosaceae > Rubus > Rubus idaeus. Next base: position 6,127,767 of record CM057966.1, read on the forward strand.
TGGCCCACACTTCCTCTAATAGGTCCTCATCCACAATCAGAGATGGATCCACAATTTTCGTCACAAGTTCCTTGTCATATATACTGATGTAGGGAAGTGTGTCCTCTAACAATTCCTTCAATTGGGATTCGCTGGAAGCACTGATGCCCAGTTTACCTGTTACCAGTTCAAGTAATACCTTCCCAAAACAATAAACATCATAGGCACATAATGCTGTCGATGAACCTGGTCATTTCAGGAAAACATAAAACTCAGCAGTGATTTTCAGATTTAAAGTATAACTACATGCCATGTGGGTCTGTGTATACATATCTACATGCTAATGCAAGCAGATAGTAGAACATTGGTAAGGATTAAAACTTTTCTATGAAAACTTGAAGTTTTAGTAATAGAAAGATGAGCGTAAACTAACATTACAAAATACAAAATCCTTTCCAGAGAGAGTCATGTTTGGTAGGTTTTACAAAATACATTTCATAGTATATATTTCCTATTGTATTTTGGTTACATAAGAAAACAAAAAAAGCTTTCCACTTTTCAAAACAAATGGACCCTAAGATATTTATTAAAATGCCAGACATTTTAATGATTCAAAGATCCAAAAGTCAATGAGATATGCCTCATAAAACTTTTATTGAAGAAGATAAAAATGAGCATAACAGACCCAAGGAGATGTTCTCGTCTCTTTTAGTCCTGTAAGATATTTTAACAGGAAAGCACGATATAAAAACTTAAAATGAGATGCAATTATGCTGAAATTATGAGAATTGTATAACCAGATATGTACATACCAGAAGCACCTTGTTCGGATGACCTGCAATTTCAAAACAGAACTGATAAGAAAATCTTGTACAGACAAATACATCAAATCTTTACACAGTAATAAAATAAGTAAAATAACCTATTACAAGGTCACCCAGTGCAATTCAGAAAAGCTGAAGAGTAAACAGATGCAATTTTTCGTAGGGTAATTATTCTTGGTATGACAGGAAATATTACTTCACTGTAACCATGTCCAGGTTGTCATTTATTTTTGGAGGGGGTGGGTGTAACACAAACTGTCTAATCTTCTCCAAGCATTACCAACACCTTATTATGCAGATTATTTCTTGACACAGTGAAAAAATAAACATGTATTGGGACAGATAGGCAGTGCAGCTAAGAAGGGAATAGCATAGGGAAAACTAATGAGAATCCTCAATACAAAATTGGTGGGGTAAGAAAAGAAACCCATCATGTGGTCGCACCGAAGAGTTTTCCATAGGAAAATGCAGATCTTATAAGAATCAAAAGAAGCTACAATGAACGAAATCAATAACTAAGACAGCTCATGACACAATTAAAAATTCATAAGCTTCACAGTAAAATGTATGAAGATAACCAAGTAGGTAAGAAGCAAATAAAGGATAATCAGAAGCTGACATAGTATCCCAACAACTAGCTGAATAGCAACATATCAAAATTAAATTTTTGATAAAATATAATAAGATGAAAATGTTAATCTGGGACAAATGTGAGTAGGTTATTAATAGGATACTTACTGTGGCAACCGCAGCAATCTAGTAATCCTGCTTTGATGAGTATCTCCTTCTTGAGCACAGACATCACTCAGGCTTCCTAACCGCACTTCAAATTTATCATCAAGAAGTACACTGCTTGCTTGAACATCTCTATAATGGCCAAAACAAACTATGTCACTACTTGCACAACTAGGTATAAATATTATGATGTGAACTGGTGATAACATTTCAGCAATTCCACCAACAAAAATGAAAATGAGCTGCTGTCTCTCACAAAAATAAAAAAATTCGCTGTTGATGGAAGTGCAAAGATGCAGCACATAAGAAGTGTTACTCTTTAAAAAAGAAACATGTATAGTTAACAAACAAAGATAATAACAGTTGCAATTTTTGCTCCCTATCTTGCTAATTTCACTTCTTTTTCTACTTATTTTACACTTCAGAAAACTCTTAAGCCTATATGTCACAATCATTGGTCCCGGTTCAAACCTTTAACTTATAAAGTAATTACCAGGGAGCTCATTAAATTTGATTTTAGCTTCCACATTTGACCTTCATTCCAAGTACAAAGTCAAAGGAATACATCACTGTACTTAATATATTCCTTCAGTTCTGTACTTTTAAATATGCAAACCCCCATTACTGAATCCACTGCAACTGCCTTCTGATATTGAACATTTGAACTTAATGAAGATTTAGTCTAAAGTCAAATTGGCATTGGACTAATTCAAGCATCTGACTTTATGCCTCAAGGTATTATAATCACCTCTTACAAGTTCAGACCATATTATTGAGGCTCAGCTATTTGCTAATCAAAAACAAATAAAAGCATTATCTTCCCCTTATTTTTCAATGTTAGATAATCTTTTCCATGGATGTCACAGGAGTATCTGGAACAAATTTGGTGATCTTTGTTTTTATTTATTGTTGTAATTAGAAATAAGGAATTTTGTGGATAGAGTAATGTATGCAGTTCAATGCAGCCTAAAAATCAATATGTTTAAGCAATTTCTTAAGATTGCCAAATTTGAATGAAAGAAAATTATAATAAATCCATTGTACCATTAGCTTTTTAACGTTATGGGCATTAAAATGAATAAGTGGATGTTGCTAGAAATCAACTTTTGCACAATCCGAATGAGTTTGAACTCTAAAGGTTGCACAGAAGGTCCTTAAGAATCATAACCACGCCATTAAATTACTGCTTTTATTTAGAAATGTTCACACTGAAATTCCATTAAAAACCAATATAAAAGTGTATCCTTCTCAAACAAAGAAGTAAAAATATGCTATGTAATTCATAACTTACTAACTTGTAATAAAGCTAAAGAAACTACTTAAACCCGATTGCATGCAGAATAAAATAAATATATAAGGGAAAGAATTAAAAGCTTCAAACGTAAAAGGTAACTTTTAAAGTACCTGTGCACGAGGGGTGGATCACACTCATGATGCAGATACGTGAGACCCTCCGCAGCTCCTAATGCGATCTTTAATCTAGTGATCCAATCCAATGACTGTAAAGTATCATCCAGGGTGTTGGTTTTCTTGTACAGAGAACTTGATAGGTCCCCATTTGGCATGTATTTGTAAACCATGAACTTCTCATTCTCATTCTCTAAACAGTGTCCCAGAAAGGGAACAAATCTTGTGTTTGACACCTTACTAAAGAAATCCAACTCCAGCAGGTATGCTTCCTTTTTAATTGATCGTAAATCAATCCTTTTGATGACCACAGGGATCCCATTTTCCAAGACACCCCTGAAAAGATCCCCTGTGTGGCCATTTTTCATCAAGTTTGTATTGTTGAAGTCACCCGTAGCTTGAAGCAGCTGCTGATATGTGAATGCATCTCCTACGCTAGAAAAACTAACCAATGCTCCAGCCGGTGGGGGACTGCTGCCTGCAGGAATTGGTCCCACACCAACCCCCCTTTGAGTGGTAGTTCCCCGCTTGCGTGAGCATAGGATTCGTACTACTAAAAACAAGACTATAAGCACAATCAAACCAACTCCTCCGAGAACTGATGCCAATATGATCACATTTTTATTACTCTTCTTCCCAGGAGGTGCGGCTGGAGGAGGTTGTGTAGAGTTTGGCTGCCCAAAATTATCAAAACTCAAACCCCTATCAGCATAAAACGATGAACATTCTGCCAAAGTCCTCTGATTCTTCAAATTTCGGAGACAATTTAGGTCAAGAGATGCATTGGTGCCAACATAGCCTGGTATCCCACCTTGAAAATAGTTTCCTGAAAGATCAATAACACCAAATTTCCCAACTAATGGTGCAAGGCCCCCATACATTAAATTTTGAGAAATATTGAATACTGCAGCAGTAGCATTAGCATTCGAGCTAGAATTGGGCAGCAAACCAGTGAAATTATTGCCAGAGACATCAAGAAAACTCAGCTGGGGCATTGACCATAGCACATCAAGAGAACCACCGAGTAAATTGTCCGCAATTAAGATGCTCTGCAAGTTCTTCAACCCCCTCAAACCCGAAGGCAGCGTGCCTGCCAATAGATTGGAGCTGAGATCAAGGTCAACCAAGCTATCGAGGCGCCCAAGTTCAGGAGGAAAAGAAGAAGACAACATGTTGCTGGAAAGATTCAGAGATTGAAGCTTCAGGAGGTTTCCAATGCCAGGAGGAATTGAGCCGGATAAGTAATTCCCAGAAATGTCAAGAACGGAAAGGTTCCCAAGATTCCCAAAAGATGTGGGAATGGATCCAGTAAGCCGATTTTGAGAAAGGTCAAGGACTGAAAGGCGTAGCAAGTTGCTCAAAGTAGCAGGAATTGTCCCAGTAAGGTTATTATGAGACAAAGACAGAGCAGTGAGATTGGTAGAATTTCCAAGACTGGACGGAATAGGACCATTTACAGAAGAAGAAGTGAGATCAAGAAGTTGCAGAGACCCAAGGCTTTGGCCAAACCAGTCGGGAATGGAACCCGGAAGCAAGAAATTGGAGGCATTAAAAGAGTTCAAAAGGGTCAAATTGGCTAAAGCATCGACAGAAAATTGTGGGTTTTGACTACCAAGTCTTGTTCTTCTAAACCCAGAAATGTTGATCCCTACAACTCTACCATTACTGCATTCAACACCCCTCCAAATGAAGCAAGGGTCTGCCTTTATGGGCCAATCCCTGCTCCTCAAACCCAAAGACGATCTGAGCTGAAGCAGAGCAACTCGCTCAGCTTGTGAACTCAATGGCTGACTCGGTTGCTGAAATGTGGGCTCAAACAGCAACACCACCCACAACAACAGGGCACACGATACTATGCTCCGCTGATCCACCATGGCTCATAAAGATCCAACCATGCCCATTTTCAATCTCTCTCGGCCTTTATCTCAAACATGTACGTGGTGCTCTGTTTGACTGTCATGAAAGAAATCCCACCCAGAATTACACAAAAACAAGCACAACAATGCATTTCTCTTTCTAAAGTCCCTCTCTCTCTCTCTCTCTAAAACAAATATGGAACAAGACGAAATGGAAGACTTACCTGATATTCACACGCTTTTGAATCTTCACAAAAACCTGTTGGGGGAGGCAGACAAATCAGTTTTCCACTTTCTATTGCTTTCTTTGCCTTTTCTCTCTCTCTCTCTCTCTCTAAAATCCTCCTTCAGTTTCTTCGGTTGACAAATCAGAGAGAAAATGAAAAACCCATTAACAAAAATGATAAACCCATTTAATTAATTCTTAATACAAATAATTCTAGAGAGAGAAAGTGGCTGGTCCTGGTCTACGACTGTGGGAGAGAGAAAGCGCTTACTGTGGACTACCAACAAGACAACAACAACAAAGAAGTAGGCTGCTTCTTCTTGCTCTTTTTAAGTATTACAAGAAAAAAAAAACAGAGAGAGAAATAAAAGGCTTAATTTTCTCTCTTTCTTTTTTTGTTAATGGTGACAGTGATGGAAAGTTGAAGTGTTGAATCACACTGTGGCCTGGTCCGGTCGGGTCGGGTCTGGACCAGTGGATAAGTGGTGATGATGGGTCCGACAAAGACTGAACCAGGTCCGGCGCCGGTAGTGGGATTGGTTTGACCTCCGGTAATCCCGCCCATTCCAGCTAAGCGCCCCCATCCCCCATTGTGTATTTTTTTTTCTTTCCTAATTCTCTTCCTTTCGGCAATAATAAATAAAATCTTCAGAATTATTGTGCCAACTGTTTAGGAAATTTACTGAAGAGGCCCTTCTGTGATTTCTATGCTGTCAAAGCAATGGAAATGCCTGTCATTACTCATCAGAAAGAAACCATGGAAACGATTTTGTGCAGAAGTGAAAAGGGTGGCACTTTAATGGCACTACATGATCCTCATTTATTTGTTTTTGGTTAGTTTTAAAGTTTCTCATTTAGGGAGATTGCAATTTAAACCTAGAGTGATGTAGAGAGGTTGAATTTGGTAATCTTCTTCACCAAACAATTTACCCAACTGTTGAAGTAGGATATCTAGTTTTAAGGCTAATTGATGGTTATTGACTTATTGGTTGATTCACAATACATTTGTATGGATTAATCATGTCTGCATTATCTTCATCATTCTTTCATTGTTTTATTAGGTAATTTAAAAATTACTCTCGAACATCACAGTCATGTGGTAATCTTATCAATTGCAATACAAATAAATGCGTTAGGATAAATACACCCACCGATAAAACCAAGACTAACTAATAATTTCTCCATTCTCGTCGTGCCTTAATGAACTCCATTAGTCTTGATTGTCTCTTTTGATTATGATTTTGTCCTTCATGATTAAATGATATTTATTGTATGAAGTCAATACACAAAAAAGGAGCATGCATTCATATAATCATATATACACGAAATTTTTCTAGAGGATTATGATAACCACATAAATACTTTTGTCATTATCTTGCGTTGCTTTATTTACATACAAAGCATTGGGACAGATGAATGGACTATGATGGTAAATGAGATTAGGTATGAATTATTACTTTGAATGATTCTAACAAGTTAACACCACAAAGAATATACATTTAAAGAAATAAATCAACCACTTCATTATATTATTTTGGAAATGTAAATCATAATTGTTTTGGTGCCTTATATCCAGAAGAAAAGAATCATAGTTTTTGGGCCTTTTAACATATTGTATATTTGTATATCCTACATATGAAGGGAGTTATCATTTGAATTTAGGACGTATACAAATATTTTGTTGAAAAAAAATATATCTTTCTACGGGTATGAATTTGAAGGTTTTTTTTTTTAAGAAAAGTATGAGTTTAAAGTTTTGATTAAGCAATATTTGTTGTCATTTAATTTTTGTCATTAGAAGAATCAAGAATCATATATAGTTGATGATCCCAAAATTTATGTGACAGAACGTTTAGCATTCTGGGATAGTGCAATGAGTCATCAATCAAAGATATATCAATTGTATGAGATATGTCATGCCTTGATCATCACCAATTCTCCATCATGGCTTGATCACATTACTTAAATTCTTAATGTCTCCTTTGATTATTATTCTTGTATTCTGTTTATGGAATGAAAATCTATATAAAAAATAAAATAAAAATATTGTTTCTATTATGAAATCCATTGCATTATTATGGTACTTCGGGAAAGCATAGCTGGTCATTCCACAATTTTTTTTTATCCTCACCCCATCAATTTTCATTTGTCAATTAGATTTGAACTCATGATCTCTACTATATTATTTTGACAAATAACAAACAGATCACATATCACCGGCATCATTCCACAATTTATGAAACAAAAGAATCAATCATCAATTAAGGATCATTATAATTATTATTTTCAACCAATTGGTCATCCACAAAAATTAGAAGAAATTAAAGTGTATTCTCTTTCCCTTGCTCTGCTAGGGTTTGGTATTGCAAGCATGAATGATGGCTTCCTTCAAGATTTTCTAAGGCAAATCGAGCACCTCCCCTTGATTCCCTTATGGTTCTTGGGTGGAGCTAGCACCGAGAGCTCATCTCTCTCTCCCTCCTATGTGGTTTTCATCGGGATTTGTGTTCCTTAGGTACATTGGTACAAGGGTTTTGCTTTGGAATTTTTCGACCCTTGTGGTTTTTCTTACTATGATCGGGGATCCCTATTTGCTCTCTGACGTTGCGCTATGGTATTATGGTTGGCATATTTGTGCAATTGAGTGTTTTTTGTGGTGGAACCAGTGGTGGCCTTGGCTACTGCTTTTGTGTTGCTTTCTCTACTCTGACAAACCTCGTTTGGTTAACATAAATGAAATCAATTTTTTGCTCTTTCCTTAGGTATGAAAAATTGAAATTCTCATTAGTTTTGCTTTCAAGTATTTAGTAACATTGGAAAAATAGTCAAAAATTCTCTAAAACTTTGTAATAAAGGCAGGAAAGTAAGCAGGAAAAATGATTCCCTTTGAGTATGGAATGAACCAATTTTCCCCTTATTTTTTCTTCAATCAAGAAAGTATTTTATTTTCTTTTGCATTCTAAATATAAAAAATGATTGAGTTTCTTTTCTCAATGCCTCAATTATGCGAACCAAACGAGACATGTTTGGTACATATCAATGGTTGTGCTTTAGATCTAACTTAGAGCATGTCCAACAGCTTTCCTAAAAATTATTTATTATAGGGACTCAAAAGTTAAAATCTCTATAATTTTTCTTCTATTCCAACAGGTTCTCTATTATATTCTCTATAATTTATTATCTACAATTAAATATGGTATTATTTTAAAATTTAAAAAATATAATCAAATAATTAATTATGAAAATGAATATATTTGGAAAGAGGAAAGAGGAAAGAGAAGAGTGTAAAAATTTCCAAAAAGATGTTTCTCTATAATTTTAGATGTTGCTGTAAATATAGAGATTTTTATTTTCTCTCTCTTCACTATCTCTTAAATAGAGATAGGTATATGGAAGCTATTGGAGCAAAAAAAGACTTAATTTTACCTAAACTATAAAAAAAACAAATTATAGGGAAGTTGTTGGAGATGCTCTTAGGTTGGGAAAAAAGGTTCACCAAAATTTACCATCATATATAATCCGCTCCAAAATTCAGAAGCGAATCGGCAAACCAATTTCTTTCACAATGAATTAATGTGGAAAATTTGGAATGACGTTTGACATATATGGAAGAAAATGAATGAGATTGAAATACACTAATGTTACTATGCTAATTAATTTACATTTAATACAACTGATATCATGAGTTCGTTAAATATAGAAAGTATGTTGTATCCAATACAATTGAGATTGTTCCTTTGATTCTAATCGATCAAGTAATGAATGCAAGGCCAAGGTAGCTTATACGCCAGTCAATTTCTAACGAAAAACTTGATCTCTGAACAATTAACTAGCAAAAACAATCCATTAACAACCAATTGAAGCTCGTTTAGATGCAAGGGTTTAGGGAGCCATGCGTTGAGCACAAGGCGAACTATTCTTTCGCCTTTTACTAAAGAATACCGTGTGCGCGGCGCTTTAAATGACATACGCTTATTTTTGGAAGGGTGCCCCTAAAAAAAAGATGCAAGGGAAAAAATAACCTATAAACTGAAAATTTATTTCTAAACCCAACTAGCTAACAATGTCTTTAATCACAAGAAACAAGGATTGCCGAAACGCTTAACAATGAAATCAATTTAAGAATCCAAGCTTCAATCCTTAGGGTCTGAAGCATGAAAGGAAGCCCAAAGCGTCGAGCAGAAGCTAACACGAACCAAGATGGGATCGAGTACGATGCGGCAAAGCCACCTAGAGATCCTAATCTGCTTTGCTATTTTGTTTAGGAGAAGCTAGAAAATGGCACATGCCGGATTTGTGGTCATCTCTTCCTCTTGGTGTTCTGGAGATTTATAGCTTATTTTTGTATTATTGTGGTTAATTAGAGGAATGTTAGGTCTATTGATCTAACTTTGGGTTATAAGTAGACTTTTATGGCTCATGCGTGATATTGTAATCCTACTTATAATTTTCTTTATACTTTTATAAAAGTTATTGATGTTTAACTTTCCTTCTACTAAAATATCTCAAATAGATCGAGGCTGGTGCAATTGTGCAACCAAAAGAAACCAACTGTTGAAAGCTGCGTGTATCGCCCTCTTGCCAAAAAAAAATTTAACTGTTTGAGGATTGTATGTATTCATCGATTATGATGCAAATGAACATTTTCAATTGCTCTAATTAATTGTTAAATTAAAAATGATCATAAATAGGAATTTCATATATATGAAAAAATTAGGAGTACTAAAATAGTTGAACAAAAAATAAAAAGGAGGTACTAAAACAAAGATAAACTAGCCCCATTTACACAAATTGACCTTTAGGACCTATCTTGTAAAGCAAGGCATCATTTGGTTTTGGTCAATGAGTCAACCCTCAAAGCCTACCGGCCTATAGCAGAAGTGCAATATCTAGTCTTTGTAACCCAATCTTTGAACATTTCCAATGGATTTGCCATTTGGGTTTTTTCCTAGTTGTCCAAATTAGTAAGTCAGTCAACCACTAGCTACTTGTTCATGAGGTTATCGACATATATTTTCAAGTCACCAAGTGCACCACTTGCTCCAAACTCTATTTGAATTCATGCATATAAATTTATAAGTGCACTTGCATCATTTGCATGCTCTTTTTCTAAATGTCGGCTTCTATATATGTCACCATCGCTCTAATCAAAAGGCTACACGCTTCTACTTCCAAAATTACATATATCTTTCTTGCTACTTGGAGCAACTAATCAAATATAGACCCAACGATAAAGTAGGTTACTTATAGTTTATAAAGTCAATTAAAAATCAAAACCAACGCGTTTGTACAAAAAGGGTACGTAGAGAATACTATATACACAAGAAGTTCAGATCTTTGATGATTACCCTCCATCTTTCTCTATAAAGAATCTTCATTTTTGTACAAATTAATTGAACCAAATCAAATCGTTTAGTTTGTCACTTCATCTTCATCTTCGATCAATTCTTCATCACAATTATTACTATTTTTGTTTTTGATAATTCTTGACTTGATGAAGGTAATGTAATTGTGAACGATGAAAATCTTCTTCAGACGCTCCCAAATATTTTGTCATAAAAAATTGAAGACTAAAAGAAGCCAATCGAGTTCGCAATACGTACCCTAGCTACACGTGTTCATATGTCTACTATGCATCTCAATTTTTAATTCAACTGATTATTACTAGTCTTGTATGTTTTGGTTTTGCTTTTTGAATTTTTGAATTTTTTTTTTCATAAGGGTTTTGACTTCATTTCGCATCTGATTTTTCCCTTATGTGCGTAGAGTAGACGTACACATTCGTTTTCCTCACAAGTAGTTGAGATGTGGTGGAGCATATGAAGGAGTTGATATATACACGACCATTCTTTGATTCGAACTCCTTTGTTAAGTTTTTTTTTTTAAATTCAAATCTCCTTTGTTAAGTTAAATGATATTGATGATCGATGAGAGAAAATCCTTAATGATGTTGTGCTTATTTTATGTCAAACAGTTAGCTGACTTGAGAACAGTACGTACGGCCTTCCTTCCATTCCACCATCTTCAACTTAAATCATCCCTCTATTATATATATATATATATATATATATGTCTACTTCACGTGAACATCCACACGTGAATTAAAATGCGAACACTAAAAAATGATACGGTTATTTTCATCCTACAATTTTCTCACTAGATCTTATATATAATGAAATTTTCACTAATTAATAAGTCACATTTGTGTGGTTTTACTAGTAGAAGCACGTACAGTAAAAGAATAGTCTTGTAAGTAAATCGATCTTATTAACCGGTTAACGGGTGACCTCCACGGTCTCTTAATTTCTCTTTCTTATAATAGGCAGTTTTATATTTTCAAAAAAAAAAAACAGTTTTATATAGCAGCATTAATATTAATATATATGATGATCATCTAGGAAATAATTAATGTGATCGAGTAAGCTAGCATGAACCAAACTAGTCATATGGCAGATTAGAATATATATAATCCCAGATCGAGGGGATATCAATTAACTACTATAGCTTAGCTACGTACGTACTAGTGGCCTGGATTCAGATCCCAATCTACGCATGCATTATTGCATATATATACGATATACCTTTTGACAGTTTGGATTTCAGCTTTACGTACATACCAGACGCAAATCGATTTAATGGATCTTTGACTGATCAACTCCAAGGACCATCGATCACCAGCCAAAATTTAGTAGCTAGTTAGCCTTCAAATAATACATTCATTCATTTTACCCAGATTAATTAGCAGCAGAAACAGATATCAAAGTTAATAATCTACTTGTTCATCCAACTTTAGCGATGGACGTAATTAATGTGTTTTACTGTTTTGGTGTCACAGTACGTAAAAAGAACAAATTAATTAAGAAGATTATTAGGGTACTGATCATGATCTCCAAAAAGAAAAGAGAGATGAAGATATTAAGGGTATATTTTCACAACTGAAACGTGGGCGCTTGTTTGTCCTTAATTGGTTATTCTACTTTGACATGATCACCTAATATAATTAAGTACGTTTTAGGGTATAATATATTTTGAAAAGCAAAAAGCAAGATCATAATGTGGATACCATGACTGCAGTGATCTTCAGGTGTCTGCACTATACTTTGACACTTAGTGGTGTTCACGCATTATACTCTTGCATGCGATGTATATCCATCAGTGTATCGATATATGGGTGCCTGCGATGTGATCGATGGCCGGTATAGATAGATAGAGAGAGGAGAGAGAGAGAGAGAGAGAGAGAGAGAGAGAGAGAGAGAGAGATGATTACCTGCCTGATTATGTTTTCTGGGTTTAGTTACCAAGGATCGATGGAGTCCATGCAATGCGGCAATGGAGGATTATGGCGTGGTCATGGAGTCCATCTATGGAGATTGAAAATCCACCAGACCACCATCGTAGCCATGACTAAACACCACCAGTCCACCACCAAAAGCATCCGCGCGCAAAGAACCCTACAACTAAAAATTAATACTCATAGACGATCCGAATCTATATAACATGATTAGTAATTAGTAGTCCTGACAAGGATAAATAAATGATGCATAATTTAATCACCTATGAAAGGGTTATAAATCCCATTAATATTTACAGAATCATTATTTTTTTAATCCTTTCTTCTGATTTTACTAATAATTAAGCACTTCTTTGTTAATAAAAAAAGAAAAATAAATACAAAAGAGAGAGAGAAGAACATGGATCTTAAAACATGGAAGAAAAGTGGTGGATGTGGTCCTAGACTCTTCTTTGTTATTTCAAGTCCATGTGATCCTTATAAGGTAACATGTTACATGAATTGAATGCTTGAGCAATCTAATCCCTAGCCAATACCCATCATCATAACCCTAATAAATAATTACCCCCCATCTTACTAACTAATCTGAATAGGACACCTTAGTTGATATGCTGCTATCACATATATATTTTGTTACGATTTTTTAAATGCTTCTTAAGTCTAAGGACTAATTTGCAGTTGAGAATGTAGTTAAAACGCTTCCCCCCTAGCCAGCCACATAATAAATTGAAATTTAACTCAAATTCGCAGTCGACAGAATTTGAACTCAAGTACAGGTGTTCCACTCCTGGAGACTTTTATCAACTCGACCACTAATTAATGATGATTTACTGCTATCACATATCGTTGCGAGTCGTAATTTTGGCACCATATAAGATCTATTTGTTTTCTTTTTTGCTTCTTCTGAACGGAATGTGCAACATCAATTCCTCACTTGGTCTCCATAATGATTACAATTGTCCTATGAATTATAGAAGTGGGTTTGCTTTTTGGCCAAAGAAAACATAAATGGGCATGGAAATGCAGATTCTAGATGTGAAGGAAGGAGGGAGATGATTCAATTAGGGTTGGCTAGGCCTACAAAAATTTATAATGATATGATAACACCCAACAACAGCTTTTATGGCCACGATATTTTCATCCTTGAAAGGGAGGTGCTTAGCTCCCACCGGGGCAGGGCACTTTGTCTTCGATATAAAACTAATGAGAGAGAGAGAGAGATAAACACGAAAGAATGATAGCTAATTTCATTCATTTCTTTCTTATTTTGCGATGTGTTTTTTTTTTTTTTGAGGAAGATAAAATTCATTCAATAAGCCAGAGGTGAACATACATCAATTCCTAGAATCCATTTATTATACATTATGGGGAGCTAAAGAAAAAGATAAGCAAAACTCATTTAGTCTAGAAAGCTCGATTCAAACAATCGAGCCTACAAAAATAAAAGTTTCTAAGCATCTAGAAGGGTAACACAACTACAAAAATCGCCTGAGCACTCAATTGTGGTATAACTTCGCAATTGTCTTATAAATGAATCAAAGCTTCCACCATTGTAGGCACACCACCACAGCAAAAACAACTCATAGCTTCACCTTGTGTTTAGTAGGAAAACAAAGGTCAGCTGCTGCAAACAAAACTATCCGCCAGAATCCCAAATTTTGAAACCAGAAAAAAGAAGGCCACGCAACCCACTTGTGAAGGGTACCCAAAAAAATTGGGACACCCAATAGAGGTGAAAGATGACCGGACCTGCACCACCACCCAATAGTCGATCAGCCTCAACAGCAACCAGAAACAGACCAAAATCGCGCCTCTAGAAACCACCACAACCATCACCTGCCAACCATGATCGCAACAAGAAAAAGCCAAGGATTGACAACGGAACAAACCGCCCCTGAAACCGGATCGCGCCACTCGATGGACCACCGAAACAACAAAGAGAACCGAACTGAAAACCGACTGATGCCGACTCTGAAGAGAACACTACTCCCTAGGGCGACGATGGAAAGGCCAGCCAGGACGGCGACGGCTAGGATTTAAAGAGAGAGAACTCTCTCCCATTGCGGTGTGGTCTCATGATGTAAAACTATTCGTTTATAAGTTTCCTTATTAAAAAGATATCTTTGTAAGAAAAACAAACTAAATCATTTATTTTTCTTGAGTGGAAGATGTCAAATTTCATATGGAGCGAAATCCACTCCTTCCGTGCGCGACAAAAAGAGTCACTTCAGGTGTTTCAATTATCATACTGTTCATAGCATAATCAGACCGAAAGTACAGATCTTGGAACATTTAAAATTTAAAAAGGGGTATAATCATCTGAATTACCTTAAGACTAAAAAGGCACAAAGCTTGTAGTTTGAGTGACCGGCACCTTTTCCTTCAAGACTAATGAAGCCTCTTTGGCCTGGGCGCCTGGCTCCATAATAACCACACGTCCACAACTCCACACCATTAAATTGATATATATTAAGTTTTTTAATCTTCATATCAAATTCATGAATTTCTTAACTACTAGGTTCTCTATCAAATAAATAGACAAACATAGTATGGATTAAATGGAAAATTATCACGATGATGAACAAATTAATGTCTATAATTTTCTTCTTCTGATTGTTGTTGAACTCGATCATCTTTGAGAGGTCGCTCCAAAAATAAATGGATCCAAGACATAATGTTTCATAACTCAAAACTATTAAAATTTAAAAACTAAACCCTAGTACTTCAGATGTCTTTTTTTAATTTTTTATCTATGACGTTAATTAATATAGACGCACACACACATCATATCTTAAGGAAATCGAACTTATGATTTCTTTTGAGACAACTTTGATGTCAAACCACTACACTAACAATTTTGAATCGAATATTTTTTCTTTGATTTTTTTTCCCTTCCTTTTGAGACTATTTTGTTTTCAAACGAATTAACAATATGGAGATGTAGCACATTTTATGTGATTAAGAATCTGAAAAGGTCTAGTATGCTGAGGGAACGGGTCAGATTAAGAATGTCTAACTTCATCATTGTGTACACATCATAATGTAGCACACTAATTAGAAGGTCAACTCCTATTAAACTATACACAAATTTAACATCATTTAACACATGTACGTGTTTGACCCAACCACTAATATCTGAATGAGTTATACAATTAGAGCTTTTTTGACTGAAAAATATCTGCTGGGTTCAAGTTGAAGTGATGATTATTGAAGACTCGCGTGAATAAATGGATATGTGTCATTGTCTTGAATCTCTTGTTCGATTAATCGATTGTGGTCAAATGTTTGTTAAGGAATCTAATTTTAAGGTCGACCACATAAAATGGAAGTTAGTCAATTTTTTAGACCTCTCCGAATGATTAAATGATGTTCAATTTAGTTATATTTAACTTATGTAATACTTATGCAATGGATGGTTCAAAATTACAAATTAGTAGAGAACATTGAAGGTGGATGTCACTTTTAATGTATATTTGCGCATAGTTTTGAAGTACTTCTAAGCTATTATTGAGGATCGGAAGATCTCACATTAGAAAATTAAAAAAAAATATAACTTATAAGTGTAAGTGAGTGGCTTACTCAATTACTCTCAATTATATCGAAATTTTTTGTGATAAAATTTAACATCTAATAGTTGGTTAAGTTAAGACAATATCAATATAGCGTGTAAGCCACAAACTACGCTCGTCCCTCTTTAACAGTTTTGACCTCAGTTGAGCATGCAGATCGAGGCACTCATAATTCTCAAATGTAGTTGAAGATTGCGGCTCCTATGTGAAACCCTAGTAGAGGGGATAAGGATAAGCACTTCTGTGCTGGTTCTTTAAATGAGTATTTCTAACTAACATGTGCATAATTGCATATATTAATATTTTAATTAAGAAAGGAAAATAAATAGCATTTTCTTCATCTCATGATTTCATCAGATCAAAAATATTTATATATACGGGGCATATTCGATAAGGACGTCCATATTTTTTTAAGTGTTAACATAGTCACTCCAACAAACACATAATAGATTTCAACAAACAAAAACTGTTATTAGATTATTCTTTAATAATTAACTTTACCAAATTTCTATCTTATTGAAAACTGTTTGGTCATATTGCTTTTGAAATTGAACAAATTTCAATAGACAAACCAGCTACCCAACACCGAATATATTGAAAATTTCTTAGAAGGAAAAAGTTTATACATACAAAATTAAGCAAGCAACCCAGCCTTCTTTACAATTATCTATTCCATTCATAAAAGATAAGGAAGAATATGTAAGAGTTCTGAGAGTTTGACAGTACCGAAAGAAGATCAAAGTCACAACAAACTAACCACGACTACTATATTACTAATATTATTTTATAAAATAATGTAGTTCCTTGTGTAGTTGGGTTCAATATTATTTTATGCAGTATGCATATATGTGGTTTTATTTAGCCCACCCTCAATTTGAAGTTATTCTATAGTCCAATTGAGAAACAGAAATTTAGTCCTCGCCTACATCAATTTCTAGCTCCGCTCTTAGCCTTGGACCCTAACAAAACTTGCATAAACATGTGCGAGCTAGTACGTTGTATGGTTTCTTCAGGTGGTGGCGAATGATGATATATATATGTTTGATCCTATTTCCATTATTGGAAATTCATGATGGAAGTTTTGAATTGAACATGTATAGTTTAGAAGTTGCTAGAACTCGATCCAGCTGGTACACTTTATAGAATCAATTGTGGAACTAAGCAAATGTCGGACCAAGCTAGGTAAGTAATCAAGTATCTTTTTGGCTACCCAGAACATTAAGGACATTACATCTATGCATGAAGGATTATCAAAGCTATATATCCCCACAATTTCAAACTTCCGTATACAAATTCAACTCTGTGGATTTTCTCATTACAATTTTATATTGTGAGGATTATTTATTAGACTGGAATTTTGATGCAAGGAATTCCAAAAATTATTTGGCCAACTCTAAATTTGAGTGCGTCCCGGAGATTGCCTCGAAATTGTTACTAACCAATGGAGGAAAAAAAAAGTACCCAGTTTCGACTTGAGGGGAAGGGCGAGAATCGATCTCTTACCGTAGATGTAGAGTAACGTGATCTACCATTTAACGTTCCTAGTAACAAAATAAAAAGTTCAGTACCTAGCTAATTTTTGCAGAAGCAATACCTTATCTATCATGCTTGAGTTGCTAATATGTATAAATAAGACTAATATTATAAATTCACCAAAAGAAACAAGGAAAAATACTGCATCACTTTGATGCCTTTAGGAAAGAAATGAGTGCTCATCTGCAGGCTTTTCATCTTTATCTGAGCATTATCAATTGCTACCTTGAGGAGGCCCATTTTAAATAGGACATTTGCAAATGCGTATGTAGGTGTTTCTGATTGAGGGTTACTATGGACACTCAAGTATGTTATCTGGACACCCAGTCCCTTTTTTGTTAGAACCGAAAGAAACAATAGAATGGGTAAAGCAACCTTGCCAACCTCCCAACCTGAGGGGAGGAGACGACGGGTTCTTCTGTTGGCTGCCGGTGAGGCTTGGCAGTTGAGTTGAGTGGAGTTGAAGATCTGGATAGTGTTTTTTTTTTCTTTTCTTTTTTTTGCTTTAATTTTGTTTTCAATTCTTCTTAAAGTTCATGTTAGTTTTGACAAAAAAAAATGTTCATGTTAGTTGTTTTTATCCATCTGATTAAAATGTCATGACCAAAAAAAATGTCAAGTGGTCAAAGGACGGCGCCAAAGGCGAAAGGTGACATCATTGGAAGTGGTCAACTGGCGTTTCAGGAGATGCGGCGTTGAGGTGGAAATTGGTGGTGTGGATGGAGGTGGAAGAAGGGAAGATCATCCGAAGATGTAAAGAGAACAAAAAAGAAAGGCAAAACTGAAATTTTCATGTAAAATTTTTGAAGGGCATATTCAAATAACAAACTTGGAGGTTTGAATAGTACTACGCTTGAATTTAATTGTTGACACAATTTGAAGGGGCTTTTTGTAGTTTGATGTAGGCTTACTAGAGAAAACTTTATAAGTTTTTTTTTAAAGTAACAAAGTAATGTCAATTAATTAAATTTTGTTGGTGTTTCATTGGACTCTTTTTTTTTATAGGAAAAACGATAATGTTTATCCCTATGTTTCCTAGATGCCGGTGAGATTAAACTTGTAACATCTAGAATGTTTGTTTTTGCCAATAACCAACATGTCAAAAGTGTTAATGTTAATGCATATATATATAGGATTTTCCTTCCACCACAGAACTCTGCAAATTTTTAAAATGAGGAGCTCCGTAGTGGAGAAGATATGTATATATAGCTCCAAAGTACCGACACTTCAAAATGGTGATGTGTCACGTGTCCGATACACTTCGACACTTTCTGACACTCTTTCGACACGTGTCGGGGCTATGTTGGTTGACTTTGACTTTCCGACACTTATACGGACACGGCATCGACACGTGTGTCGTCATAATCTACACTCCTCCGACACGTTTCAATTTTTTTTCTTTTTAAAATTGTTTGTTAGTATATAATTACAATTTTATAAATTCTAATGGGCCTAACCCAAAAGCTATCTAACCTAGACCACTAGACTTGTACATAAACTAAAAAAAAAATAATGTTTTCAAATTATTGCGTGTTATTTTGTGGGTTTTAAGGTATTTTTTATTTAAATAATTTTTTTATATTATTATTTAAATATTATATATATTATTTTAATTGTCATGTCGACAACGTGTCTTGTTCTAGTTTTTTGAATTATGCCATATCGTTTCGTGTCATGTTACCGTGTCCGTGTCAATGCTTCGTAGATATATATTTAAAAAAAAATAAACTAAAACCTCTAAACACAAAACTAAAAATAAAAAAAACTAAAAATAATATATTTTATTTATTTATAAATCTTTATTCTTTTACAAAATTTCGATTCACTCCATATTTACAAACACTACTTAATCAATATTATTTTTTTAAATTTTAAAAATATGATTAACAAATTTTTTTTTATTTTCAATTAGAAAATTTATTTCAAAATTTTTTTTTTATATTTAGACAGTAATCAATAATTAGATGGACTATTTGATTCTTCCAATTTATTTTAGAAGAACAAGATTTTCTAGTCTGGGATTGGGGGTAAAACTATTTAAATAACAACTTTTAATTTATATTTAAGGAATTTACCAATAATAATAAAGATAACTGATTTCAATGAGATAATTAATTTAACTAGATATTAATCAATAATTTAATAGGAACAACAATTAATACCAACTAATACTTATAATAACAAAAAAAGACAAATAAAAACCCAAAAAAAGGAAAAAAACTATAATTTTTTAATAAAAAAAAAACCTTTTTTAATTTTAATTTTAATTTACTCAAGAACAAAAAATAATAAGTTTAATAAAATTGAAAGGAAGAAAAACATATACATAAGAGACTAAAATAATCAAATAAAAACAAAAAAAATAAAAAAAAAACCAAAAGAAAAATAAAATATAACAATCAATAATTTGGAAGTATCGAAATATAAGAATATATCAACTAATAATATACCAAAGGAAAATATAAAAATTTATTTTAAAAAAATTTAAAAAAAAATAAATAAAACAAAAAATAAACCAAATTTTTTAAAACTAAAAAACACCCTTATAAACAACACACACTATATAAACAATTAAATCAATAAAAATAAAAATTTTGATCTATAACATACTTCTCACAAAATAAAAAAAACACTTTATATACCTATATCCAAAAAACCATAAAAATGAAAAAACAAATAACAAATTATCAAACCAAAACCAATAAAAACCCCAAAAGAAATCATAACTAAAAAAAAAAATAAAAAAAAAATATAATTAATTTTTTTTAAAGTTCTTGTTTTTAAAAAGGAAAAAAAAAAAAAATATAACCACCGAGAGAGGCGTGGGAGAAGGACGAGGACGAACCAGGGGGGGCCGGGTGGGGGCCGGGGGGTGTTCTCGGTGAGCAAGAGTGAGAGGGGGTTAACCGCGAGATTGGGTGGTGATTTGGGGTTGAGGGGGAAATTGGTTGAAGGAGTGGGGGGGGGCGCGGATCTTCGTTTAGGACGGGGGAGTTACTTGGCTGGTTGGGAGGACGGGGATCTTGTGGGGTGGGCCGCCCCGGGGGTATTAGCCCGGGGGGTTAAGAAACCTATATATAATAACAGTTTAAGATGACTATATAATATAAGGAATCCAATAAAGATTAAGACAGATTAAGGTTTCAATCGAGATAATAATTTAACGAGTATTTAGCTCAAGCTAGTTAAAGGAACAACAATAAGGATTACCACAACGATAATAAGCCAAGCACCACACCCCCCGATTTGCGGCGCTTTTGGGGAAACGGCTGGGGGCCGGCGGGCCAGCGTAAGGTTATTTCCTCCCCCCACAAAGCAAAGGCAACGAAGGGGCACCAGCGGGACGTAGATATATAATATATATTTTTCTACTATATAGGATTATGCACTTTTAAAAATATATAATTTGAATGTCAGTTGTCAGATCTGTTTAAATTATTTGATCTGACAGTTGACATTATAACTATATATTTTAAAAGTGCATAGTCTTATGTAGTGGGAAAAATCTGAGTATATATATGTATATATATATATATTATGTATAAGAATGAACTTGACAACATGCAAACTTTAGATCCTAAGTCACACCGTTCGAACGGTAAAATAAGATTGTTCAAATGGCCCATGCATATCAGTTGTATTTTGCATATCCACGATAATTAATTGGGTATATATATATATAGGAAAAATCTTCATATAGTATCTAAACTATCACCAAATGCAATTTTTGGTACATGAATTTTCATAAAAAATCGGATAATACTTGAACTATTCCTATGTTTCCCTTTATAGTATTTTCGTCAAATATTCCATTAAATTGCTTATGTGGCATGAACAAACTTGATATACATGTCTAACTTCTAAGAGATGTTAGATTTCCAACGACAATAAGGAAGATTATCCAAAAACTTGTACTCCAAATCAATCTGATACCCAAATATATTTGTACAAAGCAAGTAAAAGATGAGAAACTACAAGACATTTTTACCTAGTTTTGATTTTCGAAGTATATCTAACTTGCAATATGTGTGTTGTTTATTGAAAGAATCTATTCTGTGCGAATATAGAGCTTGCAATTGCTTTATTTTCTTTGGCAAAAAAAAAACTGCTTTGATTTTGTTCTTGATTTTCGATATTTGTGTTGTTGATAATGGATTTCAGAAATGAAATTTAGGTTTTGGAGAAAAATGTGTAATGTCCGGGTGAGTGAGAATGTTACGAAATCCCATCTTAGAGTGGCGAAAATGGTAAATACTATGAAAACCTTATGATATTTGTGGCTTTGACGACATTTGCTCCCTGTTTTGCTTTAATGGGCCAATCAGGCAACAATTTTTTTGTTGAGACCAAAGGGGCATGTTTTTGGTCACTTTATCCTTATGGGTCAATGACCCATCTTTTTAAGCTTTTGCTACAGAATTCGTGACACTTAAAGCAGACATACAACTTTATCTAAATACGGGGAATCATTCCAACTGTTTTGATTTTTGAAGATAAAGAATTAAAGAGTATATAGGTTACTAGATTGGTCAAAACTCCAATGAGGATTGTAGGGTAGGAAAGGGAGGGTTTGGGAAACACCATCAAAACTTTGATGCATGCAATTGGCCAATCGATACCGGCAATGTTCTATACCAACCACATGAATGCATCCAAAACCTTAGATTAGTTTAAATGACAAAAGTTTCTTTTCGTGTATTGAAATTAGACCGGATTGGCTTAGGGCATCTTCCATTGTATGTCATCTGCAAAATGGTTTTCGTTCTATAAAACTAGAATATTCGATTTGCAAAGAAATTTCACTCCCATGGTAAAGCTATTTATAAAACTCTTATTTATTTTCTTTTTGTCAAAAAAAAATATTAAATATTGGTCTCGGATCTTGTTGAGATCTTCCTAATGGTATGGTTTGTATCATGCCAATATTTATAAAACGTACAATTATAGAAGAGTAATAGTTATTTGCTAATAAAGATAAATGACACAAAGGAGAATAAACTTTTCTTTTCAACAAACAACCGCAAAAAAAACTGTCCAACAAAAAAAAAGAACGGCCAAAGAGAAAGAAAAAAAAAGAATAGAATATAAAAAGATTTGGGTTTGGACGTTTGGTTTTACAAGTAGTGAACGCCATATATGGTTTTCCAATTCAAAAAAAAGACAAATTTAGCTCACGGGTATTGAGAGTTGGCTTATGATGAGAGCATGCCATGCCTTATTCGTGGAAGATGACCTTATTAAACTCATTACAGCTAAACCCCATGTCCCTAAATTTTCTAGGGTTCAATTTTTTTTTTCTTTTTAGAAGGATTTATGGTGTTCAATTGGTTGCGTCTTTTGAAACAAAAAAATCAAAATAATTTTAGAATTGGTAGACCTTTTCTTTTTTATTAGGGATTCTTTGCACATGAAGAATCCCTCAACCCCTCCTGGAGGATAAGCCGAGGAGACTAATCTCCATTTGTGGAACAGGCTACCGCTAACTACTGGTACTTAACATGTGCATAAACCTAAATGCCCCTCAAACTTGCCCAAGTTGGGTTTCGAACCCTGATCTCCTATTACCAAGACGCAAAAATAGTTTTCCCCCAACTTGAATGGTACAAGTTTACCAACTTGACCACACCAAGAGGTAGGGGTGGACTCGGTTTCATCATTTCGGTTTTTTGGTACTAACCGAAACCGCATAGAAAAATTCGGTTAACCGGCATATCGGTTCAATTTGATTCGGTTTTGGTTAATATAAATCGCATTGACTTTAATAAGTTGACTCATATTTTTATCAAAAAATTACATCTTCAATTTCTATTTATATCATTAGTAATTAACTAAATAACATCAATATCTACAATTTGAATGTGAACCAAAAAACATGCATTGAAATTTCAACAAGATAAGAGAAATTAAATATATATTATAGCTTACTCCATATTTTAAATCTACAAGAATAAACAAATAAAACTACAATTAAAATTAAGCTAAAACTTAAATAAATAAAAAGTAGCAATAGAAAATTAAACACATGTAAGAATTATATTATACTACTTGAGAACCTATGATAGCAAATGAAAATTAAGAGGAATTAACATCTTATAATAAAAATATAACTTTTAACTAAGCAACGGTTCGGTTAGGTTTTTTTCGGTTTATCATAAGCACTAACCGAAAATCGCACCGCAAATATCAGTTTGGCTCGATTTCGGTTAATTGTTGTCGGTTCGGTGCGGTTCGTCGTTTTGGGTTCCAAAAAGGCCAGCCCTACCAAGAGGTCTTGGTAGACCTTTTTTTAATACCATGAGTCCCACCTCAACTGATCATTCCTCCTGAATCCTGATCGCGGAGAGATGAGAATGCCGTTGGTTTGGAGTTTGGACCAACGTTATGCTGACGTTCGGTTAAAAATTAAATAAGTCGCTTCGCTCTGCTTGTTTAAGAAGGCACGTGGCGACCACCCATTGGTCTGCACCTGTCACCAAATATCTTTAAACTTTTAGTCGTAATATCCAGTCACGATCTTTTGAAATCGTATCGGTATCGGTATTATTATCCATTACAAAACAAAAAACAAGGGGATCTGAGACTGTGAGTCGGCAATGCCTACGCGAGGCCCGTGAGGGCTACGCAACGAGTTTTGTGAAAACAGTCGGGGCAAAAGGGTACTTTCGTACATTAGATATTTTCGAGGCGGTAAATATCTTTAGCAGCATCACGTGGTCTGTAGGCCCCACCTAACACGTCCCATTCATTTTCTTTTTCTCCCCGTTTTAACCCGAGTTGGCAACGCACCGACGTCGCTTTGGCTGTTTGGTGACGCGTAAGTGCTGACGTGTCCATCGAAACCGGGCTCAACAGCAAGCCCGGCCCTGATTTGTGTAAACCCTAGTTAGCACGGTGCGCATTCGCATAGGGCCCAAACTAACCCTAGTTGAGGGGGCTAGCTCTGCTATTTAAACAGTGTTTGGGGATCCCAGTCCTTCGTGCTCTCTCAGTTTCTTACTCTCTTCCTCCTAGTTAGAGTCCTCATCTTTTCTAGGGTTTCATTTTTCGCTATGGCCTCTGCCGAGATTGAGTTCCGTTGCTTCGTCGGAGGGCTCGCCTGGGCCACCGACAACGAAGCGCTCGAAAGGGCCTTCGCTCCTTTTGGCGAGATCATCGAATCGAAGGTCCGTTTGTCGCAGAGATTGGATCGGATCTGACTCAGATTCAGCCCCTTCTGTTCTCTCTCTCTGTGATCTGTGTTTCTATGTTACTTGATCTATGATACTCTGTTACTATATGTCACTATGATTCTTGTGTTTTACTATCTCAAAATCGGGTACGTTCATCTTCATCTTTATAGAATGAAGATCGATCGGTTCCTTTTGTTTCATTTTTTTAATTCAATTTATGTATTTTACGATTCCGGCTTGTGTTTATGCTCAGATCTGATTTGATTTTGTGTTTGTTTTCAGATCATCAACGACCGTGAGACCGGAAGGTCCAGGGGCTTTGGCTTCGTCACCTTCAGCAATGAGAAGGCCATGAGGGACGCGATCGAAGGCATGAACGGCCAGGACCTTGACGGCCGCAACATCACCGTCAACGAGGCTCAGTCCCGCGGAAGCGGCGGCGGAGGTGGCGGCGGAGGATATGGTGGCAGCCGAGGAGGCGGCAGCTATGGTGGCGGTGGCGGTTACGGAGGTGGCCGTCGTGAAGGTGGAGGCGGTGGCTATGGAAGCGGTGGTGGTGGTTATGGAGGTGGTGCTCGTCGTGAAGGCGGAGGAGGTGGTGGCTACAGCCGTGGAGGGGGCAGCTATGGAAGCAGCGGTGGTGGGGGTGGCTACGGAGGTGGTGGCCGGGACCGTGGATCTGACGGCGGCAGCTGGAGGAGTTAAATCATTTAGGGTTTGATAGTGGCTCTGGGACTGGTTTAGTTGTTCTCTGTTATGTTTAGGGTTAGTGGGTTTGGATCTTTTGTTTGGTGATGGTTTGTGTGATGTGGTTCTGTTCTCTAATTTTGATCTCTGAAAAAATGGTCACTCTATGTTACTTTTCATGTATTCAGTCCTGAAGAAAATGGTGTTTGAGAAATGAAGTATATGATTCTTCGTTCGCATAATTCTGTGTTTTTTACTTTCTTATTAATTTTCCGTATTTGATTTGTGTGCAATGCTTGGAATCGTAGATAAAAATCTCAAGAGCTAACTTGACCATAATATCCCATGGTTGAAGAACCTTTGTGGAGATAAGGATTTGCCGCTGTTTTATGATTTCTTTATATCTTGTCCATTGTCTTTTGCTGGACTTGAAAATCATTCTATTTCTTTGATGTGTGTATTTTTGGATTCTCAGCCGTTGGATTTGTTCGACAATTATAAATGGGTTCAACGATCGCTTGCTATGATGATTGTTTGATGTGTATCTTTTTGGGTCTGGTACCATCTGTTTTATGATGGATATAAATTTGGCTGGTTGTTGGTGTGATACGATATTGATTAATGGGTCAGAGAATTCAGAGTCGTAATTAAATATACAGATGAAATTTGAATTCCCAAGGTTTATGACTTTTTCGTATTCATTGGAATTTTTTTATGGGAATTTGATCCAGTGCTCTAGTTGTGCTCGAAATCTGTCCGGTAGTGCTGGCCCGTCCTTTTAACGCGCCCGGGGTTGTTATCGGGTGATCCGTCAATGACCCGTCAGTTAACGGGTAGGTTCCGATTTCCGGTTCCGATTTCCGATAAACTCGCAGTTGCGACTTCGTTTTTCACTTGTTATTAATTTTGTTTATTGATTGTTTCTCTTTTTTTTTTGCAATAGTTCTTTTTACTTTTTTAATTTACTTTTAATGGTTGCCTTTGGGCATTTGGTGAAAAAAGCATATTTCCAGTATGCAAATCTTAAAACCTTAAATCCTTTCTTAATACGCAATTGATGTTGCAACAACTGCAGTAACTCAATGAGCTTAGATACCGAGCCAAACGGAACCTCAAACAAATCTCATGATCATGAATCCAAAGGCCAATTTGGCTATGGAGGATATAAAAATAATTTATATGGAGAAGTACATACGTAAAATAATGGAGCTTATGGTTATAATAAGCTTGAATAAGTCGATGATCAATCACTTCGGTTCATCCTTATTAACCCCTTATAGGAGAAATAATAAGGAGATTACAACAGATCTATGAATATCACGTTCAACACTACACTTCGAACTATATGGGTCGTATAACTTGGTTCGATTATTGTACTTTATTAGACGGGAGAGCATTTTTCAACAATCTTCAAATTCGTTTTATATGTGAAGCTAACAGCTAGAAGCCTAGACTTGTCAATGGACCGAATTTTGATCCGGATCCGTTGTTAATGGACGGGTTTGGATTTGATAATTCGATATGTTAATCTGTTAACTTAATAGATCAAATATGGAACTAGGTTGATTCGATCCGTTAACAACCTGATCCGTTTTTATAATAATAAAATATTATATTTATCTACATATAAATATTAATATTTAAATATAAAAATAATAATAGTATCTATATATCTAATGCCAAAACCTGAATTCTTGGTAAACATTTAAAAACCCAAAATTTATCCCTTCTACAACTTTCTTAGACAATACATAAACTTAAATATATTACGGGCAAAACAATAAACAACATAATTAAAACAATAAAAAAAATAATATTGGACCATACACCAATTTGCCCACTTGCATATTTCTTTTATTGCTATTTTTTTTTTTTTTTTTTTTTTTCCACTTATTTTATATTCTAACATTTTTATTATTTAACTTAAAAAATGATATTGTAAAACAAAAGAGCAAATGATGAGGAAAAGACTAAGGCAAGAACATTTTTTTATATGTGTGAGGCTAGTATAAGTCTAGACAAAAATTTGGCAGATAACTAAAAAAATTTTAATTGTCAAAAATTTTATTATAGTATAATTTTTGCGTATTGTGACATAAGTTTAATATTTTTTATTTAAAAATTTAAGAATACTTAATCTAATAAAGTGATTGGATTAGTGGGCCGGATACGGATTTGGATTTGACTATCAATGATTTGCCGGATTATCGGATTTGGTCGGATGAAATTTATTTGTTACTAAACGGATCCAGATTTAAGTTGATTTGCTCTAAATCCAATTCATTGATAGGTCTACTGACAACTATATGCATATATCTATCTTATATAACATATTGTTGAATGTTTGAATAAACTTAATGAATAAAAAAAGGCTTCCAAAAAAAAAATCTCTAATATTTTTCGAATAACGATATATATATATATATATACATATATATATATATATCTATACTATTATTAAGAGAAGATGGCTTGCTCACCATAACCAATTTTTTTTTACGAATATAGCCTTCAAACATTAGAAAACTTTGAAATAGAATTAATTAATAGGGACAATCAAGTCAATTTACAAAATATAAAATAAAAAGAAATAATAAATAAAAAACTGCAGAGAATAACTACCCACTATTTCTATACAAAAAAGAAAAAACTACCCACTTCCTACATAAAAAATAACTACCAATTATTTTTTAAGAAAAAACGGATTTGCACATGCATAACATGTGTTGAGAATGCTAGTATAGATATCGATATGTCATTTTTTCAACCTCCTAATATATTTACCATGACAACCATTTTAAACCGTTGAATTGCCCCATGGACCACTCAAACAATCTAAAGGCAAGACGTAAAGTCTAGGGGTGAGCATAAACCGAATTTGACATGAAAAACCGACCGATCCGATCCATTTTTTCGGGTCGAAAACCGAACTGTTTACTCAGAGGAAAGAAACGAGTTTAACCGAACCGAAACCGAAACCGTTTATATACGGGTCTTGCTTGTAAAACCGACCGATATGAAACCGATCCAACCGATTTTGCTCAACCTTCAGTCTATCACAGTATCACTCTCTCTCCCTCTCCGGATTTCATATATATTTTTTTGAACATCCATATCTGATTTCTTAATCAGATCTACACTTAGAGATGTAGAAGAGATGGAGAAACAAATGAGAAAAGAGAGGCAGAGGAGGTGAAAGAAATAAGAAAAGGAAAGAGGAAGGTAGATGAAAAAAAAGAGAGAAGAAAGAAGATAAGAAAAATGGAGAAAGGAGTAACAGGAGTCGGGAGGTATTTGAATGAAGAAGAAGAGAAAGATTCTTTCATCCGTTGATTAAGAGAGGAGAGAAATGATTGATTTTTAATTTTATAATGTCGGCTGAAATAGTATAAATTTAATGTTTCGTATGCATCAAAAGGAGCTGATGGCTTGTTGGTAAAGCTGTTAGTGTGGTGTTGGTATGACTGGAGTTTGAACCTCATTGGGAGCAGAAATAAGAGAGTTTTTGCTAATTCGGTTGGATGTATAACCGAACCTCAACCGATCCGGAATTCCACCCAACCGAAAAATTCAGCCCATTCCTTTATTATTCGGTTGCAATTTTGCATTTTGGGTCAACTGAATGATTCGGCCCAGTTGCAGTTTGGGCCTAAAACCGAATTGGCCCGACCCACGCCCACCCAACTAAACCTTTCTTTCAGCTCTAGTCTCTTGTCTGTACGGATTGAGATCCTCTCCTCACCAATCTCTCCTCACCTTTCCTCACCAACAAATCTTGGCCCTCCATTTCGAAATGGAGGGCCCAGATTTCTTTTACTTTTTCCAAATCTTATACCCCACCCCAAAAGTGTAAACAATCTTGGCCCTCCATTTCGAAATGGAGGGCTGAGATTGCTTGGTGAGGCAATCTCTCTCCTCTTGGTGAGGAGAGGATCCGAGTCCTGTCTGTACAATACCTTGTTCTATTTTATCTTATTTTGTGGTTTAGCTTATTTTGGACTGTTGCAAACTAATTAGCATTTGGCAATATGAGAAACCAAACAGATCATAAAATCAAAGGCAAAGGGATAAGTGATGATGGGTTCCAACATGAGCTGCTGCATCATCATCTATGTTAGATTCTGGCTGTGGCATGCTTTTGTTCTGCTGCTGCTTACTACCAACTTTGCGTTTGCACAGTCTATCATCAAGAACTTGCCAGCCTTCGATGGTGACCTTCCTTTCAAGCTTGAAACTGGGTAAGTACTAGTCATCATGATTACAATACACATGCAGTTTATGTTTTCGTCAAGTGACACTGTTTTGGGTGTGTATAATGATTCCAAGTTATGTGGGCGTGGGCGATTCGGAAGAGCTGCAACTGTTCTACTACTTTGTTGAGTCAGAAAGGAGTCCAGAATATGATCCTCTGCTGATTTGGATGACAGGAGGCCCTCGATGCTCTTCGTTTTATGGCCTCATCTATGAAATTGGTAACCTAATTTCTAATTCTCAGAAGGTGCTATATAGAGTTTAAGCATGTCAGTGATCATTTATGTACTTGAGTTTTCATTTGTAGTTCATAGCATCATTTTCAATTCAGAGATCCTTACTAATTTTCACTAAACATCAAGATAATGGGTCATATCTCATTAATTGTTAATGGATTGTCTATTTTATAATGTCCCACCATCATTTTCTATATACAACTTTTACTTCATGAATGATTGCTTACATGAAACACTGACCAAAGTAACAAGGTGAAATAGAAAGTAGATCTGGGAATGTTTGCACTTGGAAACTGAATCTGAATAGAAAGTCTGTCTGAGAGCATATGACTATGGAAATAAAGAGACATTCATACTTAACTGAAAAATGGTTTTAATTTGATGTTTATTAGGTATAGATGGAATTACCCCCGACTTCAGAATGCTTGGTCTAATATGAAAAATTGCACTGATAACTTCTGTAATCAATCATTCCAGGTCCAATATCTTTCAAATTTACAAATTTAACCACGGATCCCTTGACACTTGTTCTGAATCCAAACTCATGGAACAAGGTCAATTTCTATATATTTCTGGATTTTTACTTTCCTATTAATGATTATGTAACCAATTATTTGATGGCTATTCTTGTACTAGTATTGAAAGCACTCCTTTGGTTTGTAGGTAGCAAACATAATATTCTTAGATGCTCCTGCTGGTACTGGTTACTCCTACTCCACAACTTCCCATGGGTTAATCTCTAGTGGCACCTTACATTCTACCCGGATTTATGAGTTTCTCCAAAAGGTGAGTGGCAATTTGCAAAAACCTATATATATGATTAGTTCAAGATTAAAAAAGTAGTTACTTCAGATTAGTTCAATATTGGTACATACACCAAATGATTTTCCAAATGCTCTCACATGATATAAAACCATGTAGAGTGCATTATATGCATATGGATTCAGAAGGGTATTGGGAAAATAGTTGGTGTGTGCAGCCGTACTCTTTTCTCACGTACTGATCAAAATTAACCTTTTTCTTTTAATTCTCAGTGGCTTACGACTCATCAAAAGTTTCTTGCAAATCCGCTCTACGTTGCTGGAGACTCTTACTCCGGCAAAATTGTTCCAATCATTGCCCAGAAGATAGCTAATGGTAACTTTCACTTGTATAGTTCATTATAATTTCAGATGTAATGTTCCATGGAGTTACTCAATACACAGAACACACACACAAATTAACTGACACATTAATCAATTTATTGAAATCCATGAAATTTTCAAAATTGCAACTCAATACTGTTATTCTGTACAAGAGTTAATTGTCAAAGCTCATAAGTATTAAGGAGGCATGTATGTGTAGTTGTGTACATCTCATTTTCTGTTATGTTGTAGGTATTGAAGCTGGAATCGAGCCGCATTTGAATCTTAAAGTAGTTCAATTGGCATCCCAATTATACTTTAAAAGTTTCACAGTTCAAAATATTGTGCTACAATTTATCTTTTATTCATTGAATTCAGGGATACATAGTTGGCAATCCAGTTTCAAATGGAGAACAGGATGTTAATTCGAGAATTGTGTACGTTCATCAGCTGGGACTTATATCAGATAGAATATATCAGGTATATCGCTCTTAGTTGTTTTTTGGGTGTCAAGTTTTCCTTCCCACTTCTAAGAATGACATAGCCAGATCATCAAAACCTTTAATAAATATAAGGGAGAATGATCATTTTGATCACTGAACTTTGCCAGATTTGACACTTTAGTCACTGAACTTTCGAAAATATCACTTTAGTCACTGAACTATTACACCGTCTATCACTTTAGTACCTCCGTTAGTTTTTTCCGTTAAAACAACATCTCTCCGTTAAATTCAGGGGTATTTTAGGGATGTAAGACCAAAAAATTATTTTTCTGACTCACTTTCCATCATTTTTCCGGTATCCAACTTGGGAACCTTTTAAAATATATTTATGCTCATTTTATCATATATACTTCTTCATAAAAATTGTTCTATATTCTGTCTATTATTCCGTATTCAAATTTCATGATCATCCAACGGTTTAAACATTCC
This sequence comes from Rubus idaeus, assembly GCA_030142095.1. Taxonomy (NCBI): domain Eukaryota; kingdom Viridiplantae; phylum Streptophyta; class Magnoliopsida; order Rosales; family Rosaceae; genus Rubus; species Rubus idaeus. Next base: position 6,159,586 of record CM057966.1, read on the forward strand.
AAATCTAAGAATTTATCTAGTATACTCACAAGAAAACCTCTATGTTGTTCACAAATTCAAGTGATCATATCTTACTCATTTCTTAACTAAATTTTGTAATCTTTATATCAAAACGAAGCTTAGAACCTGAAATTCTAATCTGGAGAATTTTATAATTATTGGTTAGATTTACATTATGTAACAATTTAAGTAAAACTTTGCCTATTAGTGTTAGCCCACAAATAATGGCCCAAGTTTTACTTAAATTGTTACATAATGTAAATCTAACCAATAATTATGATATTCTCCAGATTAAAATTTTAGGTTCTAAGCTTTATTTTTATATAAAGATTACAAAATTTGGTTAAGAAATGAGTGAGATATGATCACTTGAAATTGTGAACAATATAGAGGTTTTCCTGCGAGTATACTAGATAAATGCTTAGATTTGGAATGTTTAAACCGTTGGATGATCATGAAATTTTAATACCGAATAATAGACATAATATAGAACAACCTTTATGAATAAGTATATATGATAAAATGAGCATAAATATATTTTAAAAGGTTCCCAAGTTGGCTACCGGAAAAATGATGGAAAGTGAATCAAAAAAATAATTTTTTGGTCTTACATCCCTAAAATACCCCTGAATTTAATGGAGAGAGGTTGTTTTAACGGAAAAAACTAACGGAGGTACTAAAGTGATAGACGGTGTAATAGTTCAATGACTAAAGTGATATTTTCGAAAGTTCAGTGACTAAAGTGTCAAATCTGGCAAAGTTCAGTGACCAAAATGACCATTCTCCCTAAATATAAATCAATAGTTTCACCCTTCTTTCCTTTTTGAAGTTTAGTTATGAAGGAAATCTTGATAGATTGCATTGACTGCATTTTGGCCTACTATATAAAAAAAACTTGTAACACCCCATGCATTGTGCCAGACACTCGCACATTAAGCTTCAGTCCTATAATAGGTTTCATACCGACTCTTATGAGAGTGCCAGATGCACATGAGTTCTGTTTCGTATATGTGAACTTTTTGTCATTATAAAATTTGACTCTGCTTTGTATTACTCTAGTCAGCTAACAGGAATTGCAAGGGTGATTTTGTAGATGTTGATCCTAACAATCAACTGTGCCTCAACAGCCTTCAAGCAATCGATGAGGTAAGAGTTATCAGTTCACTATGATTATTTTAATATATATATATATATATGTATGTATAGTCCATCTCAATGACTGTGCACAAGTTCTGTTTTCCATTATATGGGTAGTAAGTAGTTCATATGGATGTAGAAAAAGCACAAGAAATTATTTGATACCTGTATGTTCTCTTCTTTATCTTTTAATTGATATACATGGATTTTAATTTTTCATATATATGTTCTATGTGATGACTTACCCCAACAGAAGCATCAAATGATCTTCCTTGTTTGTAATGTATGAAGAAAACCAAAATGCCCTGCAGAAACTGATCTTGAAATAACTTCATAAAAGTATACTTATTTCATATATATTTTGGATTTAAAAACATTCATTCCAAACATGCTCTACCTTGGATTTGATAAAGTTGCTGTATTGGATATGCAGTGTATTGGGAGAATTGATATAGAACATATATTGGCACCATTTTGTCTTGCATCAATCAACCAAAAGCGAAACTCCATATTGGAAATGAACTGGGAGTCTAATGATGACAGTTTCTTAGAATTTTCCTTTCCTATGGTACAAATGTGTCGGGTAAAACTCTCTCTCTCTCTCTCTCTATATATATATAAATATATCTCAAACATATGATAAAATCTTTCTTGAAACAGTTGTATATCTCAACATTAGAATAGTTATACAAAACTATACAATGATTGTAGAGAAGAAATCAATTGCAATCACTCAGCACATGAAGAATCGTTACACAATCATGATAAACTAGCTTTGCTGGTTTTGTAGGAAGATAAGATTCAGTACTCCGTTCTTTGGCAAAATGATATAAATGTTCGCAAAGCTCTCAAGGTTCGGGAGGTATATATGTTACTTTTGTCTTAAAATAAGATATTACACTTGCGGCCCATAATTTGATCTCTGAATATGCACTTTGCAATGATAAGCAGGGAACAAAAGGGCAATGGGCTAAATGCAATAAAACCACACCTTATACATTTGATATCCCAAGTAATATCGAGTATCATCGCAATCTCAGCCAAAAGTCCCTGCGCGCTATAATCTACAGGTAAACTTGCTTTGAATTCTCAATGTCGGTTTCAATTCTCACACGGGCGACCAGTGCTAGTAATGGAGTTTGCTTCTAGTTAACATCAGATAGACAATAATGAGTAGTCTTTAATTTTCTCCTAATCGAAAGTTTTGTGGCTTGTGCAGTGGTGATCATGACATGAGTGTTCCATATATAAGTACACTAGCATGGATAGAATCCATGAACTTTACAATTGAAGAGGATTGGAGACCATGGTTCTCTAATGATCAAGTTGCAGGGTTTGTATCAATCTCAGTTTTTTATTGTTTCTATGACTTTTTCAGATTTAGAAAATTAACAAAAGGGTTCAAATTCACTGTTTGATATTAAATTATATTTTGCAGATACACACTGTACTATTCAAATAAAGAGTATCATTTGACATATGCGACTATAAAGGCATGACAGAAAAACATCTGAGTTTCTTCTTTCTCTTACGCTAATATACACTCCAAAATAACCACCACTTATCTCAAAAAAATTTCTTGGTTTGCACTTGTGTAGGGAGGAGGCCATACAGCTCCAGAGTACAATCCCAAGGAATGTTTTGATATGATCAGTAGGTGGCTAGCGCATACTCCTTTGTAATTTTATTCAGCAACTATTTCTTCCTACCGATTGTCCAGAAAAAAGAAACTATTTCTTACTTCAGAGTGATGAAATTTCATTTTCTTTTGAGTAAAATACTAAATATGTATCTGCAGGAGTTTATAGCTCCACTGTATTTCTAATTGGTTTTAGGTTGTATACTATAACTTTATCATTGCATCAAAACAAGCAATTCATCCGCTTCTCAAGCCAAATAGCATGGGACATTATTTCCTTCCATTTTTGTCAAAAGTAACAAAATTTATTGATTCACATGTTTAGCTCAGTCTGCTTGCATGTGAATTGTGACGCATATATAGGTTGAGAATATCATATTACAAACCAGATGTCTGTCCATTCATAGCTGATAGAATTTAGGTTAGATGCTATACCTTCAACAATATCTTCCCAATTTTCATCTTGGAGTTGCACACACAATAATTTGAGCTTTAGTGTTAGATTGTGTTCAAAGACAAGTGTGGATGGGGGCTCAGAACTTGAGAGTCTTAGTTGAGCTCATTTTGGTTCTCCTGCAATATTTTCTCAAATGGCTCGTCCACCCGTATGCATGCCAAACTTTTCACCTCCAAACCAAATTTATAAATCTTTCAATGGGAGAACATAGGTTTGCAAACCGTTGAAATGCCAACCCCCCATCACTTTGAGCGGCTAGCCAAACATTACATGCATATGGGCACAACTGAGCTCACATTCCCGGTTTTTTATTATGTTCATTAATGTATCGATACAATGATAGTATGTCTGGTCTTCATATCTATAGACAGTGGCGGATCCAGAACCGATTGACAGGGGGGACACAAAGCAAAGAGCTAAAGAGGCGTCGCAGGCGAAATTTTTTTTTGCTTCTCCGATCTCTCTCTAATCGCAGACGACCACCACATCTCTCTCTGCCCAATTCACTAATAAATATCATAAGAGAGAGTGATTACTAGAGAGACCAATTAATCAGGGAATGAACAATAAACCAATTAATCAAGCTAGGCTGTTACTCTGCTAGAGTCTAAATTTTGTCTTTTTATGGAATTTGATTCTTACTTTTGTGATTATACTCTAATCTTATACTTGGCTGTGTTTTTTCTTAAGATATTAATTAATAGGTTATGGCTTATTTTTTTTTTGGGGGGGGGGCCCCCACTGCTCTTAATGGTTGCCTTTTCTGGGCATTTGGTTTATTTGTTGAAGACTTGAAGGTTTGTTTACTTTGTTGTGGGTCTATAAAACGTGCATATTGGTTACTTAATTAAAGATCTAATTAATGCTTGGCAAAAAAAAAGAGAGATCTAATTAATGTTTAAGTTGGTTTAAATTAACCTTATCCGGTGCAATTATTTTCACTTCTAGACAAAGGGAGAAAAAACAACCATTGTTAAAAAAAAAAAAGACAGTCTGGTCAAAAAAAAAAAAAAAAGACAAAGGGAGAAAGAAAGAGAGAGAGAGAGAGACCAAGTGTAACAAAAAGAGAGAGAGAGAGAGAGAGAGAGAGAGGGGGATGCCCAAGAGAGAGAGAGAGGTTCTGTTTAGTATTTTTAAAATAAAATCAGAATCGTCTTCAACCTCTATATATGCAGTCCACCATTTTTGCCTGGTTTGCCCCTCCTCCACCATTTTTGCTGATCACATGCAAGCTTCATACAGTTCATACTACAAGCTTTAGGAAAAAAAATTGAGGGGGGCACTTGCCCCCCTCTGCCCCCCCCCCCCGGATCCGCCCGTTGACTATAGACCAACCTTCAAGCGGTGATAGTTAAACTTAGTGATTTACCTTTAAGGTATTGTAGACTTTACCTACATTCACATGCATGACGCGGGCATCATCTGAGATATGAGCTAAAGGCTAAAACAGTGGCCTTAAACATTTTGATGAGTGTATGGAGGTTTAGCAGTCGAGAACAATTTTGAGAAGAAAATAACAAATAACAGCCGTGATGGACCCTGTTATTTGGAGAAAAAAGGGTTGACAATAGCCTTTTTAAATGTGACAATTGCATATCACAGTCATAAGTAATTAGGAAGTAATGAGTTTTTAAAACTTAAAAAAGAGTACAAATATTTGAACGAGTCTTAATGGGTTAATGAATGGTAATGAGATTAAAAAAAACATTCTGTTGTTGGGTAGCCTGATAACATACCAGGTTTAACACGTTATAACCTGTAACTTAACGGGTTGTAACGGATTAAATCTGTTAATTACTCGCAGGTACCTTATGAAACCCACCAATTTGTCAGGCCTATTAGTTACTGTAGAGACATTGTTTCCAACCACTTTAGATCTTTACTAAGACTATTTTATGGGTTCTAGGTGCTTGGATAAATATTTCAGTTGTGCTTTTGAAATTCACATGGATCCCCATGTGGTTCACATAACGTTTTTTTGGGCATGGAGTAAGTATCATTGCATTTGGATTAAAAAGAAAAAAAATTATTGTGCATGTTTATAGCTTATATATTCCGTGTTTTAAGTTCCGAATTCGTTATTTGTAATTAAAAGTGAAAATGCTTTAATTAATAGTTTTTATAATTCTGGGCTTGACAGGAAGGATTTGTTATAGTCATCTTACTCTATATTTGTCAAAACATTCGACTTCAATCCAATTCCTAAACGGAACGGAATTGGTTACTTGTGAATTCCCCCATGGACCACTCAAAACAATCTAAAGATAAGATATTTATTTAATTAGCATGGAAATATGAGAAACCAAACAGATCATAAAATCAAGGGCAAAGGGAAAATTAATGATGGGTTCCATATAACAGAGCTAGTTACTTGTGAATATGGTTCTAAATATCTGTCGATATCTTGATATATCTATTTTTTTTTCGAGCGAGAGATATATCTTTAGGGGGGTAAAGTCATCTCTTCTCATATTTTTCTGAAATATCACCGACATTTCAGGATGTTCCAGATATTAGCGATATTTCCACATAAAAATCCCAATATATTTGTTGAATTTGAGGGATATACCGATTTAAAGAAATTTCAGAAATTTATAATTAAGAAGTGAGATGAAGATTTGGGCAAAAGAAGAGACATTGGCTAGTAATCAAGGAGATTCATCTAATGTTGCAACAATTGCAGTAAGTTTTGACTCAATGAGCTTAGGTACTGAGCCAAGTGGAACCTCAAACAAATCTCATGATCATGAATCCAAAGGCCAATTTGACTATGGAGGTTATGGAAATAATTCATATGGAGAAGTACATACCCAAAATGGAGCTTATGGTTATAATCAGCTTGAATAAGTCCATGATCAACTATTTATTTCGGCTCATCCTTACTAACCCCTTATAGGAGAAACAATAAGGAGATCACAAGAGATCTATGAATATCACGTTCAACTCTACAGTTCAAACTATATGGGTCGTATGACTTGGTTCGATTATTGTATTTTATTAGATGGGCGAGCATCCTTTCAACCAGCTTGAAATTCGTTTTATATGTGAAACTAACAGCTAGACGCCTAGTCTTGTCAATGGACTGAATTTTGATCCGGATCCGTTGTTAATGGACGGGTTTGGATTTGATAATTTGATCCGTTAATCCGTTAACTTAATAGATTAAATATTTAGGTTGATCTGATCCGTTAACAACCAGGTCCGTCTTTATAATAATAAAATATTATATTTATCTACATATAAATATTAATGTATGTTAAAACCTGAATTCTTGGTAAACATTTAAAAACTCAAAATTTGTCCCTCTACAACTATATTAGACAATATATAAACTTAAATATATTGCGGACAAAACAATAAACAACATAATTAAAACAATAAATAAAATAATATGAGACCATACACCAACTTGCATATTTCTTTTTTTGCTATTTTTAATTTTATTTTTCACTTATTTTATATTCTAACATTATTTATTTTTTAACTTTAAAAATGATATTTTAAAACAAAGGAGCAAATGATGAGAAACAATTAAGGCGAGAACATTTTTTACACGTGCGAGGCTAGTATATGTTTAGACAAAAATTTGGCAGAAGACTACAAAAATTTTAATTGTCAAATATTTTATTATAGTATAATTTTTGCGTATTGTGACAAAAGTTTAATATTTTTTATTTAAAAATTTAAGAATACTTAATCTAATAAAGTGATCGGATTAGTGAGCTGGATATGGATTTGGATTTGATTATCAATGATTCGCCGGATTATTAGATTTGGTCGGGTGAAATTTTATTTGTTACTAAACGGATCCGGATTTAGGTCAATTCGCTCTAAATCCAATCAATTGATAGGTCTACTGACAACTATATGCCTATATCTATCTTATGTAACTTATTGTTGAATGTTTGAATAAACTTATAGAATAAAAAAAGACTTTAAAAAAAATTTGTAATATTTTTAAATAACGATATATCTATCGATATGTCATTTGTTTTTGGGTAAAACTTATAAATAGTCCCTGTGGTTTGGAGTCTTACTCATTTTTGCCCTTGTGGTTTCAAAATGTCTAATCTTAATCTTGTGGTTTGAAATGTTAACCAATTTTGAACCCAATACTAACTCTGTAAAAAAAAAGAGGGTTAAATGTGTCTTTTCAAACATGAAACATTAGACTACCACATCCATAAAAACTCGTTCGATCTGGACATTATAGTTATTGTTCATTCATGGTGTTTCCAGCAGGAACTCAATATTAAAGTTTGGATTACTGTTTGATGAATAGCTTAATGGGATCATATAAAAGGGACTCGGGCTAGTGGCAAAGTTACAAAATCAATAATTGGTATCATAAATAGCCAACTAAAATTGAATGGGCATTCTAATCCAAAAGAAAGTGATCTGGGCATTTGAAATTGAAGTTGCACATGGAGAGAGAGACGCCAACAAAGCATGGCAGAATCATCATCCTCACTTTATCATAGGCAATTGACTTTCTCAACAAAGAAGAAGAACGAGTCCAGATGTTTTAGAGAAAGAAAAAGACGATTTAAACCATCTTTCTTTAACGGAAGTTTAACAGAGTTAGTATCTGGACCAAAATTGGTTAATATTTCAAACCACATGACTAGAATTAGACATTTTGAAACCACAAGGGCAAAAATGAGTAAGACCCCGAACCACATGGATTATTTATAACTTTTACCCTTTTTTTTTTACGAGAAGAGAATGGACCACTCAAACAATCTAAAGGCAAGACGTTTAGACATGTCCTTTAGGCTTTAGCTCTAGTCTCTTTTCTGTACAATACCTTGTTCTATTTTATCACGTTCACTTCCTGTTTTTTGTGGTTTAGCTTATTTTGGACTGTTGCAAACTAATTAGCATATGGCAATATGAGAAACCAAATAGATCATAAAATCAGAGGCAAAGGGAAAAGTGATGATGGGTTCCAACATGAGCTGCTGCATCATCATCTACGTTAGATTCTGGCTGTGGCATGCTTTTGTTTTGCTGCTTCTTACTACCAACTTTGCTTTTGCACAGTCGATCATCAAGAACTTGCCAGCCTTCGATGGTGACCTTCCTTTCAAGCTTGAAACTGGGTAAGTACTACTCATCATGATTACAATACACATGCAGCAGTTTATGTTTTCGTCAAGTGATCGATTCGTAACACTGTTTTGGGTGTGTATAATGATTCCAAGGTATGTGGGCGTGGGCGATTCGGAAGAGCTGCAACTGTTCTACTACTTTGTTGAGTCAGAAAGGAGTCCAGAATATGATCCTCTGCTGATTTGGATAACAGGAGGCCCTCGATGCACTTCGTTTTATGGCCTCAGCTATGGAATTGGTAACCTAATTTCTAATTCTCAGAAGGTGCTATATAGAGTTTAAGCATGTCTGTGATCATTAATATACTTGAGTTTTCATTTGTAGTTCATAGCATCATTTTCAATTCAGAGATCCTTGCTAATTTTCACTATGCCAGTTTCATGGAACTTCAAGATAATGGGTCAGATCTCATCAATAATTAATGGATGGTCTATTTTATAATAGTTCGTGACATACAAAGTGTAGACAACATTATAATTGACTATAGAGTCTAATAATTTCACAAGTTGAGAATAAAGGCCCAAACTAGGGGTGATCGAGTTCGGTTTTTACCCAAAACCAAACCCATAACCAAACTAAAACTTTCGGTTCGGTTCGGTTTTTTCATTTTCAAACAGGAAACCGTGGTTGTTTGATTCAGTTATTTTCGGTGCGGTTTTTGGTTTTTTCGATTTTTTTTGGCAAACTATTAAAAAAAAGGACAAAAGTTTATTGGGCAACAATAAACATTCTCAATTTTTTTGTTACTTAATTAGCCTCAATAGAAGATTACATAAAATGTATATTTTTTTAAGTGAGAGAGTGTCTCTTTTATAAGTGTAGGAAACCTTTGGGAATGTTTACTAGCATCCTACATTAAAAAAATGTGAGGAAGAGAGAGTCTCCCATTCTTATAAAAATGACATTTCTCTCACTTCAAAAAAATTATCTCTTAAGAAGTATACATTTTATGTAATCCTCTATTGAGATCAAATAAAAAAGATTTATAAATGCATATACCCTAAAACGATGTTGTTTTGGCTAACTTAGGTTTGTTCTATGCGGTTCGGTTTTTGACAGCCAAAACCGAAACCAAAATTGAATAGGGTCTCTCATACTTATAAAAATGACATTTATCTCACTTAAAAAAAAATCTCTCTTAAGAAGTATACATTTTATGTAATCCTCTATTGAGATCAAATAAATAAAAAATTGTAAATGCATGTACCCTAAAACGATGTCGTTTTGGCTAACTTCGGTTTGTTCGGTGAGGTTCGGTTTTTGACAGCCAAAACCGAAGCCAAAATCAAATAGGCACAGTTCGGTTCGGTTTCGATTTTTTTTCGGCCGCGGCTTGGTTTTTTCCAGCTCTGTTGGCGGTTTTCGGTCACGAGTTGGGTATGGGAATTTGTTGACCTGGGACTTCGCCGAATTAAATCTTATAATTGCAAAAAAAATACAAAGAATAAGAGAAGCACCATAACAACCCACTTGAAGACAACCCCTTCTATCACCCGTCCTGCAACTTCTACGTAATCTCATCCTCTACCAGAACGTGTACGACCTCACTAGGAGGTGGCGACTCTACTCATCCCATCTTAGGTTAACATTGGTGGTCGAAAACTTGAAGAAAATAAGGAAAGCGTCTCTTAAGCGAGAGACGAGAACAAAAGGTTAAAAGGAAAAAAAAAATTGACCAACTCGGGTCATGACCCGTTGACCCGTGCGCGCCCCGAGTTCGTGACCCATATAGCCTTTATAATCAAAATAAATCTTATAGTGTTAAAAAAAAAAAGATATAAGACTCTATAGTCAACTAGAATCTTGTAAGCACCCCATTTCTCTATTACCACTAATATACACAACTATTCATTTGCATTATCATCTCAACCATTATCTATATTAGATCTCATCCTATTTTTTATTTTTTTACAATAATTTGAATATAATATAAATTAATATTTATTAATAATGTATTTACATAATAAATCATTATTAAATAAATATAATAAAAAATTATTATTTAATGATTATTAATAATATATTTCATAATTTTACTTTTCAACGGCAATTTTTTTAATAATTTTTTCAAATTTTTAAAATAAATTCAGTATATTTTATTAAAAAGAATAGTTTATTAATATCAGCCACCATTAATTTACATTTTAACCATTATGAGAGATTATTTTTTTTTAAATTATTTAAATATAAGTCACAATTATTTAGCCATTGATTGATATTGAAGTAATCCGGACGGTTCATTTTATGACCGTTGCATTCAAAGCTGTTGGTCTGCCGCTGTGCCGTGGTGGGTCCCGTTGCTAGCCAATCAATTGCGGTGTAGGGGGTTGCTTCTTCTGTTTGTTTGTCTTGTGCGGGGAGAAACCTCTCTCTTGGCAGTGCGCCGCGCTTTATTTATTCCGCCCTTTATTGCTCATTTTGGGCCCGGAAAACCTTGGGCCGGGCGCATTTGGCGGGCGCGTGGACTTCAAAAGCAAAAAGCGCAACCGGGGGCCGCTCTCTATAGTCATTTTGTACTTTTATAATGTTCCACCATCATTTTCTAGATACAACTGTTACTTCATGAATGATTGCTTACATGAAACACTGACCAAAGTAATAAGGTGAAATAGAAAGTAGGTCTGGGAATGTTTGCACATGGAAACTGAATCTGAATAGACAAGTCTGTCTGTATGAGAGCATATGACTATGGAAATAAAGAGACATTCACCCTTAACTGAAAAATTAAGGGTTTTAATTTGATGTTTATTAGGTAAAGATGGAATTACCCTGACTTCAGGATGCTTGGTCTAATATGAAAAATGGCACTGATAACTTCTGTAATCAATCATTCCAGGTCCAATATCTTTCAAATTTACAAATTTAACCACGGATCCCTTGACACTTATTCTGAATCCAGACTCATGGAACAAGGTCAATTTCTATTTATTTCTGGATTTTTACTTTCCTAGTAATGATTATATAACCATTTATTTGATGGCTATTCTTGCACTAGTATTAAAAGCACTCCTTTGGTTTGTAGGTAGCAAACATAATATTCTTAGATGCTCCTGCTGGTACTGGTTACTCCTACTCCACAACTTCCCATGGGTTAATCTCTAGTGACACCTTACATTCAACCCGGATTTATGAGTTTCTCCAAAAGGTGAGTGACGATTTGCAAAAAACTATATATATATATATGATTAGTTCAAGATTAAAAAAGTAGTTACTTCAGATTAGTTTAATATTGGTACATACACCGAATGATTTTCCCAACGGTCTCACATGATATGCATATGGATTCAAAAGGGTATTGGGAACAGAGTTGGTGTGTGCGCAGCCTTACTCTTTTCTCTCATACTGATCAAAATTAACCTTTTTCCTTTAATTCTCAGTGGCTTACGACTCATCGAAAGTTTCTTGCAAATCCGCTCTACGTTGCTGGAGACTCTTACTCCGGCAAAATTGTTCCAATCATTGCCCAGAAGATAGCTAATGGTAACTTTCACTTGTATAGTTCATTATAATTTCAGATGTAATGTTCCATGGAGTTACTCAATACACAGAACACACACACAAATTAACTAACACAATAAAGGAACAACATGAATCAATTTATTCAAATCCATGTACATGAAATTCTCAAAATTGCAACTCAAATACTGTTCTTCTGTACAAGAGTTGCATGTCGAAGCTCATAAGCATTAAGGAGGCATGTATGTGTACATCTCATTTTCTGTTATGTTGTAGGTATTGAAGCTGGAATCGAGCCGCATTTGAATCTTAAAGTACTTCAGTTGTCATCCCACTTATACCTTAAAAGCTTCACAGTTCAAGATATTGTGCTAGAATTTAACTTATATTCATTGAATTCAGGGATACATTGTTGGCAATCCAGTTTCAAATGAAGAACAGGACGTTAATTCGAGAATTGTGTACGCTCATCAGTTGGGACTTATATCAGATAGAATATATCAGGTATATCGCTCAAGATTTCCTTGCCACTTCTAAGAATGACATAGCCAGATCATCAAAACCTTTAATTAATATAAACCAATAGTTTCACCCTTCTTTCTTTTTTGAAGTTTAGTTATGAAGGAAATCTTGATAGATTGCAATAACTGGATTTTCCTCACCAACCTTTCTTTTTTGAAGTTTAGTTATGAAGGAAATCTTGATAGATTGCAATAACTGGATTTTGGCCTACTATATAATAAAAAACTTGTAACACCCCATGCATTGTGCCAGACACTCGCACATTGAGCTTCATACCGACTGTTATGAGAGTCCATTGCAGAGTGCCAGACGCACATGATCGAGTTATGTTTCGTATATGTGAACCTTTTGTCATTATACAATTTGACCGTGCTTTGTATTACTCTAGTCAGCTAACAGGAGTTGCAAGGGTGACTTTGTAGATGTTGATCCAAACAATCAACTGTGCCTCAACAGCCTTCAAGCAATCGATGAGGTAAGGGTTATCAGTTCACTATGATTATTGTAATCCTATATATATATATATATCGTCTCTCTCTCTCTCTCTCTCTCTCTCTCTCTCTCTCTCTCTCTCTCTCTCTCTCTCTCTCTCTACTGTGTATAAATTCTGTTTTCCATTATATGGGTAGTAACGATCTACTTTAGTAGATCATATGGATGTAGAAAAAGCACAAGAAATTATTTGATACCTGTATGTTCTCTTCTTTATCTTTTAATTGATATACATGCATGGATTTTAATTGTTCATATATATGTTCTATGATCACTTACCGCAACAGAAGCATCAAATGATCTTTCTTGTTTGTACTGTATGAAGAAAACCAAAATGGCCCCGCAGAAACTGATCTTGAAATAACTACATAAAAGTATACTTATTTCATATTTTGGATTTAAAAACATTCGTTCCAAACATGTTCTACCTTGGATTTGATAAAGTTGCTGTATTGGATATGCAGTGTATTGGGAGAATTGATATAGAACATATATTGGCACCATTTTGTCTTGAATCCATCAACCAAAAGCGAAACTCCATATTGGAAATGAACTGGGAGTCTAATGATGACAGTTTCTTAGAATTTTCCTTTCCTATGGTACAAATGTGTCGGGTAAAACTCTCTCTCTCTCTCTCTCTCTCTCTCTCTCTCTCTCTCTCTCTCTCTCAATATATCTCAAACATATGATAAAATCTATAGTTATAGAAAACTATACAATGATTGTAGAGAAGAAATCAATCGCAATCACTCAGCACATGAAGAATCGTTACACAATCATGATAAACTAGCTTTGCTGGTTTTGTAGGAAGATACGATTCAGTACTCCGTTCTTTGGCAAAATGATATAAATGTTCGCAAAGCTCTCAACGTTCGGGAGGTATATATGTTACTTTTGTCTTAAAATAAGATATTACACTTGCGGCCCATAATTTGATCTCTGAATATGCACTTTGCAATTAATGACAAGCAGGGAACAAAAGGGAAATGGGCTAAATGCAATCAAACCACACCTTATACATTTGATATCCCAAGTAATATCGAGTATCATCGCAATCTCAGCCAAAAGTCCCTGCGCGCTCTAATCTACAGGTAAACTTGCTTTGAATTCTCAATGTCGGTTTCAATTCTCACACGGGCCACCGGTGCTAGTAATGGAGTTTTGTGGCTTGTGCAGTGGTGATCATGACATGAGTATTCCATACATTAGTACACTAGCATGGATAGAATCCATGAACTTTACAATTGAAGAGGATTGGAGACCATGGTTCTCGAATGATCAAGTTGCAGGGTTTGTATCAATCTCAGTTTTTTATTGTTTCTATGACTTTTTCAGATTTAGAAAATTAACAAAAGGGTTCAAATTCACTGTTTGATATTAAATTATATTTTGCAGATACACACTGTACTATTCAAATAAAGAGTATCATTTGACATATGCGACTATAAAGGCATGACAGAAAAACATCTGAGTTTCTTCTTTCTCTTACGCTAATATACACTCCAAAATAACCACCACTTATCTCAAAAATATTTCTTGGTTTGCACTTGTGTAGGGAGGAGGGCATACAGCTCCAGAGTACAATCCCAAGGAATGTTTCGATATGATCAGTAGATGGCTAGCGCATACTCCTTTGTAATTTTATTCAGCAACTATTTCTTCCTACAAATTGCTAAAATAATAATAATAATAATAATAATAATAATAATAATAATTAAACACTATTTCTTCCTTCAGAGTTCAGAGTGATGAAATTTTACATACTTTCTTTTGAGTAAAATACTAAATATGTATCTGCAGGAGTTTATAGCTCCACTGTATTGCTAATTGGTTTTAGGTTGTATACTATAACTTCATCATTGCATCAAAACAAGCAATTCATCCACTTCTCAAGCCAAATTTGAACATGTGACATTATTTTCTTCCATTTTTGTCAAAAGTAACAAAATTTATTGATTCGCATGTTTAGCTCAGTCTGCTTGCATGTGAATTGTGACGCCTATATAGGTTGAGAATATCATATTACAAACCGGATGTCTGTCCATTCATAGCTGATAGAATTTAGGTTAGATGTTATACCTTCAACAGTATCTTCCCAATTTTCATCTTAGAGTTGCGCACACAATAATTTCAGCTTCAGAGTTAGATTGTGTTCAAAGACAAGTGTGGATGGGGGCTCAGAACTGGACCGGATACTCGAATTAGAGAATGATACACACGAGAATCACGATACAAAAGTTCTTTGTCCTCTCCTTCAATATTTTCTCAAATAGCTCTTGAACATTTTCCTGGAACACCATACGCATGCCAAAAATTTTCACCTCCAAATCAAATATATAAATCTTTCAATGGGAGAACACAGGTCGATCTGCAAACCGTTGCGATGCCAACCCCCCATCACTTTGTGCGGCTAATCAAACATTACATGCATACGGGCACAACTAAGCTCACATTCCCGGTTTCTTATTATGTACAATAATGTATCGATACATTGATAGTATGTCTGCTAGCTCTTCATATCTATATACCAGTCTTCACATGGTGATAGTACGTTAAACTCAGTGATTTACCTTTAAGGTATTGCAGAGATTCCCTACATTCACATGCATGATGCGGATATCATCTGAGATATATATGAGCTAAAGGCACTTTCGGATTTTCATACAAACCTTTTCATGTGGCAAATGCTCTGAGAAAGATAAGAGACAGTGTCCTTCTAACTCAAGTTACTCATCCCTAATATTAGATTGTACGGTTAAACACAATCAGAAAAATGCAGGGGAATGCCTAACAAATTAATCGTGGTAGGCATTTTTGATGCGTCAACATTGTAACGAATTTCAAACTTTGAGGCCGACATTGAATAATTTTTGAAAAATTGGGTACTAAATCGAAATTAAACCATAGGCAAGTGGCATATTTGAAAATTGACTCCACAAATTAAAAAGAATTGACTTTTGCAAAGCACCGGCCATGAGCATTTTGACAGTGGGAGAAATGAGAATCAGAGAATGTGAGGATGTGAGAATCCATGCCCCACAATCACCGTACAGGGCTTGATGCAATATTGATATACCAGAATTGAAATGAAGTTTTCTGCCTCAACACCATAACTCTCATCAAACATATAACAGTGAAACAATCTTTGGTGCACTCAAAATGAATTGGTGGTGTTTAGAAGAGTTTTGTCAGTTAGTTGTGACATGTTGGTTATTGATAAAATCAATATTTTAGAGATCACGGATTCAATTTTCACCGGCATAAAAGAATGAGTGTGGTGGAGATAAAAATTATTGTTCCTCCTAAAAAAAATTCAAGTCAACCTTGACTTTTGAGCATCAAGAATCATTCAAGTCAATTCTCGGAGATGCAGCACATATAGAGTCGGAGTGTAGAGCATTAGAGGAGCAAAAGTCAAAGGGTTAATCCGAGAAGTCAACTTGGTCAACCAAAAAGTCAACTCCAAGACATGAAATCACAGGTCAAGCTTTGAAAAGTCAAAAATCAAATTTGTCATGTGCTCATTGCCCATTTTCGTTCTTGCCCCCATAGCCTCTTCATTATTACATCTTTTATTTCCCTTGCCAACTCATTAATGAAGGGCAAAACAGTATTTTCCTCTTTATTTTCTTCTAATCTTGGCCTTCCAACACAACTTATTCTCCAAGAACAAATCTAGGCCATTGAAATAGGGACCATATATGCCCCAAATCAGCCCCTTGGAGGCCATACCCGAATTTGCATACCAAAACCCTAATTTCTCTCTTCCTTTCACCCATTCACCATTCCATGGGTGAGTTAACTCATTGGGTAGACTCACCCATGTCCATTTCTACCATTTCCACCTAGTTTCATCTAGATTTGTTCACCTACATCACAAGATTCATCAAGAAGAGCAAAGATTCAACATCAAGAAGCAAGGAGGAACTTGGTTTGAAGAGGAGGAGGCTTGCCATCACCTTGAGCATTCTTTTTCCCTTTCTCTTTCTCTTTAGCTTATTGTTATTGATGATTTGTATTTGGATGATGATATTTTGTACCATGAGTGAGTAGATCTAGGATTGGGGGCTAGGGTTGTGAGCCCTAACCCATAGATATGTAGTGAACCTCTTTTGATGATATGTGATGCAATATTGATTCATGAGCATGTTTATATTCAAATTTCATATGTTAGATGCATGAGTTAGGGAATTCACTACTTTCTAGCTATGTTTCTAGCATTATCTTGATGTGGAATTGGTGGGTGGTGCCTCTAGTTTCATAGGCAATGGAATATAACATGTGTTATATGTTTGATTTGTGTTCATAGCCTTTTGATGCACTAGAGATCCTTTGTTGGATTCTAAGTGTGCCAATTGAGTTGGTTTTAGTCCTAATCGGCATAACCATACTTTCAAGATGAAATTTGATAGTATTCATAGCCTTTGGATATAGCTAGGGAACCATGGCATGGCTCTAGTTATACCATTGAGTTCCTACATGTAGGATACATCACATCAATCATTTCATTGTGTTAATAGTCTTTGGATGTAATTGGAGACCTTTGGTTAGGCTCTAGCTACGCCCATTGAGTTGTCTTGGCCCTTACATTGGAGAGACATATCTTAGAATATATTTGAATGCCCTCATAGCCTCGTGATGTATGTTAGTGACCCTTATACGGCTCTAGCATGCACACTTGAGTTGATCATGGCTTTGTTAGGCATGTTCATACATTGTTGAGATTATTGGAGTTCATAGCCTCAAAGTGTTATTCCAAGAACCATGACATGGCTTGGATTGGCACTAGAGAGTTCATCTTGACCTTGGTTGGCAAGAGTGATACATTCTCGATTAATTGGAATCATGAATCATTGTTGTAAGCATCTCATTGTGGTTGTTCATTGCATTGAAGTGGGCTAGTGTTAACCCTTAGCTCCTGATCACTCCATCGTTGTATTTTCGTTGCATTTAGTTTATCTTACTTTACTTGCTTGGTTGGTTGGTTTCTCATTCACTCAAAAACACAAAACATTTTCACTACCTCACCTTGCACATATCCATATCACTATTGTCTTTCCATTT
This sequence comes from Rubus idaeus, assembly GCA_030142095.1. Taxonomy (NCBI): domain Eukaryota; kingdom Viridiplantae; phylum Streptophyta; class Magnoliopsida; order Rosales; family Rosaceae; genus Rubus; species Rubus idaeus. Next base: position 6,177,465 of record CM057966.1, read on the forward strand.
CATTCCCCACCATTTAGTGCTAGTTTCCTAGGTTACCAATATTACCGAGTGGGTTTTGGGCCACCAATCTCCGTGGACACGACAACCCCGGTCACTAAACTATACATTCATCCACTACACTTTGACGTTTTGTCAACCACATATAACAAGAGTTAAAAAATGAAACTCCTTTTATAATACCGAAAACAAATTTAATTAAAAATATTGACTGCCGCACCTAGGGATGGGAAATTTCCCATAAAATGAAATTTTGGGTTGGAGATGTCCTAAGGTAGGGTACCCATTGGGTGTTCAACCCTAATGAGGAGAAATTCGGAGCAAATAGGGTAGCGGAGATGGGGATCCCTAATATTCGATTTCTCAAATCGGGGATGGCGAAAATTTCGTATAATCATTTGATCGATGAATCTTTTTGCCGTACCACAATTGAGTGTATTGGTGGCAGGAGTTTCGCTAGTTGTTTTAGATTATTAGTGATTTTTATCTTTGTAGGCTTGTTGTTTCAACGAGTTCAGTGGTATAAATGAGAGGTATTTGTTAAAGTCTTTAGTTGCCTGATTTACATATTTGGTTACATGCCTAGAAGTTTGATGTATGTGTCTTTCTGGTTTTGATAATATATGAATTATTTGTTTCTCAAAAAATAAAAAAAACTATTGAACATAACCCTATTAATGTATTTGAAAGTCAAATTATTTAGTATCTTATGATGTTTTAATTGTAATTTCATATTTTTAAATCTTGATTATTGTATAATATTGTTGCTAAAGTAAATTATCAATACATATTAATAGGGATTCGAGGTGGGTATGTAGACTTAATTCCCAACTGGTATGGGGACGGGGAATCCACAATATTCTATGGATTGGGGTAAGGATGTGGGTAGAAAATGATTTTAGAGACTGAGATTATTTTTTGATCCCCAGCCCCTACCCTCCCTATTGCCATCCCTAGCCGCACATGAAGCGATGAAACATTCATCGCCAACGGGTATGCTTCATTCTTTTTTTTTAATTAATCTTTTCTTACATAATTTCTCTTTTCACTTCAAATACCAAATTTGAAAAGTCACTTCTGAGTCAATTAAATTAACTCAACTGGTTTTTTGGCACTCAAAATATTGATAAATTTCGACCTTTCACTTTTGATATATAATGTATGCTATTACAAATAAATTTTTCATCAAAACACATGCACAAACAATGCAATAAGCGACTTCCACTTGGTGTTCGACATCAAATTGGGTTACCACATGATACAAGATTTCGCAAATGTAACCCATTTTATAAAATTGATAATAAATTAAAAAATGAAAAATTCTAGTGTACGTTAATATATCTCATACGTACAGTCAAATGTTCTAAAAATCGGCCTAGGCGGCCGCCTAGGCGGCGCCTAGGCGCTAGGCAGAGGTATGCCGCCCGAATTAATGGTCAAATCGGCATTATAGGCGGACATGCTTCCAGGCGGGAAAAATCGGCCGCCTAGGCGGACTAGGCGCTCCTGGGCGGCTGGGTGGCGATTTTTTTTCTCCTTACTTAGTTAACTAGATTGTGACTTATGGTTAAATCAGAAAGGAAAAAAAAATGGACACAAACAAATCACGATCTCTCTTCTCCAAAGTTGAGTTTCTCTCCTCTCCCCTCGCGCCGTCATCGATCTACTATGGTGTGTGGTCTGTGGTCTATGGTCTGGTCGGTAGGTGAGAGAAGAAGAAGAATAAAAAAGAAGGGAAGAAGAGGTGAGGTGAAATGTTGCAGGTGTGTGAGAGCAGAAGAAGTCTGCGTGAGAGAAGAAGCAAGAAGAAGAAAGAAGAAGAAGAAGAAATAATAAAAGAAGAGGTGGGCGGGTGGGGATGTAGAGAAAAAGAAAAAAAGAAAAAAATAAGAAGAGGTGAGTGCAAAAATGAGAAAGAGAGGGTAAAGGAGGAGAGATGAGAAAAAAATTAATTATTAAGTTTAATGGATAACAATTATAGTATGTGGTTGTACTGAATCTTCTGACAAAAAAAAAATGTATTTTTCATAATATATAATTATATATTGACTACACATAAGTAATAAAACAAGTTAATATAATATTTACATATAAATAAAAATAAAATAAAAAAAACCGCCTAGGCGGCCGATTAATCCCCGCCTAACCGACTAGGCGCTAGAAGGTGGTCGACCGCCCGACTAGCGCCTAGCGATTTTTAGAACCTTGCGTACAGTTACCACTTTTAAGATTTAATTACTCAAACGAGAACCTATTTACTCTAATGAGGACCATATTTATCTTAACGAGGACTTTTTCGTAGTTACCACATGAGTTATCGAAGTGGTAATATATGTCCTTGATCAAGTTGTAAAACATTACAATTACCACTTTTATGACTTAATTACTCAAACGAGAACCTAATTTACTCTAATGAGGACCTTATTTACCTTAATAAGGACTTTCTCTCCACACTATGTATAACAAATGTTAACATACCATAATCTTACTCTTAAAAAAATGAAAAATATAAAATTTTGATTGGTTCTTTTGTAACGATGAAACATTCGTCATTAAAGAGTATGCTCAATATGTTTTTTTTTTTACTATTCTAGGCAATTAATTTTTCTCTTCACTTAAAATACCTAATTTGAATAGTCGCTTCCAGTTCAAAAAAATTGACGCGACTAGTTTCTCATATTTAAAATCTTGATAAATTCCAAGATGTATTCTACTTTAGATAAATATTGTATGCTATTACAAATACATTTTTCGTCGAATCACAGAAACTATTCAATAATCGACTTCTACTTGATTTTTGATGTCGAATTGGGTTATCATATATCACAAAAGTTCGAAAATGTAAGTCGTTTTACAAATATCTACTAATTCACCTGTAGCGACGAACCATTCGTCAGCAAAGTATATGTTTCATATATTATTTTTTTACTATTCTTTGCTACTTAATTTCTCTCTTCACTTAAATGGTATCTCTAATACATGACGCTTCTTTCTTTTTGACCAAACAAATAAAAATTTCTCTCTTGACTTAAAATACCCAATTTGAAGAGTCACTTCCGGGTCAATAAAATGAACCCGATTGGTTTATCGGCATTCAAAGTCTTGATAAATTTGAGCTTCAACTTTTGATAAATAATGTATAGGACTAAATTATTGTTACCATCCTGAACTTTAGGGTTTGATCAGTTAAGTCTCTACTTTGCCAAAAAAAATCAGTTTAGTCCATGCACTTTCAATTTTCATCAAATAGGTCATTTCGTCAACTCTCTGTTCAATATTTATGTGGCACTCGGAAGGACCTATTTGATGAATAGTCTAAGTGCAGAGACTGAGCTAATGAATTAGAAGTACATGGATTAAACTGATTAGACACCTAAAGTTTAGGATAGTAACAAAAATTTAGTCCAAAATTAAAAAAAAGTGATTGAAGAAATTAAAAAACAAAATTTGAAACACGCACACACACACACTCACTCACTCTCAAAGATATGCAATTCTTCTAAGATAATTTCAGTCTCACAATAAAATCTTTCCATACATATATATCCTCCACGTCGTACATTCTATAAAAAATCCTTCCCATAGATTCATTTCAAACTATATTTCCACATATCCCCTTTTTAATAAAGATTCCATCCAAAATGTGATTTTTATGCTTTTGTGCACAACTTATTAGGACCAGTCCAGACAGGTGTGGCTGGTGGACTGTTTTCCCTCACTATTAACTTTCCTAATTCCATCCTTCTGTAACATCATGAAATGTAAAGTAAATGCCTTAATCTGTCCCATATTTCAGATCGATAAACACTTTCTTCATCATCCAATCTATGTATAGAAATATTACGCACAAAATTATACTACACTATTGGACGATCGAGTCCAGGGTAACCAAATTCTCCAACTTGTAAGGAAGGACGTACCACTACTAAAAGCATAGTAGTTCTGAAAGAGATCGAGGAGGAATCTAAGAGTTTATACTTTCCATTGGAGATAGAGTGAATGATAAGGATTCCATATCTTGCTAGGAGAGTGTATCTCAAGGAATCTTTATTTAGTATAGATTCCTAGAAAGTTGCTCAAAGTGTTTTTCAACTAATGATAAGTGATAGCCCCATTAGCGTGTGGCCAGTATCCCATGACCATGATTGATGCAACTTGACAATGGAGGCACTACATTTGCTTTAGATGTTTCGATGACGGCTACAGTTTAATTAACAGAAAAGTTCTAATCTTGATTAGAAAGATAGAAAATTCATGGTCAGTCTCTGATAAGAGATCTATCGTTAAGGATATTTTATCAGTGAGAAGGCAAGATGACACAAAAATGTGTGGAGAGCAATCTGGTTGCGTAGTCAACTTTTGATGAAAGAATCTGAATTAAGAAGTGGGTAAGTGTTAGTTCAGTATACGTTGTTGGCTTATTTCCTGATCTTAAAATATTTAGGGTCTCATGGTTGTGCACGTATGCAACATACTATGAAAGCTTTAGTTGTAGGAGGTTTCGAGTTTGAATCCTCCAATTCCCATTCCTCCCTTCTTTGTTGGTTTAAAAGGTGCAGGGGCCTCACCAAAATCTCTCTCTATTTCTCAATTTATGTGCTTCTTCACATGCAAGATGGGGCTGCATGTGAGGAAGGGCATTACCTCAATATACTTTGTTACCGCATTCTCTTATATATAGCTTAAGCCTTTGCGTTCTAGTAGTTGTCTAACAATAAATGCTAAAACAAAGTTTACATTTGCAAAAAGAAACTATGATTTATATGGTTACATATAGACATGTAGACTTATAGTTGTCCAATAGTCCTCGGAAATGTTTCATGAGAATTTCTAGGAATCAATTTATTCACCAATATCACGAACCATTCTATCACTTTAGCATCATCAAAAGTTGCAGGAACCATACACCCTGCATTTCTCATGCACATAAGTCTCCTTCTACTGCCATTATAATTCTGTATACCTATCGATATGAAACCTGGTTTTGTGGAACCTAACTTAGTGGTTTTGAATTGACTAAACTAAGATCTACTTGCAGGATTTTGGCAACTATAGACATAGCTTGGGGCTACATTAACCAAGTTGCAGTAGTAAAGCCATGGCATCGCATCACCGCCCTCTAATATCTGATGCCTCAGACATAGCCTTTTATTCCAATCTGATATTTGCACTTAACCGAAAAACATTCTGTCACTCTCTTGATTGAGATATCCCTTAACCAAGTATTATGCAAGTTAAACAAAGTTCACTGACTACTGGAAAGCAAATACAAAGTCGCATAATATTTATATCTTGTGTGGATAAAAGACGTACATGAAACTAGAATAGTTATCTAGTTAATTAGCATTTTCTGGTTTAATATTGCTACTTTCCTAAATGTATGTGTAGTAACATGGAAAGTGAGAAGTTCTAAAACCACAACTGGGTAACAGAACTCTGGCCAATAAAAGATTCTATTACATTATTGCAAGTCGGTTGCCCATGAGTCCATGACTAGCTAGGATCAGTTGTGATAAGGCTGTAGCTGTTCATCATGAATAATAGAAGAAAAAAACAGAATAAGAACCAAACTCAAAGTACTCGTTGTTCACCCCAAGAGAGGTTACTTGAAACCCCTTTTGTTTTTACTATACCAATAACCAAATATAGCAACTAAGAACAATGATTTCTGGATTGAAATGAGCTACTGTATGAAAAACTAGTGGCAAGCTGTAATGAACTAATGGTTTGTGACTCCAATCAAACGCACCATACTCGAGCAACAGCTAAAGACAAGGCAAAAGAGATCATGTATGGATATCCTTGCTCTAAATAGCAGTACCGAAATTTGTATTTCTCTACATATGCTTTTCAACTGTTTGGCACATGAAAGGGACCAAAATAATGAGACTCATATAATTATTGATGTCAATTATTATATCCTAGAACTCAAATTTCCAGAAACATGGGTTTGCTGTATTGTTACCGTATGTTGCAAATTTAATCATGAAAAACATGGTTTTCGACATTTAACTAAGAGTTTAAGTTCAACTAGAACAAACATTGAACCTCAGTTTTTTACTAGGTAGGCTCTAATTGAACTCTGATTTATAACAAATGATGGGATATTTTAGATTGTAATAAGAAAGAAATATCTCAAAGTACAAACCATGAATCATTATAAGGACCAGCAAGCTTGCTAAGCCAGCTATGGAGCTTGGAAGGTTGTTCAGGACATAGGACACTAAAACAAGATCATCACTTATTCTCAGTACACAGAGGACTCTTGCCAGGAAACTCTTTTACAAAACCAGAAGAAAAGATCGAAAGGAGAAAAGGAAAATGAAAATGGGTGTGTCATGTACACGTGAAAGTTTTGTACGGTCAATCTGATTGACTGTGGTTTTGAATCAGATGGACCCCTCCTAAGAGACCATGAAAGTTAGAGAGTAAAACAGAAGGGTAATCTGAATGAAATCTCAACAGATGAAGAAGCTCAGCCAGATAGTATTTCTACTTTGTTTTTTCCTCTTTTGGTATACTTATCTCTTAATGCTGTAAACCTCTTATTTACCAAAACTACCCTTAATGCAGGAGCTGGAAAGTTCTTACCAAATAAGAAGATAAGAGCTTCTTGGTTTCTGGGATGTGTTTTATATTAACCCACGCATGCTTATTTAGTAACTTGTCTACCTCTCATGGACTAATATGCATATAGAATAAGAAAGAATGTAAATGACTTCATTCAACTTAATTGCTAGTTAAGGTAATTTGCAAAATAAGCAAGAGAATAACTTTTAGGTGTATATGGGTAACCCTTGAATTACTAATAGACAAAGATAGATTAGAAAACAAGTATTGCCAAGAAAAGGAGAAGACTGAAAATCTGAGTATCTTTAGAACTTGTAATGTATCACTTAGGGTACTTAACCCACACCACACGTTCTTAACTTAGTAAAGAAATCTGTCCTCATGATATAATATACATATAGAGAAGGGTAGGAAAGAAAAGGACTTTGATCAACTTTATGGATTTTTTGTCTACCAAAATTTTTTGAAGATCCCTTCACTGCTGTTTAGTCTTGTTCATCATTTCCTGCTTCACTTAATTTTGTGGTAGCTAAGGAGACAAATCATTCAAAATTCCACATCATTTTTGTAAGATCTCTTTGCCAACTGGCACTACCCCACAACCCCCTCAACCTTTGCTTATAAAAGAGCAGGCATTTCCACCACTTTGCACACATCACAACTCTTGACTTAAGTCTTGATCTCTATTGACTCCTCCTCATTCTCCTTTGCCTTCAACCCTTCAGAAAACCATTTCAACACTCCTCCTCAATGGCATCTAGCTCAATGTCTTCGCGTAACTCGGGCTCTTCTTGGACTGCCAAGCAGAACAAGGCCTTTGAGAAGGCACTGGCGGTGTACGACAAGGACACCCCCGACCGCTGGTACAATGTTGCCAGGGCCGTTGGGGGTAAGACTCCGGAGGAAGTTAAGAGGCACTATGACCTTCTTGTGGAAGATGTGAAGCACATCGAGTCGGGCCAAGTTCCATTCCCGGATTACAGGACTTCTGGTGGGAGTGGGAGTGGTCATGGCAACATGGGTCACGACGAGGAAAAGAGGTAGTCTTTGCTAATACTATTGCCAAAGTCCTCCTCCACCTAATTATACAGTGACATATATATAAATATTACTACTTTCTGATTCTTTGACAACACAATGTGAAATCTCGGTGCTTAAATTCTTACACTACCATTCAACATCATCAAGCTTTTTGTTTGCATCTTATTCTACGCTATAATAGGACCATCCATTGGACCATTGACTTCTGATAACCCACTTCTTACGCTTAGCTTTACATTAATATCTAATGGTCAATATTTTAGAAGCTGTTAACTTGCCAGGAAATTGGGTGTCCAAAACTAAAAGTACGTACGTACTTTCCAAACTTAAGACCATGTGAGTTGATTAAGCCTATTTTAACCTCTAACAACACCAAGCTAGCTAGCTTCAAGCCTTCAACCACATGAACCTATTTAGATGGTTTTAACATGCCTATGATTAGCTGCGTGGCTTGTAATCATACATTTTCATACATTAATTTAACAATCAATGTGATACACAAAACCTGAACCCATTGGAGTTAATTTTTAGCTAAAGCTAGTCCCATTGATCTTTGTCTGCTTAATTCGTAGGATGAGAAACCTGAAGCTCCACTGAAGCAGCACAAGAAGATCGAACTCTATCTCCATGTACCAACTAGTTAATGAATAAAGATTCATCGCTAGCTCGATCTGCCGTTCCGTTTTAATATAACGTACTACTCGTTTTAATATAACAACTCGACGACGACGCTGTGGTATAGTACTAGCAGTACAGTTCTAGTAGTTGATCCAAGATATCACAAAACCTGTGATTCTTCTATGTTGTTAGAACTCTTAGTTTCTTAATTTGTCGCTATAAATAATCAATCCTATGTATGTACTTTGTAATTTCAAGTGTAAGATTCAGCTTAAGCTGCTAATGGAATCTTATGATTTTATGTGTCATGTTCTTGTACTTAAATTGTTTGATTGCTTCACATGCATATATTTCTTATCTAACAAAAGCTTCAGACTCAAACCAAAAGAACCAAAGGAGAAGCTGCAGAAATTGGATCCCTAATCGCCTTGAGGCTTAGACTTGAAGAGAGAGAGAGAGAGAGAGAGAGAGAGAGAGAGGTGAGCAGTGAAGAACGGAAGATTAATATGGTTAGAAAAAGGCGGGAAAGTGGGTTTGAAAAAGGACTTGATAGGAATGTTTCCCGCGATGAGGTTTTTGCCACGTGGCCTAACACCCAACAGAAAAGGAGGTCTGGCCGTCAGGGTACGGAGAGCCCAAAACGGCCATGTGTGACTCATAACCATAACTTAATTTCCAAATTAAAGTCACCACATAAATATCAGGATTGAAAATGTGGGACAATGTGGTTTCATTGGAAACTTTACTTGTGCTTTGAGTTTCACAATTTTGATCCATGTGTTTAACAATGAACTTTGCAATTTTGGTGATTTATGTCAAGTTTCGTATTTTCTTCAAGTTGATTTGTGAGTTTTCTTGAGTTATGGACGTTGTACATTCTTGATTCTTGAAATTTATATTATTAAGAGTATATGTGACTGTTATTTCTTGCTTGACATTTCTTGCTTGACATTTTGTCTCATCTTAATGAAGTAAGCATATGTTGTTTCAATTTTATTGAATGTATCCAAATGGCCAAAATAATTTGCATGAGGCCCTTACCCTATTATAAAAGATATTCTTCAAGCTAGCCTTGGGGTCAATTTGACCATAAAGTGCTTTGTAAATAAGTTGTGTAGCTTGCTTCGGAGAAATTATTCAGTGGTCCGGGACCATCATTTTATGGTGGTCCGGATCAATCTGGGCCGTTCATTAAGTATTAAATATTCTTTTGTATTGTGCTTATGTATTAAATAATACTTAATGAATGACCCAAATTGATCCCGGACCACCATAAAGTGATGGTCCCGGACCATAGAATAATTTATCTTTGCTTCGTTCGACTGCTTTTGACAAGCTTCTAAAAAATATCCTTACAAGCCTAGTGCCCTTTTGACACCCTCAAAACCTGAACCCTAAGCGGAGAAGGTCTTGGATCGAGCCGTCTTACGATCTCAATGGTTCGACTGCCCAACCACACACCAACTCATATTTTTTGACATATGTCTAACTATTATTGGGCGGTCAGAGCAGTATATTGGTCAGACAGCCTGACGCAAGGCCTTCTCTGTGGGTGAGTGACCGATAGTAATTAAATAAATATAAATTTATTTGCGTATATTTTGCCTCGAATGGATCCGAGAACAACTGGAGAATGCATGGTTTGCAAGCAAATCAAATTTTGTTATGAATTTAAATTGGTTTATGGTTGGATTTGTTCACCAACCTCTCGCAGTAAACGAGAGAAAGAACGTGCCCTCTTCCTCGGGCACTTGTTGTTACATAAAAGTCTTGCCCAATTTGTAAGCGTAGGTCAACCAAGTAGCTAGCTATATCCAAATATGTTTCTTACTATCATCAATCAGGAAATAAAGCCAAAAACCAAAGGATCCCATGGACCACATCTTAGGGTCCCCCGTACCCACAATTGGTGTAACAAGATTGATTCTAGGCAATGACAGCTCTAGTCTAGGCTTCGATTTTCCTTTGAGCAGATTTTGGTGTTTTTGTTGTTCATATGACAAATTGGCGATCTTCAATTAGGGATACAACAGCTTGTTTATGCAATTCATTACCATCTTTTTTCGATCACTGCTGAAGGTGTTTCGAAGGCGGCAGCAATCATGGATAGGTGGGCGCCTCGACGGCCAATGCCATTCGTGTTTTCTTTAAGATTGTTTTATGAACTCCATTTTCTAAAGTTACCTTGTAATGTCGTTTTTATGGTGGGGGTGGTTTGTGGCGATTCTCGTGGGATATGAACGGCTGACATCCAAACGGGGTAAATTTCCGCCTCTCAGGTCCTGACCAAGTCTATCACAGAGGCAAGGCAAACGACAGAGAATTACTTCCTCGAACACAGCTCATGGATGGAGAAAAGGGGGCAGTCACCTGATAAAATGTTTGCTGATGAGATAGCAAAACACTATTTTTATAAATAAGCTTTGGATACGAGTTCAATCACCATAACTTGATGTTAAAAGCCAAGAATCATAGGAAACAAAGAACGGATCCCTGTCTAAATCCAACAGTGACTAGTCACATACAAAAAAGACCATAAAAGCATATCTGTCTAAATCACAAGAACATAGTCCTACCATTACCAACTACGAAACCGACTCCATAATAGTTGTCATTGATCCCAACAAGCTTAAGTTTTCAAGTAAGTCAAAATCGTTTGCAGTGCCACAATTCTAAAAAATTAAACATCACCCGAATCCAGTTGCTTATTCCTGGAGCAAAGTTTTTAGTTCTACAGGTATCAGAATCACCGAAAATAGGAGGAGATGATATTAGTCTGCTACTGTTGTTTGAAGGGGCAGAGAACTTTCAACTCCCTTGGTGTCAGCAGCATTCTTCTCAGCAACAACCTTTGACATTTTAAACATCTGAAATGAAAGCAAAACTATCCAATCAGCACCAGAAGCAAACCAATTATAGAATGAAAATGTTTGTGCGTAGGCAGTATTTAGCATCAGCATCAGCACCAAAGTTGAAGTAAGAATAAACCTTGTTCATGGTCTTCTTGAAGCAAGAGACGTGTTCATCCATAGATGCGTTGATAAATTCATCAATGTGATCCTTCACATCTTCCAAGAAAGTGGCTTGTTCATTCTTCTTCTTTCGACATGAAGTGGGGGTTGGAGCAGCAGGTGATGGCTGTTTTTCAAGTTGACTTTGCTGCGATTCCATCTTCAGTAACACCTGATACAAGTCATTCGTTACAAAAGATCCGGTGAAATGGCACCAACAGCCTCACAATCTAAACAATGAAAACTGCTCATTCTAAACTACATCATAGGCCTTGGCAACAACAAGCCACAGCAACAAGTTCAGTTATATCCTAAGGATGTACAACCAATCAGCAAAGCAATCCTAAGTTCTCAAAAGTACACGAAACAAACTAATTATATGTCCAGGAATATACAAAATCAAGAATAACTACAATTGAAGGTTTTCAGTATAAAGAGCACTAATTCAAGAATTGTTTGACCGTCACCTGTCAGAACCACAGGTAGCAAGCAACTCTCAAGTAAATATGATATTAAGAATCATGAAAATCTTCGAATGGCATTCATACTCCATTTACCAATTTGGTAACCGGCTTGTTAAGATAATATCACTCAGGTTCATTAATAATAAGCAGGGGCGGAACTAGGATGAAAATCCTGGCTGGGCTAATCTTCCAAGTAAATTTTTTGTTGTTGAATCTCGACGGTACGAGAGAATTTTATTAAATAAAAACTCTTTCTCATCCCCTTCCCCCCTTTTTCAACCACACAACACCCTTCCAACACAACCAAATTATTTTGAAAAAAAAAAAAAAAAAACACAATAGGTTTTTTAAAAAGACCCAATTTAAAAATTTTTTTCCCCCCCCTTAAAACCCCAGGGGGAGAACCACTCTCAAGTAAATATGATTTTAAAAATTAAAAAAATTTTAGGAGTCCTTACCCCTTTTTTCAATTTTTTAAAGGGGGTTTAAAAAAAATTCCCCCGTTTTTTAAAAAAAAAAAGGGGGGGAAAAAAGAAGGAAAACCTGGCGGGAATCTTCCAAGAAAATTTTTTGTTGTTGAATCTCGAGGTAGAGAGAATTTTTAAATAAAAAAGAAAGATACACCTAGTCGGAGGGGGGGGGGGGGACATAGTAAGCCTTACCCCTCAAATGCATAGCTATGCATATATTTACAAATTATAAAGGAAGAAAAAAAAAAAGCTGAACTGGAGTGCTTAAGGAAGCTTGAGAACTTCCACTTCCAGATGGTGACTGAGGATTAGTAGTTCTCTGAAACCAAACTACAACATCCAAATTGAACCAAAATGCCAAATCATCAAACCAATTAAGCAATTACACACAAAATCTGAAACCCTAAAATAGTCCCGAAATTGAATCATAGACAAAACTAAGCAAACAGTTGAATACTTGAATTTACTTACGAAATTGAACAGCATGAGACTATGCAGAGAGAGTGATTAGAGACCATCTCCATCAGATTAAAATTGCAAGATCCAAATTGAGCATAGAGCCATAGAGATTAGAGATTTGGAGAAGACCAGATGTGGGAACTCGGGATCGCTTCATCACTAGAGAATTTTGCTGTTTTAGAAATAGAAACGGAAATGAAAAACGGTGTCGTATACATATATATATATATATATATACCATACCTTTTTTTTTTGTAAACTATATATACTTGTAATTTTTTTCCCAAAATCTTGGTAGGGCTTAAGCCCCAAAAGGCCAAAAGCCAGTGCATAGTTCCGCCCATGATTATAAGGTATACGAGCCCCCCACAGCTATCACATTATCACCAATACAACGTTTTAGAAGTTGTTTTCTGTTCATAAATGCCATCTATATGTTTGTTATGATAACAACCTCTATATATTGCCACATCAGTACAACAAAGCAACTTGCGAAGGATTTCTCCCAAGTTTTCATTAAAAGGAACACTTTGATTCGATGAAACTAGTTTGCATCTTATTGCAAGCAAATAATCACAAAGTAAAGTTTCATTAACACGAAGCACAGCTAATTTTCCCTGCGATCTCAAAAACCCTATCAAACAAAAAAAATGCATGGTATGCTTCCATTCTGTCAAGACTGCCATGCCTATCTGATAAGATAACACCACCCACAATAATAATTGCACAACAGTTTACAGAAATTCGCTAACAAACAAGTTCTAGAACTGCACACCAGGTGTTCGAATTAATGCCGCAGACAAAATATCACTACCAATCTAGCGCAAACCAAATCTCAAGCAATCATGCATAATCAACAGCGGTTTCTAACAATTGTTGCTAAGCCAAAACCGTAGTCGGCTATGATATGGGAGGACAGGCAAAAATCTATGACCCCCGAAAAGATAAAAACTAAAAAGACGATCACCATTAGCTGATGTAGATTCAAACAGACTGGAATTTCAGAAGAAAAAAAACGTACCAGAGAATCAAAAGGAGAGCAAGTGAAATTTGTAACTTGTGAAGAAATTCGCTGGGTCTTTCTGTTTATATTTTAGGGGAATCGCCTTGTTCACCAAGACAAACTAGAACCGCCTAGACTTGTGAAGAGACACAGTTGGAAGGATACGTGGCCTTAGATTAGTGGTCGGTAAAGTCGCGGAGAAATAAAGAAGATGGGTATTGAAAAGATTGGGCTAGTTCTCTTCTTCTAACCTGGGTCCAGTCCAATGGTACCTGGATCGCGGGTCGTTTCGGATCCGGGTTAAATAGTTGCTTCAATTTTTTATTTTTGAGAATAAAAAAGAAATTACAGGTCTTCCGGTCAGTATGAACTGTATATTGATCGTGAAAACCATACGTATGGGAGTGATGTATACCATATCCATAGAGGACCGTTTTACTAAGGAATTCATTTTTTTTGTTTACTTTATGCGAAGCTTTACATTGCCCACCTACAACGTACTATCAGTCTATCACCATCGAAACCGGAAGAAAATGAAGCTTTTAGCATTAGATTGTTGAGATTAGAGAACTTACCAATGAATTTGATCATGATTGCATAAAATAGGAAAAGCAGAGATAACACTTACTTGTATTGAACCGAGAACCTCAGAGGATTCACTAATTTAGATACTTTGGTACTCTGAGAATTCAAAATTCGGAACAAAGAAAACGAATATTGTTATTTTCTCGGGTTTTACTTATTGGGAATTTCAAGCAATCAAACTAGAAAAACTATGAATTGGAGCTTGAGATTGAAGCGGATAAGAGAAAAATTGATGAATCAAAGCTTTTCTATCTTTTTGGGTTTAGATTTTTGAATGAAATTGTTAGGGTTTCTATCTTTTTGGCTGTTGTATTTGAAGACTGAATGAAAAAAAAATTGGGATTTTGTCACGCCTCGCACCTGGGGTCCAAACTTTTTTTGACATTTTTTTCGAAATCCAAGGTGTGAGAAAAAAAAAACCGACACTTTCTTGATGAAATCAATTTCTTATTTCAATATAAAAATTCATAGAAATTAAGTATATTGAATAATAATATTACATGTGTAAACTCTAACGAACTCTAATTGCTTTCTAACCTTCATAGTTCTCGTATCTAAAACCTGTAAAATTGTTAAGGGGTGAGCATAAAGCCCAATAGGAAGTTATAGACTCAACTATGCAAAAGATAATTTCATAATCACGTTTCTTCTAATTTTAAAATTCCAATGCTATTGCATATCTCCATTGCCACTCTTATTCTCTCATAAATATTTAAATGATGTATCAAATAATAGTTTCAGCCAGTTTTAATAAAACATATCACTCAACAGATAAACAGACAAGTAGACAAACATTTAATACAAATAGGTTGAGGTTCCCCAATCTCCCTACCTGGATTCCGAGCGTTAGTGTAACATGAAATTCCTGCATCTTAATTGAACAAGCTCTCTTAATCATAAGCATATAATTACTTGAAGAAGTCAGTTTGTGATAGTACATGTTTTATTAGTTAGGTACCTCAATTCTAAGGTCATTTGGAATTAAAATGAAGTGGCAAAGAAATATGTAAAGTGACTTAACTGAAACAGAGGGTCAACTTCGCAGTGGCCTAACTCTTTTATATGGTTTTTTTTTAATGCCAAGATTATATGGTTAGTCTTATTTGAAAGCTAAAGATGTTTAGTTCAAGAGATTCTGGTAGCCCTAGGTAAATTTGAACAAACAAATTTGGTGAAATAAATCGAAACATAATAACAGTGCAGTACGTTGTAGAATTTCTTGCTGCAGACCCTCAACTTTGAAATTTTTTAACTTAATCTAAAATCATTTTTAAGAAATTCCAAGTTTGAAACGATCTTTAAGATAACCAACGGAGTTTGGGGACTACCTTCAAATTTCATGAAGAGACTACCTTCAAATAACCAACGGAGTTGTATAGTTTTTAACAAAAATTTCGCTGGTCCAAAAACTCAGAAGTTATGCTAAAAGGGTACTTTTATCTAAAAGCTCTTCCGTTTACCTGATTCACCACTCAAAACGAAATCCTATAACCACACGCACTAATGTGAAGAGAGTAACTAAACACTAATGCAGTAATGCCATAACCAATTAAAAATATTGACCGAGACTTATAGAATTAATGAGATAAAATTGGTTTTAACTCCACATGCTACTAGAACGATAGTTATTATACACTATAGGTTAATAGGAGTTAACAATGAACAAAATCTGTACATTAAGTTTCCAACAACCATTTATATTCAAAAGAATAAATAATCTAATCTATATACTCGTATACATGGCTTCTCCACTACAGATTACGAATGTCTTTATTTTTTAAGATGTAGATATAAAACAAACCGAAACTAAATATGTTTAGATGAAAAAGATAAATTCAAATTGAGTTTTAATACGTACTTCCGGAAGCAAGCCAAATTAATTTATGATTACATAGGAGGTCCCCCACCTATTGATACTTGATAGTCATTGCCACCACCTAGTTTTGGGATTCCAACTAACCTTTCTAAGGTTCTATCCGATGTCTTAAATATTAAAATAAATTTGTTATTTTGACATCTCGATAATTTCTACACATTCTGCCTCAATTTTGTCCGAAATTTTCGATATATCGCAATTTTCCCAAAATATTTGATATTTACCGAAATGCCACTTTGGTTTTATTAAAATCCAACAAAATGTGCCTTTTGGCTTGTAAATCAAATACGACTATATTCATTGATAATTCTTTTAAGATTCGAACCAAAATAGGCCACTTAACTATTCATAGCCATAAGCCCATAACCAACCGAGCAACTATGACCATTATTGAATAATGGTAAACTGAAAACATTTATATGATCTATTGACTTGTAAATCACACACAAATAGATTAATCTCTTTAACTTGAACAAGAAAAAGGTAAAAGAGAATATATATTAATTTTTCAAGATAATTCTTTTATTGTTCTTAAAATTGTTTCTTTTTTGTTTAACTATGCTCATCTTCTAAATTAAAGATTCATAGTTTATTATCATACATGTCTACAACGTTTTTAGTTACGTCATGTCATTAGACCAAATAATCAACGAAAATGAGTTACCTACTTGCACACTTTCATTTTTTCACTCTAAGTATTTTCATTATCTAAAATTTGTAATACAAAAATTAGGTACATGATTACTCAATATTAGTAAGTTTTTTTTTTATAATTTATTTTCTTGGTCTTATCACTCCTAATTAATAAAAAAAGAATTAACATTTATTAAGTCATGTTTCTGCCGTTTCCCAATTGCCCGGTAGTGTCGTGTGCGGGTACCTGAAAGCACAAGATTGGTCAGGGAGGTCGGTGTGTACCGACCGAAGACCCTCCGACGCTCAAGTTAGTACCGATTGGTGTTGAAGAGCAGAGAGTTTGGGATTCGGAGAGAACGTACCTGGATAAGGAGTGAGGACTCCTTATATATGAGGTGAGGTCGGAGACAAGCTTCCCTGGCATGGGGAACATCCCCTGACACGAGGAATATTCTCCGGTCCACTACCTCGATGTGCGCATCGAGGGATGTCGGCGCCTAGTACGGCATGGGCTCGCGACTTAGTGCGATCTGTGAGGTAGTGGACAAGCACGTGTGCCAGCTGGCCGTGCCGGTACCCGTGGGGCTGGTCACACCCGGTACCTGGTCAGGAGACGTCCATGTAGAGCCGGGGGAGAGCTTGTGGTCGGTACACCCGGCCTGGTCTTACCGGTACCGCGGGGTATTGTCGGGGCTTCGACCGCGGCTCAGGGTAGTGTACTCGGTAGGGGATCCCTACCGAGTCGGTAGATGCCGCCGGGGGCGTTGCAGAGATTATGTTCTCGGTAGGGGAGCCCTACCGAGTCGGTTATGGGGCTACAAGGAGGTCGCTCCCGGTGATAATGAGCTACTACGGGTCTATCCCGTAAAGATATGAAATGGTAGCAACGAAGTCCCCCAAGTCCCGAGCAAGAGGAAGCTCGTGGTCGGGGACTTAATCCGGAAGTTCATATCGGGATGTAGCGAAGTGTCGGTGGGGCAGCCGAGGCGACGCTTGGTACCGTCCCATGTAGTCCCCCAAGTCCCCGAACAAGGGGTTCCTCCCGGTTGGGAATTGTAACCGCTCCGAGTTTCAAGGGGAGTTGAAGCGTCGTGGCCGTTGAGCTCCTCGGCGTAACTGCCGAGGTAGTGGGGTGACACGCGTCACGTCCTGGCCGGTTTGGAAAATCGTGGGGAAGCTCAACCGTCGTGTTGCCACGTGTCGCCATCCTGGGCCGCGACGGTTCACGTCGTACGGTCAAGATGGGTTGACTCCCGCTATATATATGGGGGTGAAGAGAGTTCACTTCACTTCATTCTTGCAAATTTCATTTCCAGAGCTCTGCAAGCCGTCGGTAGGAGAACGAGAGCGTGTATCGGTACTGCAACCGTGATCACTCGGTACTCGACTTTCAGCCTTCAGCAACTGTAAGTACCGATGCCTTGACCTCTTGTTTTTAGTTTTTTGCTTTGCTTTTGTAACGTAGTTTGAGTACCGGTGTCCAGCCTTAGTACCGAGCTAGGTTGCATAGGCATAGGTTATCCCTACCGATAAGAACCTTGGTCCATTTTTGCAGATGTCTGACTCAGGGAGCGAGAGTGGTAGCAGTGGTAATGCCTTCTCTGGTGAAGAGCCAGAGAGGAGCGTATCGGTGGAGGAGGCTGGCTCGGACTCCAGCTCGAGTACCGGGACCAGTAGTTCTTGCTCGCCAAGAACCAGTCGTTTTTGTCTGGAGGGTATGATCCAGACGGTGGTGAGGGGTGTCACTACCGGGGAGGACCTAGTCCCCCTTGCTTCAGAACCATATGTGAAGTCCCGAGCCAGTAGTAGTAAGAAGGGTCCCGTACTGGAGGGGTTTGCAGTGGACCGATTAAAATTGAGCGCGTCTACCGAGGAGGACCTGGTAGCCCCGAGGGAGGCCTTGATATCCCCGGCTCGGTGACGATGCGCCTACGGAGAAGGGGGAGCTCGGGAGTGCTTCGCATGCCGGGTGAAACCTTGGTACACCCGTTTTTCTTCGGTGAGGGTCGAGGATTCCCCTCCCGGCGTACCGGCGGCGGTTCTCGGCCGAGGTTGGCCTTGCCATCGCCCAATTGAACCCGAACACTCGGCGGTGCCTCGAACGCCTTGTACACCCTCTACCACCACCGTGGTTTCGGTGAGCCCGATCTGGCGGTGTTCTTCAACCAATGGGCGCTTGAGGAGCATTCCAAGACGGACAAGGGCTGGTATAAATTGAAGTCGGTACTGAAGCCGTGTACCGATCCTCCCCGAGACACCGAATGGAGGGAGTTCAGCCACAAATATAAGAAGGTGATCCGATGCTTTGTCCGGCGAAGAAGGCCCTTGCCGGGAGGGTATGACCGGTACACACGACGTGGAGAGCCACGAGTTTGGGAGTCCCGAGATAGTTAGGGACCCGCTCGTCTTTGGCAATCCCACGTCCCGGCGGACATGGAAGAGCAAATACTTCTTCATCGGTGGGGAGTGGGAGTTCCGGCCGGCTCGGTACCGACCGAGAAGAGAGTCCCCCATAGTTTCAAGGATGCCCCTGGTGGGTAGCCCTTATTGATTATAGACATGTAATAGTATGATTAGCCGATACCGGTATTGACCCTTGTTCTTTTTTGTTTTGCAGTGGATCAGTCTTGGAGGAGGCTTACCGAGAGGCAAGAGCAAGAGTTTCAGTGGATCCGGGAGCATATTTCAATTGTGCTAAGAAGGTCCACGGTGCTCCTGAATCGGTACTCCCTCGATAGCTCCGGTTTAGCCCCCACACCAAACCCATGTAAGTATTGCCCGGTATCCTTGTACGTTCCAACTTATGGACGCACCTAACACCGGTGGTTCTTGTGTAGTTATCTATCAGTACCGTCTGTACCGCACCCTCAAGGGCGATTCAAGTATGGTCCGGGAGCGAAAGGACTTCTACCAGCTGAAGAGAGCTGTCGGTGGGGACCTAGCACCGGAGCCTCAGCCGGTGGTGGAGGAGGTGCCAGCTGGTACCGGTGCTGAGGTTGGCGCTGGTGCTGACCTTGTACCGAAGAGGAAGAAGAAGAAAGCCCACAAGGGTCGGTCTACCGCCGAGGTGGAGGTGGAGGCCGAGGTGGAGGCCGGTCCCGAGACCGAGGTTGCATCTGAGGGCCCGGATGGGTCCTCCAAGAAGCGTACCGCCCGGGATGAGGTAATCTTCGGTCACCTTTTACTTTATTGAGTTTGTGTACCGGCACTGTGAGATCCTGAATTTTAAAGTTGGACAAATTTTATTTTTGAAGTCACAGTTAGAAAGTAGACATCGTTACGAGTTCATAGGAATTTTCGTGGAATTTTCCGGAGACCCAAGCTAGTTTTAACTATTTATAGAAGTTCGAAATTATTTTAAAATTAGGATTTTAGATGAGGTGCGATCTAGACCGTTAGATCTCTGCACCCTTAAATCTAAGCCGTTGGTTTAAGTCGGTTAGCCTTTTAATTAAGAGGCGGTACAGTGAAAGCCCAGAACTCTCTAGGCCTCACCCGACCGTTTCTCTCCACCGTGAAGCTCCAAATCCAACTTTTCCGTCCAGCCACCTCACAACGAGAAACTTATCCCATATCCTTTGCCCTGACATGGCGAGGCCAACGGTGGTCTTAGCTAGTTCAGACGACGCCGGACGAGAGAGAAACGACGAAGAGAAAGAGAGGCAGCGCCGATCGGGTTTCCGATTCCGCCACTTCACGCGCCGCACCGTCCCATCTTCTTCTCTCGTCCCAGTCTCAAAGTGGTCACGCTAGTCACGCGACGCCTAGAGAAAACGGAGGAGAGAAGAAGTGGCAGCCCGATGGTGTTTTCGTTTCGCCACGACGGCGACAAAACGTATCTTTAGCTTCGTCTCGGTGAGGCGAGTTCATCCATGGTCTTAGCTTCCAAAATCGTTGATTGTGGAGAGAAATCGAAGAGGAGAAGTTCCTACTGCTCCGCGAGTTTTTACGTTTTTCGCGATCCGGCGATGGATTCCTTCGATTGAGGTATCAAACTTAGTCCTCTGTCGATTTCTACACATTGGTATAATTGGAATTCGGTTTTGGTTCAGTTTTGAGAATTGGAGTTTTGGTGTTTATGGTCGTACGGGTTTGCTGGAATTAGTTGTAGTTTGGGATAACTTTGGTTCTTTTCTGATATTGATCAATTCCTTCAATCTGTGTTTGTAAAGTTAGAACATAAGGCTTCAATTACAGTTTAATTTTGTAGTTTTTGGTCAAGTATTGCTTGGTTAAACTCAAGATCGAAAGCATGGACTTGCAATCTGGAATTGTGTTCCCAGTTTCTGACCCAGCAACGATTTTGTTAATTACTGAACTTCTGTGTTCATATTTGGAAGTTATTTCCTTCTGAGAATTTGTAGCAGACATCCCAACGACTATTTCAGAATTGGAATCGCCTAAAGATGATTTTGCTGCATTTAGTTATGAATTTGCAAAGTCACAGGACTGCACTGCCGATTTTGCATTTCTGGATTTCTGACCCAGCTGACTTTGCATTAAAAACTGTACTTTTCTTTTGGGAATTTGAAGGCAGTGTCTTCAAGAAAGTTGTAGTTGACATCTCAAAGATTATTTTGGAATTGGAATCTCTTGAAAAGGATGTTTCTGCATTTAGTTATGATTTTCCAAAGTTACTGGTATGCTGCAGGAATTTCTGGAAAAAAATACTGCAGTAACTGTTTTAGTTGGTTTTCATTCATGCTTCTTAATTGGTTTCAATGAACGAAGTATGAAACAAAACTGAGTTGGAAGTGAGACTTTGGATTAATCATGCTACACAATAAGGAGTTGTGGAAATTGATAGAATTTCCAAAGTGGCCAAAATGATGAGTATTGGGGTAGTGAAAGCAAAGTAGCTATTTGATTTAACTCTTGGAAGCACAAAGTATTTGGAGTCGAGTTGTATTTATTCGTTGTAGCAGAAGTTAATTGTTTTGAGGATATTTGAGTAGTGGTGGGGATTAACTCAGATTTCAGTTCAAAAAGCTACGGAGAACATGGGAAAAGAGGATTTGGGTGTCCTTAGTAATTATAAGGGCTAAACACTCAATGAGAGATGCAATGCGAAGCGAAGCACTAGCCAACTATTATTTCGGAGTATTTGGTCAATTCGATTTGAAGTGGATTGATAAAGGAAACGGAATTGAGATTCGATGGATATCAGCGAATGGGGATTCGAGACAAATGAGTTAGTCGCGAAGTTTAGTTAATCGAAATGCGAGTTCGTTGGTATCAACGTTGAGCACGTTGGAGTCAAAGCTTGGAATTCCAGGTAGGATCTCGGGAAACCTTATCTTTATATATTGTTAAGTAATTTAATAAATTGGGAATTGTTTGATATTGGTTGAATTACCTATTGGATGTTATTGCTTTCATTAATTGATGAATTAGCACGATGTTTGATTTTATGCTTTGAAAGCATATGTTATTTAATTTCTATGTTATGAATTAAAGAGCTATCATGCATGATGCATGGTGAGGAATTGTGAGGATGGAGAAGGACCTGAATGGTCAGAAAGAAATATTGATTGAGATTGAGATTGAGATTGAGAGAAAAGTATTTTTGTGTAGTTGAGTCTTACTCTCGCTACCGATCTCATGTCACCGAAGATGCATAAATTGCATAAAGGTAATTCGGGACTGGCGACAGGGAGGAAAAGACAAGAGGACTACTCAAAAGAAATTGTTACTGGGTGTTAGATCATATAATGAAACTTTCGGGCCACCCCGTTGGTAAAATACACGTATGGACGTGTAGGCTCTGCTTGTGGAGTTATATGGACTAACGGGTAGATAAGTGAAGTTCATTTGACATTCATGCATTAATATGATTGTAGTTTGATTTTATTGTACTTTAATTTATTGTTTTATAACTTGGTTGCAACACTATAAGAATAAACTTAAAGGTTTGTCCCTACTGAGCAGCGAGGACGAAAGCTCACCCCTACAATAGGTTGTTTTACAGGTACGACTTACGAGTTTCGGAAAGGATTAGAGACGAGAGTGGATTAGATCGTAGAAGACGACGTGATTTCTCTTTGTAAAGATTTTGTTATTTGTATTTTCTACGATTTCTAAAAAGTATTTGGTTTTGTATTTTATTTTTATTTTACTTTTTCTACGCTCACACCTCGGATTCAGATTTAGGTGCTTAAAATCCACCGACATCGGGTCCGGGGCGTGACAGAATGGTATCAAAGCAAACCGGGGATTAGAAACCCAGGATCTGTGAAGGTTTAGTGTTATTAGACAATAAGTTAGAATTGCTCTAAGGTGTTAAGGGATCGAGATCCGATAGTTTTTGTTAAGTACTCGAGAGACGACAATTTTGTTACCAAATGGGATTTCCAATTCTCAATCTGTTTTGGTTTTATACAATTATGATTTTGACATGTTTCCATCGTTTTGGGTTCAACAAGTTTGTTGATCATTTTACTTATCTATCTAGAGGAAGTCTAGGGTTGGATGGCATTTTCGAATGCAACCACTCTAGCCTAATTCTATATTTGAGATACTTATCTTCTAATATAAAAGCGTTAAAGAATTCTTGAAGTTTTCAGCTGCAGATGAGAGCTCGGTTCTTGTATCTTAGGTTAAGATTGTCACCTCTGCAGTTAGGTGTAAATCTTTTCCGAAGATAGCGCTTCTATCTATATATTTTAAATTCTATAAGTTTTCCTACTTTTAAACTATTTTTATCATTCTTCGGCAATTTTATAAAGTTATTCTATTTTCAAAAGAGTTCAAAAGAATTTCCTCATTTGTTTTTAAATGTTTTACTCAGTTTGAGAGGTTTGTTTTATCTTGAGGATCTTTAGAATTCTATCGTTTAACTACATTCGTTAAGTGCTTTTTAGTCGGCGAAAGAAAGGATGCGATACGTTTCGTATTAGTTTCATTTCACGATCAGAGGATGCAGATATAAGCAATAGTACTTTGTCCTTAGATTAGATGTTCGAAACAACACGTGGATCAAGGACTTAGTATGTTTTGTAATGGACTGACAAACAGAGTTTCAACTCTAATCGACATAAGTGAACAGAGGTATGGATTCATTGATGACAGTATGTCGCTCTTCAATGGATGGTGTTGATGTCCGAAATATAACAAAGGATTACAAGGAGTGGTGTGGTTTATTGGAAATTGAGATTTAAGTTGGAAAGGTTAGTATTTTGAATTTTTCTTGATCACCACGTGCCTATTAAACACAAGGGAGATTTTGATTATTTCATGGTCATTTCTGAGTATAGTTGGAATTCTAAGTACGATCCTTAGTTATGTGTGACTATACTTTGGACACAGAATTGGTGAGGTTGGAAGGAAACTTTTGTTTGGGTCATTTCTGCATAAGTTAGTTGGGAATGGTGAAGCTACAGTTGTTGTACATGGGTGTTGTACATGGGTGTTGTACATGGGTGTTCACATATGTAGAGTAATTCGATTACTGAAGTACAAGGCTGGTAGATATTGAAGTGAAGTTGAAATATTGGGTATAGTACAACCATCATGTGATCGTAGTTCTGGCGAATATTTTGGGTTTCATGTGAGAGTAATGTAGTTGTTGCCCTGGTGACTAAGTGAAAAATAAGTGAATTTGTTAGATTATTGAAAGTACAGAGGTTATGAAGTTCATATTGAACCTTGAGTTATGATTAGTCATTCCCAAGGTTTGGAGAGACACCTACTACATAGATTGATAAGTTATTTGTCCACTCGATGGAAGTCTATTTCCTGTTAAATGAATTGGCGATTCAATGTAATTTGATTGCAATATGAGGAAAGAATTTGTTGATGGATGCATCAATATTGATGATCGATTAATAGAGAGTATACTCCAGAAATTTTTGGGGAAATTGCATATGAAGATGAGTGTTGCTATAAAGAAAGTTAGTTTGAAAAATGTGTCATTTTGGAGATAAGTCAGTTGCGTGCGTTGGATTGGATATCTGATGAATGAGATTTGATATTGGCAGTTGGAAGCTTAATTGGATGAGTGATGATTACTTTGGTGAACAAAAATATTGAGTACGTAGAATTTGTGAAACCCAAGGCAATTTAGGATCGGAAACAACTTGGTTGTTGCTATTTAAAGTGATTGAAAAAGAAGAACAAAGTATATATTCTGTCGAATGTCTTTAAGGAGTTCACATTCATAGTAAGGTGGTGTGGAGTACTCAAAGGAAAAGTGAGTTGTTAACCTTGGGATTAAGACATGTACGGAATAGTAACAAACAACCTTGAGGTACAGTTATTGAAGAGTTCTACTCCATAGTACTTGTAAGGGAATTTCGAGGACGAAATTCTTTTAAGGAGGTTGGATTGTGAGATCCTGAATTTTAAAGTTGGACAAATTTTATTTTTGAAGTCACAGTTAGAAAGTAGACATCGTTACGAGTTCATAGGAATTTTCGTGGAATTTTCCGGAGACCCAAGCTAGTTTTAACTATTTATAGAAGTTCGAAATTATTTTAAAATTAGGATTTTAGATGAGGTGCGATCTAGACCGTTAGATCTCTGCACCCTTAAATCTAAGCCGTTGGTTTAAGTCGGTTAGCCTTTTAATTAAGAGGCGGTACAGTGAAAGCCCAGAACTCTCTAGGCCTCACCCGACGTTTCTCTCCACCGTGAAGCTCCAAATCCAACTTTTCCGTCCAGCCACCTCACACGAGAAACTTATCCCATATCCTTTGCCCCGACATGGCGAGGCCAACGGGTCTTAGCTAGTTCACGACCCACGAGAGAAAACGACGAAGAGAAAGAGAGGCACGCCGACGGGTTTCCGATTCCGCCACTTCACGGCGCCGCACCGTCCCATCTTCTTCGTCTCGTCCCGAGTCTCAAAGTGGTCACGCTAGTCACGCACGCCGGAGAGAGAAAACGGAGGAGAGAAGAAGTGGCAGCTCCGATGGTGTTTTCCGTTTCCGGCCACGACGGCGGACAAAACCGGTATCTTTAGCTTCGTCTCAGTGAGGCGAGTTCATCCATGGTCTTAGCTTCCAAAATCGTTGATTGTGGAGAGAGAATCGAAGAGGAGAAGTTCCTACTGCTCCGGCGAGTTTTTACGTTTTTCGGCGACTCCGGCGATGGATTCCTTCGATTGAGGTATCAAACTTAGTCCTCTCGTCGATTTCTACACATTGGTATAATTGGAATTCGGTTTTGGTTCAGTTTTGGAGAATTGGAGTTTTGGTGTTTATGGTCTGTACGGGTTTGCTGGAATTAGTTGTAGTTTGGGATAACTTTGGTTCTTTTCTGATATTGGATCAATTCCTTCAATCTGTGTTTGTAAAGTTAGAACATAAGGCTTCAATTACAGTTTAATTTTGTAGTTTTTGGTCAAGTATTGCTTGGTTAAACTCAAGATCGAAAGCATGGACTTGCAATCTGGAATTGTGTTCCCAGTTTCTGACCCAGCAACGATTTTGTTAATTACTGAACTTCTGTGTTCATATTTGGAAGTTATTTCCTTCTGAGAATTTGTAGCAGACATCCCAACGACTATTTCAGAATTGGAATCGCCTAAAGATGATTTTGCTGCATTTAGTTATGAATTTGCAAAGTCACAGGACTGCACTGCCGATTTTGCATTTCTGGATTTCTGACCCAGCTGACTTTGCATTAAAAACTGTACTTTTCTTTTGGGAATTTGAAGGCAGTGTCTTCAAGAAAGTTGTAGTTGACATCTCAAAGATTATTTTGGAATTGGAATCTCTTGAAAAGGATGTTTCTGCATTTAGTTATGATTTTCCAAAGTTACTGGTATGCTGCAGGAATTTCTGGAAAAAAATACTGCAGTAACTGTTTTAGTTGGTTTTCGATTCATGCTTCTTAATTGGTTTCAATGAACGAAGTATGAAACAAAACTGAGTTGGAAGTGAGACTTTGGATTAATCATGCTACACAATAAGGAGTTGTGGAAATTGATAGAATTTCCAAAGTGGCCAAAATGATGAGTATTGGGGTAGTGAAAGCAAAGTAGCTATTTGATTTAACTCTTGGAAGCACAAAGTATTTGGAGTCGAGTTGTATTTATTCGTTGTAGCAGAAGTTAATTGTTTTGAGGATATTTGAGTAGTGGTGGGGATTAACTCAGATTTCAGTTCAAAAAGCTACGGAGAACATGGGAAAAGAGGATTTGGGTGTCCTTAGTAATTATAAGGGCTAAACACTCAATGAGAGATGCAATGCGAAGCGAAGCACTAGCCAACTATTATTTCGGAGTATTTGGTCAATTCGATTTGAAGTGGATTGATAAAGGAAACGGAATTGAGATTCGATGGATATCAGCGAATGGGGATTCGAGACAAATGAGTTAGTCGCTGAAGTTTAGTTAATCGAAATGCGAGTTGCGTTGGTATCAACGTTGAGCAGCGTTGGAGTCAAAGCTTGGAATTCCAGGTAGGGGATCTCGGGAAACCTTATCTTTATATATTGTTAAGTAATTTAATAAATTGGGAATTGTTTGATATTGGTTGAATTACCTATTGGATGTTATTGCTTTCATTAATTGATGAATTAGCACGATGTTTGATTTTATGCTTTGAAAGCATATGTTATTTAATTTCTATGTTATGAATTAAAGAGCTATCATGCATGATGCATGGTGAGGAATTGTGAGGATGGAGAAGGACCTGAATGGTCAGAAAGAAATATTGATTGAGATTGAGATTGAGATTGAGAGAAAAGTATTTTTGTGTAGTTGAGTCTTACTCTCGGCAGGTACCAGATCTCATGTCAGCCGAAGATGCATAAATTGCATAAAGGTAATTCGGGACTGGCGACAGGGAGGAAAAGACAAGAGGACTACTCAAAAGAAATTGTTACTGGGTGTTAGATCATATAATGAAACTTTCAGGGCCACCCCCGGTTGGTAAAATACACGGTATGGGACGTGTAGGCTCTGCTTGTGGAGTTATATGGACTAACGGGTAGATAAGTGAAGTTCATTTGACATTCATGCATTAATATGATTGTAGTTTGATTTTATTGTACTGTAATTTATTGTTTTATAACTTGGTTGCAACACTATAAGAATAAACTTAAAGGTTTGTCCCTACTGAGCAGCGAGGACGAAAGCTCACCCCTACAATAGGTTGTTTTACAGGTACGACTTACGAGTTTCGGAAAGGATTAGAGACGAGAGTGGATTAGATCGTAGAAGACGACGTGATTTCTCTTTGTAAAGATTTTGTTATTTGTATTTTCTACGATTTCTAAAAAGTATTCGGTTTTGTATTTTATTTTTATTTTACTTTTTCTACGCTCACACCTCGGATTCAGATTTAGGTGCTTAAAATCCACCGACATCGGGTCCGGGGCGTGACAGGCACTAACCATTGTTGTAGTTCATGAAACAGGTGAGGGACCACCGGAAGAAGCAGAAGGTGCAGGAGCCAGCTGCTTGTTGACGGTGTGGCCCAGTTGCGGCGGGTACCGGCACTACCCCGGCCATGCACGGCACGTAGTCCGCTCCTTTCTTCGGGAGGTCTATCCCTACCGAGAATGCGGCCCTATTTCGCGGCTGCGTGAAGAAGGCGTTGGAAGATCCTCTACCGGTCTCCCGGCTCCACGACTACCGGACATGCGGATGTTGGACCGCAGGGGAGGTCCTCTTCCAAAGGCAAGCAAAGGGTACCGATGCTTGCCTTCTTCATTCATTGTTTTTTTTTTTTTTTTGACCCTTTGTTTGATCGGTGTTGCAGCTCGGCTTACGAGGAGATGCTCCCGGATCGCCGGGTCCGGAAGGAATTACATATGGTAGGCGGGCAAGTCGAAAACTTGAAGTCCGGCTACGAGACCATGTTCGGGATCAAGGAGCGGGCGGAAGCCGAGCTTCGAGAGGACCAAGGCCGAGCTTGAAAGGACCAAGGAAGAAGCCGGGAGGCTTGTCCGGAGGCTTGTCCAGGAGGCGGAGGAGAAAGCCAAGGTTGCGGTGGCTACCGAGAGCGCTCGGCTCCGGGTGGAGTTCGACCGGCGCCTCGAGTTGGCCATTGGTGAGGCCGAAAGGAATCCGTCCTTGCCTACCGTCGCGACCGGGGTCGAGCGCGGGAGCAGGCCACCGCCTATATTGAAGGTGGTGTGTACATCCTTGGCAAGATCAAGGAGGCCTTCCCGGAACAGACCGGAGTCGGCTCCGTACCCGAGCTCACCGACGATCACGTTGATGATGAGCACCGGGGCATCCTCCGGAGATCGAGGATGAGCTAGCCGGTGGTCCCGGCCAATCGAGCCGCGGTCGCAGCAGCGGTCGGAGGAATGAAGTCCCCCATGTTGGGTGGTACCGGCCAAGGGCCGTGTAATTTTTATTTTTCTTTTTTGTTTGTTGTTGGGAGTTTAAACCCTTTTTTTGAACATCTCTCCCGGTAGGGGGTGCCATATCGGGAGGCAGTATTTGAATTGGCCATAAGGCCCTTATTTATTGTTTTGAACAATGGCGTGTTTCGCCTTATTCAATGAATTTCGTGTTTTCATATGATACCAAGTGCTCACTCGGGAGGGCTGGTTTTTTCGATCTCGCTCCCGTATTGTTTTCTTTAGTATTCATATCATGTAGGTAATTGATACCGGTAGAATGATGAATTTATCGTAACAAAACTTATGCATGGGGGTCGCCGGTACCGGCCACATGTCTTACGAAGTTTGGCATGGGGGTAGCTGGTACCGGCCACATGCTTAATAAGATAATCAAAACTTATGCATGGGGGTCGCCGGTACCGGCCACGTTCTTACGAAGTTTGGCATGGGGGTGGCCGGTACCGGCCACATGCTTAATAAGATAATCAAAACTTATGCATGGGGTCGCCGGTACCGGCCACATGTCTTACGAAGTTTGGCATGGGGGTAGCGGTACGGCCACTGCATAATAACATAATCAAAACTTATGCGGGGGTCGGCGGTACCGGCCACATGTCTTATAGAAGTTTGGCAGGGGGAGGGGCAGTGCTTAATAAGATAATCAAAACTTATGCATGAGGGTCGCTGGTACCGCCACATGTCTTACGAGTTTGGCATGGGGGTAGGCGGTACCGGCCACATGCGTAATAACATAATCAAAACTTATGCATGGGGGTCGCGGTACCGGCCACATGTCTTACGAAGTTTGGCATGGGGGTAGCTGGTACCGGCCACATGCTTAATAAGATAATCAAAACTTATGCATGGGGGTCGCTGGTACCGGCCACATGTCTTACGAAGTTTGGCATGGGGGTAGCTGGTACCGGCCACATGCGTAATAACATAATCAAAACTTATGCATGGGGGTCGCTGGTACCGGCCACATGTCTTACAGAAGTTTCATTTTTGTTCTTGGCATTTATGCGTTATCGGTAGGAGAACAAGCATTCATGAAAACACAGATTTTTATAGTGGTTCACCTGGCTCAATTCGAGTCTTAGGCTACGTCCACTGTAGGAGTTTCACTATGGTAAATAATGATTACAAGTGTTTGGGAAGTGGCAAAGTCCACTTAGCCGGTATGTTCCGGGCTTTATATATATATATATATTTTTTTATGGGTAGTAGTAGCGAAGGTGCTCGATATTCCATGGGTGCGGGAGCATGCACCCGGTGGAGTCCATGAGCCGGTAGGTTCCTGGCTTGAGGACTTCGACTACCCGGTATGGGCCTTCCCACCGTTGGTTGAAAGTCATGGCTGCCGAGTTCTTCGTACTTTGCCTTACCCTTCGTAGTGCCCAGTCCCCCAGCTTGAGGTACCGGCACTTTGTCTTCGCATCAAACTTGCGCTTGAGCTGGTTTTTGTGTTCTGCATTCCGGAGGTTGGCTTGTTCCCGACGTTCCTCGAGTAGGTCCCGGTTGAGGCACAACTGTTCTTCATTTTCATTTGGATCATATGTGTCGATCCGGTGTGTTGTGGAATTGATTTCAACCGGTACCACGGCTTCTGCACCGAAAGCAAGGGAGAATGGCGTCTCACCGGTGGCAGCCTTGTACGAGGTGCGGTACGCCCAAAGAACCTCCGGTAGTAGTTCAGGCCATGCGCCTTTCTTATCACCGAGCTTGGTCCTCATAGTTCTCTTCAGGATTTTGTTAACTGCCTCCACCTGACCGTTGGTCTGCGGGTGGGCTACCGATGCGAAGAAAAGGGTGATGCCTTTCTCCCAGCAGAATTTCCTGAAGGATTCAGAGTCAAATTGTTTACCGTTGTCGGTGATAATGACTTGAGGGATACCGAAGCGACAGATGATGTTTTCCCAAATGAAGGACTGTACTTGCCGGGAAGTGATTGACTTAAGGGCCTTGGCCTCTGTCCACTTGGTGGAGTAGTCGGTGGCGACTACCACGTGTTCAACACCACCGGTACCCTTGGGCATGGGCCCGATTAAGTCGATTCCCCACTGGGCGAAGGGACATGGATTGACCATCGTCTCCAGTGGCTGGGACGGTTTTGGTACGTTCGGTGCGTTGAACTGGCAGGATTTGCATTGCCTTGTGAATGAGAGAGAGTCCCGAAGGAGTGTTGGCCAGAAGTAACCAAGGCGGATGAGTTTGTGGGCCAATGCTCTTCCTCCCGGGTGGTTGCCACAGATGCCCTCGTGTACCTCCTCGACGGCGTCTCGAGACTCGGCCGGTCCGAGGCATCGTAGGTATGGTAAGGAGTGAGCTCGTCGGTAGAGATGGCTGTTAATGATGAGGTACGGGAGGACCGGAATCTTATTTTCTTGGCCTCATCATTATCTCTCGGGAGGGAGCCATCACGCAAGTACTCGAGGATTGGTGTCATCCGGTTCGCCTCCTCCAGGCGCAGGTGGTTGACCTCGGTGGGTGTTGTCTCGGTGCTTCGGCTTTCTAGGATGTCGATGGGTACCGAGTTGCCAACGTTGGGGTCAATAGCGGAGGCTATTCTGGCCAAGGCGTCAGCCCTTTGATTTTCTTCTCTCGGTACCTTCGTTAGCTTGAAGCATGAGAAACCGGCAGTGAGCTCTTTCGCCAAAGTTCTATACCGAGACATAATGGGATCTTTGGCCGGGTAGTCCCCCGAGACTTGGTTGACAATGAGCCGTGAGTCGCCGAAGACACGAGCCGCCGGGGCTCCCTAGTGCCGGGCCAACCGAAGGCCGGCCGGAGTGCTTCGTACTCGGCCTCATTGTTGGAAGCCTTGAAATTGAACCGGAGAGCACTCTCGAGCCGAGATGTGTCGGGACTACCGGTGTGGGGAGTGATAAGAATGAGTCCGGCCCCACTACCGTGGGTGTTCGAGGCACCATCCACATATAATTGCCGTGTCGGTAGGGCGGGATCAAACCGTGTTTCCTCGCCGGTGGCACGGGCTCTCTCGGCCGAGCCGGCCCCTTCTACCGATATGGGTGTGGGTTGCACGAAGTGAATTCGAGACAAAGTCGGCCGCACCGTGCCTTGATACGCGGTCGAGGACGGTAGGTGATGTCGAATTCACCGAGCTCGATGCTCCACTTCGCGAGTCTTCCGGATGCCTCGGCTTCGCAGGATTAGCTCGAGTGGGTGATCGGTAAGCACCACAATGGGGTGCGCACCGGAAGTACGGGCGAAGCCTTCGGGCCGAGATCATGAGTGCAAGGATGAGCTGCTCGATTTCGGGGTATCGAGTTTCGGTATCCACGAAAGATTTGCTTGTGTAGTCCACCGTAGGTCCTCCTTGTTGTGGCTCCCGACTAGGATCGAGCTCACAACAGTTCTCGATACCGATAGGTACGGGAAGAGAGGTTCGCCTAGTACCGGTCTCGCGAGCGCGGTGCCGCTGCCGGATATTCCTTTAATGCAGAAGAAAGGCTTGCTCGCACTCGGTGGTCCAGCCCTCGAACTTCTTCCCGGTTTTCAAAATTTTGAAGAATGGGGCACACCGGTCGGTGGACCGTGATATGAATCGGGAGAGAGCTGCAATCCTACCGTTAAGGCTCTGGACATCCTTGAAGGTTTTGGGAGATTCCAAGTCCAGGATCGCTCTGATCTTCTCGGGATTGGCCTCGATACCCCGGTGGCTGACCATGAAGCCAAGCAATTTTCCTTCGCCTACGCAGAACACGCACTTCTCGGGATTGAGCTTCATCCCATAGTCCTGGAGGATAGAGAATGTCTCCTGTAGGTCGGTAAGGTGATCGGTTTTCTTTAAACTCTTGACGAGCATGTCATCCACGTATACTTCCATGGTCTTCCCGATCTGCTTGGAGAACATGCGGTTGACCAACCGTTGATAGGTGGCCCCGCATTTTTCAATCCGAAGGGCAGGACCTTGTAGCAAGATAGACCTTGGTCGGTCGGGGAAGGAGGTGTGCTCTGGTCCTCGGGATCCAGCTTGATCCGGTTGTAGCTCGAATAGGCATCCATGAAGCTCAAGGCCTCGCGACCGGCAAGTGGAGTTGACAAGCCGCTCGATTCTCGGTAGAGGAAAACCGTCCTTGGGACATGCCCCGTCGAGATCGGTGAAGTCGATGCACATTCGTCACTTCCCGTTGGGGTTTCTTTACTAGCACCGGGTTGGCTAGCCATCGGGGGTATTGAACTTCCCGGATGAAACCGATACTCAACAATTTGTCGACCTCAGTCTTCATTGCTTCGTATCGCTCTTGGTCCCCGACGCGCCTCTTCTGCCGCACCGGCCGGTAGGCAGGATCGATCCCAAGTTTATGGGAGATAGTTATGGTAGAGATGCCGGGCATGTCAGCGTAGGACCAGGCGAACACCGAGGCGTTGTCCTTGAGGAGCTTGATCAAGTCGGTACGCAGGACGACCGGTAGGCCGGTACCAATCTTGACTACCCTGTCAGGCTGTTCAGGGAACAAGGCAATCTGTTCTACCTCCTCGTGGGGCTTCCCCTGTATGACTACCGCTCCCTCCCGGGGATCATCTGGCCGGTCCGCCGCCGCCGCGTTATTACGGGGTGCGACGCCGCACACGTCCCGCAGGGCGTCGTGGCTTTGTCTCTTGGGGCGTAGCAGGACCGGGCCATGGGCTGACTTCCCCTGATAGAAGCAACTCCGGCGGGAGTAGGGAACTTCAGCATGAGTAGGTGGTAGCACACGCAAGCCCTGATTTGGCAGAGGATGGGTCTACCGAGGATGAAGTTGTAGGAGGATTCACAATCCACTACCAGCATGTGGGCCGATACCTTCTGGGACCGGGGGTACTGTCCGACCTCGACGTTGAGCCAAACGCTATCGAGGGGTTGGACAAGGTCTCCCGAGAAACTGATGAGTGGATTCACCGTCCTTGAGATGTTCTCGAGGGGTAGGTCCAATTTGAGGTAGGCACTCTTGAAGATGACATTGGCGAGCCGCCACCGTCGACCAGCACTTTGTGCATCGGGTCGGTGTGGACCTTTGCCGATATTACGAATGGGTCATCGTGGGGGGTCACGATACCGGTTTCCTCCTCGCCGGAGAATCCTATGTTCCAAGGGTCTCGTTTCGTTTCTTCCGCACCGGCGCGATTGTACCGAGAAGCACCGCAGTGCCGCTTAGCCTCCTTCACATGAGATCCGTGTCCGGAGCGGGTGGTACCGAAAAGAGTAGGGCCTCCACCGATGGTGAAAATTTCCTTTCGGTACCCCGAGGGGTTTGGCCAACATACCGGGCGAGTTTCCCGTCTCGGTGCAACCGCTTCGGCAAACATCCCTCGAGGCTTGGCACTCCTCGCATCATGAGTACCGGACCGGTGGTGGGTGCAGAATTTACCGGTGTCGACCCGGTTGTCGGCATACGGTGGCCTCTTCCACGGTCGAGGGAAGAGGCGGGGGTTCTCCTTGTAGATGTCCTCCATAGGTTTGTTGAACACGGTGCACACCGGTAGGCCATCATCGGCAAGATCCTGCCGGTTGGATTTCTTGGACCGGTTTTGCTTCCAAGAACTCTTTTTCTTGGGGTACTGGTTGTACCCGGTTTCAGTCCAGCCGTGGTTTGGAGTGTTTATCTGATTAACGCCGGTAGCCGGGGTGCATGGCCACCCACCGTTGTAAGCCGGGGGTGCACTCGGGGTCGAGTAGCCGGAGCTCTGCCCTTGGTCGTGTTGACCGAAGTATGGCGGTGCCTTTGGCTCGCAGTAACCGGAGTCAACCCGGTATACCGGTCGGTATTGGTTGTTCGGGGGCTCGGTATTGGTGATTCGCTCCCGAGGGGGAGGATCATACCGTTGATTGTTATTCGGTTTCCCTAGTTATTGTTCCGGTTGTTCCCCCGATAATTGTTGCCCCGATTTCGCTTGTTATCCCGCCTAGGTTCTTCGACCTTGGGCGCGCCGACTGCTCCGATTTGCGCGTATCCCGGTAGGGTCCACGGTCACCGTGGAGGCCTTCTTGCCTTTGTGCATTTCGTTGAGATGAGACTTTCTCTCGTAGGTCGATAGTAGCCGCGAGCGATCGGCCGGTTCTCGCTCGTACGAGCTCGGTATAGGTGAATACCGTGCTCGTGGAGTTCGTTCCTCGAGGAACTCTCCCGGTTCCAAGCCATCCCGAAGATCCGGGCTGCGCGGATGTCATCCTTGGTGTTGCAACGCCGGTAGGCGCTTTAAACCGTTCCATGTAGTCGCGCCCGTTCGCCCGTGGTTTGTTGGAAGCCGGTGAACTCCCCTACCGAGTAGAAGAAACTGGACTTGGTGGCATACTCGGTGGTGAAGGCTTCGACTAGCTGTTCGTAGCTGTCGATTGACTCCGGCTCTAGTTGATAGAACCATAACATGGCCTCCTGAGTCAGAGTATTGACAAAGGCATGGCACCAGTCCTCATCGGTGTAGCCCATGCCGTTGTAAGCAGATTGGAAAGCAGTCACGTGCATTACCGGGTCTTCCTTGCCAGTGTAAGGATCCAACTTCAGATTCTTGAAGTCCCGGTTGTGGGCATAGATCCTCCCGGTAAAGGGACCAATGGGTTTCTTGGCCATGCCGAGGCTAGACACGCTCCTGGTGGTACCGGTCTCGACCTTCCTGAGACGGTCGTTCAGCTCTCGGAAGAGGCTGGTCAGTGTGTCTTCTTCTACCCGTGGCCTAGGGACGACGGTAACAGGTTCCTCACGGAGGGTGTCACGGTCCTCGTCGGTGTCTTCTTCGTCAGCGGAGTGGACCACACCCTCGGCGTCAAGGAACGAGACCAGGGGAGTCGGTAGGGGCCCGGCCCGCCTTTCCGGTACTCGGTGCCTCGGTCGCAGAGGGGTGTCAACTCTCGGGAGTGGTGCCGACACCGATTGACTGGGGTCAGCCTTTCGGGTGAAGCGCTCCTTCGGCGGATCGATTTCCCGGCACTAGCCTCTTGAGCGAGCGAGGCGATCGCGGCGCAATCGCTCATTGCTCTCCCGGAGTTCTCGGATCATGGCCTCGAG
The DNA here is from genome assembly GCA_030142095.1 of Rubus idaeus. NCBI lineage: Eukaryota > Viridiplantae > Streptophyta > Magnoliopsida > Rosales > Rosaceae > Rubus > Rubus idaeus. The sequence goes on from CM057966.1 coordinate 6,213,499, forward strand.
CCTCGCCACCATGAGGGCTCGGCCGCGGGGACTCGGGGGTCTCCGACTCGGTAGAGTGGACCGCTGCATGCGCCTCCTCCGGAAGAGGCCCAAGACCAGCTATAGTCAAGGTTTCCTTCGCGGATTTGGACTTCTTGGTTTGTTTCGCTGGTTGTGAGCCATCGCTAGCCGATTTTGTCATTGTTCGACTGGTAGAACACCTCACGGGGTGAGGAAGCTTTGGTTATGAAGTGGTGGAATTGTTCCCACAGACGGCGCCAAATGTTTCTGCCGTTTCCCAATTGCCCGGTAGTGTCGTGTGCGGGTACCTGAAAGCACAAGATTGGTCAGGGAGGTCGGTGTGTACCGACCGAAGACCCTCCGACGCTCAAGTTAGTACCGATTGGTGTTGAAGAGCAGAGAGTTTGGGATTCGGAGAGAACGTACCTGGATAAGGAGTGAGGACTCCTTATATATGAGGTGAGGTCGGAGACAAGCTTCCCTGGCGTGGGGGACATCCCCTGACACGAGGAATATTCTCCGGTCCACTACCTCGATGTGCGCATCGAGGGATGGCGGCGCCTAGTGCGGCATGGGCTCGCGACTTAGTGCGATCTGTGAGGTAGTGGACAAGCACGTAAAGTAATTCATAAATCTCTTATATTTTTTAGAAAAATTGTATTTAAAAATACAGAGGTGTGTTAATAATAATTTGGGGTATGTTAATAATAATTTTTTTAGGACAATATTATGTCTTTTGGAGGGAAAGTACGAAATTACCCTTGTAATTAGACTAACTTAACAGAAATTTTGATAGAAGTACAAAATTGGGTGACGGAGGAAAACTATAGGTACCTAATTATCAATTTCGATCCTTCAGGTACCAATTGGTCTAAATTATGATATTTTAGGTACTATTATGAGTATTAACTCTTGAACTTTAAGTTAAATTCAATTTACCCCCTTGAACTTTACACCAAAAATCATGTTAGTCCCTGCACTTTCAATTTGATCAGCAACACCCCTATGCTTTTCAATTTCATCAGTGTAGTCTCTCCTCGGTCAAAATTAACGGTTTGACTGTTAAGTGATGACGTGACATGTCCAGTCAGCTCCAATGCTGACGTGGCATGCCCAATCATCTTAATTTTTAAATTTTTTAAATTTATATATATATATATAAAAGCGAATCAAATGATATTTTTTTTTTCTAAACCCTATGTGGTGACGTAAGGTTTGGTTAATATTTTAATTTATTTTGTTTATAATATTTAGGTTTGGGTTCAAAGTATATATATATATATATATAAAGTTTACAAACTATTCATGGTTTGTTGATTAGTCCAAGTGGTTGAGCATCAAGCCTCCAACCCTTGCATCAGGTAGGGTTCGAAACTCCAACTTCTTGGTTTGAGGCTTGATGCTCCAACCAAATATATTTTTTTTTATATTTTTTTTTCTAAAAGAGAGTCAAATGATTTCACTCATACCCCTATGTGGTGACGTAAGGTTTGGTTAATGTTTTAATTTAACAAATATATTTGGTCTATAATATTTAGGTTTGGGTTCAAAGTATATATATATATATATATATATATAAAGTTTACAAAATACTCATGGTTTGTTGATTAGTCCAAGTGGTTGGGCATCAAACCTCTAACCAAGAAGTTGGAGTTTTGAACCCTATGGTCCCTACCTGATGCAAGGGTTGGAGGTTTGATGCTTAACCACTTGGACTAATCAACAAACCATGAATAGTTTGTAAACTTTATATATATATATATATATATATATATATATATATACTTTGAACCCAAACCTCAATATTATAAACAAAATAAATTAAAATATTAACCAAACCTTACGTCACGACATAGGGTTTAGAAAAAAAATCATTTGATTCTCTTTTAGAAAAAAAAAGTATATATAAATTAAGAAATAATTTTTAAAAAAAAATTAAAACTTTCAAATTTGTTAAAAATAAAAATAAAAATAAAAAAAATAATAAAAAGTGATGACTGGGCATGCCACGTCATATGCCCAGTCATCACTTAACTGATGAAATTGAAAAGTATAAGTGTGTTGCTGATCAAATTGAAAGTGCAGGGACTAACATGATTTTTGGTGTAAAGTTCAGGGGGGTAAATTGAATTTAATCCTTTATTTTTTTAAAACATAGTGTGTGGTTTCCTTATGTATAACTAGCATTCTCTATACATGTTATGCATGTACAAATCAGTTTTTTCTTGAAAAATAATGAGTAGTTATTTCTGTTGTAGGAAGTGAGTAGTTTTTTCTCATTTAGTTTTTTTATAGAAATAGTGGGTAGTTATTCTTTGCAGTTTTTTTTTATTATTTATTTTAATTTTATATTTTATAAATTGACTTGATTGTCCATATTAATTAATTCTATTTCAAAGTTTTTTAATGTTTGAAGGCTATATTCGTAAAAAAATTCGGTTATGGTGAGCAGACCCTCTTCTTTTAATAATAATATAGATAGATATACATAAACAATTTTGTAAAGAAAAGAAAATAAATATATACTTAAAAGTTTGGGTCCTTAAAAGTTGGATTCGACTTTGGTTGTGATGAAATATGAAATCTTATTCCTAAAATTATTCTATTTTCATATTTCATCATATTTCCTCTTATTCGGTTTGGGTCGGGATAATTGGTATCATTTCTTTCCGTACTGAAACGGATCCAATACCTCTCGGTTCATTCTGGTATCATATCAAAATTAGAAAATAACGAAACCAGATGTCAAACCGACTAGTGTCGTGTCAAGATTTTTTCTTCTTCTTTTCTTTCGATTTTCCAATTTTCAGGTTACTCAGTATCACTTTATTTAAAAATAGTATGTTTGCTAGGGTTTTTTTTCTAGCCGTCCCTCTCTTATTCTACCAAGAGATGGTGGTGGTCTCCATCCCATCCCTTTTCTACTATTGTGTCACTGCTTTTTTCACACAAAATAAAATGAACCAATTAACGAACCTACCACATTTTGGGGGAGGGAGGTACATGACTGCACCGAATTTTACTGCTGTCGGTTCCAAAGTGAAGACGTGCGGAGAAATCGCTGTGAAGCTTCCAGTGCTCTTTTGTGTTGGTATTTTTACACGTCCAAAACCCCAATATTCAAAACAATCAAAACCCCCCCCCCCCCCCCCCCCAATTCGTCGTCCCCAAATTTTTTATTCAGTTTCTTCTCATATAAATCCTATCTTCCTCCTCCTAAATCTTAGACCAAACAGAGACGCATAGCGAGCAGACCAACCCCCTCTGAAATCTCTCTCACTTGTCATCTTCATCATACTCATAATCTTCATGGTGATGCTATTCACTAATCTACGTGGTCTATAATTGTGTACGGGTCTTTTTCCCAGTAGTTGTATCAAGTATCAACCATCAACCATCAACCACTTATTAAATAACGCAAACCGGAACCTCTCAGATCCGTCTTCTTCACGTACACAGTGCTCTGCTCGCTCTATATAACCCCTCCAATCAAAACCCTTTTTTCAGAAACCCATCATGAGCTCTGAGTCTATTGATAATGGTGGAGTTCAGATCCACCAGAGCCGTAGACTCCCAGATTTCTTGAACAGTGTCAACTTGAAGTATGTGAAGCTGGGTTACCATTACTTGATAACCAACCTTTTAAAGCTCTGCTTAATTCCTCTAATGGCGGTCGTTGTCATTGAATCCTCTCGGATGAACCCAGATGATATTCACCAGCTCCGGCTCCAACTCCAGTACAATCTGGTCAGTGTCATCACTTTCTCTGCTGTTCTCGTTTTCGGATCCACCGTTTTTATTATGACCCGACCCAGATCCGTTTACCTAGTGGACTATTCCTGTTACAAGCCCCCCACCCATTTGAAAGTGAAATTCCAAAAGTTTATGGATCATTCAAGATTGACTGGGGATTTTGACGAGTCCTCGCTCGAGTTTCAGCGCAAGATTCTTGAGCGGTCTGGCCTCGGAGAGGAGACCTATCTGCCTGAAGCAATGCATTCAATTCCGCCGAGGCCGACGATGGCGGCGGCGCGTGAGGAGGCAGAGCAGGTGATTTTTGGTGCATTGGATAATCTATTTGCTAATACAAATGTCAATCCTAAGGATATTGGGATTCTTGTTGTGAATTGTAGCTTGTTTAACCCAACTCCTTCATTATCTGCTATGATTGTTAATAAGTACAAATTGAGGAGTAACATTAGGAGTTTTAATTTGGGGGGAATGGGGTGTAGTGCTGGAGTTATAGCTGTTGGTCTTGCCAAGGACATGTTGCAAGTTCATAGGAATACTTATGCAGCTGTTGTTAGCACTGAGAATATCACTCAGAATTGGTACTTTGGGAACAAGAAATCCATGTTGATACCCAATTGTCTGTTTCGTGTTGGTGGGTCTGCGGTTTTGCTCTCGAATAAGTCATTGGATAGGCGTCGGGCTAAGTATAAGCTTGTTCATGTTGTGAGGACTCATAAAGGAGCTGACGATAAGGCGTTTAGTTGTGTTTATCAAGAGACGGATGATACTGGCAAAACTGGGGTTTCGTTGTCCAAGGAACTCATGGCGATTGCTGGTGGAGCTCTTAAGACTAACATCACAACATTGGGTCCCCTTGTTCTGCCTCTAAGTGAGCAGCTTCTCTTCTTTGCTACTTTGGTTGCAAAGAAGTTGCTCAATGCCAAAGTCAAGCCTTATATCCCTGATTTCAAGCTCGCTTTCGATCATTTCTGCATACATGCTGGTGGAAGGGCAGTGATTGATGAGCTTGAGAAGAATTTGCAGCTTCTGCCAGTTCATGTGGAGTCATCTCGGATGACCCTCCACAGGTTTGGTAACACCTCGTCCAGTTCAATTTGGTATGAGTTGGCTTACACCGAGGCAAAGGGGAGGATGCACAAGGGGAACCGTGTCTGGCAAATTGCATTCGGAAGCGGTTTCAAGTGTAATAGCGCTGTCTGGGAGGCTCTCCAGAATGTAAAACCTTCTCCCAGTAGTCCATGGGAAGATTGCATTGACATGTATCCTGTGCAGACTGTTGACTAGCAGTGCTCAACCACAATTTGAAGGAAGGAAACATCTATAGATTGATTGGTCAACTCATAATGTTGCTCCCTCATAGAAATATATATTTTTTTCTTTTTGTTCCTATAATTTGATGTATTGAGCATGTTATGTGTTATTAGTCATTCAAGTCATGATATGTCTCTCATTTCCTTTGCTCAAGTTAGTTGAGTGGCCTGATTGCTTTTGATGTTAGTTGATAATTTCTATGCCAAATGCAGTAGCAGGCCACCCTTTTTTTTTTTTTTGGCAATAATTTCTGCTGGCCCTTAAAGGGCAATAGAAAGCAAATTGTATATGGATAATGTTTTCTTTGAAAGAATTTCAATGTACAACCTCCATTGCAAGAAATGTTAGCATCGAGTTAATTATGTCCAATTATCTTATTCTAGATAAGCATATGTAAACCAAACCCTCAAGAAACTACCCGTAAGGCCATTCATCAACCATAACATGTCTCCTCCCTATCAGCAAGTCGGTGATATGATGATGTTCTTACATTGCTAATTTCGTGACTTAATGTTTTGTGTTATTTTTTCGATAAAAAAAACAAAATTACAAGGAAAAACCCCTTAAACAGCCTAATCTCATGGAGTCAAACAGGAATGCAGTCTTCGCGCAGGAAGGAAGAGACCGATGCCAGGTGTGGGAAGGAGTTGAATGACCAAACTGTGCAAGAGAATCGGCCACAAAGTTTGTGTCTCGGAAGATGTGAGTGACGGAGACGGAAGAGCATTGCTGTGTAAGTAGTTTGATATCACGAACCAGAGTTTGAATCCTCCAAGGTCTACAGATGTGGCCCAGAATACTGTCAATCAAGACTTTAGAGTCTCCTTCAACCTGAATATGGTGATGACCATTGAGGATGGCATGATGTAAGCCATCTCTAAGAGCCACAGCTTCAGCAATTAGGATCTCAGAATACCCAAGACGTTTTGAAACTGCCCAAGAGAATCACGAAGAATGAAGCCAGCAGCTGCATCATGATTTGAAGTAGCAGAACCGTCAAAATTAAGTTTAACAAAAGGTGCATCAGGAGGATTCCACTTGATATAATTGTGAGTAATGGTTTGTGTTATTAGGTATGTCCAGATTCATTAATGTTTGTGTCCTGGCAACTAGGCCTTGTGCATCAGTAGGAGACATTGCATCTTTTTATTGCTTTCAGACAACACATGATGGTCATTGTAGTATGGCCTCGGATAGCTTTGATTTCTGCATTATTCTTGGTATATGCATCTGAATAGGTTCCAAATCTCCTCTGTTTTTAATTTTTTGCTCACTCTGTTCCAAATCTTTGTGAAGCACAAGGTTCGTGAAATTTAGTACCTACCAAGCAGCCAAGATAAAATTATTTTTGAAAACCATTGGATAAATAATAGCTATTGGGACTCAGGGACCGAAACTGACATGAGATTCAAATGCTTTTTTTAGTATCAGTTCTTGAGGAAGGTACAAGTGCTCCGTGAACCTCAGAAACATTTGTCTATAAAAATTGTTTTTGGTTTTTCAAAAGTGCTTTTGACGACGCTATAAGCTGCAATCCACAGCTCTCCACTATTTTGAGCTGCCTAGTTTGGATATATAGTTGTTCAAGTTGAAGAAGTTATTTGGTTAGTTCCAGCGAAAATTATTCTATGCACGGACCGTGCATATGCACGGTCAATCTCAACCGTCCATATAAAAGTATAAAAAATAACACCGGCCAAGATGAAAAGGTTAAATTGAGAATTTACTGTTTTGCTCTATGTGCATATGCACGGAACGTGCATTGAATCCACTCTCTCCAGCATGTAACCACACCACTTGTCACTTGATACCACAACAATAGAGTATTAGATATTTCGTCAGTGTGGGGAGACCTTTGGACCTCATCGAATTTTTCAATATTTTTGGTCCTCTCTAGTCGAACCAAAGGCGTCTTCGACATACTGGTCTCGAGGAGTAGGATTGTTGCTCTCCATGGCAGTTGGCACTGATGTTATGCAATGGACTTGTGTGGCATATTAAGTAAAATTATCAATCTGGTCAATTTTTCAAAAAAATTGCAAATTGATTTTTGGCAAAAGTAGAAAAGTGATTTGGGGAATTTGAGAAGCACTTAAAAATGGTTTTTTGGATGTGCTTCTTTTTGGAAATGTTGCAAAACATAAACACGAGAAGCACTTATTATTTCATTTGTGTAAATATACGTACGTTACCCTTCTTAGTTTCTTTTCTGCAATCTATATTCACCCTTTTCATTTGTGTAAATAATTTTTCATTTGGACCGTGATTTGAGAGTAGCCTAAGTATACAATTATCGTTTCTCTTGAGTTTGTTTCTTTTATCTACTGCTCAGCATCTGTTTCATTGTTCTCTTTTTTGTTTTGTGTGTGTGTGTGTGTTTCATTTGGTCTATGACTGTTACTTTGTGTCTTGGTGCAGATGAATGGTCGAATAAGTCTTTTTCTTTCTTTCTTAATAGAAAAATGTCTAACAAAACAGTGGTTACCTCAGTTAGAGCATTCACTACCTAAAATTCAGGTCATGGGTTCAAGTTACTATGAGGGTAGAAGTGAAATCTTTTGATACTCTTAAAAAAGAAAATGTCTAACAAAACAGTTAAGCCGTCACAAAGATTCATGTGTGGAAGAAAATGAAAAACAAGAAAAGGCAACTTGGGATAACACTATTGATAAATATATTTGTCAAGGTGTGTGTTGGTGAGATATTAGCCGAAAATTAGGCAGGTTGTCATTTTAATAAGGCTGCAGGATGGAAAAATATTGTGAGAAAATTTAATGGTCTTGCTAAAAGGAATTAAAAATATAAGCCACTCAAGAACAAATGGATTTCACATAGTGGATTAGCATTAATGGACATTTTGGTTGGAAAAGAGACCGGCTTAGGGTAGGATCCAGTGAATAAGCAGACTATCAATGCTAGCAATGAAGGGTGGGATACAAAATATGAAGGTGATAGTTATCTTAAATTACATTTGATTTTTTAATTAAAACCAAATATTTGGTTTAGAGTCACCTACAAACTTTACTGATTATAGTGGATAATATTGTAGGAGAATCCTGATGTTGGAAAATTTTGATTCCGTGGATTGAGTAATACTGACCAATTGGACATCTTATGTAAAGATAATGCTCCGGAGGGTGAAGGTGCTTGAGGTAGAAGTTGAAAATGCTCCACATTTGGAAGAAGAAAATGACAGTATTATGATGGAAGATGATTTGGAGTATACTGAAGCTTATATTTTTGCGATTGAGAATATGGTAGAGGGGGAACAAATTAAATGGAACTCCTTCCCCGATTGAAGCTCCCTTATAAGAGAAAGGAAATAGAAAAAATATAGATGGTAAGAAACCTAGAGTAGGAGTTATAGTGTCTAAACACTTGGAAGTATTTTGGGCACAATAACAAATCGGAGTCGTGCTTCTAATAGTCTAGAACTCTAGATAAGCCTGGTTGTAGCATTGAGGAAGTGATAAAAATTGTTGAAGAGATTTAATGTTTTAAGTTTAAGACAGGAGGTTCCTTGGGGAATCAAATTTTTGGTTAAGGATATCATCAGCTTGGCTGCCAGTTTCTCACAAATGAAATTTCAACATGTCTTTAGACAAGCAAACTTCTTAGCAAATACAATTGCTACAATGGGTCATGCGGGTGGAGTTCAAATATGGGAGCATTCTTTGCTTAGATTACCAATGCTCTTGTGTGTTGTCCCACATTGGAAAATATGAACCTTGCAAATGTGTTTATAAGGATTCGAGTCTCTTCCACAATTGTCAATTAGTTTTGGTTGTGACGCTTAGTTTACTTTATCTTATAATATGAGAGCTATGTTCATCCGCATGTGAAATCACAATGACCCCACATGCTTAACGTCAAACCTTTTTTTTATAGGTGTTTTCCTTGCTTATAAGAAAAAGAAGAATATCTTTTTCATTATTTCCCTCAGGAAAAACAATACTTCAACACCATAGTTCCTTGAGCTTGATCGTGGATTTAGCATTTTGACTCTAACATTTGACAGTGATAGCTTTTTTGCTTACTCACTTACTATCCAATTAGTCAATTACCTCTCCACGGGAGGGGAGGAATTCAGAAGTGTTTTAGGGCCAACCAATTTATTTTTTGAATCCGAACCAACCAATTCTTCTTTTTGAGAAAAAGAAAAAATAAAAAGAAGGCAAATTCAATTTTAATACAACCATAGGATGGAAAATTCCTAGCAAAAGCTAGGAAAGGTTAGCTTTGCAGAGACTTGGACGTGAAGCAAAAGAAAGAGAAGCCAACTTAATTTGACTTTAAGAACAAGAGTTGTACAATGTAAACTTATAAAAAGGAACCCAATTAGTCTTCACTTGAAAATTAAAGGGAACAAATAATATATAGTCTTTCATTACTTCACGGGGGTTCAAAAGATAGTAATCAGGGTTGGTGCGTGGTAAAGAAAAGGGGCTGAAAATGGTGTCAAAATCGGTAACGTTTGTGACTGGAAATTCCAAGAAGCTTGAAGAAGTTCGTGCCATATTGGGCACCTCCATTCCCTTCGACTCCCTCAACCTTGACCTGCCAGAATTGCAAGGCGAGCCGGAGGCCATTTCCAAAGAAAAGGCTCGCTTTGCCGCAATTCAGGTAAATGGTCCAGTTCTTGTTGAAGACACTTGCCTCTGCTTCAATGCCCTTCAGGGTTTACCTGGACCATACATCAAGTGGTTCATGCAGAAGATCGGACACGAAGGTCTCAACAATTTGTTGATGGCGTATGAGGATAAATCGGCTTATGCTCTGTGCACATTTTCCTTTGCGATTGGCCCCAATGTTGAGCCTATTACATTTGTGGGCAAAACTTTGGGGAAAATAGTTCCTGCAAGAGGACCAAATCATTTCGGATGGGATGCAATTTTTCAGCCTGATGGTTATGAACAAACTTATACTGAGATGCCAAAGGAAGTAAAGAACAAGATCTCTCATCGCTCAAGACCTCTTGCAATGGTGAAGTCTCACTTTGCTGATGCTGAGATGCTCAGTACACTTTCCTCTAGAACAAGCCCTCATTGTAGAACTGCATGAGTTTCTTTATTTTGTTATGAAGAGGAATCGATCCTTTATATTAATCAAGCTGTTTTTCCCGATTAGTAATTAGGAACAAACAAGCTGCATATTATCAAGCTCTCTGAAATACTTTTTTTCTTTGGCCAAAAGCTCCCTCAACTACTTTTTTTTTTTGGAATGCCGAAAAACATAGGTATGTTATTTGAACAAATTTTTTTTAAGGGTTTTTATTACCAACAAGATCCAAAGTTTAATGCACCGGACAAAAATGTATCCAACTTTCAAAAGTTATTAATAAAGTACTAACACTTTTAAAAACACATCATCAGGATCAACACTTTCAAAAACACATTATCGGGATACCCCAATCTATTTTCTAGTCACTTATCAATAATGTAACAAAACTTTTAAAAACATATTATCGGGATATCTCAGTCCATTTTTATATCATATCTTAGTTAAAATGAAATATGTTGAAGCACATGTCTCTTCCCCCTCTCACCTTTTTTTTTTTTTTGAAAGAAAGGTAAATATATATTAAATATAACCACGATTACAATCGTTTCGGGGGCATCCCGAACAATAGCAGGAGCAATAATTAACCAAACAAGGTTAATAAGAGAATCTAAGGCTACATCAACCATAAGTTGTCTATGGTTGATCGATTACATAGTGTTCGCGCACTTCTTGAAAATAGAAAAATAATACTACTACATACTGATGTAGACTATCCTCATCCCAGAAAAACCTGCAGTGCTGCTTGCCAATGCACTCAATTGTGGTGCTCACAGTACAGTAGTTCAACTGGAACTCATTGAAACAATAGAGAACAATCTCCACCAACTTGCAGGGAATTAAAAAATCTAATAGAGAGCAAGAGCCATTGTCGACACCAAACCACAAAGTAATCAGCCTCAAGGAGAAAGCATTTGCCTTATTTATTAATTGAGCTAAGAGATAGGGTTTAGGAAGAATAGAAAACCCTAAACCACCATTCAATCCACCGGGATCCTAAATACAAAACTCGTACCAAAACTGAAGACCCTTTACACCAGAGAAAAGGTGGCCCATTAGGGAGGTACATGACTGAACCCAAAATACTTGAGGCACCCAAGCTGTTTTGGGCACCCCACTGAGAGAAATTGCATCCAAGAACTCAGATCCAGATCCACCATCACGACATCGTGCTTGATGAGCCAAATGCCAACGATTCTGCCCTTGGCACGGCAAACCCATTCCAGATTTGATTGGGCTCAACTTGTCCAATATCCGCTGCACTTTACCTGTAAGAACAACATACAAGAACGACCTCACTCCCCATCTTCTTCCTGGCCACTACATCGGTCGAGCAAGACCAGCAAGCACAGTTGCCGTATTGATCGTCGAGCAACCAGATCTCCAAAAATCAAGATGCTTGAGGCGTCCCCTCCACGGTCGAATTTTTGAACCCAAATCATTGGGCTCACCAACCATCACAAACTCTCTCCGACGAAGAGCCGTCTTTGTGAAAAGAAAGTTAGCGCCCAGAGTGCCAACCATTGGACTAGAATGGGTAATCGCCGAATCAGATCGACGCTGGATAGCTGCATAAAAGCAACGAACTATGGGGAGGAGACCTCCGCTTGAGCCGGGCGGCGTACGCCGTTGTGGGAACCCAAAGCCATGACGGCTAGGGTTCAGGAGAGCGAGAGCTCTCATGAGATTTTTAATAAGGGCATATATTTGTGTATTAATTTTAGAGTTTTCCCTCCAAAATTAACAATTCTTATTCTAGCTCCTTCCAGATTTTCCATTCAAAACTTCATCCTTATCATTTTCCGATAATCAATAATTAAGTAGACTTCGATTATTTTTTGGAGGGTATGAGCTTTTTTTTTGGAGGGTATTACTTTGATTACTTTAATCAATATGAATTTTTTTTTGCGAAGATTTAATCAATATGAATTTAAGAACTGACTAATTCAATTCAAAAACTAGATCATCCACACATTATATTTCAAACACACTTTATGTGCATCATCCATACATGAGAAAATATTTCGGTGACATTAGATTCAGTCTCTCACCTAGGTGGGAAAGAGAAAAGAGAGAAATGAAGATGACATAAGAAAAACTTCTCACATGAAATGAAGAGGATATAAGAAAATACCACAAAATCCATGAAAAATATCTCACATGGGCCAAAATAAAAATTTCTCAAAACTTCACCATGGCTAAAACATTTTTTTTAAAGGTGTTCCAATTGACAGAATTCAAAAATTTCAAATCGTTTATTTTTTTTTATGAATTTTCTAGTTTATCTACTTTGAAAAATTGCATAGGCATCATGGGCATCCGTAGCATGGGCATAGACATCGTTAGCCTCGCTAGCATGAGCATCACTAGTTAACCTTACTAGCATGAGCATCGTTGGAAGTGTCGAGGGCACCTCGGGATGCCTCATTGTGAAATGAACTTTTCTCTTCAACTTTACCAATGTCAAAACTTCACCATTGGTAAAACATGATTTTTAAAAGGTGTGCCAATTGACTTTGCTTTAATCCCTACTTGATTGTAAGTTATGATTTTTTTACTTATCCGACTTTGAAAAATCACAAACGACTCGAGCTTTTCGTGTAAAGTCAGTTGAAAAAGCTTTAAAAATTATTTTTTAATATTGGTGAAGTTTTGTCACAGACAAAGTTGCATGGAAAAGGAGGTTAGCATCGTTTAGCATGTTTGGAGGTGCCACGACATGCCAAACCTTGCCACCCCCTTTGCCCGAGCCAAAACTTCACCGCTAGTAAGACATGATTTTTAAAAGGTGTTCCTACTAACTTGGCTCAAAAATCTCGAATCGTTTTTTAATGAATTTTCTAGTTTTTCGATTTGGAAAAATCGTAAAAAATAAACAAGTCGAAATGTTTATGATCTGTCAACTCGAGAAGACTTTAAAAATCATGATTTAAGTGTCGGAAAATTTTGGTTCAAACATAAGAACATGTGACAAGAATATTTTGGGTGAAAAATCATGGTTTCGACAAGAAAAATAAAAGTTTCTAAAAATTAATCATCGGTAAAACATGTTTTTTTTTAAGTATTCCAATTGACAGAATTCCAAAATCTCGAATCGTTTATTTTTTTAAAATTTTTCTATTTTTTCGAATTTGAAAAATCGCATAAGCATCGTAGGTATTTTTAGCATGAGCATAGACATCGTTAGTCTTGCTAGCATGGGAATCATTAGTTAAATAGTTACCCTCGTTAACATAGGCATCAGTTGAAGTGTCGGGGACACCTCGAGATGTCTCCTTGTAAACTGTACTTTTCTCTTCAACTTCACCAACAAAAATAACGCCTCCTTAATATCCAACCCTAGAATCACCCACGATGACCAATCATAGCCATCCTAGGGATGCTTAGCAAGCACCGCCAATCCCAACTCTATATATCCGTTCAACACCTGCGGGCACACTAGACGAACATAACAAACCCTCCCCGGAGAAGCCAGTGATATCAAAATACCATCAAGAGGCTAGCTAGAGGTGCAAAGGCTGCAACGAAGAGGCTACATGGAATCAACGGACAGATTCGTGAAGATGCATGAAGGCGGCAGCAACCGACCACCAACATGAAGGACGACAACTTGGAATGAAAATTATACAAAAATAAATTAAAGAAAGATGTCCCCTTCCGTCTCTACTCTCTACAAAGCAGATTCCCACACGGCCGCCGGTACTTTGGGTAGTTTAGGTTTACTAAAAGAGGGAAAGAAAAATAGAAAACCATTCATGCATTGACCTGCTCAGCAAATCCAAAGAAAGATCAAGTAAACTTGAATTACATATATATGATATATATAGTCTCCGAACTTTCTATTTCAAACAATTTGACAAGTTGAATTAATTAAATTTCAAACATGTGGAGAATTTACAAAAGAACAAAGTGCATGATGTAATATGCAAGACCTAACATATCGTTTGAAAAAAAAAACGTTATCATATGCAGTATAACAGTAATCCTCATAATGGGTAGGTGTATTTCGTGCCAGCAATGATCCTGACATGGGCTGGAATGTACCGCAATCGATGTGTACCATCAACGGCGTCAGCTACAGCAACTACGGAAAAAATCTTTTTTGCCCTTGCCAGTCTCTCTCTCTCTCTCTCTCGCTCATTTTCAATTCGTATGTGCCTATGCCCAGATTTGTTGATGATATCCAGTAGAGTTGCATCTGGGTTATGATTAAGTATAATTACAAAAACAAGTATGAATTGGGTATTGGGTTTAATGAAAAAAGCACACCAGCAACAATCAATCTGAGCAGAGTTCAATCATAAGTATGATCTGGGTGTGTAAACTTAATTATCAGCAGAGTTCAATTCGAGCAGAGTTCCAACGCACATACTTGTTAAAACAATTTGAGTTTTTCCAGTAGAGTTCTAGCAGAAATTCAAGGCAATTGAGAGAGACAAGTAATTAAAATCTTGATTTTGTTTGTAGAATTTCCATCTGGGTATTGGGTTTTATGAAGAAAGCACACCAGCATGATTACCAACCCACCAAATTAGCCACCCAAATTGCAAAGATCCAAATTACGCTCATTTTTTCGAGTCGCTCACAAGCCACAGATGACAGATCGAGGGCTGATTCAAAGGGAGGGAAGAACAAAGAAAGGAGAGGAAGAACTGGAGTTCTTTGGAACAGAAGAGAGAGAGTTTGGAACGTTGGTGGGGAGGGCATGAAAGGAATTTTTGCTCAGCAACTTTGGTCAACGTTAGCAATTGTTAGTCTTTTTTGTAATTAAAATATAAATGAATGGTTGTTGTTCTGCCACGTCAGCCGGTACATACCAATTCTGGTACATTCCAGAATTGGCCGACTGACATATATATATATTATATTTCGCATTCTATCGTTGACATCAAATATCTTAGTTGTCTCATTATTTTTTCCCTCCTTCTTTGCTTGTGGAACTTTGCTTCTGCAACTTTGCCAACTTATATATATGTCTGAGAGAGAGAGAGAGAGAGAGATGGGGAACATTTTTGCGGTATACAAGCCCATCTTGCATGGCCTAATGAAGCTAGCCGGGATGAGACCCCAAACCATAGAAATCGAGCCAGGAACTCTAATGAACTTCTGGGTTCCTACTGAAACCGACCCGTTGAAGAAATCAAAGCCAGCCGTGGTATTCCTTCACGGGTTTGCAGCAGACGGCATCATAACATGGCAATTCCAAGTCCTGTCTCTGGCCAGAAACTACGCCATTTACGTTCCCGATCTCCTCTTCTTCGGCGGATCCATCACCGATAAAACCGACCGTTCCCCGGAGTTTCAAGCCGAGTGTGTGGCAAAGGGTTTGAGGAAGCTTGGGGTGAAGAGGTGCACACTTGTCGGGTTGAGCTACGGAGGCATGGTTGGGTTCAAGTTGGCGGAGCTCTACCCCGATTTGGTTGAGTCCATTGTGGTGACTTGCTCGGTTATGGCTTTGACCAAATCCGTTAGCAACGCCGGCCTTGAGAGGATTGGCTTCTCACGGTGGTCGGATTACTTGCTTCCCGACTCGGTCAAAGGAGTGAGAAACATATTTGAAATCGCTGCCTACAAGTTTCCTCACCTTCCTGATTGGATCTACAAACATTATTTGGAGGTATTATTAATTTATCTATTGATTTCTCAGATTGACGTATATTTTCATGCCTTGAAATTCAATCCATGAGTCTTTGGCAGGTTATGTTTGACAACCGAAAGGAGAGGGAAGAACTTTTAGAGGCTTTGGTCATCAGTGACCACGATTTTACCGCACCTAATTATTCACAGGTTCGATCCATGCATATTGTTTCATACTGACGTACGTTGTTAAAAGGCACTAATTAACCAAGGAAATGAGTTTAAGCCCATAAATTAACTAGAATTTCTAATTTTGAGAGATTTATAACTAGTTCATTCATCTTTTAACGTTTCCAATTAATTAGTTCATGAATGCAATATTCACTACTGTTGTTGGACTCGAAAAACTACTTTTTGAACTTAATTTTAATAATGAGATAATGACAAGACACTTGGTGATTCCAAAGAAGCTAGGCCTAGGCGCACACATTTTTCTTGACTTAGTGCATGCTTGTAATTGTTGCTTATACAATATAGGAGACTTCGTTTCACACTTTCAGTTGATAATGACAATTGATACCATCATAACATTATTAAAACGTAACAAGAATTGTTCTAGAAATATAAATGATAACAATAATAAGTTCAATAATGGATCACTGATTTTTTTTTTTTAAATATTTCTGTCACACATTCACGTACGTGATGGTTAGTGGTGGCCTAGTGGGATCGATCTACAATATTTTTTTTTCTTAATTCATAACTAAGAAATAGAAGAGATTGTAATATACAGTATTACATATCTTAATAATAATAAAAAAAATAATACATATCAAAGGCATGAATGATCTTCAATCTTGTCTAATATAATTAATAACAGCATGTATCAGCTGACAAATTTATATATATATATATATATATATATATAGTCCCCTTCACATGCGCACGTCCGCATTCTTATCCATATGACCATATATGAAAAGTTAATGTCCCCCTAGCTAGCTACTTCTAGTAGATCCGGTGAGCATTGATGTATCCTCTTTTTTCCCCCTTCTCATCGATCACTCTTCTTCAATAATGATCATAATCCAATTTTAATTATATTAAGTTTGGTTCCTGGAGTTAGGGTTGACATTTTCTTATAAATTACACAAATATTAGCACATGAAAAGGATCGATCGACACCTTTAGCTTTATTTAGATTATCTATATGAATCCCCTTCCAATAATTTTGGAGATACATGTTTAACTTGACCAGCTTCTTGCAGAGAGTGTACCTTTTGTGGGGAGAGAACGACAAGATTTTCGACATAGAAACTGCAAGCAACCTCAAGAGGTAATAATGTTCCTTCAAATCATGCACCAATTATGTCATTAATTTGATCACAATAATTCATCACCCTTGATTTTAATACAAAACAGCTAATGGGTCAATTCATTGAATCACTGAATTTTGTGATAGTCATCAAAAGATATTTATTTGGTATATCGTAATTTAAACTATTTATTTATACGTAATTTGAACTTTTGAGTTGTGTCCAAAATATTAACTAACTTTAGTAGCAGAGCATATTTATTTTCACACTCATCACACGGCTATATATGATTTGTCTTTTACATGTTTGTATGTAATTCTCCAAATACAAAAGGAAGAATACTAATAATTTAAACTGTGATCATAGGCAAATAGATAACAACGCAGCGCTGGATCGAATAGAGAAGGCAGGTCATCTTGTTCAAATGGAGCGACCATTCGTTTATAACAGGCAGCTCAAGAAATTTTTGGCTTCTTTGTTTGAAGATGTGCACCGAGACTAGTAAAGCCAATATGATGTGTTTTTATTTTATTTTATTAATCAAGTATGTTTTTGAATTGTGTGTATTGAGTATATGACATTATGACGTATAAAGAAGGAAGATCACCTAGCTTGTTCACATGGAGCGACCATTTGTTTAGAACAAGTAGCTCAAGAAAATTTTGGCTTTCGTACAAACACAAAACTAAAAAAGGGCTAACACAGACTCAACCTGAAAAATAGAGAGATTAGCCAAAAAATGGACAGACTCGATTCTATACAATCCAAGCAAGGAAGAGAAGTTGCGAACAATTCCACCGCAATAGGAGCCGCACCAAAGCGCACACAAGTTGTCCAACCCGAACTAGAGAGCTTGGAAGATGTGACAAAGAGGAAACACGTACTTTTCTATAAATTTCATAAGCCATGCATAGAACACGCGATCTTCGACAAAAAGAGCCATCGCACCAGAAGTAACGTTCCTCACACTTCCACCGCACAACATGGAGTGAATAACCATCAAATCGAACTAAATAATTAAGAACCATAGAGATCCATAAAAGGATCAAAGAGGGAGCCACCAGAAGGTGGTAACCCAACCTCGGTTAAAAGAGTACTCCGAAAAACAAGAGTGGTGATCATGGCTGAAAAGGAAGAAAATCGATTCGGATCCATAAGCTCGATGGATCGTATTTTTAAACTCAAATTAATTTGAGATAAAAGAGGAGGGGATTGAAAATGAAGGGAAAAAATGGAAAAGCAAAGATATGTATATAAATATAGAAATTCACTTTGTATACAAGGACTGTAATCACTGAATGTACGTGATACCAACAAACTCATATATACATGTGTTTAGACCTCATTTATACGAAAGGGAGGGGGAGAAGGCTTCTAACATAATTTTCAGCCCATGCAAGCCCAACAAATTATGTGGAAAGCTCACAAGTCCTTTGATTGAGAAAATTCTCGAGTAATTTTGAACCACAACATGGTCAGCTAATTTGGTTGCAAAATGTTGTACACCTTTAGCAATTAGCATTTTTGCCACGCATGTTATATAATAGGCCTGGGGTAAAATTTCTATTTGGCCCTTCATGAATTTTTTTTGTTCAGTCTCTCCCTCTCTCTCCTCACTGTGCCGGCCACCATTACGACCGGCGCCGCCGTCGTCGCAGTCGTCTCCGCCGTCAACTTTCTCCGATTGCTTCGAAATTTATGTCACCGTGTTTATTACAACAAGCCCAACAAGTTTAGTAACGAGGTCAAGGTGAGATTCGAATTAGATCATGAGATATCGGCGACGGAAGTTTTCGAATCCTAAAACTTTCCGACTTCGATCCGCCTTCTACGGTGGTCGAAATTGAAATCCAAAAACACCACGAGGTTTCTGGGATTGAGGGCTTCAAATCCCAGTAGGTTTTGAAGGTCGGAGGTGGCCGAAGATGGCAGGAGATGGCCAGACCAAAAGCTTGAAAATTACAGTCGCTTTCGGCCACGCGTGCGGGTTTTTTCCTACAAGGTTTCGTTTGAAACCGGGTGGGGAGAGTCGCAGGAAGACGCCGCTACCTTTGATGGGGGCGGTGACTTGCGGGGTGGCGGTCGAAGTGGCGGCGGCAACAAGAAGAGGAGAGAGGAGGAAGCTAGTCGATCACGGGAGAGAGAGAGGAAGAAAGAGAGAGAGAGAGAGAGAGAGAGAGAGAGAGAGAGAGAGAGAGAGAGAGAGAGAGAGAGAGAGAGAGAGAGAGAGAGAGAGAGAGAGAGAGAGAGAGAGAGAGAGAGAGAGAGAGAGAACAAAATATTAAGGGCAAACATGTCAATTCACGCAGTCAATTTATATAATTATAAACTCAAATAATCAAATGAACGGATGAGATCGTGCCACGTCACCTGATACACTAAAACTTTGGTGCAATCCAGAATTCCCCATAACCAACTACATATTAATTTGGAAAGTTACCATTTTAAACCAAAACTTTTGTTCAATGAACTTTGGCTTGTGTAGGAAAGGAATTGATCGTCTTTTGGTCTTACCAAAGCAGCTCGCTAGATGCATGGATATGGTTGGTTGGTCTTGCTCTTACAGTCTTACGTATGTATTAAGCTATCTGTCATTCTGTCTGTCTGTCTTTCACCTTCATTGTCTTGAGAAATTTTTCCAAGGACCGTTAATCCATGTAGGATCTGTGACGATCCAATAATGGGATGACACGTGGTCAAGGGAAAAAAAGTTGAGGTTCTGTTTGCTTCTCCTCTTTTCTTTTCTCTCTCCGATTCTTTTTTCTTCGTTTTTGCCCAGTTCTCCTCTTCTCTCTCTCTCTCTCTCTCTCTAATTCTTTCATTTTCTGCACCCACTTGCCGGCTGAGAAAGGGAGGTCGTCGGGGCTGATGAGATGGGCACGGCCGGACCGCCTGAGGCGAAGAGAAAAAAGGCTGGTCACGAGTCTGTGTACGACGGCCATGGTTGAACAGCGGCGGAGACGTGGGCACGAGGCGGAGCTGCGGTTGCTTTGGTTCAGGGAGCTTGTGCGGCTGCGGCGACTGGACAGTTGAATTTTTTTTTTCCGGTCTAACATTGAAATCGATTGAAATTCAATCATACGAGTAAACCCCAAAAAATAATCAAACAATCTCAAGATAGATGACTCAGATTTGGGTAAGAATCTGAGCATAAATTGGGTATTTTCAGTCCTTGTTCATTGATTCATTTTGGGACTGATTATTTAGAATTAATTTTGGGTTTGGAGGATATGCCATGGAAATTTGAGATTCAATACGTAATGAGTTTGGTGTCCTACTTTCATTCTCAAATTCATCTCTATCTAACACCCAGGATCAGAACTCGTTGAAGGTAGATGGAGAGAAAATGAGAGTGATAACAATCAAGAGAAGGGCAATTGGGTGCAGAAAATCAAAGAATTAGAGAGAGAAGAATAAGAGAAGTGGGCAGAAAAGAAGAAAAGCCTTAACAATTTTTTTCCCTTGGCCACGTGTCATCTCATTATTGGATCGTCACACATCCTACATGGATTGACGGTCCCTTGGAATAATTTATCCATTGTTTTCGACTATTTACGACTTACAAGATGGAATGGAAATCGAAGCGGTAACTAGTAATTATGACAAGATGGAAGTAATTATGACAAGGTGGAAAAGGGGGGCAATTTGCTAAAATGCTAATATCAATTTGTTGCAAAGCAAAAGATCGAACACGTATATATGTAAGTAATAAGTAAGTGGGGAACCGGGAAGGTCTCTCTCTCTCTTTTGCTCTTTCTCTTTCACTGTAAACGTACAAAACGATCCTCTCCTTCAGTGCTAAGTAATTAAAAGGAAACTGGGAGATAGCTTAGCTAGCTAGTGCTTTTATATGTATATCTGGACCTGATCGAACTTGCATGTACAGCTGAAGGAAGCAGTAACACAAAAACCAGACAGAAGGAAGCTAGAAAGAGAACGTAGTACGTAGTAATTAATTAGATAATGGAGGCGAAGAAAAAAGAAGTGGGAGGTAGAAGCTTAATTGATTCGGTCTTCTCTTGGTCCATTGGAGATGTTCTCAACAGAGATCTTTACAAAAACCAGGTTTGTCTCTTATATGATTAATTCACCTATATTTGCTTGTCAATTTTCATTTCCTTTTATTGTTTTTTTTATCATTATTTTTGGTAAATAAAAGTTTCAATTCATGTACCACCTCATTTTTGCATAGAGTTTAAGGGTTAATCATGTGTTGCATAGAGTTTTGACTGTTTTATTAGTCTTAACATGGTTATTGACTTATTGGCGGGTTTAAGATGTTTATTGCATATCCTTGTAATCTATTAATTGTTTATCTTGTAAAATGTTGTGTTTCTCATCCAAAAAAAAGAGAGTCAGATGTACGTATATGGAAATATTCAACTTAAACCTCGAACTCTTTAAGTGTTCATCACCACTCCTCTCAATCCTCCATCCCTTCAGTAGATTGTCGATTATACCGTGACAGGGGAATCCTAAATTTGTGTATATCCTTATATGATGATGTTTGTAGCTATATATGTTTCACTTGTGTACATTTCTTTTTATTACAATCTGGTGTTAATTCACAAAAAAGAAAAAAGAAAAAAAGAGAGTGTTAACAATAACTACATATCTGCATCTAACATTATATGTTGATGAGTGACTACTTACAGGTGACCAAGATCCCGGAGACATTCTCAACAATAACGAGTTACATGAAAGCGTTTGTTCCTTCACTTCTTGAAGAAACACATGCGGATTTACTCTCAAGCATTATGTCTCTGTCGGGGGCACCTACTTGTGAAATTCTGAAAGTTGAAATTTGCAAGGAACATAAACCTCCCAAAGACTTGTTTTATCAAATTATGTATCGAGGAGCGTATGAGCCAGAGGCTGGTGATCTCATTGCCTTGACACATTTAAGACCAAAATGCATTGATGATTTGAAAAGAGACCGAAATTCCTATCGTATTGCTTACGTTTTGGGAGCAAAACAAAAAAGTTCTGATATGCTTCCAATACTCACATCAAAGCTTATCAATGGAGGAGGACAGTTGGTAGGCAAAAACAGTAAGAGTGATACACTATTTGCTGTCTACCTCATGAACATGGCAACAAACATTCGCGTATGGAAAGCTCTGAACTCTGAATTAGGGGCAAACACAAACCTGTTTAGGAATGTTCTGCAACCAGCAAATTCATCACATGTATTCTTCTGAACTTTATCTTTGATTTAACATCATGAACCTTTGCCTAGCTTCATGCTTTAGATCAGTAGGAAATAGTATCACATCCCCACTAATTAATATTCATTATATATATGTTTTTTTCTTATTACAGGGTGATAATTCTTGTACAATTTGCTTTTCCAAAGAAAATTTCTGCCCTGCGCTTTCTACTAGATGGCCCGCAATGTGCTCTGATCTCAATGATACCCAAAAGGCTGCAGTTTTTAACTGTATCAGTTTGAGTAAATGCCATCACCAGAATACAGTCCAGCTAATATGGGGTCCTCCAGGGACTGGAAAAACGCAGACAGTCGGTCTGTCTCTCTTTGCCCTTTTTAAGTTAAAGTGCAGAACACTAACATGTGCTCCTACCAATATTGCTGTCTTAGAAGTGACAACACGGCTCCTGAAATTGGTTAACCAGTCACTGGATTATGACAAGTATGGACTTGGAGATATAATTTTATTTGGGAATAAGGGGAGATTGAAGATTGGTAATGATGTTGACCTTCTTGAGGTATTTCTTGATCATCGTGCTGAAATTCTGTCCAAGTGTTTTTCCCCATTGTCTGGTTGGAAACATTGGCTAGAATCAATGATAGGTTTGCTTGAGGATCCAAACAAACAATACTCATTGTATGTGCAATCGACAAGGGAGAAACAATACGCACTGTATTTGCAAAAGAGAAGGGAAAAATATGCACTGTATTTGAAAAAGAGAAGGGAAAAATACTACGATGACAGTGAAGATAGCGATAATAGGAAATCATCAAGTGATGATGACAATGATCTTTTGACGTTTGAGGAGTTTGTGAAGGAGAAACAACAGCACTCACTGTATTTGAAAAAGAGAAGGGAAGGATCCAATGATGATGGTGACGATAGTGATAAAAGGAACTCATCAAGTCATGATGACAATGATCTTTTGATGTTTGAGGAGTTTGTGAAGGACAAACATAATTACATTGGTGAGAATCTGAAGCTTTGTATGATAAATTTGTACACTCACTTGCCAACTTCTTGCATTTCACTAGAGGTGGTGACGGACATGATTAGAGCTACTGAATTGCTCAAGTCAATTAAATCTTTATTGTGTCAGGGGGTTGGCATTGCTAATGAAAGGTTTCAATTGGTCCTGAAAAATTGTGTTCATATACTGAGGTCACTTCGTGCATTTTCTGTTCCAAATTCTAATGATGGTCAGACAATAAGAAATTTGTGTTTGGAAAATGCGTGCTTAATATTTTGTACTGCATCAAGTTCTTCAAAATTGCACACAGAAAGAATGAAACCACTGGAACTTTTAGTCATTGATGAAGCTGCTCAGCTTAAAGAATGTGAATCGGCAATTCCTTTACAACTACCTAGCATTCGCCATGCTATTCTCATCGGAGATGAGAGACAACTTCCTGCTATGGTTAAAAGCAAGGTTTCCATTTTGTCCTTCGTGCTTTTTACTTTTTCAAATTTCCATGTATATAGTCTTAACATCTTAATAAATGAACACTTATTGATTTCTTAGATTGCCGAGAATGCTGGTTTTGGAAGAAGTTTATTCGAAAGACTAGTCCTATTGGGACATGAGAAGCACCTGCTCAATGTCCAGTACCGGATGCATCCATCAATCAGCTTATTTCCGAATAAGGAGTTTTACAATAATCGGATATCAGATGGTCCAAATGTCATTGAAAAGAAGTGCTTCCTTGAGGGAAAAATGTATGGATCCTACTCCTTCATAAATATAGCCAATGGAAAAGAAGAGTTTGATCGTGGACACAGTCCCAAAAATATGGTTGAGGTTGCTGTTGTCTATGAGATAGTTTCTAGCCTTCACGAAGGTTAGTATCTTTAGATGTCTTGCTTTTTTGTGCCTTTTTGGATAGATATACGATGCAATTCAATTCAATTCACTTATGGACTATTCTTAACCTTTCTTTTTGCACCACAGAATACACTCGAACAAAGAAGAAGGTTAGTGTTGGGGTAATATCACCTTACAAAACTCAAGTAAATGCAATTCAAGAGAGAGTCAGAGAATACAGTACGGGTTCTATAGCTGGCACCGACTTCTCTCTAAGTGTGCGATCTGTTGATGGATTCCAAGGTGGCGAAGAGGATGTGATAATTATCTCCACTGTTCGATCTAATGGGAATGGATCAATTGGTTTCCTCTCAAATTGTCAAAGAGCAAATGTTGTGCTAACACGAGCAAGGTACTACAGCCTACAGTTACAGTATTATAGCTAAATTGTTGAGGGATAGTGCAAGCAGCTAGCAGAATTAGATCCATGAATTAGTGCATAAATATATACATTCTTGTCTGAATTATTGGTTGTTTCTTCATGTTTAGGCATTGTCTTTGGATATTGGGGAATGGAGTTACCTTGTCTAACAGTGACTCTATTTGGAAGAAGCTAATTATTGACGCCAAGAATCGCGATTGTTTTTACAATGCTGATGAGGACAACAAATTATCTCAGGCTATTGCATCTGCCCTTGTGGATCTTGGACAAATTCAATTTTTACTTAATTATGATTCTCTGCTGTTCAGAAATGCAAAATGGAAGGTATACAGTTCAACATTAAATTTCAATCCCCACAATAATACTGTTCTATATTCTTTCTTCCTTTTTTTCCTCTGTATTTTCCTTGGTGTTATTGTTCTACCTTCGTGTAGGTTTGCTTCGACAATGAATTTAACAACTCCATAAGAAAAGTTAGAGACCCTGAGATTCGTCAGAAAGTGATTTCTCTACTGAGAAAGCTTTCAAGTGGTTGGCGCCAATCTCATGAGGCGAAAGTCTATGCTGGGACTTCTGGTCAACTGTTAGAGAAGTATACAGTTGATGGTGTGCTGAATCTAATTTGGACTGTGGACATTCTCCATGAGAATTCACAACATGTACAGATTATAAAGATTTGGAATATTGTGCCGCTTTCTGATGTACCAAAACTCGCAATGCGTCTTGACATCACTTTCGGGAGTTATACAATGCAGAAGATGAACCGCTGCAAACAAAGAAGTGCTGAGGGGTACGTATGATTGAGCTCATGTGTATGTGTTTTCTTAAATGCTCACTTCAAGTATTTTATGGCATCCATTCTTTATAGGGACAATGTTGTTCCAATTAGATGGCCAGTGGAATGTTCGAGCAGCTGCACTGAATCTGATCCTCTGGAGTTCCTTTCAACACCATTATCTTGTCTCACTTTGAGTGACAAGCCGGCTGAAAAATCAACTGATGAGACTTCTAATAGGTGTGTGATTGCGTATGTTGATGAAGCATAGTTTACCATCGATCACTCTGATATATTATTTCCATAAATGTTTGGCTAGCTCTGGCTTTGAGTTTCTCTTCTTAAAAGACACACTATGTATTGCTAAAAAAAAACAACACAGAATATGTGATGACATACAGAAGTCTCTAATTTGATTAGGTTCAATTCATTTTGTTGTAGTTCTGTGCTGATGATCGATTTCATATGAATCTATTGTCAGAAATAATACCATGTCCTAAATGAGTGGAACCAAGGCCACCAGATCCAAAACCGAGGTGGTAATCGAACCTGATGAGGTACAGTTCCAAATCTTCTCAAACTAGATAGAGAACTTCATTTGTGCAATGTTCATAATCCCTCATTATGTTTTTTGGGTAACACTTTTCATATCTGACTTTGAAATATGTTTTGAATTTCAGAAGAGGACAATATGCAACCCAACACCTGTGGGAGAGGAAGATGTCAAGATGAGAACTTGAATATGACTCGAATGAACTTGAATATGGCTCGAATGAACTTGAATATGGCTCGTATTAATGTTGCAGTTATCTAATGTTTTGGCCAAATTAAGTAGCATTAAAATTATCTTTCATATTGTTATGTTTGAAACAATTATTGATCTATATGAACCACTTGCATGCTTGATATATAGAATTCATTGTTTTTTTTTTCTTTTAAGTCTGAAATATAGAATTTCACTAATGAACTGATGAATCATATTCGAGGTTCTATGATGTGATCTCGTTATATAAACCTTATCTGATCCAAGCAAAGGAAAAAGAGAGCTACTCTACATCATGAGAAATTATATCATGCAGACAAACTAGACCAGCTAGCCTTGCGTGTTACTCCTAACCTGCTACCAGGTGGACCATGGGGGATTGCATTGGTGGGACTCATGACCTCTGTGTGCTTCTGTGGCTTTCGTTCAGAATCTATTGGGGTTGCTGAACTTTCGGTTTGGTGGATTTGTATTTTCCAGTTTTTCATGCTTCATAATAATATGAGAATTACTATAGGCACTAGTACTGTTTACAATTTGCTAAAAATCCCCAACTTACCATGGCGCTTGAGATTTCTGTTTCGCCATAATCACTAAGTAGTGAATGCAAATTACTCCGTATCAGATCCACAAGCAATGCTACTCACATGTCGAAAAAGATCTATGAAACAGGTTTCCTTTCCAATTTTCACATACCTCGCTCAAAAACTATTGCCCCCAAAGAGCATGGAGAACAGATTCTGAGTGTGCTCCACACCGAAAAAAGATGAACAATATAAGTTACCAAATACAATTGCAAAAAATACAAGGTGAACAAAGCAATTAAATTTCAACATGTCTTTAGAGAATTTTTTTTTTTTTGCTGATCGATAGTACGTACTTTTTTTTTAAAGGTAAAATTTATTAAAAGAAAAGAGAAAGATGGGAGGACATACCCTTGCCCCACCAATAAAATCAACGCAGGAGAAAGACGGACAAACTATAACCCGTCAATCTCAATACAAATAAAATATCAATAGACAAGGGAGTAGAAACTCCGATGACAAAACTAAAAAAATCATCGAAAACGAAAATTAGGAAGACCCAATTTATCTCTAATACAAAAATGATTAAAGAAACTTGGAGATGAGTCCCACAAGGTGAAATCAGTTGACGAAGAACAAAAATTGACCAAAGCATCAGCCACTTGGTTCCCTTCTCTAAAGATATGAGAAGAATGAAAATGCATCATTGAAATTCGATGCATACAATTCTTCCATGCAACTTGTAATTGCCAAGGCACCATATGAGGAGAATTGAGGAAATGGAGAACTAGAGAGGAGTCGACTTCGAGCCAAATGTGCTTCCAATCACGAACCCAAGCAAGCTCAATTGCCTTAATCACCGCCCTCACTTCAGCGGCAATAGAACTAGGAATATCTAGAGAAGATGAAAAAGCACCAACAACCTCCCCATGAAAATCGCGAAAAACTCCCCCATAACTTGAATGATCATCACCTCGCTTCCAAGCACCATATGTATTAACTTTGAACCAGCCAATAACAGGTGGGTGCCAATTTGTTGGTTAATTGGCTCAACTTGCAGGCTGCCAACACGAGTGGAGGAGCATGTGAATTGATGATATCACTCCCTTGGATTCATGCTGCTGAAGTCAAAACGGATAGAAAGCAAAAGAAAAGAAATTTATCTTTTGGCTAAAGCATGGTGAAGTGTTTGACCTTTGGGCACTCTTGTCTACACCATAATTGAATTGGTGTGTATATAATTAATGCATGCCTTATCTCTTGTTAATTAATGTTATCATGCTTGTATAATTAATTAATGAGAGAGAGACGTAAGCCAGCTGCTGCATGCTTCAGGTATTATATATATGGTCCTTGGTGCTGCATGGGATATATAGAGACAGAGGAGAGAACGTGAGAGAGGAAGAGTGTTGCATGCAATTGTGCATGAGAGAAAAGAAACAGAGTGATAGAAGTGAGCAGCTAGAAAAACAAAGTCATGCAATATTAACTTTGTTTTTCTTTTGTCAAAGTGATTCGTTGAAAGTATGTGTTTGCTTTGAAGTTGTAAGCTATTTTTATTCTCAAGCTCTTGTTGTAATTCTCCTTTGATCATAGTGGAATATTTTACCGGCTCCGAAAGTGGACGTAGCTCAATCACACCGATTGAGTGAACCACTATAAATTTTGTGTTATTTGTTTGTGATTGTTTTTTCTTGTTTACCCAAATAGCTCGTATCAATATTGTATTTGTTACGCTTCCGCACAACAAACTGGTATCAGAGCTTTGGTTCTGAATTTGGAGTTGAATTTATTGATCGAGGTAAATGGGTGATGTTTCTGCCGTTTCCCAATTGCCCGGTAGTGTCGTGTGCGGGTACCTGAAAGCACAAGATTGGTCAGGGAGGTCGGCGTGTACCGATTGGTGTTGAAGAGCAGAGAGTTTGGGATTCGGAGAGAACGTACCTGAATAAGGAGTGAGGACTCCTTATATATGAGGTGAGGTCGGAGACAAGCTTCCCCGGCGTGGGGGACATCCCCCGACACGAGGAATATTCTCTGTCCACTACCTCGATGTGCGCATCGAGGGATGGCGGCGCCTAGTGCAGCGTGGGCATGCGACCTAGTGCGATTCGTGAGGTAGTGGACAAGCACGTGTGCCGGCTGGCCGTGCCGGTACTCGTGGGGCTGGCCTCACTCGGTGCACTGGTCGAGAGACGTCCGCGTGGAGCCGGGGGAGAGCTTGTCGTCGGTACACCCGCCCGGTCTTACCGGTACCGCCGGGGTACGGCCGGGGCTTTGACCGCGGCACGGGGCTTACCCCCGCCGTTATAGCGAGATGCTCGGTAGGGGTTCCCTACCGAGTCGAGACGCCGCTGGGGCGAGGTAGAGGCTATGTGCTCGGTAGGGGACTCCCTACCGAGTCAGCAGACCAATTATATGTGAGGGGGCCCATAAGCGGGCTGCTCCCAGTGATAACGAGCTACTTCGGGCCCTGCACGGGGCCTGTCCCGGTAAAGATATGAAATGGTAGCAACAGAAGTCCCCCAAGTCCCGAGCAAGAGGAAGCTCGTGGTCGGGGACTTAATCCAGAAGTTCATATCGGGATGTAGCGAAGTGTCGGTGGGACAGCCCCGGCGGCGCTCGGTACCGGCCCATGTAGTCCCCCAAGTCCCCGAACAGGGGGTTCCTCCCGGTTGGGAATTGTAACCGCTCCGAGTTTCAAGGGGAGTTGAAGCGTCGTGGCCGTTGAGCTCCTCAGCGTAACTGCCGAGGTAGTGGGGTGACACGCGTCACGTCCTGGCCGGTTTGGAAAATCGTGGGGAAGCTCAACCGTCGTGTTGCCACGTGTCGCCATCCTGGGCCGCGACGGTTCACGTCGTACGGTCAAGATGGGTTGACTCCCGCTATATATATGGGGGTGAAGAGAGTTCACTTCACTTCATTCTTGCAAATTTCATTTCCAGAGCTCTGCAAGCCGTCGGTAGGAGAACGAGAGCGTGCATCGGTAGTGCAAGTGTGATCACTCGGTACTCGACTTTCAGCCTTCAGCAACTGTAAGTACCGATGCCTTGACCCCTTGTATTTAGTTTTTTGCTTTGCTTTTGTAACGTAGTTTGAGTACCGGTGTCCAGCCTTAGTACCGAGCTAGGTTGCATAGGCATAGGTTATCCCTACCGATAAGAACCTTGGTCCATTTTTGCAGATGTCTGACTCAGGGAGCGAGAGTGGTAGCAGTGGTAATGCCTTCTCTGGTGAAGAGCCAGAGAGGAGCGTATCGGTGGAGGAGGCTGGCTCGGACTCCAGCTCGAGTACCGGGACCAGTAGTTCTTGCTCGCCAAGAACCAGTCGTTTTTGTCTGGAGGGTATGATCCAGACGGTGGTGAGGGGTGTCACTACCGTGGAGGACCTAGAGCCCCTCGCCTCGGAGCCATATGTCAAGTCTCGGTCCAGTAGTAGTAGGGCTCCAGTACCGGCTGGGTTTGCGGTGGACCGGCTGAAGCCGAGTGCGTCGACCGAAGGGGACTTGGTGGCGCCGAGGGAGGCCTTCGGTATCCCCGGCTCGGTGACGATGCGCCTTCCCGAGAAGGGGGAGCTTAGAAGCGCGTCCGCAGTACCGGGCGAGACTCTGGTACACCCGTTCTTTTTTGGTGAGGGGTTAAGGATTCCCCTACCGGCGTACCAGCAACGATTTCTGGCCGAGGTTGGCCTCTCCATCGCGCAGCTGAACCCCAACACCTGGCGGTGTCTTAACGCACTATACACGTTGTACCGTCATTGCGGATTTGGCGAGCCAGATTTGGCGGTGTTCTTCAGCCAGTGGGCGCTGGAAGAGCATTCGAGGACGGATAAGGGCTGGTACAAGCTGAAGTGTATTTTGAAGCCGTGTACCGATCCTCCCCGAGACACCGAATGGAGGGAGTTCAGCCACAAATATAAGAAGGTGATTCGATGCTGTCTGGCGAAGAAGGCCCTTGCCCGGGAGGGTATGACCGGTACACACGACGTGGAGAGCCACGAGTTCGGGAGTCCCGAGATAGTTAGGGACCCGCTCGTCTTTGGCAATCCCACGTCCCAGCAGACATGGAAGAGCAAATACTTCTTCATCGGTGGGGAGTGGGAGTTCCCGGCTGGCTCGGTACCGACCGAGAAGAGAGTCCCCCATAGTTTCAAGGATGCCCCTGGTGGGTAGCCCTTATCGATTATAGACATGTAATAGTACGATTAGCCGATACCGGTATTGACCCTTGTTCTTTTTTTTGTTTTGCAGTGGATCAGTCTTGGAGGAGGCTTACCGAGAGGCAAGAGCAGGAGATTCGGTGGATCCGGGAGCATATTTCCATCGTGCTAAGGAGATCTACGGTGCTCCTGAATCGGTACTCCCTCGATAGCTCCGGTTTAGCCCCCACGCCAAATCCATGTAAGTATTGCTCGGTGGCCTTGTATGTTCCAAATTATAGTTATGTCTGACACCGGTGGTTTTTGTGCAGTTATTTACCAGTACCGTCGGTACCGTACCCTCAAAGGCGACTCAAGCATGGTCCGTGAGCGAAAGGACTATTACCAGCTGAAGAAAGCTGTCGGTGAGGACCCGGGGCCTGAGGTGGAGGTGGTAGCTGGTACCGGTGCTCCCGGTGCTCCCGGTGCCGAGGGCGGTGCCGCTGCTGAGCTGGTACCGAGGAAGAAGAAGAAGAGGGCCCACAAAAGCCGGTCTACCGCCGAGGCGGACGTGGAGGTAGAGACCGAGGTGGACGCCGGTCCCGAGACCGAGGTTGCATCTGGTGGCCCGGATGGGTCCCCCAAGAAGCGTTCCGCCCGGGAGGAGGTAATCTTCGGTCACTTTCACTTCATTTTTTTTTTTTTGTGTACCGGCATTAACCATTGTTGTAGTTCATTAAACAGGTGAGGGATCACCGGAAGAGGCAGAGGGTGCAAGAGCCAACTGCTGAGGAGGGGGCACCAGAAAGTGCCGGTACCGTGCTGGCCTCCCAGAGCACCGGCGCGGGCCTGGTGTTCGGCAACACTGTGTTGCCTAAGAATGCCCAGCTCTACAGCAGCTGCGTGCAGAAGGCACTGACCGATCCCCTACGGGTGGATGCCCTGGCTGGCTTCCCAGAACTGACCCTGGCGAAGCAGCGGGACCTGCTCTTCCAGTGCAAGCAGAAGGTACCGTTTCTGTACTTCATCATCGGTTTTTGTTTTGTCCATTTCGTTGGCTAATCTTGGTACCGATGATGCAGCTGGCCTACGAGGAGCAACTCCTGGACCGTCGGTACTGGAAAGAGCTGCAGACCGCCGGCCAGGAGATGGCGAGCCTACAGTCTGCGCACGATGCTCTGCTGCGGCAGAAGGAGGAGCTTGAGGCTAAGCTTCGACAGGCCGAGGAAGAGGCCAGCAGGAAGATTGCCCAAGCTGAGGAGAGGGCCAGTGTCTACGCCCGGGAGGCCGAGGAGAAAGCCAAAGCTGCTGTTACCTCGGAGACAGCCAGGATCCAGGCCGACTTAGATAACCGTCTCGGTAAGGCCGTGGACGAGGCTGTCCTTGCCTACCGGCGCGATCGTGGCCGTGCTGTGGAGCAGACGACAGCCTACATCGAGGGCGGGGTGTACATACTCGGCAAGATCAAGGCTGCCTTCCCGGGTCAGGATTGGAGTCAGCTGCCGGTACCAACCGTGACCGAGAGTATGGTGAACGATGAGCATACTGCCATCCTGCACGAGATTGAGGAGGAAGTCGGCTGCTCCTCTGTCCAGCAGTAGTCCCCCATGTCTGGGTGGTACCGGACGAGGGCCATGTATTTTGATTTTGTTTCTTTTTCCTTTTTGGGGGGGATTTAAACCCTTTTTTGAACATCTCTCCCGGTAGGGGGTGCCCTATCGGGAGGCAGTATTTGAATTGGCCATAAGGCCCTTATTTATTGTTTTGAACAATGGCGTGTTTCGCCTTATTCAATGAATTCTGTGTTTTCATATGATACCAAGTGCTCACTCGAGAGGGCTGGTCTTTTTAGTCTCACTCCCGGTATTGTTTTCTTTAGTATTCATATCACGTAGGTAATTGATTCCGGTGGAATGCTGAATTTATCGTAACAAAACTTATGCATGGGGGTCGCCGTTACCGGCCACATGTCTTACGAAGTTTGGCATGGGGGTAGCTGGTACCGGTCACATGCTTAATAACATAATCAAAACTTATGCATGGGGGTCGCCGGTACCGGCCACATGTCTTACGAAGTTTGGCATGGGGGTAGCCGGTACCGGCCACATGCTTAATAACATAATCAAAACTTATGCTTGGGGGTCGCCGGTACCGGCCACATGTCTTACGAAGTTTGGCATGGGGGTAGCTGGTACCGGCCACATGCTTAATAACATAATCAAAACTTATGCATGGGGGTCGCCGGTACCGGCCACATGTCTTACGAAGTTTGGCATGGGGGGTAGCTGGTACCGGCCACATGCTTAATAACATAATCAAAACTTATGCATGGGGGTCGCCGGTACCGGCCACATGTCTTACGAAGTTTGGCATGGGGGTAGGCCGGTACCGGCCACATGCTTAATAACATAATCAAAACTTATGCATGGGGGTCGCTGGTACCGGCCACATGTCTTACAGAAGTTTAGTTTTTGTTCTTGGCATTTCTGCATTATCGGTAAGATAGCAAGCAGTCATGAAGACGAAACAGATTTTATAGTGGTTCACCTGGCTCAATGCGAGTCCTATGTTACGTCCACTGTAGGAGTTTCACTATGGTAAATAACAGTTACAAGTGTTTGAAAAGTGGTGAGGTCCACTTAGCCGGTATGTTCCAGGCTCATTTTTTTTATGGGTAGTAGTAGCGAAGGTGCTCAATATTCCATGGATGTGGGAGCATGTGTCCGGTGGAGTCCATGAGCCGGTAGGTTCCTGGCTTGAGGACTTCGACTACCCGGTACGGGCCTTCCCACCGTTGGTTGAAAGTCATGGCTGCTGAGTTCTTCGTACCTTGCCGTACCCTTCGTAGTGCCCAGTCCCCCAGCTTGAGGTACCGGCACCTTGCCTTCGCATCAAACTTGCGCTTGAGCTGGTTTTTGTGTTCTGCATTCCGGAGGTTGGCTTGTTCCCGCCGTTCCTCGAGTAGGTCCCGGTTGAGGCACAACTGTTCTTCATTTTCATTTGGATCGTATGTGTCGATACGGTGTGTTGTGGAATTGATTTCAACCGGTATCACGGCTTCTGCACCGAAAGCAAGGGAAAATGGCGTCTCGCCGGTGGCGCCTTGTACGAGGTGCGGTACGCCCATAGAACCTCCGGTAGTAGTTCGGGCCATGCGCCTTTCTTATCACCGAGCTTGGTCCTCATAGTTCTCTTCGGGATTTTGTTAACTGCCTCCACCCGACCGTTGGTCCGCGGGTGGGCCACCGATGCGAAGAAAAGGGTGATGCCCTTCTCCCGCAGAATTTCCCGAAGGATTCGTAGTCAAATTGTTTACCGTTGTCGGTGATAATGACTTGAGGGATACCGAAGCGACAAATGATGTTTTCCCAAATGAAGGACTGTACTTGCCGGGAAGTGATTGACTTAAGGGCCTTGGCCTCTGTCCACTTGGTGGAGTAGTCGGTGGCGACTACCACGTGTTCAACACCACCGGTACCCTCGGGCGTGGGCCCGATTAAGTCGATTCCCCACCGGGCGAAGGGACATGGGTTCACCATCGTCTCCGGCCGGCGGGATGGTTTTGGTACGTTCGGTGCGTTGAACCGACAGGCCTTGCATTGCCTTGTAAATGATATAGCGTCCGGAGGAGTGTTGGCCGAAGTAACCAAGGCGGATGAGTTTGTGGGCCAATGCTCTTCCTCCCGGGTGGTTGCCACAGATGCCCTCGTGTACCTCCCTGATGGCGTCTCGGGACTCGGCCGGTCCGAGGCATCGTAGGTATGGCAAGGAGTGAGCTCGCCGGTAGAGATGGCTGTTGATGATGAGGTACCGGGAGGACCGGAATCTTATTTTCTTGGCCTCATCATTATCTCTCCGGAGGGAGCCATCACGCAAGTACTCGATGATTGGTGTCATCCAGTTCGCCTCCTCCAGGCGCAGGTGGTTGACCTCAATGGGCATTGTCTCCGTGCTTCGGCTTTCCAGCATGTCGATGGGTACCGAGTTGCCAGGGTTGGGGTCAATAGCGGAGGCTATTCTGGCCAAGGCGTCAGCCCTTTGATTTTCTTCTCTCGGTACCTTCGTTAGCTTGAAGCATGAGAAACCGGCAGTGAGTTCTTTCGCCAAAGTTCTGTACCGAGACATGATGGGATCCTTGGCCAGTAGTCCCCCGAGACTTGGTTGACAATGAGCCGTGAGTCGCCGAAGACTTGGAGCTGCCGGGCTCCCGTGTGCGGGCCGGCCGAAGGCCGGCCGGGAGTGCTTCGTACTCGGCCTCATTGTTGGAAGCTTTGAAATTGAACCGGAGAGCACTCTCGAGCCGAGATGTGTCGGGACTACCGGTGTGGGGAGTGATAAGAATGAGTCCGGCCCCGCTACCGTGGGTGTTCGAGGCACCATCCACATATAATTGCCGGGTCGGTAGGGCGGGATCAACCGTGTTTCCTCGCCGGTGGCTCGGGCCGTCTCGGCCGAGCCGGCTCCCTCTACCGATGTGGGTGTGGACTGCACAGAGGTGAATTCGAGACAAAGTCGGCCGCACTGTGCCTTAATTGCGGTCGAGGTCGGTAGGTGATATCGAACTCGGCGAGCTCGATGCTCCACTTCATGAGTCCGACGGATGCCTCGGCTTTTGCGAGATCAACCCGAGTGGGTGATCGGTAAGCACCACAATGGGGTGTGCTCGGAAGTATGGGCGAAGCCTTCGGCCGAGATCATGAGTGCGAGGATGAGCTGCTCGATTTCGGGGTACCGAGTTTCGGTATCCACGAAAGATTTGCTTGTGTAGTCTACCGGTAGGTCCTCCTTGTTGTGGCTCCCGACTAGGATCGAGCTCACGGCAGTTCTCGATACCGATAGGTACGAGAAAAAGAGGTTCGCCTAGTACCGGTCGGGCCGAGCAAGTGGTGCCGCTGCCGGATATTCCTTCAATGCAGAAAGGCTTGCTCGCACTCGGTGGTCCAGCCCTCGAACTTCTTCCCGGTCTTCGAATTTTGAAGAATGGGGCACACCGGTCGGTAGACCGTGATATGAACCGGGAGAGAGCTGCGATCCTACCGTTAAGGCTCTGGACGTCCTTGAAGGTTTTGGGAGATTCCAAGTCCAGGATCGCTCTGATTTTCTCGGGATTAGCCTTGATACCCCGGTGGCTAACCATGAAGCCAAGGAATTTTCCTTCGCCTACGCAGAAGACGCACTTTTCGGGATTGAGCTTCATCCCATAGTCCTGGAGGATGGAGAATGTCTCCTGTAGGTCGGTAAGGTGGTCGTTTTTCTTTAAGCTCTTGACGAGCATGTCATCCACGTACACTTCCATGGTCTTCCCGATCTGCCTGGAGAACATGCGGTTGACCAACCGTTGATAGGTGGCCCCGGCATTTTTCAATCCGAAGGGCAGGACCTTGTAGCAGTATAGACCTTGGTCGGTCATGAAGGAGGTGTGCTCCTGGTCCTCGGGATCCAGCTTGATTTGGTTGTAGCCTGAGTAGGCATCCATGAAGCTCAAGGCCTCATGACCGGCAGTGGAGTTGACAAGCTGCTCGATTCTCGGTAGAGGAAAACTGTCCTTGGGACATGCCCTGTTGAGATCGGTGAAGTCGATGCACATTCGCCACTTCCCGTTGGGTTTCTTTACTAGCACCGGGTTGGCTAGCCATCGGGGGTATTGAACTTCCCGGATGAAACCGATACTCAACAGTTTGTTGACCTCAGTCTTCATTGCTTCGTACCGTTCTTGGTCCCCGACGCGCCTCTTCTGCCGTACCGGCCGGTAGGCAGGATCGATCCCAAGCTTATGGGAGATGGTTGTGGTAGAGATACCGGGCATATCGGCGTAGGACCAAGCGAACACCGAGGCGTTGTCCTTGAGGAGCTTGATCAAGTCGGTACGCAGGGAGACCGGTAGGCCGGTACCGATCTTGACTACCCTGTCAGGCTGTTCAGGGAACAAAGCAATCTGTTCTACCTCCTCGTGGGGCTTCCCCTGTATGACTACCGCTCCTTCCCGGGGATCATCTGGCCGGTCCGCCGCCGCCGCGTTATTACTGGGTGCGACGCTGCACACGTCCCGGTAGGGCTGTCGTGGCTTTGTCTCTTGGGCGTAAGCAGACCGGGCCATGGGCCGACTTCCCCCGATAGAAGCAACTCCGGCGGGAGTAGGGAACTTCGCATGAGTAGGTGGTAGCACACGCAAGCCCTGATTTGGCAGAGGATGGGTCTACCGAGGATGAAGTTGTAGGAGGATTCACAATCCACTACCAGCATGTGGGCCGATACCTTCTGGGACCGGGGGTACTGTCCGACCTCGACGTTGAGCCAAACGCTACCGAGGGGTTGGACGAGGTCTCCCGAGAAGCTGATGAGTGGGTTTACCGTCCTTGAGATGTTCTCGAGGGGTAGGTCCAACTTGAGGTAGGCACTCTTGAAGATAACATTGGCAGAGCTGCCACCGTCGACCAGTACCTTGTGCATCAGGTCGGTATGGACCTTGGCGGATATCACGAGTGGGTCATCGTGGG
Organism: Rubus idaeus; assembly: GCA_030142095.1. Classification (NCBI taxonomy): domain Eukaryota; kingdom Viridiplantae; phylum Streptophyta; class Magnoliopsida; order Rosales; family Rosaceae; genus Rubus; species Rubus idaeus. The sequence continues at coordinate 6,250,663 of CM057966.1, forward strand.
GGGTCACGATGCCGGTTTCCTCCTCACTAGAGAACCCTATGTTCCAAGGTTCCCGTTTCTGCCTCTTCTGCACCGGCGCAGACCGTACCGAGAAGCATTGCGAGTCTTTGCTTAGCCTCCTTCACATGAGATCCGTGTTCGGAGCGGGTGGTACCGAAAAGAGTAGGGCCTCCACTCGATGGTGAAAATTTCCTTTCGGTACCCCGAGGGGTTTGGCCAACATACCGGGCGAGTTTCCCGTCTCGGTGCAACCGCTCGGCAACATCCCTCGGGGCTTGGGCACTCCTCAGTATCGTGAGTACCGGACTGATGGTGGGTGCAGAATTTACCGGTGTTGACCCGGTTGTCAGCATATGGTGGTCTCTTCCACGGCTGAGGGAAGAGTTGGGGGTTCTCCTTGTAGATGTCCTCCATTGGTTTGTTGAACACGGTGCACACCGGTAGGCCATCATCGGCGAGATCCTGCCGGTTGGATTTCTTGGACCGGTTCTGTCGCCAAGAATTCTTTTTCTTGGGGTACTGGTTGTACCCGGTTTCAGTCCGGCCGTGGCTTGGGGTGTTTATCCGGTTTACGCCGGTAGCCGGGGTGCACCCGCCATCCACCTCGGTAAGCGGGGGGTGCGCTCGGGCCGAGTAGCCGGAGCTCGCCCCCGGCTTTGCCGACCGAAGTAGGGCGGTACTCCCGGCTCGGCGTGGCCGGAGTCGACCCGATATACCGGTCGATATTGGTTGTTCCGGGGGGCTTGGTATTGGTGATTCCGCTCCCGATGGGGAGGATCATACCGTTGATTGTTATTCGGTTCCCCCGTTATTGTTCCGGTTGTTTCCCCGGTAGTTGTTGCCCCGGTTGCGCTTGTTATCCCGCCTAGGTTCTTCGACCTTGGGCGCGCCGACCTGCTCCGATTTGCGCGTATCCCCGGTAGGGTCCACGGTCACCGTGGAGGCCTTCTTGCCTTTGTGCATTTCATTGAGATGAGACTTTCTCTCGTAGGTCGAGAGTAGCCGCGGGCGTCTTGGCCGGTTCTCGCTCACGAGCTCGGTATAGGTGAGTACCGTGCTCGTGGAGTTCGGCTCCCGAGGAACTCTCCCGGTTCCGAAGCCATCTCGGAAGATCCGGGCTGCGCGGATGTCATCCTTGGTGTTACGGCGCCGGTGGCGGCTTTAAACCGTTCCATGTAGTCGCCAGCCGTTCGCCCGTGGTTTCTTTGGAAGCCGGTGAGCTTCCCTACCGAGTAGAAGAAACTGGACTTGGTGGCATACTCGGTGGTGAAGGCTTCGACTAGCTGTTCGTAGCTGTCGATGGACTCCGGCTCTAGTTGATAGAACCATAACATGGCCTCCTGAGTCAGAGTATTGACAAAGGCATGGCACCAGTCCTCATCGGTGTAGCCCCTGCCGTTGTAAGCAGATTGGAAAGCAGTCACGTGCATTACCGGGTCTTCCTTGCCAGTGTAAGGATCCAACTTCAGATTCTTGAAGTCCCGGTTGTGGGCATAGATCCTCCCGGTAAAGGGACCAATGGGTTTCTTGGCCATGCCGAGGCTAGACACGCTCCTGGTGGTACCGGTCTCGACCTTTCTGAGACGGTCGTTCAACTCTCGGAAGAGGCTGGTCAGTGTGTCTTCCTCCACCCGTGGCCTAGGGACGACGGTAACAGGTTCCTCACGGAGGGTGTCACGATCCTCGTCGGTGTCTTCTTCGTCAGCGGAGTGGACCACACCCTCAGCGTCAAGGAACGAGACCAGGGGAGTCGGTAGGGGCCCGGCCCGCCTATCCGGTACTCGATGCCTTGGTCTCAGAGGAGTGTCAACTCTTGGGAGAGGTGCCGACACCGATTGACTGGGGTCAGCCTCCCGGGTGAAGCGCTCCCTCAGCAGATTTATCTCCCGGGCACTAGCCTCTTGAGCAGCGAGCTGGTCGCGGCGCAATCGCTCATTGCTCTCCTGGAGTTCTCGGATCATGGCTTCGAGTCTCGCCACCATAGAGGGCTCAACCTGGTGGGACTCGGGGGTTTCCGACTCGGTAGAGTGGACCGCTGCATGTGCCTCCTCCGGAAGAGGCCCAAGACCAGCTGTAGTCAAGGTTTCCTTCGCGGATTTGGACTTCTTGGTTTGTGAGCCATCGCTAGCCGATTTTGTCATTGCTCGACTGGTAGAACACCTCACGGGGTGAGTATGCTTTGGTTATGAAGTGGTGGAATTGTTCCCACAGACGGCGCCTAATGTTTCTGCCGTTTCCCAATTGCCCGGTAGTGTCGTGTGCGGGTACCTGAAAGCACAAGATTGGTCAGGGAGGTCGGCGTGTACCGACCGAAGACCCTCCGACGCTCAAGTTAGTACCGATTGGTGTTGAAGAGCAGAGAGTTTGGGATTCGGAGAGAACGTACCTGAATAAGGAGTGAGGACTCCTTATATATGAGTTGAGGTCGGAGACAAGCTTCCCTGGCGTGGGGGACATCCCCTGACACGAGGAATATTCTCTGGTCCACTACCTCGATGTGCGCATCGAGGGATGGCGGCGCCTAGTGCAGCATGGGCATGCGACCTAGTGCGATTCGTGAAGTAGTGGACAAGCACGTGTGCCAGCTGGCCGTGCCGGTACCTGTGGGGCTGGCCTCACTCGGTATCTGGTCAGGAGACGTCCGCGTGGAGCCGGGGGGAGAGCTTGCTGTCGGTACACCCGGCCTGGTCTTACCGGTACCGCTGGGGTACGGCCAGGGCTTTGACTGCGGCCTGGGGCTTACCCTGCCGTTATAGCAGTATGCTCGGTAGGGGTTCCCTACCGAGTCAGTAGACGCCGCTGGGGCGAGGTAGAGGCTATGTGCTCGGTAGGGGACTCCCTACCGAGTCAGCAGACCAATTATATGTGAGGGGGCCCATAAGCGGGCTGCTCCCAGTGACAACGAGCTACTTCGGGCCCTGCACGGGGCCTGTCCCGGTAAAGATATGAAATGGTAGCAACAGGTGACAAGGAAAAAGATCCGGAGAAAGTTTCAGAGAAAGTTTCGGAGAAAGGTTCGGGTTCGGGTTCGTCATCAACTACTCGGCCATCAATCGGTAATGCCAAATTTGAGGTTGAAAAATTTAATAGTACTAACAATTTTGGCATGTGGCAGTGTGAGATGATGGATGTCTTGTGTCAACAAGAATTGGATATAGCTCTTGATGACAAACCTGAAGATATGAATGATGCGGAGTGGGCTAAAATTAATAGGTGGGCTTGTGGTTCCATCAGACTGTGCCTTGCCAAAGATCAGAAATTCTTTGTCATGAAAGAAACTTCGGCAAAAGACTTGTGGAAGAATTGGAGGATTAGTACATGTTCAAGAGTGCTGAAAATCGGCTTCACCTAAAGAGGCGGCTCTTCCGATTTCAGTTTCGACAAGGTATTTCTATGTCTGAACACATCAGTGATTTCAATAAAATACTCGCGGATTTGACTAATTTAGAAGTGAAAATTAGTGATGAGGATAAAACTTTATGTTTGCTAAATTCTCTTCCTGACGAGTATGACCATTTGATCACAACTTTGTTGTATGGAAAAACTGTTGTGAAATTTGATGATGTGTCTAATGCTTTGTTGAATAATGAGTGCCGGAAAAAGGACAAGCAATTTAATGCAGGCCCAAGTGAAGCACTTGTAGTAAGAGGCAGGTCAAATGACAGAAAGCCTGGTGGAAAACGAGGTAAATCTCGTTCCAAGTCAAGAGGAAAATTTCCTGCAAAAGATGAGTGTGCCTTTTGTCGCCAGAAAGGGCATTGGAAGAAAGATTGTCCAAAGCTGAAGACTCGGGACAAGGGTCCTGAAGTGAATTTTGCAAGAGATGATGATGATTTTGGTTTCGCTCTAAGCTGTTTATCAGCCTTTGAAGATTTTGATGAAGATGAGATTGAATTTGCCTTGGCTAGTTCATCTGAAACTGGTTGTTTTGAGAAGTGGATCATGGACTCAGGTTGTTCTTATCATATGTGTCCCAACAGGGAGTGGTTCTCTACTTTCAAGACGTTGAACGGTGGAGTAGTGTTGATGGGAGACAACAGTCCATGCAGAACACAAGGGCTTGGCACAATTCTTCTCAAGATGCATGATGGAGCAGTCAGGGAGCTGACAAATGTTCGGTATGTTCCTAACTTAAAGAAAAATCTTATTTCTTTGGATGCTTTAGAATCTAAGGGATATACAATTACTTTGAAAAATGGAGTTGCTAAAGTTGTCGCTGGTTCACTTGTGGTGATGAGAGGTGAAAGATTTAGAAACTTATACTTTATGCAAGGAAGTATAGTGACAGGTGAAATTAAACAACAGTATCTAAGTCAGAAGATGCAGACACCACAAAATTATGGCACATGTGTCTCGGACATGCTGGTGAGAAAGCACTGCAGGGATTGGTGAAGCAAGGCTTGTTGAAAGGTGCAAAGACAGGCAAGCTGGAATTTTGTGAACACTGTGTTTTGGGAAATGAGACTAGAGTGAAGTTTGGCACCGCAGTTCATCAGACTAAAGATACTCTAGATTATGTTCACACTGATGTATGGGGACCTACCCAAGCTGCATCTTTGGGAGGTAAACAATATTATGTCTCTTTTGTTGATGACTTTTCTAGAAGAGTATGGGTGTACACCATGAAACATAAAAATGAAGTTCTAGATATATTTGTGAAGTGGAAAAAAATGATTGAGACTCAGACCGGTCGGAAAATTAAGAGGCTCAGATCAGACAATGGTGGTGAATACAAGTCTGATCCATTCTTGAAGTTATGTCAAGATGAGGGTATTGTGAGACACTTCACAGTGAGAGAGACACCGCAACAGAATGGGGTGGCAGAACGCATGAATCAGACTTTGATGGAGAAAGTTCGGTGTTTGTTGTCTAATGCTGGTTTAGGCAAAGAGTTTTGGGCTTAGGCAGTTACATATACGGGTCATCTCATCAACAGGTTGCCTACTACGGCAAATGAGGGCAAAACGCCTATGGAGGTATGGTCTGGAAAACCTGCTACTGATTATCATTACTTACATATTTTTGGTTGTCCTGCTTATTTTCATGTCAGGGAAAGCAAGCTTGATCTAAGGGCCAAGAAAGCTGTTTTCTTGGGATTCAATGATGGTGTGAAGGGATATAGGCTATGGTGTCCAGATGTGAGAAAAGTTGTTGTAAGCAGAGACGTGACTTTTGATGAGGCTGTTATGGTTGATCAGAATAAGCAGGCAGATTCCCAAGTGCAGACCATAGAGAGTTCGAAGAAGGTGGATGATAAGTGCGTATTTACGCACTTAAAGTGCTTCTAAATCACTGGGATTATGCTATTCCGATAGCCTATTTGTGTATTTAATGTATGTTTTTTATGTTTTCAGGTTAAATAAGTGGAAATCGACAATTTGTACTAAATTGGTGCATTTCAATTCCACATTTATTTTTCTTTCATCAATTATTTTTATTTATTTCATTTTTATTTTAATTTCAAAAATAGTTTTTAGAATTAAATTTAAATTCATTTATTTATTTTATTTATTAATTAAATAAAAGGAGATTTTGACTTTCTTGGGTTTTCTTTTTGGCTTTTCCCGTTCGGGAATTTTGAAATCCCCCCCCTTCTTTTTTTTTTTTCTTCTTCTTCTTCTTCTTCTTCTTCTTCTTCTTCTTCTTCACCGAGCCATCTTCACCATCATCGATCACCACCTGCAACAACAGTCCCAGTTCACAATTCCAATCTCACAATCACCGCTCACCGCCACCATCGATCTCACATGATTTGAACTTCAGATTACCCACAAGCTGTCGATCTTCCTTCTCTGCTCGGAGTACAGACCACGACCTCATCTCGGCCGGTGTCCCAAACTTGAGCCCAAAAATTCCAGATTTCACAAGCTCAATTAAGCCACCATTCCACCGCTCAAGGCGTCCCCGCATTGACCAAGCTACCGACGCCGTGCTCTCTCGCTGCAGCCAAGCGTCGAGCCCACTCACCACCGAGATCATCACCTGCTCCGCCGTCGTCGATTCTCCCTTGTCGCTGCCATCACCGCCTCTTCTTCTTCAGCCCACCCCGACATCTCTCTCTCACGACGCCGGTGTCACCCATCGACGGCGTCGCCTTCAGCTCCTCTCCTCGGACTACGACAGTCTCCGGTTCTCCCTTGTTCCAATTGAATTGGACACGGCATCACCTAAATGGGAGCAAATTTGCTGCCCACCCTAACCTGGGGTGGGCAAATACCCACCCTAAAAAAATTGACACCTGCCCCATTTCCTAACCCATAGTTAAACAATTTTTTTTTAGTTTTTTTTCTCTCTCTCCGTCTCTCTCTCTCTCTCTTGCTCATCGACCCACTCTCTCTCTTCCCCGATTTCCCTCCATGGCTCCATCGATCCCCCACAACCACCATCAGCAAGGCTCCATCCGAAGTACCCCGATTTCCCTCGATGGCTCCATCCGAAGCGAGCCGCCAATCGCCAAGGCTCCCCCACAACCACCATCAACAACACCCGAATTGACCCACGATCGCCTCCACCCATCCGAAGCACAGCCGCCATTACTCAGTAAATAGCAAGGCTCCCGACGACACCAATCGCCAAGTCCACCAAAACTTCCCAAACCTTTGGGACCTCCACTCCCCAAACAAAGCCAAGACGTTTTGGTTTCTGCCTCTTCCAAAATTTGGAACCGGGATTGAGAGAGAATAAGGTTAGCCATGGAGGGAAATTGGAGAAGAGAGAGAATTACGGCAAGAGAAGAGAGTGGGCCGATGGGCAAGAGAGAGAGAGAGACGGAGAGAGAGAGAAAAAAAAATTAAAAAAATTGTTTTAACTATGGGTTAGGAAATGGGCAGGTGTCAATTTTTTTAGGGTGGGTATTTGCCCACCCCAGGTTAGGGTGGGCAGCAAATTTGCTCCCTCACCTAAATAATGAGAACTCTAAACTCCATTTAATTATTTTTATTTTATTTTCGTTTTCTGTTAAATAATTAATAAGTAACTAGTGTATAATATTGTGAAAAAACCAAAAACATTGTGATTTTTTTTATTTGTGTTGTGAGCTATTTATCAAAAACCCAAAAACTCATTTTGTTTTGTACTTCAAGTATTTGAGAATTAAATTCAAGTTTATTATTATAGTTTAATTCTTTTAATTTTATTAGTTTAGCTTAATTTGTTAATTTTTGTGTGTTTGAAAAATAAGAAAAATCCTAAAAATTGTTCTTTAGTGTTAGATTATTAGGTTACATTTTTACTAATTAGATTTAGGGCCTTCTAATCCCCTGTGGAACAACAACCCCAATCTTAATTTCTATTTTACCACTATATTTTGACTTGGTCAGTGGAGCGCATGAAAAATATTGATGAAGCTCCGGTTGATCAAGAGAGTCCTACTGTTGTTTCAGATGATACAGATACAGAGGACGTGATTGTTGAAGAAGAGGCTCCAACCCAAGAGCCTACCCAGCAAGATGTACCTATTGCAACTAGAAAGGGTAAAAGAAAAGCTCCAAAGCCAGCATGGTTAAGTGATATGGTGACTTATGCACTTCCAGTGACTGAAGAAGAAATTTCATCTACCTATGAAGAAGCTGTCATACATGCAGATAGCATAGAATGGAGAAAAGCCATGGATGAGGAGATGAAGTCTCTTCACAAGAATAAGACGTGGGAGTTGGTTCGGTTACCACCTGGAAAGAGAGCAATTGGTTGTAAATGGGTGTTTGCTAAAAAGGAAAGATCTCGATACAAGGCTAGAATGGTAGCAAAAGGCTATGCTCAGAAAGAATGGATTGACTACAATGAGGTATTTTCTCCAGTTGTAAAACATTCTTCTATTCGTATTTTGCTAGTTTTGGTTGCACAGTTTGATCTTGAGTTAGCGCAGCTTGATGTCAAAACTGTATTTTTACATGGTGAATTAAATGAAGAGATCTATATGACTCAGCCATAGGGATTTAAAATTGCTGGTAAGGAAAAATGGGTTTGTAAATTGCATAAATCTTTGTATGGCTTGAAGCAGTCTCTAAGACAATGGTACAAGCGATTTGATAGATTTATGTTTGGTCAAAATTACACTAGGAGTCTTTATGATCCTTGTGTTTATTTTCGCAAGCTACATGATGGGAACTTTATATATTTACTCTTATATGTTGATGATATGCTTATAGCATCTAAGAGTAAAGTGGAGATTGAAAAATTAAAATCACAATTGAGCTGTGATTTTGAAATGAAAGACTTGGGAGAAGCCAAGAAGATTTTAGGCATGGAGATTGAAGGAGATAGATCAAAAGGCAAGATTCACTACTACAAAAGTGGGCTATAGCTACGATTTTTTAGCAACGATTATGAAATCGTGAGACTTGTCTAAGTCAAAAGGCATTCTTCTTATATTCGGTATCGTATCACCGTATATTTGTGTTTATACATCTCACGAATGGCAAAGTTTCGTGCCTTGTCTATTAATTTATAATATTTGCTGACACCACTTGATTAAACAAATACCATTTAAGACCCACTTGCGATTTTTAATTCAGCCTCAGAGGCTCAGACACAGTCCTCTGACTCCTCTCTCTCTCTCTCATCCTCGGCCTCAGAGGCAAATTTCTCTCTCTCTCTCTCTCTCTCTCTCTCTCTCTCTCTCTCTCTCTCTCTCTCTCTCCTCTCTCTTTCTGAATCTCAGATCTATTTACCAGAAACATATCTCTAACACTTCCTTTTGACTATTGTTCCTGGAGCGGTTCCCTCTCTAGTTTCAGCAAGGGATCACAAAATTGAGTTTGTTTTTGGTCATCAGTGAAACAGCTTGATTCGACCCAAAAAGGGGAATATAGATCATCAGGCCAAAGCCCAAGCATCTGCAGGTGAGTGAGGTAAGGTTTTCAAATTCTCTTACTGGGTTTTTTGGTGAAGCCTTGATCTCTTTTTCAATTTAATAATTTTTTTTCTCTCAATCGTTGGATTTTATAGAAGCTATATGTTAGTTGAAGGGGAATATAGATCATCAGGCCAAAGCCCAATCATCTGCAGGTGAGTGAGGTAAGGTTTTCAAATTCTCTCATTGGATTTTTTGGTGAAGCCTCGATCTCTCTTTCACTTTCATACATTTTTTTTTCTCTCAATCGTTGCATTTTACAGAAGCTATATATTAGTTGAAGGAAGATCGGGCCAAGAAGGAGATGGGTGTACAGATTTACGGTCATCTACCATAACACAAGGTTCATGGATCTTAGATGATAGTTAGATCTGCACGTTAAGGAATAGTTGTGCTTGTGCAATCCCTTAATTTACGTCCATCTTATATATATTTATACAATTTTCTAATTGGTTGCTGTGATTTTTCTTGTAGGAATTCATAGTGTGCCTTTGATTTTCAAGTGGGATCTTGACATCTCCGTTTCAGATCTGCAAAATCTCCATGAACTCATGAAGAACAGAAGGACCAATCTAAATAAAAATAAATGGAAAAATTAAATGTGGGAATAAAATATTAATGAGGCCCACATATATGTCAGAAGTGAGTATGAAGTCACCAACACTATTAATCGTGACAAATAGCCACGCCCCTAGAGGGCACCGACCCATAAATAGTGGCTGCACCGTAGCTTTGGGTGTTGGACACGAATACATGTGGCCTTTGGCCTTATTTTGTCACCAATGATGAAGGTGGATTTAGCTCAAAATTGTAGTAGTGATTTGTTTGTCACATAAACAATATCTGAAGAAGGTACTACATCGGTTTGGTATGAATGATGGCACTAAACCTATAAGTACACCTCTTGCCTCTCATTTCAAGCTTAAATCTACTATGTCTCCTAGCACAGATGATGAGTTCAATTATATGGCTAAAGTTCCTTATGCTAGTGCTGTTGGTAGCTTGATGTATTGTATGGTGTGTACTAGACCTGACATTTCACAGGCTTTAAGTGTGGTGAGCAGATATATGCATAACCCAGGTAGAAATCATTGGCAAGCAGTGAAATGGATTCTACGGTATGTTATTGGTATTGTGGATGTTGGATTGGTTTTTCAGCTGGATATGACGAGTCTGTGTGCTGTTGAATTTGTGGATTCTGATTACGCAGGTGATTTGGATAAGTGTCGGTCTACAATAGCTTATGTGTTTACTCTTGCTTGTGGGCCGGTGAGTTGGAAGTCGAATTTGCAATCTACAATTGCGTTGTCAACTACAAAGGCTGAATACATGGCTGTAACAGAAGGTGCAAAAGAAGCAGTTTGGCTTCGTGGTTTGCTTGAGGATCTGTGAATAATTCAAGATTATGTGGATGTCTACTGTGACACTCAGAGTGCTATTCATTTAGCAGAGAACCAGGTTATTACTCATGCTCGTACTAAGCACATCAAGGTGAAATTTCACAAGATTCGTCAAATGGTGGAGGATGGTGATATTCATCTTCGGAAAATTGGAACTGCAGATAACCCTGCTGATATGTTGACTAAACCAGTTCCATTGAGCAAGTTCAGGCATTGCTTGAACTTGATTGGTGTTTGTAGTATTTGAATTCCCTACGGGGATATCGGGGCGGCAATCGGTTTATAATATTCTACTTGGAGAATTTTGCAAGTGAAGCCAAGGTGGAGATCGTTGGTTAATTGGCTCAACTTGCAGGCTGCCAACACGAGTGGAGGAGCATGTGAATTGATGATATCACTCCCTTGGATTCATGCTGCTGAAGTCAAAACGGATAGAAAGAAAAAGAAAAGAAATTTATCTTTTGGCTAAAGCATGGTGACGTGTTTGACCTTTGGGCACTCTTGTCTACACCATAATTGAATTGGTGTGTATATAATTAATGCATGCCTTATCTCTTGTTAATTAATGTTATCATGCTTGTATAATTAATTTATGAGAGAGAGACGTAAGCCAGCTGCTGCATGCTTCAGGTATTATATATATGGTCCTTGGTGCTGCATGAGATATATAGAGACAGAGGAGAGAACGTGAGAGAGGAAGAGTGTTGCATGCAATTGTGCATGAGAGAAAAGAAACAGAGTGATAGAAGTGAGCAGCTAGAAAAATAAAGTCATGCAATATTAGCTTTGTTTTTCTTTTGTCAAAGTGATTCGTTGAAAGTATGTGTTTGCTTTGAAGTTGTAAGTTGTTTTTGTTCTCAAGCTCTTGTTGTAATTCTCCTTTGATCATAGTGGAATATTTTGCCGGCTCCAAAAGTAGACGTAGCTCAATCACACCGATTGAGTGAACCACTATAAATTTTGTGTTATTTGTTTGTGATTGTTTTTTCTTATTTACCCACATAGCTCGTATCAATATTGTATTTGTTACGCTTCCGCACAACACAATTAACCTCCAAAAATTTTGGTGCACGTTGCGGCCTGCAAGCAACACCAAACCTCTTCAACACACAAAGGTCTTGTGTGTTATTATACATGTGTCCAGAAGCTATGCGACTAGAAGCGTTGACATGCCCATCAATTAACCTGCAAGCTTTAGCAACATTTGGGATAACGGCATCATATCTCACCTTATTTCTTGTTTGCCAAATAAACCAAAGAGTGGTACAGAAGCAAGCAACCCATAGTTCCTTCAATTGAGGGCTACGACCATCCCTTAGGCCCAATATAAACAGCTCCAGCAATGAATGAGGAAATAAATCCAACTCAAATTTATCCAGCATATGACACCAGATAGACTTTATATACGTGCAGAGAAGAAAAATATGATCCATGGACTCCGTCTGTTGATGACATAAGAGGCAAATTGAGCACAAAGAAACACCACGACGTTGTAAAAAATGCTCAGTTAAGACCCTTCCCTTAAAAACTTTCCAAACCAAAATTGACATACGAGGAGTGACATGCTTGCACCAAACCAAATTTCCCCAATCAACTGAAGTAAGAGGAGGCCGCATGAAATGAAAAGCCTCTTTTGCCGTAAGAGTGCCAAAAGAAGAAGCTGACCAAATAATCTATCTTTTTCCTGAGGATTAATAGAAACTCGTGTATTGGAAATAATGTTGTTAAGATCCGGAAAATGAAGTTGGAGAAGAGAAGGAAGAACCCACTGCCGATCATGAATATAATCATTGACAAACCCCTCAAGCTGCTCCAACCTCCCTTCATAAACACCAAAAAGATTTTTTAGAGGGACACCAACAAAGTTGTCTCTCCAAAAAGAAATGGGTCATGCGGGTGGAGCTCAAATATGGGAGCATTCCTTGCATATATCCTAATGAGGAGGGGATTGAAAATGAAGGAAATACATGGAAAGTTGCAAAATTTGTAGAGGATCTGAAAAAAAAATGAGCAAACGAGAATGAAGAACGAAGTAATTGTTGAAGAAAAACAATTAAAGATAAATAAATCTAGAAATGAATTCACTTTGTATACCAGCTGGAAGTGCTATCACGGATGACATGTTTACTTACTTGGAATGGGTATGAGAATGAAGGAATCGATTTCCATTCCTGAGTTTTCTTGTGTTTACTAACATGCACATGAATCGGAATGGTTGTGGGTCCCACGAAAAAGTAACTAAAAAATTGAAATTCATTCCTGAATATCCGGAGTTTGATCTAAACTCCGATTCATTTCATTTCCATTCCAAAATAACATCCGAATGATACCACAAACTCATACTATGAGAAAAACCTACATTCAACTATCACCAATGCATTTTTGACCGAACTTTCAAAGGACCCGTTTGAACATCTCATTAGCCATTATGTACATGGCATTTTAATATATTTATTTTTATTTTTTAATTAATAATCAAAACACCTACATGGTAATAAATTATATTAAAAACATAAAAATTGGTAATAAATTATATTATAAAAATAAAAATATTTTTTTTCATTTTTAATCTTGAATTTTGGATAAATTATTTAAATCTTTTTTTGTATAATTTATTTAAATTTAAAATCAAAAAAAATTATCATTGTTTTTTAATATAATAAAATTTAAATTATTTTTTGGGTATAGTTTATTTTTATTTTTTAATTAATAACAAAACCACCTACATGGTAATAAATTATATTAAAAATATAAAAATTGGCAATAAATTATATTATAAAAATAAAAATATTTTTTCTCATTTTTAATCCTGAATTTTAGATAAATTATTTAAATCATTTTTTGTATAATTTATTTAAATTTTAAAATAAAAATAAATTATCATTTTTTTTAATATAATCAAAATTAAATTACTTTTTTTAGTATAGTTTTTTATTTTTTAATTAGAAAACCACCTACATGGTAATAAATTATATTAAAAACATAAAAATTGGAAATAAATTATATTATAAAATAAAAATAATTTTTCTTATATTTAGTCTTGAATTTTGGATAACATTTCTAATTTTGTTTTTGTATAATTTATTTTGAAAATTGAAAATAAATAAAATTACTGTTGTACCCATGTCACATAAGCACTTAACGGAATATTTAACGGTAGGTACTATAATGGTTAACGGAGGCATAGTTCAGGTACCACCACGTTCCTTATGAAAGTTCAGGTACAAAAAATTGCATTTGGTAATAGTTCAGGTACCATATGAAGATTTTTCTCTACATATATACATCTGTTTTAGACCTCATTTATAACTTAATTAATTGTCACCCCATGCATGCCCAACAAAGTGAAAAGCTCACAACTCCTTTGATAGAGAAAATTCTCGAGTAATTTTGAACAACATCATGTCTTTATGTACCACCTAATATAATTAATATGGTCAAGCTGATTTGGTTGCAAAATGTTGTACATGCACCTTTTAGCAATTAGCATTTTTGATTGCCATGCATGCATATGCATGTTATATAATATAACTAACTACATGCATATGCATTTGGATATTAAGTGGCCATTTATTTTTCTCAAAAAAATAAAAATAAAAATAAATTAATAAACCAAACTTTAGTTCAATGTAATTGGCTTCTGCAGGAAAGGAATTGACCGTCTTTTGGTCTTACCAAAGCAGCTATCTAGATCGATATTGTTGGTTGGTCGATCTTACTCAGTTACTCTTGCAGTCTTACGTATTAAGCTATCTGTCTGTCTGTATTTCACTTTCATTTTCTTCGACTACTTAATTTTTCAACTATTCATTCTTCTCTCTTCAATTTTAGATTTTAAAAAAATTCCATCCGGATTTTAATGATTACGTTTTACAAGATGCAATGGAAATCGAAGCGGTAACTAGTAATCATGACAAGATGGCAGTATCTACTTGCAGCGATCCTCTGCCGTTTGGTCCTTGGAAAACGGGGGCAATTTGCTAATATCAATTTGTTGCAAACAAAAGATCGAACACGTACATATATATATATATATAAGTTGGTGGGGAACTGGGAAGGTCTCTCTCTCTCTCTCTTTTGCTCTTTCTCTTTCACTGTAAACGTACAAAACGATCCTCTCCTTCAGTACGTGCTGAGTAATTAAAAGAAAAATGGGATATAGCTTAGCTAGCTAGGGCTTCTGTATGTATATCTGGATCTGATCGAACTAGTACAGTACGTGCAGGCTGATCGATATATAGGACACAGAAGGAAGCTAGAAAGAGTACGTACTACGTAGTAGTAATGGCGGAGAGTAGTAAGGCGAAGAAAGAAGCAGTGGGAGGTAGAGGCTTAATTGATTTGGTCTTCACCTGGTCTATTAGAGATGTTCTCAATAGAGATCTTTACAAAAACCAGGTTTGTCTATTATGTGATTAATTCAGTTATGCATGTACATCAATTTTCATTTCCTTTCCTTTTATTGTTTTTCTCATCATTTTTTTTTGGTAAATAAGAGTTTCAGTTCATGTACCACTTCTGTTTTTTGTTTGTCTTACAATATTTAAAGTTGAAGGCTAGGGTTAATCATGTGTTGCATAGTGTTTTCTTAGTCTTAACATGCTTATTGGCAGGTTAAGATGTTTATCTTGTAAAATGTTTGTGTTTCTCATCCTTACAATATTTAAAGTTAGAGGTACGTACGTACAAGGAAATATTCAACTTAAACCTTGAACTGTACGTTTAAGTGTACGTTCGTCACTACTCTATTCAATAAATCCTCCATCCCTTTAGTAGATTGCGGATTTTACCGTGACAGGGGAATCCTAATTTTGTGTATATCCTGATATGATGATGTTTGTATCCATATATGTTTGATTTGTACACATCTCCTTTTCTTAATAGGCTGTGTCAATTCACACAAAAAAAAAGGAAAAAAAAAAGCCAGTGTTAACAATAAGTACTACTTATCTGCATCTGACATTAGATATTCATGAGTGATTTACAGGTGACCAAGATTCCAGAGACATTCTCAACAGTAACGAGTTACATGAAAGCATTTGTTCCTTCACTTCTTGAGGAAACACATGATGAGTTACACTCAAGCATTAAGTCTCTGTCGCGGGCACCTACTTGTGAAATTCTGACAGTTGAAACTTCCAAGGATCATAAACTTCCCAAAGACTTGTTTTATCAAATTACGTATAAGAGAAGGAGCCAAGAAGAAAATTATGTAGGAGCGTATGAGCCACAGTTTGGTGATATCATTGCCTTGACTGATGTAAGACCAAAATGCATTTATGATTTGAACAGACCCCAGAATTTGCCATCTTATTGCTTATGTTTTGGGATCAAATTCTGATAAGCTTCCAATACTCACATCAAAGCTTATCAATAGAGGAGGACAGTTGGTAGGCAAAAACATTAAGCGTAAGAGTGATGCACTATTTGCTGTCTACCTCATGAACATGACAACAAACATTCGCGTATGGAAAGCTCTGAACTCAGAATTGGGGGCAAACATAAATCTATTTAAGAATGTTCTACAAGTGCAACCAGAAAATTCATCACATGTATTCTTCTGAACTTTATCTTCACTTTAATATCATGAACCTTTGCCTAGCTTCATGTTTCAGATCAGTAGGAAATAGTATCACATTCCCCACTAATATCAATTCTATGTTTGTGTTTTATTACAGGGTGATAATTCTTGCACAATTTGCTTTTCGAAAGAAAATTGCTGCCCTGCGCTTTCTACTAGATGGCCTGCAATGTTTTCTGATCTAAATGATTCCCAAGAGGCTGCAGTTTTAAACTGTATCAGTTTGAGTAAATGCCATCACCAGAATACAGTCCAGCTAATATGGGGTCCTCCAGGGACTGGAAAAACGAAGACAGTCGGTCTGTCTCTCTTTGCCCTTTTTAAGTTAAAGTGCAGAACACTAACATGTGCTCCCACCAATATTGCCATCTTAGAAGTGACAACGCGGCTCCTGAGATTGGTTAACCAGTCACTGGATTATGGCAAGTACGGACTTGGAGATATAATTGTTAGGGAATGAACAGTAATAGATGGAAAGAAAAATAAACAAGCCAAAAAAAGACAACGATATTTAACGAGGTTCGGCCAAAATTCTTGCCTACGTCCTCGGAGAGATTCACTTTCACTTATGAGATAATACACAGGTACAAGAATATATCGCTCAAGTTTATACCCAACCCGAGCCCTTGTATCCGAAAGGATACCCCTTGTACACCCTTTCTCAACCTAGAAAAATACTCTACCCCAAGAGTTATACACACTCTTGTACACAACTCACTTGTCTTCTATACACAAAGACCCTTAGAGTTGTAGCAGCAAACTCACTTCTCTTATACACAAAGAAGCCTTATTTTGCTGCTCTCTCTTCCTCACACGTCTCTACCTCTGTGTGTTCTTTGCATGCATGCAGAAAACATATATATAGCTAGCATATATGCTTCCACGTTTTGCATGCCCACACACACACACAATATATATATATATATATATATATATGGCAGCCCACATTCTTCTTGTGCAGCACACCCATTTTGATTTCCCATGCAAACTTTCAACAAAGCCATGCAAGTCTTCCCACATGTTTTCCTTAAGGTTAAAATTAACCTACCACATGTTTTTCTCACAAATCAATACTTACTTCATGCTTTCTTCACAAGTCAAAAAACACCTCCTACCTAATGCATTACCTTTCTTCTTCATGAAACATGCATTCATGCATTCAACAATTAACACATGTTAATTGTTAAATAGGCCAACTCTTTTTGACTTGTGTCCTCCACCCACAAAACAACCCACACTCAATGTTTATATTTAAAAAAAAACCCCCCCCCCCCACTCCCCCCAACGGGAAAAAAAATCTTTTTTTTTTTTTTTTTTTTTTTTTTTTACTTTTTACCTCCTTTTGTTGTTGTCTCGACAAAACTGGAGGGATATAAAGGGGGAAAATTAAGGGGGTAAGGGAATCCCCCTCTTTCCCTGCTAAAATTTTTGCAAAGGCAAGGCCCCCCCTTTTTTAGATTCCAGGTTAAAATTTTTGGAACCTTTTGGAAATGCGTGGCAACATTTTTATTTGTTGACCAAGAGGGTCACAACAATAATTCTATTTGGGAATAGGGGGAGATTGAAGATTGACAATTATGATGACCTTCTAGAGGTATTTCTTGATCATCGTTCTAAAATTCTGTCCAAGTGTTTTGCCCCATTGTCTGGTTGGAAACATTGGCTCGAATCAATGATAGGTTTGCTTGAGGATCCAAACAAACAATACTCATTGTATGTGCAATCGACACGGGAGAAACAGTACGCACTGTATTTGAAAAAGAGAAGGGAAAAATACGAAGATGACAGTGGAGATAGTGATAATAGGAAATCATCAAGTGATGATGACAATGATCTTTTGAATTTTGAGAAGTTTGTAAAGGAGAAACAGTACACACAGAATTTGAAAAAGAGAAGGGAAAGATACAATGATGACGGTGAAGATGGTGATAATAGGAAATGTTCAAGTGATGATGACGATGATCTTTTGACGTTTGAGGAGTTTGTGAAGGAGAAAAAGTACACACTGAATTTGAAAAAGAGAAGGGAAAAATACAATAATAGGAAATCATCAAGTGATGATGACAATGATATTTTGACGTTTGAGGAGTTTGTGAAGGAGAAACAACAGTACTCACTGTATTTGAAAAAGATAAGGGAAAGATACAATGATGATGGTGAAGATACTGATAAAAGGAACTCATCAAGACATGATTATAATGATCTTTTGACGTTTGAGGAGTTTGTGAAGGAGAAACATAATTATATTGGTGAGAATCTGAAGCTTTGTATGGTAAATTTGTACACTCACTTGCCAACTTCTTGCATTTCACTAGATGTGGTGAAGGACATGAGTAGAGCTACTGAATTGCTCAAGTCAATTAAATCTTTATTGTGTCAGGGAGTTGGCATTGCTAATGAAAGGTTTCAATTGGTCCTGAAAAATTGTTTTCATATACTGAGGTCACTTCGTGCATTTTCTGTTCCAAATTCTAATGATGGTCAGACAATAAGAAATATGTGTTTGGAAAATGCTTGCTTAATATTTTGTACTGTGTCAACTTCTGCTAAATTGCACACAGAAGGAATGAAACCACTGGAACTTTTGGTCATTGATGAAGCTGCACAGCTTAAAGAATGTGAGTCGGCAATTCCTTTACAACTACCTGGTCTTCGCCATGCTATTCTCATAGGAGATGAAAGGCAACTTCCTGCTATGGTTAAAAGCAAGGTTTCCATTTCGTCCTGTGTTCTTTTTACTTTTTCAAATGTGTAGAAGCTTTAATTTATATTGTCTCAACATCTTAATAAATGAACTTATATTGATTTGCTAGATAGCCGAGAATGCTGGTTTTGGAAGAAGTTTGTTCGAAAGACTAGTCCTATTGGGACATAAGAAGTACCTTCTCAATGTCCAGTATCGGATGCATCCATCAATCAGCTTATTTCCAAAAAAGGAGTTTTACAATAATCGGATATCAGATGGTCCAAATGTCATTGAAAGAAGCTATGAGAAGTGCTTCCTTGAGGGAAAAATGTATGGATCCTACTCCTTCATAAATATAGCCAATGGAAAAGAAGAGTTTGATCGTGGACACAGTCCCAAAAATATGGTTGAGGTTGCTGTTGTCTATGAGATAGTTTCTAGCCTTTACAAAGGTTAGTCATTTTAAGATCGATGTCTTTTTGGATAGATATACAATGCGATTCAAGTCAATTCACTTACGTTTTGTAACTTTTGTTTTTGCACCACAGAATACACTCGAACAAAGAAGAAGGTTAGTGTTGGGGTAATATCACCTTACAAAGCTCAAGTAAATGCAATTCAAGAGAGAGTCAGAGAATACGGTACAGATGTTTTAGGCACTAAGTTCTCTCTAAGTGTGCGATCTGTTGATGGATTTCAAGGTGGTGAAGAGGATGTGATAATAATCTCCACTGTTCGATCTAATGGGAACGGATCAATTGGTTTCCTTTCAAATCATCAAAGAGTAAATGTAGTGCTAACACGTGCAAGGTACGTACTACAGTCTACAATTGTTGAGGGATGGTGCAAGCAGCGAGCTGAATTAGATCCACCTAGTAGTGCATTAATATATACATGCTTTTCTGAATTATTGGTTGTTTCTGCATGTTTAGGCATTGTCTTTGGATATTGGGAAATGGAGAGACCTTGTCTAACAGTGACTCTATTTGGAAGAAGCTAATTATTGACGCCAAGAATCGCAATTGTTTTTACAATGCTGATGAGGACAAGAAATTGTCTCAAGCTATTGCATCTGCCCTTGTGGATCTTGGAAAAAATCAATTTTTACTTAATTCTGATTCTCTGCTGTTCAGAAATGCAAAATGGAAGGTATACAGTTCAACATTAATTTTCAATCCCCAGAATAGTACTGTTCTATATTCTTCCTTCATATTTTTCCTTGGTGTTATTGTTATACCTTCGTGTAGGTCTGCTTCGCCAATGAATTTAACAATTCAGTAGCAAAAATTAAAGACCCTGAGATTCGTCACAAAGTGATTACTCTATTGAGAAAGCTTTCAAGTGGTTGGCGCCAATCTCATGAGGCGAAAGTCTATGCTGGGACTTCTGGTCAACTGTTAGACAAGTATGAAGTTGATGGTGTGCTGAATCTAATTTGGACTGTGGACATTCTCCAAGAGAAATCACAACATGTACAGATTATAAAGATTTGGGATATTGTGCCACTTTCTGATGTACAAAAACTCGCAATGCGGCTTGACATCATTTTCGGGAGTTATACAGTGCAGAAGATGAACCGCTGCAAACAAAGAAGTGCTGAGGGGTACGTATGATTGAGCTCATGTGTGTGCGTGCGTGCTTGTATGTGTTTTCTTAAATGCTCACTTCAAGTATTTTATGGACATCCATTCTTTATCAATTGCTATAGGGACAATGTTGTTCCAATTAGATGGCCAGTGGAATGTTCGAGCAGCTGCAGTGAATCTGATCCTCTGGAGTTCCTTTCAACACCATTATCAAGTCTCACTTTGAGCGACAAGCCGGCTGAAAAATCAACTCAGACTTCTAATAGGTGTGTGATTGGGTAATGAGTGGAACCAAGGCCACCTGATTCAAATCGAGGTGGTAATCGAACCTGATGAGGTACAGTTCCAAATCTTCTCAAACTAGCTAGAGAGCATCGATCATTTATGCAATGTTCATATTCTATCATTATGTTTTTGGGGTAACACTTTTCATGTCTGACTTTTTAATATGTTTTGAATTTCAGAAGAGGACAATATGCAACCCAACACCAGTGAGAGGAAGATGAGAACTTGAATATGCCTCGTATGAACAATATTACATGCACCTCAATCATATTAATGTTGCAGTTATCTAATCTTTTGGCAAAAATAGCTTTGAAATTATCTTTGATATTGCTATGTTTGAAACAATTATTGATCTATATGAACCACTTGCATGTTTGATAGAATTCATTGTTGTTGTTCGTGGGGCTATGATGTGATCTCGTTATATAAACCTGATCCGATCTAAGCAAGGGACAAAAGAGAGCTAGTCTACATGATGAGCAATTATATAATGCAGCCAAACTAGGCCATTATTCATACAGACCAAGCCTTGTAATCAAACTAGGCCTTCTCCCTAAACCCAACAAATTCTTAAGCTGTTGGATTAATTTGTTTCAAGAGCCAGGCCCAATCCGAGCCTAAACACCTCTCAAATTGTTTTTATTTCTTTTTTCTTCTCAAACGTTCCAATTTTGCCCTTCACATTTTGTTTAAAAAATTCATATTCACCATCACAACATACACCACCACCCAATTTACCAAATATTAAATATTTGAAAATGCAAATAAGTGTTTAGTAACTAGCGGCCAAATTAGCATCTCCAACAATATAAATTATTTTTTAATTCAAAATTGCTAAAATATTTTATCAATTGTAAGTTGTTATATGGCCAAAAACATCCCAGGAGAGATTATGGGGTGTGTGTGTGATAATAAAATCTGACCTAGCGCTCTGCTAGGGTTTCGACGCCGGATTGCTTCCTCGCCCTTTTTTCCTTCCATGGATATTTTGAGTTGGAATTGCAGAGGAATTTGCAATGACACTACCACTAGGGCTTTGAAAGATTTTATCTCTCAAACCCGTCCATCTGTTGTCTTTCTTAGTGAAACCAAAATTAGCAAGAAAGATGATTTCACAAAGCTTCAGCGTCAGCTAGGGTTGCCTAATGCTGATGTAGTCTTGAGTGCAGGTTTATCTGGGGGTCTGGGTCTTTTTTGGACTGATGATGTGGCTTTGAATGTGCGTGATTCTTCTCCTCGATTCATTGATATGGAGATTGGTGGTGGTCCTGGAGATCCTCGGTGGAGATTGACTGGATTTTATGGCCATCCTCGAACTAATGAACGTGATTTGTCGTGGCAATTGATTCGTGATCTCTGTGATATGGATTCCTTGCCGTGGGTTATGTTAGGTGATTTCAATGAGATTCTCAACAATGGTGAGAAAATTGATGGCCCTCAACGGTCTGAACGTCAGATGAGGGGTTTTCGTGATGCACTAGGGTATAGTGACTTGGTGGATTTGGGATTTAATGGGACCAAAACAACTTGGTCCAATGCAGTAACTCAATTGCGTCTTGACAGAGCTGTTGCTACTCCCTCTTGGAGTGATATTTTTGGGTTTTCCAAGGTTACTCATCTTCCTCCTAGTGATTCTGATCATCTGCCAATCATGTTGCAGGTCAGTTTTGTACCTATCCCTAAACGTCCAAGGCACCATCGGTTCAAATTTGAATCATTTTGGTTACAGAATGCAGAGTGTGACCCTCTAGTGCTTGCACAATGGGCGACTGAGATTGAGGGGCTACCAATGTCTTGTCTTACTCAAAAAATCATCAAAACAAGGTTGGCTTTGGATAAATGACAGAAGGAGACTTTTCGTGCAAGATAACAGCTTATGATGACTGTCCGCTGTAGGTTGGAAGCAATTATGGGGATTCCAATTAGTGCAGCAACACAGATCGAAAAACATGAACTTTTGACACAACTTCAATCACTTCTTTCTCAAGAAGAGGTTTTTTGGACACAACGTTCAAAGGTTATTTGGTTAAAGGAGGGGGATAGAAATACGGGTTTTTTCCACCGAAAGGCTTCCAATCGGCGTCAGAAAAATTTAATTACTGGTCTATTTGATGCTCAGGACCAGTGGTTTGAAGATGATGAGGGTTTAGAAAGGGTTGTGACCTCATATTTTTCTGAGATGTTTACAGCAGGTGCAATTGATACTGAGGCTATGAATATAACTCTGGCTGCTATCCGACCTTGTGTAACTGAAGAGATGAATCTTATGTTATGTGCATAGTACTCTGAGGTTGAAGTTCATACTGCTCTTTTCCATATGTACCCAACCAAATCACCAGGACCAGATGGTATGCCTCCTATATTTTTTCAGCATTATTGGGATTCAATTGGTGGAGATGTTACTAAGGTCGTCCATAGTTTTTTACATTCTGGGTCTTTATTAACTCAGATAAATTTCACCTATATTTGTCTCATTCCTAAGGTGAAAAATCCGGAGAGTATGACAGATTTGCAGCCTATTGCTCTTTGTAATGTAATTTACAAAATTTGTTCCAAGGTAATTGCTAATCGTCTGAAGACTATTTTACCTACTATCATTTCTCCCTATCAGAGTGCTTTTGTTCCAGGGCAACTGATAACGGATAATACGCTTGTGGCTAATGAATTGGCACATTTTATATATAACAAGAGGGCAGGTATTGATGGTTTTATGGCATTGAAGTTCGACCTAAGCAAAGCTTATGATCGTATGGAGTGGATTTTTCTTAGGAAGGTTATGGAACGTTTTGGTTTTGCACGCATTTGGATTGATATGATTATGCAGTGTGTGTCTACTGTGCATTATTCTTTTCTGGTTCGTGGTAAGGCTATGTGCTTCCAACAAGAGGGTTGAGGCAAGGGGATCCTTTGTCCCCTTATCTTTTGTTATTGGGAGCAAAAGGTTTTTCGGCTTTATTGCAACAGAAACTATCATGTGGTTTGCTGCTGATATGGTCCAAAAGGAGCATCAATTTAAAAAAAAAAACCTTATCGGTTGTATAGAATAAGTAGGGATCGTTCACAACGGATATCAAAAGGTGTACCTAACAAAAAATTGTCACAAAGAATTATTAACAAGTATAAAGTATAAATATATACATATGTACAAAGTAAAAAGGAGTTTAAGAAATTGATTTATCTAAACTAAATGATTAATCTACAAAGAATAAATTAAATAAGATGGGATGGAACATGAAATATATAAAATACAGCCACATAAACACAAGTTTATCAATCATTGGACCGGAAATTAACCAAGTTCCCTAGCCATAAAACCGAAATTAACATATGTGGAAAGTTAGAAGCTAACCATTCCCCAAATAAAACCTCTCTACGAAAATTAACCTAAGTGAAAGCACCTAGATTAACCAATTAAACACGTCATCTTAGTCTAGAAAGCTAGCTAATCACACCATATTTAACGCATAGAAAAGAGTTGTTAATTAAAGTGAACGACCCATTATGGAAAAGTCCATATGTCCGCAATCCTTTTTATTTGACACCGACCTTTGTCCAAAGCCTTTACTACTCGTGAATAAGGTTTCCAAAACTATTAGGTGAATTATAATCTCTAACTCTAGCTCCAATTATATGCAAATATTATAAGTGTCGACCCCTATAATATAAACACATAAAAGTTTTATATAAAACAGAATCAAGTAAACAGAGTCACATAATCTACTAGAAGAACTAATTAATTAGGATCCAATAACTAAATAAACTCATATATATATATATGCTGGAAATTATATAAATCATGTCATGTTAACTAATACAAAAGATAAACAAGCAACAAAGAGGAACACATAAGAGAATTTAAAGAATAAAGTCGAATTACACCATATGGAAAGCATGAAGAACTCGAAGACCACGGATCTTTGAATCCTTGAAAGCAAGCAATCCAAAGCCGTAAACTCGAGGTGATGATGGTGATGAACACGTTGGTTGATGGCTGGTGGTGATGGTGACATCTCCTTCTTCTCCTCCTTGAAGTCTTGAAAACCCTAAATACTAGAGAATGGAAAATATGATGTGAGATGAGAAGAGAAAGAGGAGGGTTTGTCCCTCCCCATTGGGGTGTGTTTTGAAGAGAAGAATGAGGTCGCTATTTATAGGAGAATGGAGAGAAAGAAAAAGACAATGAAAGAAATAAAGAAATAAAGGGAAAAGAAGTGGAGTGTGAGTGAGAGATAAAGAAATGGTGAGTGGAATGGTGGAAATGTATTCATATGGAAATTAACCATTTATTTAAATAAAAGAAATCAAATACTAATAGTGTAGAGAGAAAGCAACAAAGATAGTGTGGTGAGATGGATGGCAATATGGGGGTGAGTGGAGCATTGAGAATAAAAGAAAAAGAAAGAATTAGAAAGTAGACAGCACTGAGCTGTGCGTACTTGGAATCGAATACTGGACGTTTCACCGGTTGGATGATTCTGAAATTTTAACTTAGAACATCGAATATCCATGTGCAGCGTGTATCAAAAATACAGCTATATCTGACGGTACAAGTGGGAGATATTCGTTTGCAAAGTTGACTGATCTGCACAGGCAGAATGTCCGAAAATCTCCTAGTCTAATGGGCTTGGACCTTTCTTCATGCTTTGTGGACTTGGGCCTTCCTTCATGGATTTGGGCCTTCATCTTGGGCCTCACGGCAGCTCACCTCGTAATGGGCCTCGAAAAAGCCCATTAGACTTCTTAAATTTCCAAGCTCCGATTTTCCGCACGTTCCGAGCTGAAATAGTAATCCTAGTTGCATTAGGATTCCTACTCCCTTTAGGATTCCTATCAGAGTCACGAAAGAATTCAAATTAGAAAAGTTTCCTAGTACAATCAGGAAAGTCAAAACATGAAACTTTGCTAAAAATCTCAATTCCGCACATATTCACATTTATACATCATTTAGGGACTCAAATATGGAAAATAAGCTAAAATAGCAAAGTTACAATTAATCATAGCCAAATAATAGGGAAAACACATTAAAAACATCACACTTTGTGCTCCTATCAGCTGCCGGGTATTACTATTTGCAGTCAGGCTCCTTCGGTGAACCATTTGTTGTTTGCAGATGATAGCCTTCTATTCGCTCATGCACCGTTGGAGGCGTGTGAACAGATTCAAAATGTTATTGCTATTTATGGGCGAGCGTCTAGACAATTAGTGAATTTTCATAAGAGTTCAGTGGCTTTTAGTAAAAATGTGAGCTCTCTGACTCAAGGTTTGGTGGTTGATCGTCTTGGTGTGGTTGTTGTTGATTCACATGAGAAATATCTAGGTTTACCTACTTTTGTAGAAAGAGAGAAGACTGCTACTTTTCAGTATATCAAGGACCGTTTATCTGAGAAGTTAAAGGGTTGGCAAGGCAAGCTTCTAAGTGGTGCCGAAAAGGATATATTGATTAGGGTTGTGGCTCAAGCTCTTCCTACTTATGCGATGAGCTGTTTTCAATTAACTAAAAAAATTTGTGATGACTTACAACAAATGTGTGCTAGATTTTGGTGGGGCAGTTCTGAAAACAAAAAGAAAATTCACTGGAAAGCTTGGAAAGATTTATGTTATTCCAAAGAAGAAGGAGGATTAGGATTTCGTTACCTAGCTGCTTTAACCTGGCAATGCTTGCTAAACAAGCATGGAGGGTAATCTCTAATCCAGAGTCACTGTTTGCAAGAATTTACAAGGCTCGTTATTTTCCTCATGGCTCTTTTTGGACGGCTGTTGTACATGATTCTCCTTCTTATTCCTGGAGAAGTATCTTTGCTTCCCGTAATTTGCTTCTTAAGGGTTCTCGTTGGTTAATTGGGAATGGAGCTAATGTTTTTATTTGGGCTAGTAATTGGATACCTGGGGTTCCTTCTTCTAGACCAAGTGCAAATTTAACAGGTGTGAACAATTTGGCTCGTGTTCAGGAACTTATTTCATCTCTGGGAGTTTGGAATGAAGATTTAATTCGGGGAACTTTTATTCCCAGTGATGTTGAGGCTATCCTATCCATTCCTCTTAGTTATTCCTCTCCTCCAGATAGGCTTGTCTGGAATCAAGAAAAAAAAGGAATTTTTTTGGTCAAAACAGCTTATCGTTTGGAGCTTTCTTCTACTCAAGCTACTAGTCCGGAACCGATTAGCTCTAATGCTTCTAGTTTTTGGAAGGGAGTTTGGCACTCCAAGATACCTAGTTCTGTCAAGTTTTTTATTTGGAAGGTATGTCACAATATTCTTCCAACTTGGGACCGGCTAGCATCGAGGAGGGTTGAGTTGGACTCGCAAGTCTTTCCGTTGTGTAATGTTGCTGATGAGACAAACATTCACCTGGGACGTGATTGCAGTTTCACGCGTGCCATCCTCCATACAGATCCAGTTGTTGCTCAAGTTTGTTTTATGTTAGAAGCTAGTTCTTTGGGTATTAAGTAGGGGTGGTCACGGTTCGGGGCGGGTCGGGTTTAGGCCCAAACCGATTTCGACCCGTAGATGTCAGTTAGCCGAATTTCTCAACCAAAAATGAAAGGGCTGGATCGACTATTTCGGTTACACCGAAATTTCGGTCGGTGCGGTTCGGTTTCGGTGGCTCTGACTATTTTTGGGTTTGAGGATGAAGATTGGGTTTCTTCTGGGTTTGAGGATGAACTTTGAAGAAGATGAGAAGAACTGAAGAAGAAACACGAAGAGAGAGAGAGAGAGAGAAGAAAGAGAGAGACATTAATTGAGAGAGAATGAAGAGAAAAGAGGCACGTGAAGAGCAGAGGAAAGATAAAAAAGAGAGAGAGGGCATGTGAAGAGCTGAAGAGGGAAAGATAAAAAAAAAAGAGACAGAGAGAGAGAGAGAGAGAGAGAGAGAGAGAGAGAATGTCAGAAAAGTAGAAAAGTAAAGAAAAAAATCAAAATATAATAAAATATATATATATATGTAACGGGTCGAGTCGGGTTGTGTCGGTCGGTAAAATACCCGAAACCGATTCCGACCCGTTTTTAATCGGTTCGGGTAGGTTTTACTGGCTTTCTCTTGTCTCTCTATGTCGGTGGGTTTTCCGACTCGAATTTTCGGTGTGGCTCGGTCGGTTTTAAGGATCCGGGTCGGTTTATGCCCACCCATAGCATTAAGGATTGGCTTATGTTCTGTTGGCAGCATTATCTCATAGTCTTTTTGCTAAACTCCTTATGTTCATTTGGGGAATTTCGAAAGAAAGAAATTGTAGGGTTTGGGAGAACACATTTACACAAGCTCAGGATGTAGCAATGATGTCTTCTATCAGACTTAGTGATTTTCTTTTTCATAATTCGAAGATGAGTAGAAGTCTTCTAAGTCATGGTGTTCCTAAATGGCTTCCTCCATCTGTTGGTTGGCTGAAAGTGAATATTGATGGAGCATTTGATTGTCATACAAAGAGAGGTAGTTGGGGTTTCGTCATTCGGGATTCCAATGGTCATTGCCTTGGCGGATTGAGTAAATCTTTGGCTCATCTTTTTTCAGCTGTACATGCTGAATTACTAGCCTGTCAGGCTGCTATTTCCCATATTTTAGCCTTGTCTCTCTCACATGTGATTATTGAAACTAACTCTTTGTTGGTCAAGCAGCAGCTATCTTCTTCGTTGGGTCCTAACTCTTCTCCCTTGGGACGTTTGTTTGATGATGTTACGGCAGCCATGGAGGGTATTCCCTGCTTCCGTCTATGTCATACCAAACGTCAAGCTAACTCTGTGGCGCATAGTCTAGCTTGACATACTGCTCTGTGTGGACAAGATTTTGCTGGGTCTTCTAACCCCCCTGGGTTTTTGGTTGATGTATTACTCTCGGAGCAACTTTCTTCTTAATTTTCTAATAAAGTCGTACCTCTATTTGATAAAAAAAAAAATGGGGTGTGTGTGTGTTAAAAATAAATAAATAAAACTTGTAAATTAATTAGTTAACTTGGCATACTTATTTTTTCTAACCTCTCATTTCTCTCTTATATTTATGTCGACCTATAAAACTATAATCATATTCTTGGTTTTGCACACGCATAAAATTTAGTTTATAGTTAAAATAGTGAAAGAAAAAAAATATGCGGCCATAAAGAAGAAAAATGTGAGAGAGATATATGATTACTGCTTTAGTTATTCAGTTTTTTAGAGAACTCTCATAGTATCTCAAATCACTTCCTCCCTCTGGAGAGCCACAAAATGAATTGGGATTTAACTTCAATCCACAATCGGCATGATTCGAACCCGGGTGGAGGAGCACCACACTGGCCTAGATGCTCTTACCAACTCGACCACTAGTGGTGGTTACGTACTGCTTTAGTTATTCATGAATTTAGTTAGTAATTTTACACAAAGTTAAACGTATCTTCTTTTTATTAGCTTTAGTTATTCATGTATTTTGCTTTAAAAATTAGTTAAATATAACTGAAAGTTGATTTTTTTTAGCAGAAACATCAAATTCACTCAATTGTTCTAGGTTCAGGATATCAAAAGTAGAATGAAAATACAAATGTAAAATAAAGACGCTACCAACAGGGGCAAAGCTACATGGAGACCACCCCTGAAATTTTTTATGCATTCATATTCTATGTATATTTGCCCTATCTCAGCAAAATTTTGCCTCTATTCTATGAGTCTTAGCCCCCCCCATGAATAATTTATATGTCTTGGCCCCTCCCACTAGCCAATGCTAGCTCCGCCCCTGGCTACCAAACCGAAGCTACTAAGAACAAGTCCACTTATTGGGTCAAGGTCGGGGTCATTAGATTACGAGGTCAGATACTATTCACTCACTTTTTAACAGTTCCTTCTAGCGGTTGGGTCAAGGTCAGGGTCACAATTTTTTTGTTTTGTGGTAATAATTGACTATTGAAGAATAAATATATTTTTTATCTTAAAAAAAAAAAGAGCTTTGGAGCAATTTGGAATGGAGGCCGTCCATTTTGGAATTGAAATAATCTAAGGGCTGATATAAAAAGCTTTTGTCAACTTTGCCTTTTTTCATGATGACATCATCCATGTGCTTGTAATTAACATTGAATTTTTAACTTTGAGAGGACTGATGCAGCCATGTGCAGTTAGTTGCCACGCTGGCAACATGTCATAAGACTAGGCACAAAGAGACCAGGGCATTGCCCCAGGTTAGATTTCGCCTAGGCAGAACTCAACTGGTGGACCAAATTTTTAAGCCTAACATGGCTATATCTTAGTGGCAACCAGTCTAAACTCAACTGGTGGACTTGCTCTAAGAGAGAGCAAGCAAGTCCATAATAACACAAAGTCGAATTTAGCTATTATATTAGAGATGCTTACCTCATTGTTCAATGCGTTTAATTATTAGGACTAATTTCTTGTTAATACCCTGAACTTTGGGAGTGAAATCAGTTCAGTCCCTGCACTTTTAATTTAATCAAAACAGTCCCTGAACTTTCAATTTTCATCCAATAAGTCTTTTAGTCAAAATTCAATCAAAATTTTGTCCAAAAAATATGTGAAATGACCATAATACCCCTGCTTGTTTTATTTTATTTTATTTTTTCAGTTTTTTTTTTTCTTCTCTCTCTCTCCCCGACCCTCTCTTCCTCTCCTCCCCGTGATCTTCTTCTTCTTCCTTCTTCTTTTCTTCCTCCTCCTTTCTTTTTCTTATTCTTTTCTTCCTCTTTCCTTTTCTCTCGCACCCATCTCTTCTCTATCTACACACAAGCCCACGCTCCAGCCACCTCTATCAACACAGCCCGCACACCATTCCAGCCACCACCACCACATCATCACTCCATCATGGCCACACCGCCGGCAACCCATCAATTCGCCGCCGAAGCCAAAGCTCAGCACCGCACCACAATCTCTTCTCTCTCACCACCGAGCTGCTCTCCTCTCCGGCGTTCCAATCGAGCCCATGCTCGACCCAAGCCACCACCACCATCTCGGCGCCGCTCATCAATTTGAGCCCGGCCCGGATTTTCGCCACTGTCCTCATGCCATCCTTTGGCCACCCATCGATCCAAGCATCAAGCCCATGCTCTTGCTAACGCCGGCGTCGATTCCTATCTCGCCGCAACCAACAACCCAATCTCCCTCGACCGGGAGACAGAGAGGGTCGGGAAGAAGGATGAGGAAGAGGAGAGGAAGAGAGGGTCGGAGAGAGAGAGAGAGAGAGAGAGAGAGAGAGAGAGAGAGAGAGAGAGAGAGAGAGAGAGAGAGAGAGAGAGAGAGAGAGAGAGAGAGAGAGAGAGAGAGAGAGAGAGAGAGAGAGAGAGAGAGAGAGAGAGAGAGAGAGAGGGAGAAAAGAAGAGAAATGGAGGAAGGAGGAGGAGGAGGAAGAGGAAAGGAAGAGAGGGTCGGGGAGGAGAAGAAGAAGGAAAAAAAAAAAAAGCTGCGGCAAAAAAAAACAGGAAAAAAAAAAAACTAAACAGGCAGGGGTATAATGGACATTTCACATATTTTTTGGACAAAATTTTGATTGAATTTTGACTAAAAGACTTATTGAATGAAAATTAAAAGTTCAGGGACTGTTTTGATTAAATTAAAAGTGCAGGGACTGAACTGATTTCACCCCCAAAGTTCAGGGTATTAACAAGAAATTAGTCCATTGTTTTATGACTTTATCGTTTTATCGTTAATGAGTCAAGTTTTGTGTATAAGATTCTCGAAAATTATTCCCTGCACGTTCCGTGCATATGCACGGAACATCTCAACCGTCAATCTCAACCACCCATGCATCTCAGCCGTCCGTGTAAAAGTATCAAAATAGGAAATTAATATTTTACCCTTATTTTGCTCTACGTGCATATGCACGGAACGTGCAGGAAATACCTTCCGATAAGATTCTACATATGTTCTCAAACCTCAAACAAATGCCTATAATTAACATTTTGTTGAAGGAAAACATTATTGTGTGCCTTGTCAAACTAGGACTCTTAGTATAGGTTATCCTTCTAGAATATGGATTAGATATTTCCTACATCAATATGGATTGTATCTTGTATTCCTCTATATATAGAGGCCCTTTAATCATTAATAAAGTTAATCATATTCTGAGTATTCTCTACTATTACTTTGTTATTTACGTTTCCCTTAAACACGTTATCAGCACGAGTTCTAGCCCTAGCTACAAAACCCTAAAACTCTAGGATCTGCCTGTGCGAGACAGCCGACTTTCGAAGCATTTTTCTCCCTGATCAGCCGTTGGATCAAGCTGCAATTTTGTCAAGAACTTCCTACGTGTGTCTACGACTCCGGTTTCAAATTTCAGCCATTCAGAGCGTCGGATCTCAAGATATTCAAATTCCAAGAAAACCAAGTAAGTTTTTTCTAAAAGTTCCTGCTTTTGATGCGGTTTTGTTTTTATCGGGGATTTAAAAACTTCCCTTCTTCTACATCCCGACCCTTCTTATGGCGTGGGACTTTCTTGGTGAAATATATGAGCAAAAAGACAACAAGCTATACCTACTTCGAAAGATTATGAGAAGTATTAGGGGAGTGATCGAGCTTTATATCGCTTGCGGTATATGTAAGTCATGAGCACCCCTAATGCCATCATTCTTTAGTAAAAGTTAAAGAGCTTTAATGAATCGTGGGGATTCATAATATATGCTATGATAAAGTAACTTCATGAGCATCCAAGAAAATCTTTGTGATAAAGTAAGTTCACAAAGGCATCGAATTCGACCAATTTTTGGTCATGACTTATTCATTACTAGACTCACCTACGTAGGTGTGATTTAGGTGAGGGATTGGAATCAGTGGTATTGAGAGAGCTTTGCTCCACCGACATTCCTTTTCTTATCCGGTCATGCCTACGTGGAGCTATCGAACGGTTTAAGCTATGATCATATCCATCTTGGTCTTGTTCTAATCCGAAAAATAATTGGAAATTTTATTTAGTGTTCGTGGATGTCTTTTTATGACTGCGAAACTAAGGTATCTTATTATTGTGATAAAGTAATTTCACAAGTGATAAAAGTGATAAAGTAATTTCACTATTACTGAATATAATTCAGATATGCTTCAACTATGGTTATGCTTCAATTTTGTAAAGATGATTCTTACAGAAGCAGAATTAATAGAGAA
Source organism: Rubus idaeus (assembly GCA_030142095.1). Taxonomy (NCBI): domain Eukaryota; kingdom Viridiplantae; phylum Streptophyta; class Magnoliopsida; order Rosales; family Rosaceae; genus Rubus; species Rubus idaeus. Next base: position 6,283,117 of record CM057966.1, read on the forward strand.
AACTCTCTACACCTTCCTAGCTTCGGCATTTATATTGTATAGACAATATCGATTAATGTATATTGCCAAGCGACTTTCAATCAGCTTATCAATTCTCTGCAAGTAGCTGAAAACATGACACGATCATGATGAACAACAATAATTAGGCCTGCCGGAACAAAGAGAGTTCCAAAAGTAAATTATGGCAAAAATGGCCAAAAGAGGACGAAACCCTAATGTCAAGGGTACGTAATTCTAATGAACAATCTGGTTCATATAATCGTCCCAATAAGGAAGGAAATTGCAATAACGTTGCACAAAATCGTGGGAACTATTGCACCACGTAAAAAGGGGCAAGGAGGAAGAGGCATGGGCCATGGAGGCCATGCCAACACCGGCAAAGTAAAGCGTGGCAATAAGGTGTCAAGAACACCAATCTATCCTCCAAAAGCACATGGTGCCGAAATATATTTTCCCGACGAACGGTTCGTCGCAATAGCCCTTTTACCAACGAACGGATCCTCGCTATTGGTAACCTTTCCTTTACCAATCAACGGATCGCCAATGAAGCATGTGTTGATAATGAGTTATGTATACTCTACTTCATAAGAAACATTAAAAGATACCGTAGATGACACAGACGTCAATCTCACAATTGCATATTTTAAGGTCTACCAAAGTAATGAGAAGACTACGGAAGTTCCAGACTTCAATTAAATTGCAATTGTTTTATTTCCAAGTTTATTATGTAAAGGCTTTTGATGCCTTATTTCAATTGACATTTGTCATAGTCATTTTGGATTAGAATTTTCTGGACAAGACCTCGATGTAATCGTTGGCAAGATTATCAATAAATTTCGAATTTTCTTCAAAGAATGGCAAGTATTCTTCGAAATTTTATTTATGTCATGGACATATTTTTCGAATTTCCTCTAAGTACTGAGCAAATTTCGAATTTCTCCTCAATATAATGAAGGATATTGGTGTCAACGGTTATTATTGGAAAACGTATTGTAAGAATGGACAAAAATACTTATGTATTATTTCTAATGGTTGCGGAAGAAAGCGCATCTTAGAAAAACTTATGTGTCGATCTTGTGGGTTATACTTAACCACTATTCATATCATTGAATCCAACAAAGTTTTAGAGATGATCTCTTGGATTCTGACACATATAGGCTTTGACACGACTGCTTGGAACATCCATGTCGTGATTTGATGATCCGTATATTGAAAACCTCACATGGACATCCCTTTTATCGAGCTCATAGAAGCAAGAATCAAAAGTTGATTCAAAGAGATGAGACAGTTGAAAACAAGCACGACGATGCTACTGTCCGACGCACGTCGACCGGTCGACCCCCCATCGTCGAACGGTCGACCACCCTCCAGGGTGAAATACCTCGATCCATCGTGCGTCGTCGACCGATCGACAAAATCTTCGACCGGTTGACACCCGTCCAGGGAGCTTTGTCGAACGGTCGACCCCCCCGTCGACCGGTCGACGCTTCCTTGCCTTTTTCGGGCCGTTTTTCCCCTGATGTGAACTATGATTTGAAACTTCATCAGGATGCCTCTTATGCTTCTATCGCCTCTATGGCCAATGGCTCATTCTGCAAAGCCTGTTCCTTGAGCAAATTAGGATCGAGATCATCCTACGCTAAGGACACAAAAGAAATATTATTCCATTCTTACATTGTATCCAAGGAAATATTTGTAGACTCATCCACTCATATTGCGGACTTTTGAGATAATTTATGGTTTTAGTGGATGCATCGACATATTGGTCACATGTTGTTTTATTGTCTACACACAATGCTGCTTATGCAAAACTTCTAGCACAAATTATACGCTTAAGGGCTCACCACCCAGATCATTCTATTATGTCAAATTTGTCTTGACAATGCTAGAGAGTTTACATCACAGAAGTTTGATGATTATTGCATATTTATTGGGATTAAAGTAAATATCTCGTACCCCATGTGCATACACAAAATGGTCTCGCATAAGCCACCATTAAGAGATTTTAAATGGTCGCTTGGACATTGGTTATGCGCACCAATCTCCAATTATCTGCTTGGGGTTATGCAATATCGCATGCAGCTTTACTTACTCGTTTCTGACCCATTACCAATTAATCAACCGTTTTATGCGTACCAGATGGTAACTGGATATGAGCAGGATGTCTCACTTTTTACGCATATTTAATTGTGCGGTTTATGTGCCAATTGCGCCCCCACAGCGCACTACAATTGGGTCTTCCGAAACGTTTAAGTATTTATGTTGGTCAAAAATCTCCAACTATTGTCCGCTACTTGATCCTTGGCAGGTGATCTCTTTACCGCTGAATTCGCGGATTGTCACTTTTGATGAGACAGTCTTCCCGTCGTTAGGGGGAGATAAGAACAAGTATGTTCAACAGGAACGACAGGAATTGTCGTGGTCTGTCCCCACTCTGTCTCATCTTGATCCCCAACTCAATATTCAGAACGTAGTAGATTCGATGCCTAATGCGTTTTCTGATATTGATAAAGTGACGAGATCAAATACACTAGCTGCACACATGCCTGCAAGGTTAGAAATCTCCTAAAGGAAGAGGAGATATGGCGCCAATAATGGTGTCACAATCACACATAGTGGATGTGTGGTTGAGGCCGTGGTTCCCTAAAGGAAGAGGGTGAGACCACTTGGTTCGATGGATACTCGCCAAAGGAAGGAAGCGAGTTTGGCACAGCCTAATCCATTCATCATCAATATCGAAACCCGTCTCATGAGATTATCTCTGATTATGTCCATGAATCAATATTGGGGGACGCCTCAATGATTGAACCAATTTCGGAGAATAATAAAATCTCGATAAATGCATGCATGCTTGAGACGACATTATTTGATGATGTATTGCTCAAGAGATTATAGAGCACGATGACATCGAACCACGCTCTGTTGAAAAATATCAACGTAGAGCATATTGGCCTAAATGGAAAGATGCAATCCCAATTGAACTAGTTTCATTAACAAAGCAAAAAAGTATTTGGGTACGTAGTGCTAACGTCCCTAAGTGTAAAGCCTATTGGACATAAATAAGTCTTTGTTAGAAAGCGTAAAGAGAATAATGAAGTCTTGAGATATAAGACTTGCCTCGTGGCGCAAGGTTTCTCACAAACGCTCTGGGATTGACTACGAGAAGACATATTCACTCGTAAGGAATGATATTACATTCCGCTACCTTGTCAGTTTGGTAGTTTCCATAAATAACTTGACATGCAGCTTATAAATGTGGTTACAACATATCTCTATGGGGATCTAAATTCAGAGATATATATGAAGGTGCCTAATGGACTTCAATTACCCAAATCAAGTGACTCTAAACCACGGAGTGCGTTTTTGATAAGATTAAAACGCTCACTTTACGGATCTAAGTGACTACTTGATTGAGAAGGGATATATAAATAATGGTTTATGCCCATGCGTGTTTATTAAGAGAACAAGTTCTGGATTTGCAATTATTATTATCTATGTTGATGACATGAATTTAATTAGCACTCTCGAAGAACTGAGAGATACTGCTACGTATTTGAAATCCGAATTTGAGATGAAAGATCTTGGGAAAACTCGGTTTCTAGGCCTTGTGCTAGAGCATCGAGATAGTGGAATATTAATCCACCATTCGGCTTGTGTCCACAAGATGTTAATGAGATTTAACATGGACAAAGTACATCCATCTGAGCACTCTCATGATCAATCGGACCCTAGATCAAAGGAATGATCAATTTCGTCTAAAGGATGATGACGAATAAATTCTAAGGGCCGCAGTGTTATATTTAAGTGCAATAGGCGCATTATTGTACTTAAGCTCAATGCACTAGACATCTCTTTTGTTGTGAACTTGTTAGCTAGATTTAGCTATGCGCCCACGCAACGCCATTGGAGTGGCATAAAGACAATATTTCGTTACCTTAAAGGTACAATTGATTTGGGCTTATTTTATCCCTACAGAGAGAGAGCCAAGTATGAAAAACTGGCTAGACAGGCTACTGCCGACGACGATGATCGACCGGTCGACATGCAACCGTCGAACGGTCGACAGTCGGACAGAAAGATTTTTACTCCCTATACCGAAAATCCTTGTGATGTTTTGGTTGGTTTTTGCTGATATCGGGTACCTCTCTGACCCGCATAATGGTTGTTCTCAAATTGGTTATGTCTTTACCATGGGTAACACGGCGATATCTTGGAGGTCCACCAAGCAAACGTCAGTTGCTACTTCCTCGAATCATGTAGAGATAATTGTTCTACATGAAATTGTTAATGAGTATGGTTGAGGTCTATTATTACACATATTCGAGGAATAAGTGGTTTGAGGTTTACCACTTAGGAACCTACTTGCATTTATGATGATAATGCTGCTTGCATCGAGATGATGAAGCAAAGTTTCATTAAAGGGGACAATAGCAAGCATATATCGCCTAAGTATTTTTATAATCAGCAACAACAGACTCTCCTCAAGATTCAAGTGAATCAAGTTAGATCCGAGGAGAATGTGGCAGATTTATTTACTAAGTCTTTGCCTAAGTCCACATTTGAAAAACATGTTAAAAGCATTGGTATGCTTAAGTTATTTGAGCTCCCATGATTGTAAGAATCAGGGGGAGGTGCAGACTTGAGGGGGAGTCTGGCACATACATGTCATTTTTCAAATGTGAAGGGTGCGTTGTACTCTTTTTCCCTTCGACCAAGGTTATTTTTCCCACTGGGTTTTTATTGTTACTTGGCAAGGTTTTTAACGAGACAACATGGAAAGCATCACCTAGTTGTGACCGGCACAAGGGGGAGTGTTGAAGGAAAACATTATTGTGTGCCTTGTCAAACTAGGACTCTTAGTATAGGTTATCCTTCTAGAATATGGATTAGATATTTCCTACATCAATATGGATTGTATCTTGTATTCCTCTATATATAGAGGCCATTTAATCATTAATAAAGTTAATCCTATTCTGAGTATTCTCTACTATTACTTTGTTATTTACGTTTCCCTTAAACACATTTTAATTTTTTTCCCCCGGAAATGTCAATAATTTATTCATGACAGTAAAAAGGGAACAAAAAATTACATAGTACATAGTATCGAAAACGCCCACAACCGGCAGGAAAAGATACTAAAGTACTACTTGAGCACAACCCTAATCAACCATAAGGAACATACAAGCTATATTTATTGTTTTTTTTTTTATCAAAATACTTATTTTCTGATTTACTAAATTAACAATTGCTGCTGTTAAATGGCTAGTGTGAGATTGGTTGAGCTGGCCCCATTTGTTGGACATGAAGGTAATGAAGTAGACCTGGAGTCAGATGCAATAAAATCTAATGAACATGTCCATATATCATTATCGGGTCATTTTATGATCTATGGACTAGAAAGAAGTAATTCCAGTACATGTGTACGGAGTTCGCCTTCATACAGAAGAATACAAACATGAACAATGAGTTTAATTTTAATTTCCCCAGATTAAATTAGATGGTAAATATTATTGAAATGGGTGAACAAGTAGAAGCTTAGGACCTTATCATGAATTACAGTGGAGAGAGAGGAAGAGAGAAATTAACATATATTACTTTTCCTCTCTTTTATTGATTGAAATACGTACGCGCATGCATTTTCTTTTCTCTGCAGGTGGGTAGCACTTATCATCAGAAGCTACCACTCACTTGGACTTCAAATTACTGCAGCTTAAGATACTTCATAAGCCTGTCAAATGCCAAAATGCAAGGGTCATTTCCATTTTATAGGAAAAAAAAATGCAGAAATTAGAATAAAGTCCTTCCCACTTTTGATTTTTTAATTAAAATTCAGCTGTTTTTTCTTTCCTAGATTTAATCATTTGACCAAGAGCCACGTAAATTTTTTTCCATTTTAGGTTCGATGAGTTAGCTCGACAAATTATATTATACCCAAAATGCCCTTTAACTTAAATATCATAAGTTAAAAATTAAAATTAAAATTAAACATACATTGACTTTTTTCATTTGGAAATAAAATTGTTCCCTCGCTATAATTGAGTCTCGATTATATTTATAATAATTTTGTTTTAATTTTAGCACTACATTTTAGATTTCATGTGATAGTAGTCATAATACTATTTATTACGATTTGTTTTCATCTTTCTTTTTTTTTTATCAAAGACGACAACTTTTATTCAGAAAGGTTACAAAGAGAAGAAATGCAACTCCTAACCTCTGCAACTTTGATCAAAGGATTTGTTTTCATCTCTTCATAGTGTTTGTTTTCTGTATATATTGTATGTTCTTCGGTTCTTACAATTCTTTGATTATCTTCTTCAACATTCAAGGTATGTCTCTTTTTTTTTTAGTATATTATTAATAGGTACGTACATATTTTGTAGTTTGTTGTGGTATAGATATTGTCTTTGCTTATGTTGGTATAGATAATTGATGTCGATGCATATTGATTTCAAATTACATACTTTTTCTCGTTACTCTTAGTATCATATCTTGTTAAATTTGAAAGGATATACTGTAGCATAAAGATCAATTGTTAATTTAATCACCTACAACTACATATAAAAATTGATCCTCATACATAATTTACCTATAATACATAGACGGAAAACTCATACATAATTTAATTACCTACAACTATGTATAATTTACCTATAATTTACCTATAATTTACCTACATCGACTTATTACTACATTAATTTACCTACACCACTTATTAATAAATTAATTTACCTATAAAGTACAAAGATAAATTACCTACACTAATCTAAGTAAACTACCTATCGATATTAATTAATTTTTTGAGGGAAATCGATATTAATTAATTATTCATAGTTTACCTACAGAAATATAGGTAATTAACTTTTTAGGATTTAATTACGTACCTACACCTTAATCCGTGCACATTTGTTTTGTTTTTTTTTTATAATTTCGTGTAAATAAATAAATTTAATAAAAATTTGAATAATAAACTTAAATTTAGATAGTAATGACTTTTGATGAAAATTTGAATGATATCATTAAATGTAGAAATTTATTACACGACTAATAAAAATGGAAATTTGAATAATAAACTTAAATTTAGGGATTTAAATTAAATGTTGATTTATATTCTGATAATGGCACATTTTGTAAATAATTTCAAAAATATGGAAGAAAGATATCCAATGTAGCATCTATAATTTAATGTTGGGTCAAATCTAATAAGAAAAAAGTCAAAGAATCAGATCTTGTAAAATAAAAATGGTAAGGATGTTTATCTAAATATCCCTGAAAAAAAACCCTAAGGTACACGTATTTCGATCATATACAAGGATCTTATATAAGTGAGGCAATATTGTACGTACGAAATACATTGCATTTGAAAGAAGAAAAAAATGGTTTTTAAAAACTTGCTGCAGAGTAGCAGTAACTTTTGATATGAGGGAGAAAAAAAATACTTGGCATGAAAGTAAAATAGGGCTGGGGGTGTTAATAAATATGTAAATTTTGTTTTGTTGGATTGTTGGGGACTTGGGGGCCTCATGTCTTTCAACTAGAGCAAGTTCAGGCGTGAGGTTTTTATATCAAACAGCTTCTGTTCAATGTAGTGAAATAAAAACACGAGGTAATATACCCAGTTAAGTACCCACTGAAGTGATAGAACAGTGATTGCCTCTGCATGATAAGAATAGAGCTAGTATTAGTGTAACAATCACCTTTCTTCTTCATCAACATTTGTGCTGGTGGTTCCGAGGGACTTGTAGTTTGGAATAGGAACACGGCCGGACTCAATTTGGCGGAGATCCTCAAGTAGGATTTCATAGTGTCTCTTCACTTCCTCAGCTGTTTTATTCCCGCCCACCGCCTTGGCCACATTTTGCCACCGTTCCGGAGTATCCTTGTCGTACAAAGCCAGTGCCTTCTCAAACAGCTTGTTCTGCTTTGGCGTCCAGCAACTGTTTGAGCTATGTTTTCTGAGAGAGCTTGAAGCCATCAATTGATCAGATGCTTAAAACTAGAGGAGATATGGAAGAACAGAAAGGTTTTTATATAGGGAGAGAGCGGTGGGTTAGTGGAGTACTAGACTAGTAGAGTATAAGGGGATATTTGTGTGTGATATTGTGACAAGAGAAATGGTTAGGGGTGCTCTATATATAGGGAAAATTGGTAGGGTAGAGCAAGTTGGCGAATCTTTAAAGCCAAAAGGAGAAGTGGGGCATTATTCGTCTCCTTTTGGAGAAACCACAAATGAAGAATCAACTAGAGAGAGAGGAATTCAAAAAAAAAAATAAAGATCAGATTGAAGGAAGAACTTTTAAATTTTGGACTTCTTACAAAAAATATCTTGATTTAAACTTATACTAGATATGACATTTAACATAGTTTCATTGGGATGCAGATTCATTAACAAATTACGTACCTTCAATTTAGTCATGTCAAAACGTATATGAGGTTTCACCAAAAAAAAACCCTACATTATGTTTGTGACCGGTTCTATAACTTATAAATCAATATATAGTTTTTCACTTTTATATTGTGAGATTCTATTAGAACCTCCAAATTTGTTCATTTGACCTCACTCCATTATGAATTATTAAATGACATTTATAACCTCCTATAAAATGACTATTAAAGACAATAATTATACCAAAAAGATATTATATTTATTTTCTCTAGAGTTTCCAATTCAATAACATTAGATTGCATTCTTTATTATTTTTCTTATCTATTTTCATTTTCCAATTTCACTATATACTCATTAAAGCATATATATATATTTAATAAGAATTAAAACTATGATAGATCATTTGACATAATTTTTTTTATCATTTGTTGAACGCATATTGGTGATAGAGAACAAAAAAAATTCTACTATGACCTAAATCTAAGTCTATCCATTATATTTGCAAAAAAAAAGCTAGCAATTAAAAAATATATATAATATTTAATCATGAGGTACAAAAAATAGAGGAAAAAAATAAACAGTAAAAATGAATGATTACTCTTTTTTTTATTGCATAGCTAAAAGAGAAAAAAATAGTTAAAATAAATAAATAATAGTTCATGCTAAAACTTATTGATTAAAAATTAATTAATGGACGTGTGATGAGTAAATTTAGAATTATAGTAGTAATTTTGTATATTTAATGTGAATTATATCATCATGGTTATTTTAGGAATTTAGAAGAGGTTTAGTAAGTAAATCTTGTATTTTAAAAGCAAAAATGATGTGCAAAAAGTATAGGAGGTCAGGTGAGCAAATTTGGAGGTTCTAATAGAATTTCTCCACATAAATCTCTAATAGAAATTACAAATTTTTAATGACATACTTTCCAACAAGTTAATGCTTACGTGGCGCACGAATTCATTTCTTAGTGCAATATATATTTCAAATCTCTTCTATTTACCCCACAAGGGATACACTACATACAATGGCATAAGAAAGCACACACTTATTTGATGTACGTGATTGACATATGATTGTATACATTCAAAGTTTACCTTATAATTAATTTAAACTAGATGAGAGTTGTAGGTTCTCATACAAGAATTTATTTAATCAATTTTGTTTGTGATATTATCAAAACAACGATCATGAGAACAACTTGCAAAAAGGAAACACCAATTATATATCGATCGAGTTGTCACTTGTCAATCAGAAAATTGGTTGTATTCATCAAACCCCTCAAAAGTTTTAGTAGCCAGAGGAGCGCTGTACTACCAAAGTCTGAGAAGATGATGACAAGTAATTGAGTTCATACATGCATGCAACCCCAACTAGATCGAGCGACAGTATGTTTTGGACTTACATATAATCAAGCAAAATGCCAAAGAAGATCGATGAACTTGGGTAATTGGGTTCATGCATGCAAATTTTATTTAATCCCACACTTCCAATCCTCGGAAATGCATGTGTTTTCGGATCTTTCTTCTGAACAACATTCCAAAAACCTCCATAGTTGGCTACCTGATCTGAACCCGTACCCTGATATTATATTACAGTATGCATTGTTTGCTTCTGCATGTATAATGTATCAGTACTCCAGTCAACAGGTGCTGGTGGTCTTTTCTATTTTGGATTCGTACGATATTGGGGATTTTTTGTCAGTTCATTTGGAAGAGAATCTAAGCGCATGCATGCAGTGAATCATTGGTAGTACGTTATTTCTACTTTTTTTACTTTTCTTTTATTTTAATTGTGGCAGGAAACTGATCATCAGGTCGATGAAGTTAATTGCTACAATTATTAAAGTGCCTCTGAGGGTACAATATATATACGAATAATACACGTGATTATCTTTATTCCCATATATATCATCTCAATCTCACACGGTCAAAAGGTGTTATGAATTGTGTGATGTTTATACTTAATACACAGTGATTAGGGTTTACACAAAGTGCTTAGGTTTTCATAACAGTAGTCGACATTTTTAGGGTTTTACTACGTACATTTCCGAATGTTGAATTTATTGATAAACAATTTTAAACCACATGCATAAAACACCAACATGCACGTGTTTTAGGAAATGTACGGTGTTTAGGTTTAGGGTTCTATAAACGATGTTGTACTTGCTTTAGGTTTAGGGTTTAGTTTTTTTTATATATAGTATATTGCAAGTGATAAATATATAAAATGATAAAATTTAAATCAAAATTTGAAAGAACAATATTGGTTTTGTAATATATTAACATGAAGACGAGGCTAGAGCTGCACCAGACGTCATTATGGGTATGCTGTTTATTTTTAATTATGACGCATATATTTTAATAAATTCAGAAGCTACACGCCCGTTTACATTACGTAGTTTTTCTCAATATGCGGATATTTAACCACATTAGGTAGGAAATATATACAATTAAGCTTACGAAAGTTAGAAGTTTAATTTATTTGCCTTATGAGATTATAGAGAGAATTGGCCTAGTAGCTTATCAACTAGTCTTGTCTCGAGAACTCTCTAGGATCCATGATCTTTTCCATTTTTCTATGCTTCCGAAATATGTGTCGGATCCTTCTCATAACTTAGAACCATGTAATAGAGGAACAAATGTGGGTTTAGTATCCACATCTCTTTAGATACTAAAATTTTGAGGATGAAATTTTCGTAAGGGGGTTGGATTGTAATAACCCGGTTCATAAAATTTTCTTTTTTGTTAATTTCTAAATTTGTCTTGACGACAATCTTTATTATTGTCAAAAATTAGTTTTTCTTTAAGAGGACATAAATTAATTTAAACTTTTAATTTTATTTTTAGCGAGGGTAGATAGAGCATGACGATACGAAAATTTGGGCACAAACGGTAAGTAAATCGGAGTTAAAATGAAGTTTACATGAGCATTAAAAAATAAAAAAAACACTGTTCATCACCGACCCTAGGTCAGCACTGACCTTAGGGTTATATTAGTCATTTAGGGTGTCAAGAACTCAGAAAATTCCATAAAAGAAAGAAGGAATAAAGAAGGGTCTAGAAGCCGTCGACTTACGTCGCCCGCCGGCGGTGTTTCCGGCCTCCTCCGGCCAATATTTTTATACCAATCTCTTCCTCTCCTTCCCAGCTTTCTATTTATACAAATTTCTCATCCTATAACCCTCCGTGTGTGACAAATCGAAGAGAGAAAGATTTGAAGTTTCCGGCGAATTTATACAATTTCCGGTCAATCGGTTAGTTTTTTGGGAAAAACCCAAGGTATAAGAGCATCTCCAACAGATGACCCATTTTAAAATAAATTTAAAATATAGCTAAATTTAAGGTAAAAGCTAGGTCCAACAAATTACCTAAACAAAAGTTAAATTTAACTTTTGTTAAATTCTCTACCTATATTTAGCTAGATATGAGAGAGAAAATACGTAGAAGTTAAATATTCCAACGGCTATATTTTTCAGTTTTCAACGTTCTTTTTTTCAATCTAACTTATAAATAGCTACAACTGCTGGAGCAGAAGTAAAAAAAAATACTAGTTATATTTAACTTTTAGCTAATTTAGCTAAAAATAATAGGTTTACTGTTGGAGATGCTCTAAACTTGTTCCTTATCTCATGGGTTTTCTTTTGAGTATAATCTTGCATATAGAAATTGAGTTTTTATTTTGGGTAAAATTAGCCACCAAGGGCTGCCGAGACTCCGCCGTCTCTGGCGGCTTTATGTCACTATTTTCGATCTTTTTAGGCCTCTATGAACCATTTAGAATGTGTATGGAGTATCTAATTCGAATTTTTAGTGAAGTTGATTGAAGAAGGGTTAAGAGCTGGCTATTTTGAACGGCAACCACCATGGGTTTGCTGTGTATGGCGGGTTTGGGTGACATTTTTGGTCTCCTTGAACCTCTATGAACCTTAATGAGTGTGTAGAAACTAGTTAAGTTGGGTATTAGAAATTGGGAAATCGGTCATTTAGCAGGCGGTAGTCACTGCTCTTATGACTAAGAGTTGAGAATTCGATATTGGTTTACTATAGAGAAAAAATTATCCGTGGATTTATGATGGTTAGTCAAGTGAAGTCCATCGTTAATTTGGGAAGTTTGAGATGCCGTTATGTCGATAATATTGTACGCCGTTAGGATGGATTCATATTTCAGTTTAATAGAGATAAATGGTTGTGAAGATGATATTAATTATTAAGTATTGATTTAGGTGAAACGATCGAGCCTGCATCCAGAGAAGATTCCGAAGAACTGTGCCTAGAGCTTACCTGCCATATACACAGTGAGTGGACTTATATTTTTATATAGTATTTCAATCTTCTTTTAATTATTGAATTATTGATTTTGATGAAACCAATTCTTTGTTCTTCATGATATTTAAGTTTTATTGATATTGAGAAAATTATAGGCCAAACAGTGATTTGATCTCAAGTCTTATTTCTTGGGTGGAAAAAAGGAATTGAGTTTGAATATAATTCAGATTATCATGTTTCAAGATCTCGATGCTTATGATTTGTTGGTGTCAAGATTTGAAAAGTAATTGAGATATGAAATACCTTACGAGTATCCAAATATGTATATGTTTTCAGTACGATTGATTAGGATACGTGCACGTAGTCCCATGTAGTTCTGCTCTTGTGCCGGCGGACGCACGAGTGTACGACCAGATCCCCTAGCTCTGCCTATGCGATGAGAAAATTTTGCATAGGTGTATGACCAGTTATTCTCTCCTCCTTAGCTCTGCCTATGTCTGAGTTCGCTCGACATAGGTGTACAACCAGTTTCCGCCAAGCTCTGCCCATAGTCGAGCTCGCTTGGTAATTGGTATGGGTGTACGACCAATTATGGGTACAAATTTGGTAATTGTCTGAATATATATGTGGATTTACAGTTAAATATTGAGTTGAAGCTATAATTCAATGCAGTTTTATCTTTCTAGTTTTGATTTGATATGAACGTTGATTGCATGCCAAAAGTTTGCGAAAGAGAAATGAGTTTTTGAAAGAAAAAGGATTTTAAAGAAAAGTTTAATAGATTTGTTTATGTCCACTCACTGAGCTTGTCTCATGTTTCCAATGGTTTTCTTTGGGCACTTTTGTTTTTCATTTTGCCAAGGTTGTAGATAGTTGGGTCGGACCGGTGGACGTTGAGGTAGATTTTGTGTACATATCCGGCGTCGTAGGACCCCTTTCCTTTTTGTTTTTTTTTTTTTTTTGGGTTACAAAAATGGTGGTCGAAAGTGTTCGCTTTCTGCACTCCGGCGGAAGCGATTGAGGTATGATCTCTCCCCCTGGATGTTTTTCACAAGTTGGAGTTCGAACCGCCGACCTCCTATTACTGGAGTATCACTGTCGCGTCCGACCCACTTGCAGCATAGCATGCTTCTTTTTCATTGTAGATTATGTAATCTATGCTTTGAATACTAAAAGTGAAGTTAATTAATGTAAATAGTTTGGGGTTGGAGACCCTAAGCCCTAAACTTGCGAGTAACCCTCCATTTGTCGGTTATACTCCATTTGTCGGTTATATAAAGGTGGAGTGTTCAAACTGAAATCAGAGTTGAGCGGTGGAAGAAGGAAGAATGAATGAGGAGACCAAGTTCAGTGTGCTATGCAGCCTCTTCAACTGGATGCAACGAAGCAAAACGTCAGCCCTAAAGCGCTCCAAATTTCGCAAATTTCTTGACAATTTCTGCAAACCCACCGATTACTTCAACGCAATTCGTCTGCTTCTTCCAAGCCTCGATCGCGAGCGCGGTAGCTATGGCCTTAAGGAGTCCGTGCTGGCCACCTGCCTCATTGATGCCCTCGGCATGTCCAGAGACTCCGACGACGCTCTTCGCTTCATCAATTGGCGCAAAGGTGGCGCCAAGACCGGTGCCAATGCCGGCAATTTCGCCCTCGTTGCGGCTGAGGTAAGGGTTTTGGGCATTTGGGTATGCGAAAGTTTGTGTCTTTATGTATCGGTTTTGGCCGGTGTTTGCTTTCTGGTTTGTTGCAAATATGAGTTTGGTTGCATGAAATTGAAGATTCTGTTTCGTGCTATTTTGGGGGTGATATCACTTTTTCCATTGAAGAAAAGGTGACTAGATAAACATTAAGATGAAATGCATCTACGAAAATGATTTTTGAAAAAAAAAATGATTTTTGGGCATTAGTGACTCAAAGTCGTAAACTAGAGTGTCATTGGAGTTTGGTGCATAGTTTTGGTTATGACTCTCTTGGTTTAATGCTTATGTTTCCCATTGGTTATTTGTGATTAAGGTGCTGCAACGTAGACAAGGCATTAGTTCAGGTGGACTAACAATCAAGGAGTTGAATGACTTTCTTGATCGTTTAGCATCCGGTGAAAACAGGTTCCTTACTACAGACCTAATTCCTAACGAGCTTTTAAATGTTTAATATCAATTATGACACACCTTATTGCTAGTATTGTTTTCATATTATTGGGGTGGGGTTGGCGTGTTTACTAAAAATGATACAACCATGCAAACAGGGCAGAGAAGACGTCAATTCTTTCTACTTTGGTACAGAAGACAAATGCACAAGAAATGAAGTGGATTGTCATGATCATTCTTAAAGGTGTTCTCTAATGAGGTCCATGATGTGTGTTTCTTATCATCCATCTTTTGAAGGTTCAATTCTTTATGTTTCTATTTCTTCTTCAGATCTAAAATTGGGAATTAGTGAAAAGAGCATCTTCCACGAATTTCATCCTGATGCTGAAGACTTGTTTAATGTAACCTGTGATTTGAAATTGGTTTGTGAAAAGTTGAGGGATAGAAGTCAACGACATAAACGACAGGTCTGTAACTAATCTAAGACAATATTTATGTATCTCTTATGGTATAGCATTGTTTCTTAGTATTTAATACTGACCACTTGAAGCTACTATTAAGGTATTAAAAAAAAAAAAAACCCACTTCAAGCTACTCTGGGAGAACCTATTTTAACCTACTGTTTCATGTCAAAGATTTAAAAACTGCTGGTGAATATTGTGAGACCTTAATGAGCTCACTTTTTAATAAAGATCTGCCCTTGATGCTGTAAATTTTTTGCAGTACCTAACGGAGAAGATTTATTCATTGGATTCTGGTGTATTGTTTGTTTTTCAAAATGCTCATATGAACAAACTGAATACAGATCTGTGTATCAATTGCAGGACATTGAAGTTGGAAAAGCTGTGCGCCCTCAGCTTGCTATGAGAGTTGGTGATGCAACTGGTGCATGGAAAAAGGTTTTATATAACTGATAACAAAAATTATGCACACAAACATTGAAACATATATGTGAATAGTATAATCGGGATGTAATTCATAGTGTATAAACTTATTCCGTCTTTCTTATTTTCTTTCCCTGCATTAGTTTCATGGTAAGGAAGTTGTTGTTGAGTGTAAATTCGATGGCGATCGCATCCAAATTCATAAGAATGGAACTGAAGTGCATTACTTCTCAAGGTAGAGGCCCCCTTATCAGAAATCACATGTCTTCCTCCAAATTTAGTACTCTTAAGTCTTTATCTTGGGGATGTTATTATTCTGACAGACATCCTTTAGTTGTGATTACAAATCTTAGCACATTAATTTGTAAATTTATGTTTGCAATATGGCAGGACTACTCAAGTAAAATTTTATTTCCCGTTTGAAATTATGTAAACTTGGGTCACTGTCATCTCATGGTTTTATAAATTATAGTATTTGAAAGCTGATAAACTAAAACAAAAAAAGTTATAAGTTGCTTTTCTTGTGCAGGAATTTTCTTGATCACTCCGAATATGGACATGCAATGTCAGCCATTATTACACAAAATGTTCAGGCTGATAGGTATATATCTATATCCACTTGCCATTTTTGGCTGCCTCTCTCTTATCTCTTGTATGCCTAAAAGAATCTAAAATAGGTATGAGTATGGTTTGCTTTCATTTTTGCCATTTTGTTCCTTTCTTGGCTCCTGGCTGTAAAGTACCTTGATACGTTCTCCGTAATATGGATGATCTTCTTTCAGTCATTTTCGTGGTCTTTGGTATAGTAGAAAAGGATCAGGCCTCATGTAGGCTGTAGTAATTTTTACATCTTCGTGCCATCATATACCTGGAATTCTCTCAATTTTAGAATGCTTTACTCTCGTAAAAGATCTTAAGTGAACACGATCTGATGCATAAAGTGTCTGCCTTTTCTGTGTCCTCATTATCCATATGTGAAACTACTTTTTAAAATGCATGCATTATTGACATTCAACTTTTGTACATTTTGGTATTAGAAAACACATGCAGGCACTTTTTCAGCGAATTCGTTGTAATCTCGTTAAGCCAATATTTGTTTTCCTCTTTCAATCTTGGTAGGTGTATTCTTGATGGTGAGATGTTGGTCTGGGACACATCTTTGAAGCGTTTTTCTGAGTTTGGTTCAAATCAAGAAATAGGTTTCTTTCTTTTTTTTTTTTTCTGAATTTTTTTTTTTCGATTAATTAACTTTTTTTTTTTCTGTTCGCATATTCTGTATTTGCCGTTTATAAATTTGTTTTCCTTGTTTTTACAGCAAAGGCAGCAAGGGATGGACTTGACAGTGATAAGCAGGTTTATATTTTGATTTTGATTTTTTTATATTTTCGAGTTTCTAGAAACAACCAAAGTAGAGTTTAGCTCACTCTTTATTTTTCCTCTCCTCATGCAGTTGTGCTGTATCCTTTTTGTCTCTTGCCTCGTTTAAAGTTGAGGTTCGAATTCAGCTTTTTAAGTGCTCTTGCAATAGCTGGTGAAAAATCATTGAATGTTGCAAATCTAGCATATGAGGGACAGTAATGAAAACAGATGAGTATACGTACCCTTACATGACATTGACTAGATGTTGCATTCGATATCCTTTATGTCGGAGATACTAGTGTAATTCATGAGAGCTTGAAGGAACGGCATAAGCTTCTCCAGAAAGTAGTGAAGCCTTTGACAGGTCGTTTAGAGATTTTAGTACCTAATGGTGGCCTTAACACTCACCGTTCTTCAGGTAACAGTGTCTTCAGAATTTGTTTATATGTTTTGTTCAATAGTCGAAAATTGACCGTGTGCAGTCTGCAGTGACTGATCAGATGATTTTGTAGGTTAGTTTTCTGCTTGTATATATATATGTAGAACATATATATTATCATTTTCTTGGTGCTGCGCGGCCGCCCAAGTCAAGCTTGGATGATTGGTGTTTTAGGTGAAACAAAGCAAAGCTTTAGTCCAAGATATGCAGTTTTAAGGAGCTCAACCTGAACTTCAAATTTGTTCTTATAACCAAATTTGATTGTCCATCATGACGTCAATTTGTTCATGATATGATGGACATTTCATGTTTCAGTTGAATTCATGTGGTGCTGACTTACTTTTTAGATCTATGGACTCCCACATAGACAGGAATGATCTTTGGATGATCTTGTGGATATGTACTTTTTAGGTATTTAGGAATACAACTTTCTGCTGTGCATCTAGACTCTATTCATTCTATTCTTGTATAGATAAATTGTTGGTTTGTACTTTGTAGCATAAAGTCTGGGACAGGAAATGGCATGTGTGGAAGGAAATCGTTTCCAATGAATATGAAATCATCCACAGTGCGCTCAAGATCAATCTCGAATGGGGGATTGGGAATACTAAGCATCTCATAGTCCAAATATTCTCTAAGAGTCCAAATATATTTTCGGTTATGTGTTAGATTGAGGCTGCCAGACACTCTCAACTTATTTGTTTTATAGGATGCTTCTGGGTGGTTAGACACTCTTATCAACTGTCACAACTCCCAATACTTATTTGTTTCCTTTACCACTTAATTCACAAAGTGGAAGCTCCACATTTGTACATACAATATCCTCTATGAAATCCAGCTGGCTCTTGCTAGTGAGGTCCCTCCAAGATTATGTAGGAGTAATACCTTTTTGCAGGCATAAAACCTCCTAGTAATTATGTGTCTAGCCTGGGGAGAAACTTGTGAGAGTAACCTCTAATAATAATCATCTTTAACCTGCAGATGTTAACTTGTTATTTGATTCAACTGGGTTTAGAAATTTCTTTTTGCAAATAGAGGTATCTGCATTGTACAAATTAAAGGATGGTTGGCATGTTCCCTCTCCCCCATTGGCAATTCCTGGCAAATGAATGCAATACTATTTTTTTCCTTCTTGAAAGTATGTAAATATTGTCCAATAATTCAACACTACCCGTTAGATCTCTTATATACCTGTTCTGTTCATGCAGGGGAACCTTGTTGGTCGCTTATTGTTTGTACTGTGGATGATGTTGAGAGGTTTTTCAAAGAAACCATCGAGAACAGGTAAGCATTCCATGTTCTTTTAGGGTACAATATATCAAGTAGTCTTATAGCTTTGAGCTTCAGTATTCTGGTTATTAAGTGGACGATTGCTGTTTATCACATCTTTCTTTGGGAAAAAGTTGTCCTTTAAGATTGATTCTAATATCTTTGTTGTCTCATTCCTTTTCAATCTCCTTCCCTTTTTGCTCTTTTCCATTTGTACCTTTGTTTCGGTTCTGTGTTTCTTTTGAAAACACTAACCTTGGCTTACATCCATTTAAAAGCGCAGGCTTGTTATTTGGACAATGCTTTGGTAGAGCAACACTGGTTAAAAAAAATCACATAAGTTTCCAATTGGAATTTACAATCCAGGAGTTTAGAATTTTGAGATATATATATTTTTATTCTATTTGAAGGATAAATTGGAAGTTTATGTGAAGAGTTTTAACAAGTAGTGCTATAACATTTGCCCACGTCAAATAGTTTAGATGCTGAAGCTCAAGCTAGTTTGAACTTTGAATCCAAGCATTATCCTATATTCTTCAGATTCCAGTTTATGTTTTGCAGGTAGACAACTAAAACTTCAAATTAGAAACTATTTACAACTGATTTTCTTACTATATTTGCAAATTACCTTTAAAATTGTGTAAAGCATCATATCCATCTAATATCTCACATGACCGAAACCTGAATACTACAAAAAAACTCTAGCAACTATGCCCTAATTGCATCTTGAGTTCTTTAATGTGTAGAATCAATTTCCTGTCTTCTTCCATGGATCGAATGTATAATTATTCTTAGTGCTCAAAGTCTTGTGTACTTTATCAGATTGATTTGTTCATGTGTCATGTAATCAGTTGTTTCCTTGAGCTTAAACATTATTGTTATCCTTCAGAGATGAGGGGATTGTTTTAAAGGACCTTAATTCTAAATGGGAACCTAGTGATCGTAGTGGAAAGTGGTTGAAATTGAAGCCGGATTACATTCGAGCTGGTTCTGATCTGGATGTTCTTATCATAGGTATGTGCTTATTCTTTGTTAATTTTTATTTTCTTCAAAGCAACATATTGTATTCATTGTATCTTCTTTAGCTGTTTAGTTAAATGTTCATATTCCTATTATAGGAGGATACTATGGTTCAGGACGTCGCGGAGGGGAGGTGAGTTTGCAGTCTTTGCAAATTTTCTAATCTCTCCCTTTATGTATATAACTTATAAATTCTCTCTGAGGTCCCTAAATAAAGTACCTAAGTTAAAGTTGATCATATGTGGATGACAGAGATGCATGCATCTCACTCATTGTGTATCTGATCGTCCGTGTCGGATCGTTATGAGAGACAAGACGTGATTTAAGGACCTTAGGAGAGACCAATTCTGATGGCTATGTATTTATCTGTATATAGTTTGTTTGACAGAGTTCTAGCGATAAGATTCTTATTCTTGCAGGTAGCTCAGTTCTTGGTGGGTCTTGCTGAACGTCCAGTTGCAAATACATATCCAAGAAGGTAGAATTGTTTAATGTTTTTTTTTATATATGCAGAATGATTGGCTTCAATTAATGAAAATATAGACCATCAACTTGGATTGTATATTGTCTTAATTAAGAAATTTTTTCTCACATTTGCTTATGTAAATCTTTCTGATATTTCTTCCCAAGGGTATATCATATTGTCCCCTCTATTTCTAATATATTTATATACATATATAAGATGTATATATGATACTATATATTGGGTGGGATCCCTTAACTGCACTTATGCTTAGCTTGCTGCCACTCTCTTTAAATAAATAAGTTGACTGTTTTCTTTCAGTTGGCCTTTATGTATCAGGTTGTTTTCTTAGCTGTGTTATTTTATACTTGATAGTTAATGACAATTAGGATGACAGGGCCTTTTCTTGCTGCTAATTTATTGATACTTAAACAGTTAAAAAGCCATAGGTCGCAGATGCACCATGAACATGTTTGTTGGTGCTATATATTTTTGGTGGTATACTTTGGAATACTAGAGAACCTGCATCATCAGTGCTTATTATCCTTTTATCCACTACAGGTAAATGAATGTTTCTAATTGTTTTTATATTGCAGATTTGTATCCTTTTGCAGAGTGGGTACTGGACTTTCTGACGAGGAGTTAAATGCTGTGGCAACCAAACTTAAGCCTTATTTAAGGTATTTTGTTTTGTAACTTAACCACACTGTTGTAGCTTCTCAGTGTCATCCAAGGAAAAATCCAATGAGCAACATGAAATTGAAGCAACCACAAAAGCTTTTGCTGTGATAATTGCATTCAGCTTATGGTCTTGGACCAGATATTGATATCATTGATGATTTTCAGTAGTTCGGTAATTTAAGGACCCATCAGTTTTCCATGAATGAGAAATGGTGTTGACATAATGCTTGGAGTTGACATCCAAATATGGAATTTTTGTCAATTGCCGGTACTTGGGAAAATACTGTACCTTATTTTGACAAAATACTAGGAATCAGGTGTTATTATTTCCTTATCTTTGCAGATAGATAAACAACTGTCTGTCTGTCTGTCTGTCAGGAAATATGACTACCCCAAAAAGGCACCACCAAGTTTTTATGAAGTAACGAACAATTCGAAAGAGAGACCAGATGTTTGGGTTGAAAGCCCTGAGAAGTTAGTATGATTTCCACTATAGGCATGTGATGGTTTCATATTCAGCATATTTTTAATTGTTCTATTTTTCCTTTTCTCCTTTGTATTGCAGATCAATAATCCTTTCCATAACGAGTGACATCAGAACCATAAGGTCCGAGGTGTGTCCTAATCTCTATAAATAACACAATTGAGTAGTGTTCAGAAATTTACATGTAGATCTACTAGGAAGATCACAGTATAGGTTATTTTATTACTGTTTTTTTCTTTTTTGTTGAGAAATGTGATTTTATTACTTGGTCATTATTTGGTTGATCTGTTGGCTGCTGAATTCGTGCAGGTTTTTGCTGCACCATACAGCCTGAGATTTCCACGTATTGATCGAATTAGATATGATAAACCTTGGCATGAATGCCTTGATGTGCAATGTAAGAGGATGAAATTTATTAGACATGCATCCCAGAATTCTAGTTTCACTCATTTCACTTGTATATTCCTAATTCATACTCTAGTTGCAGGATTCGAAGATGGCTTAGGCTCTTAACTATCACATGGTTTAAAGCTTCTGTTTACTTTCAATTTTCTTCTATTTGCAGCATTTATAGAGCTTGTAAATTCAGGCAATGGTACCACACAAAAAGGGACAGATTATGGTGGCCTGCAGGATGATAAAAAGAAACACAAGAGACCCTCTAAAAAGGAAGAGAAAAGAAATCTATCTCTTGTTCCCTCTCATTTAGTTCAGACCGATGTTTCTGGTGTTAAGGAGGACACCTTAATATTCTCAAAAATGATGTTCTGTATCCTTTGAGGTTTCCACGAATTAGTTGCTATATATATATGATTCAATTGATGGACAAAATTACCTGATCTTTCATTCTGCATTGGGATAATTTCTCCTTTATGTTGTGAACTTTTATTTAATGGTTGCATTTTCTGCTTTTTGTCCGTATCTCTTGTCTCCATTGAGGTAGTGTTTGTTTTGCGGTTTTGACACTTCAGAATGGATATGAGATTCCTTTCCCTTGTTTGGAAAGTGCACTTAGGAATGGCATGACCTTTCCCAAAGATCTGGGTTTCCCTTTCCAGTTCTATGGTTTTTGTGATAACTTATAATGAAAACCATACCTTGGAATGGGGGGGATGCTAGTCCTGATAACACCATTTTAATTCCCAGTTCTCCAAACACTCGAATGAGAATGCTAGATTCATGGAATTCTAAAAAGCCCAATTATGGGATTCCTAGAATCCCATTCTGCTAAACAAACACTACCTAAGGGGTTGGAGGTGGTGAAGTAGCTGGCAAGAGAGATGATGCACTCATGATTGATTAGTGAAACCTGAAGAAATGATTTCTGTTAACATTTTCCTCAATGTTGCATATGTAGATAATAACTGCAGAAAAAGAAATCGGATAGGTGATTGATATGCATGTTGCATTTGGAACCAAACATTGAACTTACTAAGGAACCATATAAACCATCTCATTATTCAATCACTTATCAATGTGGGTCTTGGTAACTTACTGGATTTAAAATTCTTTTCTGCCGTCCTTGACATATTCAGACTTTGCTAATGTGCCTCCAACTCATTCTCTTGATTCCTTGCACAAAATTGTTGCTGAGAATGGGGGTACTTTCTCGATGAATTTGAATAACTCAGTTACACACTGTGTTGCAGCTGATAGCAAAGGTCTCTCTCTCTCTCTCTGTGTGTGTCTCTCTGTCTCTCTGTCTCTCTTTCTCTCTCTCTCACTCTCTCTCTCTCTGTCACACACACACAGTGACAAGTTTGACCTGGATGTAATAAATAATTCATTCATTGGACAGGGATTAAATATCAGGCAGCAAAACGTCATGGAGATATCATTCATTTGTCTTGGGTCTTGGATTGTTGTTCTCAAAAGAAACTCCTTCCTTTACAGCCAAAGTTAGTAACTATCTGCTCTACTGTGAAAAAACATTTGTAAAATGTGACTCCTATAATAGTAAAATGGTTTGAAATTCTTTTTTCTTTTTCTGCTGAAGGTTCTACCTCTTCATTTCTGACTCTACAAAGAAGAAGTTGGAAGAAGAAATTGATGAATTTTCTGATTCATACTTCTGGGACCTTGACCTTGCAGATATTAAGCAGGTATGTATACAGACTTCTTAGTGAGTCTTAAAACAATGAGTCTGCTGTATTATATATTGTAACATAGAAGAAAGAGATGGAAGCATCTTGATTAAGCATGAAATAATGATCTTTTACTGTTGGAATGTTTAGCACTCGTTACCAATGGAGGTAACAATTTTAGACAATGAGGTAATTCGTGTGTTTAATTCTTTTCAGCTTTTAAGCAATGTGTCTAGATTAGAGGATGCCAAACGTATCAACTATTACAAGAAAAAATACTGTCCAATGGAGAAATGGTCTCGATTTCACGGCTGCTGCATTTACTTTAACCCATCAATTCATTCCTTGTAAGATCTGTTGGTTATATAAAGCTCATGGATGCTTTTTGTTATTTTGTTCATATGTCAAATTGATATTGGTTGCTTTCTTATTAACCTTTTCCTAAAGGAAACCGGATTGGGAAGTCCTATTAGGAGTTACTGTAAGAAGGTTGAAGATTGAAGTTCTCATGGGTGGTGGCAGAGTCAGTGACAATCTTGCTGATGCTACCCATTTGGCACTCTTGTCAATTCAGGGGTGTGATGTGGGATTTGAAACTTTTTTGCAAAGGTAACCCAGCAACCTATGGCTCATAAATTTTTGACTAACATGATTAGTTATGGAGTCTCTCTAATGGAGGATGACAGACATTTCTTGTTGAATAATATATGTGAACATGATATTGAAGATTGGAGCATTATTGACATAATTCTTTTGGTTGTTCGAGAATATATATATACCTCAACTGTTATTTTCCACTCTATAGATGGTTAATGCATATGGTTAGTAGTGTACCTGAAGGCTTAATTTGTTTAGTGATACTGGAAGACTGTTATTGTGATGTAATTTTTGTGTGGTGATCATTCTAAGACTGTTCTATTCCCTAGTTCTTGCAATTTTGTTTTTCACTACAACTTTTCCCAATGTCCTCGCCTTTCCTCATTACAGCTGTTACACCTTCCTCTTATCTTTTTGTTATTGCTCTCTCTTTGTTACAGTTTGACTGAAGCAGAGAAACACTTTCTGCATAACAAAGGGTTGCATATTGTTGGATTGCAATGGTTGGAAGACTGCTTGGAAAGGAACCAAAGACTGCAAGAGGAAACATATAGCTTAAAACCCTTTGGGTGGGAAGAATTCAACATCGAAGAGTGGTGAGTTCAATTCTGTCAAATAATATTTGTTAATGGTTGTGGCATGTTGCTAAGTTCAAAATTTTCCAGTGTAGGAGCCTTTGGGTGTGTTTGTGTGTGTGTGTGTGTGTGTGTGAGGGTGGGGTCCTCTCACGGTGAGGTGGGACCCAACTCATTGAGAGAGAAGGCCCTATAGGGATGTCCATGGAAGAACTACTCATCGGTTGGGGGTGGGGGTGGTATAGGTACTAGATTAGAGCTTATAAGTACTGTCAAGATAGCCTCCAAAGGAATCAGTTTATTTGACTTGTGGAAGCAGTACTAATCACGAACTTATCGATAGGTATAGCTGATTCAAGAAGTTTATTTGGTAAACAAAAATTGAAGTCAGAAATACCTATGTCCAGTGACTTCCCCATTTTGGACAGTTAGCTTGACATATAGAAGATATGAGATTTACGGTTGTTCATTAGATGAAATAGGCACGATCTTTTACCCATGTGCAGTGACTCCATTATTGCTAGCACTTGCTGCTTAAAGTTCTTGTAGCAATTGTCTTATCTTTTATCATTTTCTTAATTTTCGTTTTTCACTTCTATGATGGAGACACTTACTGGGTAGACTATCACTACTAGAAATAAACTAGTAAACTACCAAGAGTTTGTAAACTTGAAGATAAAGAAAATATTCACGGCATGCAGCTCTCAAGCTAAAACATAGTATTGTAGTAATTGTCAACTGTCTGAAAAAGATTTGCTTAGCTAAATTCCTCATAGGGAGGGGTTTGTTTTTTGTTTTAAAAAGAGGATATATCTAGCACAGGGAATCAGTTAGGTGGGGCATCTCTTCATGGTATCTGCAATTCTTTTAAACCTACTGTGCATCTCTGACAGGTAGTGTGTAAGTGGGGTAGGAGTGTGTTATGATAACAGAACATTTTGGGGGTTTTAGGGTGGTTTATCTTAATTTTTCATTCTGCCTTGTTCTTTCTAGCAAACATGACATGGTTTTAGAAGAAGCGCCCTGTGACAAAGTGGAAAACCAGAATCTTTCTTCTCTTTCTCACAAAGGAAAAAAGAGAGGCAACGCAGCTCCAGAAAACTACGGGATATTGCCCTCACCTGTGAGGGGTAGCAAAAGGAAAAGAGGAAGGCCTGCTGGCACAAACATGAACAGAGGGAAAACAGGTGCCACCCAAACTCGAAGAACATGGTCACGTATTGGAAGGAAGCCTGCTAAAATATCTGGCATTGAGTCAGATGACAGTTCTCATGATAATACATCATTTAGGGATGAGGTTGATATTGGAGAAGGAAAACATGGAATGGTAGCTGAGGAAAGTTCAGACATGCAAAGAAATGAGGCAATAAAAGATTCCAAATCATTACAAAGTGGTAAGGCAGCTGAACAAGAGGTTGTTGGAGACATTAGATTTGATGGGCATTCTCATAAAATTTCTCAAATTGAAATGATTGAGAAGCATAATAGCCAAGACAGATGTAAGCCAGAGAAACTTGAAGTTATGGCTGATCCAGTTCAAGCCATGTTGTTTGATCTGATTCCAAGTCTTGGAACAAAGAATGTTCAAACTACGCATACGAGTACTGAGGCTGAGAAGCCACCAGTAGATATGAGTCTTGGAATGAAGAATGTTCAAACTACAAATACTAGTACCGAGGATGAGAAGCCACCATTTGATATGGGTGCAGAGCCTACAAAGAAAAAGAAAGTTAGCTACAAGGATCTTGCTAGTCAGCTGCTTAAGGATTGGTAAATTGTTGACTGTTCTAATAATATACCTTCTGTTCTGTTTGTACATAGAATGTGATTAATAGGATTTAATGGAAATTCATCTTTTGTACTTTATATGTTAATAGCAACTAGCAAGAACATATCTTCCATCTTGCTATCTGATTTTGTAGAAAGGAATTAACAGAGGATAATTTGTTCAAGTTTTCTGGACTGATATTGTATTTCTGTTTTTTTTCCCCTCTATGTAAAGGGGGACGTAAAGTCATGGTGCTTTTTTTGGCCAATCGAAAAAAAAAAAAAAAAAAACAAAAAACACACAAAACCCCCACCACCCAAAAGCAAAAACCACCCCCAAACCCCAAAATATAGAAAAAAAAAGGGAAAACCACTAGAATGGGATTTTTTGGGTTTAGGATTTAGTATTTTACTAGCTCATATGTTGATGATCATCATCATCCGAGTCCCACTGCCACAATCGTCACAGAAGATTCTGCAAGTGCGAAAAAGAGGTTGAGGCCAAGGCTTTGAGGGTTGGGAAAGCTTTTGATGTTGTCAGTGTCATTCACGACGTGTTTTTTTGCGCGTCGTAAAGACCTTGTTTGTCATTTACGACGTTCTTTTGATGTGTGTCGTGAATGTTAGTTTGCATTTACGGCCAACAAAGACCAACACGCTGTAAAAGACCAACAAAGAGGTCTTGTACGACGCACGAGTTCGGGAAGAAGAAGACAACAGAAAAGAAAAGAAGGCATGGCCAAAAAAATAAATATAAAAAACAGGCAGAGGCAAAATGGTCAGCACATTGTTCATAGGAATAGTACTGTTCATAAGAGACATTGCCTCTTACCCTCTTTTTAGTATAGATACAAGGGTTTTTATTTTGTATAACTAGCATGATCTAAACTTTGGTGTACCGGACATAAAAGTATTCAATTTTCAAAAGTGATCAATAAGATATTTGATATTTCAAAAACACATTATCAAGATATTTCAATTCTTTTTTCGTTAATTGACCGTTAATTATGAGAGCATATTAGTCATTTGACAATACCAACTTTCAAAAGTGATCAATAAAGTTTCTGCACTTCTTAAAACATATCATTGAGATACGTCCATCAATTTTTCGTCATAAGTCAGTTAAATGAGATCACTTGCGGATGCCCCCGACATTTCAAATGATGCTCATGTTAACGAGGCTAACAAACGATGTTTGCCCATGCTGACGAGACTAACGATGCATATGTCCATGCTAAGGATGCCCAAATGTGTCAAACCATGCCAACCAACTTTTCTCTTGAATTTTTTATGTGACAAAACTTCACCAATGTTAATAAATAATTTTTAAACTTTTCCAACTGACTTTGCTCGAAAAGCACGAGTCCTTTGTGAATAATGCTTTTTCAAAGTCAGAAAACTTAAAAGATCATAACTCACAAACGAGTCGAGCCTTTTCGAACAAAGTCAGGTTGTGCACCTTTTAAAAATAATGTTTTACCAATGGTGAAGTTTTGACATTGATAAAATTGAAGGAAAAAGGAAGTTCACAATGAGACATCGCGAGGTACTCCAGACACTTTAAATGATGCCCATGTTAGCGAGGCTAACTAAAAATGCATGCCCATGCTAGTGAGGTTAACGATGTTTATGTCTTTGCTAAGAATGCTCACGATGCCTATGCGATTTTTCAAAGTCGAAAAACTATAAAAATTATGAAAAATAACCGATTCGAGATTTTTGAGTTCTGTCAATTAGAAACACATTAGACAAAGTATATTTTACCAATGGTAAAGTTTTGAATCTTTATTTTATTTTATTTTGCCGAAACCATGATTTTCACCCAAAACCGTGGGTTATAACACACGATTTTTGTGTCAAAATTGCATATTCTTATTTTGGTACCAAAATATTCTCTCTCAAATCATGATTTTTAGGGTATTCTTGAGTTGATAGAACGCAAAAATCTCAACTTGTTTAATTTTTACAATTTTTCAAAGTCGGTAAACTAGAAAATTCATAACAAATAAATTATTTGAGATTTTTTTATCAAAGTCAGTTCGAACACCTTTAAAAATCATGTCTTACAAATGGTCAAGTTTTACCACTGGTAAAGTTAAAGGGAAAAGAGGGTTGGTAAGGTTTGGCATGTCTGACACCTCCAAATGTGCCAAATCATGACAAATCTTTTTTGCCTTCAACTTTGTCCATGAAAAAACTTCACGAAATCTTAAAAATGACTTTTTAAAGCTATTCCAACTTACTTTGCTCGAAAATCTCAAGTTGTTTGTGTGTTATCATTTTTCAAAGTCGGAAAATTAAAAAATCATAACTGAAAAACGAGTCGGAATTTTCGAGCAAACTCAGGTTGTACACCATTTAAAAATAAATTTTACAATGGTAAAGTTTTGACACAAATAAAGTTGAAGGAAAATGTGCAGTTCACAAGGAGGCATCCTGAGGTATTCCAGACACTTCAAGCGATGTCCATGCTAGTGAAGCTAATAACCGATGCATGCCCATTCTAGTGAGGCTAACGATGCCTATGCCCATGCTAAGGATGTCCACAATGCCTGTGTGATGCTTTAAAGTATGAAAACTATAAAATTCATAAAAAGTAAACGATTATAGATTTTTGAGTTCTGTGAATTAGAACACTTTTGAAAAAAGATGTTTTACCAATGGTGAAGTTTTGGAAATTTTTTATTTATTTTGTTGAAACCATGGTTTTCACCCAAAATCGTGGGTTATAACACATTATTTTTGGGCCAAAATCACTTATTTTTATTTTCACACCACAATATCTCCATACTCAAATCATAATTTTTAAGAACTTCTCGAGTTGACAAAACGCAAAAATATCGATTCGTTTATTTGTTACGATTTTTCAAATTCAGTAAACTAGAAAATTCATTAAAAAAATTAAACGATTTGAAATTTTCAAGCAAAGACAGTTTGACCACCCTTTAAAAATCATGCCTTACCAATTGTGAAATTTTGGCACAAGCAAAGTTAAAGGGAACAAGTGATTGGCAAGGTTTGGCATGCCAGGGCATGCTGTGGCACCTCCAACGTACCAAGTCATGCCAACTATCTTTTCTGTTCAACTTTTTCAGTGAAAAAACTTCACTAATGTTAACAAATATTTTTTAGAGCTTTTCAACTAACTTTGCTTGAAAAGCTCTAGTCGTTTATGAGTTATGATTTTTTTAAGTTTTTAACTTAAAAAAATCATAACTCATAAACGAATCGAGCATTCCGAGCAAAGTCAGGTTGTAAAACTTTTAAGAATAATCTTTTTCCAATGGTGAAGTTTTGACACAGATAAAGTTGAAGAGAAAAGTGTAGTTCACAAAGAGACATCCTGAGGTGCCCATGTAAGCAAGGCTAATTAACGATGTCCATACTAGTATGGGTAATCAACGATGCATTCCCATGCTAGCAAGGTTAACGATGCATATGCCCATGATAAGGATGGCCACGATATCCATGCGATTTTTCAAAGTCGAAAATCTATAAAATCTATCTAGCAAGATTTTCGAGTTTTGTCAATTTGAACACTTTTTAAAAATCATGTTTTGCTAGTGGTTTTCACCAAAAACCGTGGGTTATAACACACGATTTTTGAGCTAAAATTGCATGTTTAATTTTTGCACCAAAATCTTCCCATAATTAAATCATAATTTTAAGGACTTCTCGAGTTGATAGAACGCAAAAATATTGACTCGTTTATTTTTTTACAATTTTTCAAAGTTGGAAAACTAGAAGATTGATAAAAAAAGGATTTAGGATTTTTAGGTAAAGTCAGTTGAAACATATTTTGAAAATCATGTCTTACCAACGGTAAAGTGTTGGCAAAGGTAAAGTTAAAGGAAAAAAGAGGATTGATAATGTTTAGCATGCCAGGGCAAGTCTTGGCCCCTCCAAATGTGTCAAACCATGCCAATCCATTTTTTTCCTTCAATTTTTTCCTTGACAAAATATCATTAATGTTAAAAAAGGATTTTTAAACATTTTCAAACTAACTTTACTCGAACAGCTCGAATCATTTGTGAGTTTTGATTTTTCAAAGTCGGAAAATTTTAAAAATTATAACTCACAAAGGAATATGGCTTTTCGAGCAAAGTCAGTTGACATACCTTTTAAATATCATGTTTTACTAATGGTGAAGTTTTGATACTAACAAAGTTGAAGGAAAAAGTGCAGTTCATAAGGAGGCATCCCGAGGTGCCCGCGACATTTCCAACGATGGGCATGCTAGCGAAGTTAACTAACAATGCTCATGCTAGCGAGGATAACTAACAATGCATGCTCGTGCTAGTGAGGCTAACGATGCCTATGCCCATGCTATGGATTCCCATGATGCCCATGCTATTTTTCAAAGTCAGAAAACTATAAAATTTATAAAAAATAAACTATTTAACATTTTCGAGTTCTGTCAATTGAAATACCTTTGAAAAATATAGTTTATCACTGGTGATGTTTTGAGATTTTTTTTTGTCAAAACCGTTTGTTATAACACACAATTTTTTGGGCAAAATTATATGTTCTTAATTTCACACAAAAATATTTTCACACTCAAATCATGATTTTTAAGGACTTCTCAAGTTGACAAAATGCAAAAATATCGACTCATCTATTTTTTACGATTTTTCAAAGTCGGTAAACTAGAAAATTCATAAAAACTAAACAATTTGAGATTTTCGAGCAAAGAGAGTTGAAACAGTTTTTAAATATCATGTCTTACAAATGGTAAAGTTTTGACATTGGCGTTTATAGAAAAAAGGGGGTTGGCAAGGCTTGGTATGCCTTGGCACCTCCAAATGTGTCAAATCATGTCAACTCTTGTTTTCCTTTAACTTTGTTTGTGAAAAAATTTCAACAATGTAAAAAATAATTTTTAAACCTTTTTCAACCGATTTTGCTCGAAAAGCTCAAGTCGCTTGTGAGTTATGATTTTTTAAAGTCAGAAAACTTAAGAAACTATAACTCACAAACGAGTCGGGCCTTTTGAGTAAAGTTAGGTAGTAAACATTTTTAAAATAATATTTTAGTACTGGTGAAGTTTTGACACAGATAAAATTGAAGAGAAAAGTGCAGTTCACAAGGAGACATCTCGAGGTGTCCGAAAAACTTCAAATAATGCTCATGCTAGCGAGGCTAATTAACAAATCCCATACTAGCAAGGCTAACTAAAGATGCCCATCCTAGTGAGGGTAACTAATAATGCATGCCCATGCTAGCGAGGTTAACAATGCTTAGGGCCATCCTAAGGAAGCACAAGATGCCCATGCAATTTTTCAAAAGTCAGAAAACTATAAAATTCAGTAAAAATAGGGTTCAAGATTTTCCAGTTCTTTTAATTAGACCACCTTTTAAAAATCATGTTTTCAAATGGTGAAGTTTTGAGAATTTTTTTTTTTGCCGAAACCATGGTTTTTGCCCAAAATCATGGGTTATAACACACGTTTTTTTTTAACCAAAATCGCATGTTATTATTTTCACACCAAACTCTTCTCACACTTAAATCATGATTTTTAAGGACTTTTCGAGTTGACAGCATGCAAAAATACCGACTTATTTATTTTTTATGATTTTTCAAATACTAAAACTAGAAAATTGATAAAAATAAAAATAAAAAACGATTCAAAATTTTTGAGCAAAGTCATTTAGAACACCTTTTAAAAATCATGTTTTACCAATAGTGAAGTTTTGGCACAGACAAAGTTAAAGGAAAAAGAGGGTTGGTAAGGTTTGACATGCTCTCACCTCCAAACTTGTCAAACCATGTCAATCTCTTTTTTTCTTTAATTTTGTCTGTGACAAAACGTCACAAATGTTAAAAAAAGATTTTTAAAACTTTTCCAATTGACTTTGCTTGAACAGCTCGAGTTGTTTGTGAGTTATGAATTTTTTCAACGTTTGAAAACTTAAAAAATCATAACTCACAAACAAGTCGGGTTTTTCAAGTAAAATCAGTTGACATACCTTTTAAAAATCATGTTTTACTAATGGTGAATTTTAACACTAGTAAAGTTGAAGGAAAAAGTGCATTTCATAAGGAAGCATCCCTAGGTACCCAAACAGTTCCAACATGTCCATGCTAGAGAGGTTAACGATGCCTATGCCCATGCTAAGAATGCCCACGATGCCCATATGATCTTTCAAAATTGAAAAACTTGAAAATTCAGAAAAATAATTGACGATTAGGGATTTTCGAGTTCTATATATTGGAACATCTTTTAAAAAATATGTTTTACCAATAGTGAAGTTTTTAGAAATTTTTATTTTGGCTAATGCGAGATATTTTTCATGGGTTTTATTATTTAATTATTTATTATAGGAAAAGTCTACTTAATTAAATAGCACATACCCTAAAAAAAAATCAAAGTCTACTTAATTATTTATTATAGGAAAAAGATAAGGATGAAGGTTTGAAGGAAAAATCTGGAAGGAGAATAATTAATTGCATTGTTAATTTTAGAGGGAAAAAAATAAGGTGAGATGAGGGAAGAGACATATGCTTCAATATATGATGAAAAATGGACTGAGGTATCCCAATGATACGTTTTTAAAAGTTTATATACCCCCCCCCCCCCCCCCCCGAGGTTTTTTTTATTTAAAAACCCCCCAATCAAAAAAGGGGGGCGGGGGCAATTGTTAAAAAACGGGGGGGGAGGTTTTGGAAGGTTTGACTTTTTTAGGGGTTAAAAAAAAAAAAAAATATGGGAATATTCCGTGTAACCGGAATTTCAATGTACCTTATTGATCACTTTTTAAAGTTGAGATATGTATGTCAAATAACTCATATGTCTTCATAATTAACGGATGGAAAATAGACGGAGGTATCCTGATGATGTGTTTTTGAAATTTTAGATACCTTATTAATCACTTTTGAATTGGGTATCTTTTTGTCCGGTGCATTAAAGTTTAGACCCTGATGGTGATAAAATCTCTAGATATAATTACAAAGAAGAATGAAATATATGATTGCATATATGTAATAACAACACAAAAAAGCGAAATTATAGGATGCATGTCCACTTCTTCATATGTATACAGTATACTCCATAGTCCATACGATATGTTGATATATGCATACAATTATAATTCAAGAAAAGTTCTACAAGATATTATATTGATCCGTTAAGTAGACTAATTCGATGTAAAGGTAGATTAATTTTATGCATTGGTAGACTGCTCGTCTTGATATCGAACTAGTCTACTTTCATATCAAGTTAGTTTACTTCTATATCGAGCTAACCTATTTAATGTATCGGTATATCAATTTACCATAGACAAACCCAAAATCCAAAGCTGAAAATGAATAAATTAACATCAGATATGCACAACAAGGTATGAAGGTAAATTCCTGAATGGCTTTTCTCTCTTTTCGCTCTACTCTCTCACACACTGGTGACACTGCACTTCATAATATATGACATGAATATTGATTATTGAATATGTATTGATATTACTCGTTGATTGAGGAGCAATAGCCAGCAATGGGGTGAATGGTTGTATTGGGATTTGCGATGAGAGTGGAATTTGCCATGTTGGTACCAGAATTCAGTTTTAATGATTAATTGTCATACAAGTTTAAGGCCTTAGGCCGAAATTATGGTTTACCTTGAGTAATTATTTATCATAGGTGTAGGAATCTTTTGCGTTTTTACTACATGTTAAGAGGATTATTATTATTTATTTATTTTTTGGTTTTGTGGGGGTCTAAAAAGACCCAGGCAAAGAAAATTTTTATATATTTTGAAATTTTAGAAAATCATTAAAAATAGTTTGGAAGTACGAAAAATTCTTGGAAAAATTCTCACTAGCCCGTTGTGACGTGTAGTTTATTCTCGAGTTCTCACATTGAAATTTTTTAGTGAAATAGTATTCAGAAAAAATCCCAACTATCCTTAATTATTGTCATAGGTAAGGAAAATTCTAGTGTATGTTAACGTATCTCATACGTACAATTACTATTTTTAGGATTTAATTACTCAAACGAGAACCTATTTACTCTAATGATGACCATATTTACCTTAACGATGGCTTTTTTGTAGTTACCACATGAGTTGTCAAAGTAGTAATATGTGTCCTCAAGTCGTAAAACATTATAATTACAACTTTTAGGACTTAATTACTCAAACGAGAACCTAATGTACTCTAATGAGGACCTTATTTACTCTAACAAGGACTTTATCTCCACATTATGTATGAGAAATGTTAACATACCATAGCCTTACTCCATAGGTAAATACAATTTTCTTTTATTGAGTGGTCAATATAATTTTATTAATCACTCAATAAAATTTCAAACTTTCAAAAATCATTAAAAATTGCTCGGGTCATAAATTATTTCGAAATTTTTTTAGGTCCTTAAATCGGAGTTACAACATGAAAAAAATAAATAAAATATTATCGAGTTTTATTAATATTATAGAGATTATGGATTTAATTCAATTATTTTTTAATTTTTTCTCGAAGTTCACAATTGTACTTTATGTGCATCATCCGTACATGAGAAATTGCCTCTGTGGCATTAGATTCAGTCTCTTACCTCATTGGAAGTCGAAGAGAAAAAAAAGAAAAGAAGCAGATATAAGCAAAACAAACAAAAAAACTTGAGAAAATATCATAAAACCCTTGAAAAATATCTCACATGGGCCACACGATCTTATTTAACTGTATTATTATGACAAATTGACGGAGGTATACCGATGATGTGTTTTTAAAAGTTCAAGTACTCTATCGATCATTTTTTAAAGTTAGGATGTCAAATAACTAATATGCCCTCGTAATTAAAGGTCAAGTAACGGAAAATAGACAGAGGTGTTCTGATGATGTATTTTTTGAATGTTCAGGTACTTTATTGATTATTTTTTAAAGTTAGGTAGCTTTATGTCCGCTACATCAAAGTTTAGACTCTGCTGCTGATAAGAACCATTTCATTAATCAGAAAAGCTATTCTTTTGGTAGATATATCTATACTATTATAATAAGAACAACACGTCGTTGATCAAAACAATTTTTTTTACCAAAATAACCCTCAAATATTAAATAATTATATATATATATATATTAAGGATAAAAGAGTCAAAACACAAATAAATAATTAATAAAAATAAAATAAAAAGATTGAACTCTATCTAACTTTTCACTTCTACAACTAATAACTACCCACTCTTCCACATCCATAGGATATGAACATTTTCTAGTATATATAAACTAAACTCTATATTTATATATTAGTTTTTCCATTTGAGCCAGTATTTGATTGAACAATCTTTGGACAATAAAGTTCGTCTCTTTGAGAGACTAAAGATACCCTGTAACCCTGAGTAGCAGGGCATTGTGTTCTAATTGAATGATTGATTTGCATGATTCTGCAATTTTCCTTTCCCATTTAATTCATTGAGCTAGCTGTAGCAATCAAGAAAAATGGACTAGGTTAGGCGCCATTTTATTATTTGAGATTGATTCAGAAAAGTCTGGTCCCTTTTATAGTTAGAAGTGGTCCTCAGCTGGAAAATCAATCTTGTTTGGGATATTTCCCTGTGTACTGCTTGTCTTTCCTAGTCTTTATGAAGTTTCATTCATTGACCAAAAAAAAAAAAGCTGGAACACTAATCTCTGAATATTTAGATGCAGATAGATTCAGCATCAAAGACTGGCCAATCTTCGAAAGCTTCCATTCATGGTTATCAACCTCCCGTTTTTTTTTCTTCTGTTCTTAGTGGTTGGAATACATGAAAGTAATTAAAGGTAACAATGACTTCACAGTAACTTAAAGAGAGATTATATCAAAGTAAAATCCACCACCAATATACTTGGTCCATGAAATCTCTAGCAGAGCATAAAAGGAAGAATCTCTAATCATCAAAAGAGAACTAGCTAGAGAAATTAAAGAAACTTATGCAAAGCCATAAAAATTGTTCTTTTATGTGGATAAGTAGATAGATGCATTAGTTGTCTTGGGTACCAAGCAATTGGAATCAATATCCTAGCTAGCTCTCACTTCATGAATATGATAGATCAGTGATGTCTGTTTTCTGCAAGTTGGACATGAATGGATTC
The DNA here is from genome assembly GCA_030142095.1 of Rubus idaeus. Classification (NCBI taxonomy): domain Eukaryota; kingdom Viridiplantae; phylum Streptophyta; class Magnoliopsida; order Rosales; family Rosaceae; genus Rubus; species Rubus idaeus. Next base: position 6,319,533 of record CM057966.1, read on the forward strand.
ATAACTACAAGATCATATATATCTAGCACCAAGGAAAAAAAAATACTCATGGATTTAGCTAGATAAGAAATTTGTGGTTTGAATTGATCATTTCAAAATTCAAAATGCATATATGGTTCTATTTCTTTTTTTTAAAGGATTATGAATTAAGTTAAGCGAGGATAATTGTAAATAATAAATACAATTTCAAAGATCCAAGTATGAATAGTTTGTTTCAGCAACTTAGCTAGATTTCCACAATGAGTGGGCTGAGGAATCAAAACCCTAGCCCAATTATGTGGTTTATAAAACCAAAAATAGATATAATTGCAGCACAGTCAATGTCTTCTAAATCCCGATTCAATGTCCACCTAGACCGTTCCATTGTTAAGATCATTAGAGGAATTCATATTCCTTTATTTCAAACTAGTGATGAATTTATTTGGGGCCCTTCTGTTAGCACTAAGTCAATATGAATCTCCATGCCGGCCAGGTGACACAGACTTGGCTAATAACTTGAATAAATTGTGGAAGCACAACCTTCCACCCAAAGTTAAAAATTTTGCTTGGCTCCTTCTAAGGGGCATATTAAAGACCAAAGCTAGACTTAATAGATTTAACGATTTCATTGATCCTATTTGTAGCATTTGTGAAAATGGTTTGGAAGTTATTAATCATCTCTTTTGCTCTTGTTCCTTTGCAAGAGAGATCTAAGAAATATTCCCTGACCATTCCTCAGTTAATTCAATTGATATTATTCAGTGGATTAAGTCCATTACATCTTCAATTCTCATGATCTTATTACGTTTCTAGAAAAATGTCTTCTAATCTTTTGGCAGATTTGGGAATCAAGAAACAATTGGATCTTCTGACAAATTCTCCTTCATCCGGTGAAAATCAGTCATTCTGCTATTGCAATTGGTGCTGCCTACTAGTCTCAAAACCCCAAAGACCTTATGAAGAAAGTCTTCTCCTCTCACTAACATCAAGTGGCATCTTCCCAGGCCCAATTTTTTTAAGCTTAACTTTTGATGGTTTCGTTGCTTTACATTATAATGCTGCAAGTGGTTTTGTGATACGTGATGAACTTGGCTCCCCTCTTTTGGCTGGTTCCAAAAATATTGATCATTCTTCTGTTCATGTTGCTTAAACTAGAGCTATAAGAGATGCTTTGTGTTCAGCCCTAGCCCGGATAAGAATTTTTCAAGAATTCAAGTGGAGGACGATTCCAAGCTAGTTATCGATTACATTAATAAGAAGTACGTGTTCGATTCCTTGACGTCTGAAGTCTATTATAAATGTCATTTTAAGCATTGCATCGAAATTTGAAGTTATCTCTTTTCAATGTATCTTCTAGGAAACAAATTTCACTGCGGATGCTGTCACTTCGATCGGCTACCGAATTTCCTCCTCACAAACGTGGATTAATGTCCTACATGCCTTCAACCATAATTCTTTTGGTTTAGTTGTCCTAGGGGGTTCAGGTTGTAGTTTTTTGTTTGTTGTTGTTTCCTTCTCTCATCGAAAAAAAATGTCTTCTAGCTCAATCCTCATCTAGATGTTTAATAGTGATAAGATGTTAAACGAATTGTCTAAAAAAATTAAAAAAATAACAACTAAGAAAACAAAACAAACTAACGTCCGAACTTCTTCAACCATTATCTATTTACGATTACAGGAGCGTTATGCAACACATGTGGAAAATATAGATGCTATTCGTGCAATTATTGTACGGATTTGGAAACCCAACATGCATTAATTGTTGGGACAGAAGTGAATGGAAAATCCAGCACAAGGCCATTCTCACAGCTCTTAAAAGTTTACAATAACATTGAGTTTGTTTCTCCACAGAAACCGCACCTTGAAAACCAATGAGTCCAAATTATATAATCCAATCTAAATAATATCACTCACCAAATTTTTATCAATGGCCCTTTTGAAAATGTTAGTGCATTGAGGTACTTGCTTTTGATCCTTCTTCTTTCTTGGTCGTCGTTTCAAATCATTGTGCTACTGGAGAGATATTTAGATCTGCAAGAAGCTTAGTAGAACTAGTGGAGAGGATAGACTTTGGGAGACATACAAATCAATCCATCATATTAAAATAATGGCTTAGATAGTACAGCTGGCTCTCTCAAAATGAAATTGACTTTGCTTGCACCCAACCAGGCACCATCATAATCTCATAGGACCAATAGCTCCACCAATATCTCAGTACCATGGGGTAGGGCAGTTGCCCATATAAAGCTAGTTTGCCAATCACCCAAATTCAAAGGATATAATCTTCACTGAACCTTATATTGATGAAACCATCTATGTCATGGGTCACAACTCACAATTGAATTATGCCATATATATCATTAACCAAGGAGATAGGGATCATTCATCTCATCAGGATATGTACTTTTTCTAATTTTTCTGGTTGGAATCTGGTGAGAGAATTGGTCATCACGTCTATAGTTACGTTTGAAACAGAGGATATATGCATCGATCAGAGGGACTTTATATCAATACATCAAGAGCGTAAATTGCAATATATCTTTGGCAATTGCATCTATCAATGAATCTGGACCAACCGGTAGTGTTCACATGCTCAGTAGAGTCAATGCTCTCAGTCATGCTCAGCTACCGTTGGATTTGGATTTAAATCCAACGGTGGAGAATGATGAAAAAAAAATATGTTTAACAACATCATCCAAAAAAAGAATACTGTGTTTCCGTAAAACAAAACGAGCTAAATTATGAGCAACATAATTAAATTGTCTTTATGATTAAACTGAACACCTTACACTGAATTAAAATAAACTTTAATATCTTCAATGGGGTTACCTTCAGCAGCTCAACGGTCTTCGAAATCAAATGTAAGGAGTTACTGCATGAAGACAGACAGCTGCTTCCACTATTAAAAGATCAATGCCAGAACCCACAACAAATAAATTTGAGACCGCTTCTAAAGGACTCAAAATTATTCTATTTGTAGTCTAAACTCTAAAGGTTTTTCTAAAGCTCAAATTCTCTAAAGAGGATTCAATCGGCATTAGGTTAACACATGAACACATGAGAAGTGTATTAATTTATTATCGGGCCGGCCCTGATTAATTTTATGTGTTTTTGTCATCTTAATTCTACTAGAACAAGGCAACAAATTCTTTTGCGAGAAGAATTTCCAAACTTCCTAGAAATGGTTCAGAACGAGAAAAATGTAAGTTGCCAAAAGCTGTCTGCCGACAATGGCGACTCGGTGAACAGTCGTCGACATTGTGTATTTGTGTTCTTCCTTTACGTATGATGCTAATTACCGGCCTCTTGATAGTGCAAACTTCCTTTTTCACTTCTCTTCGTGAGTTGACCCGAATGAAACTTGAACCAAATTTTAATTTATAAATAAGGGCATCTCCAACCTTAGGTACACGCATTGTTAAAAAAATCTCCGATTAGGTCCGATTAATCTCTGATTAATCCTTTAAAAGTACCATGTCGATTTAATTTTGTTTTTATCGGCTGGGTTAATCGGTCTTCAAAAAATCGGCCAAAATCGGCCAAAATCGGCCCAAATCGGGATTTTTTTTAAATATTCTTTAAATTTTTTTTTTTTAATTAAGTACTCGTTTTTTCTAATATTTTGAGCTTTGTTTCTTTCTTGTTTTCAATCATTCATTCATTTGTATGACTTTATAATTTTATATTTTGATATATCTTTCAATTTTGTATGTGGAAATATAAAATTAAAATGAAAATAAACAAAAAAACCGATTAATTCCCTAGGCGCTAATCCCCTGCCCACCGCTCGACTACCGATTAGTGATTTTTCGAACCTTGGGTACACATGTCATACCTCTAATAATTTGGCCGCCTTGATAGGTTTTTTGGCATCTTCAACCATAAAAAAATTGAAATAGCACCTCATTGTTGGAAATGGATGAAGGTGCCATATAAGACTTAAGGGTTGGAGATGCCCTAAGCGAACGTCACTACAGAATATACTGAACACCCTATAGATGCAACCTGAATTAAGTGGATAGTGTGCATTTTCTTTTGTTACGATAAAATGGATCGAACTCTTGACCTAATCTAATTATAACTCAATTCTTCATATTCTCTCACCATTTGAATGTGCTAACTCTAACGACTTAATAGTGTGCATACTTGAATTTACGCGTGTTATTTGATTTTACGCTTCTTTTTATTTGTTATTGACCCAAAAATAGGATCACATTCTAGATACTCCATAGAGAAATTTTTGAATTGTGATTTTGAAAATTAATATGAAGAATGTCAACAATCTCTTCTGTTTCCAAATTTCATGTATGCAAGAGTTGTGGTTATCATACATTAATAATTTCCACTGCTCTTGGCCTATATCGTGACTGTCTTCACTTCTCCACCCTCTCAATTTCACTATTCATTTCCATTAATTGAGCTTCTCAAGTCCAAATCGAGCCACATGGTATGGTCCATTTTACTTTTAAATTTGGAAAAATGTTATTCCCATAGAAATTTTGAGAAAGGAAATTGCTACAATTTAAACTTGCTTCACTAAATTAACGTGGCAAACGTTTTCTTGATTAAAAACCTTTTAAAAAATCCACATTCATAGGTATTATGAGCTACCTCTGGCCGATCTTGAGGAAGCTGATGCACGTATGAAAATTAACAAGCTAAATATGAACATACATGAGCAAATGATGAATAAAAAGGTACTCTGAATAACCTGAGGCCATCGATGAACTTGAAGCAGAGTCTTCTGCAACTGCTCTCTTTTCTTAAGCTTTCTATATGGGACTTGACTCTGTATAACTTGGTGTAGAGATAGTGAAAGGACTTATACATGCTATTTACGTAGGAGTAGTAATCACAATCTTCTTCCCATAAGAGTGACTGTGTTGTAACTCGATATATTACATTTCTTTAAAAATTCATATCTTTTCTTATCAGATCGATACATAGAGATAATATCTAAAGGTAAGAGTCCTAACAAAAATACATGCAAATTGCTTCTCATGTAAGTCTCAAAATATTGTTGTTGTTACTTAATTAAGTAAGCCCAAATATATTTTTACATTACCTGATCCTCATAAAATTAGAACTCTTAGAGGGGGCAAGGAGAAGATCTTGTTGAGCAGACCATGGTTTTTCAACTAAGCATTGGCGATGCTCAGTGAGTATATGGTGACGTGTCATCGAAAATCTGGCTTTCGCCGGATTCGGTGAATTGTACAAAATTGAGAAAAACTTTTTTACTATAGCACATGATTTCCTAAAAAAAAAAATCAAAGAAATTCTCAAGACCAGTTTACACGGGTATCCAGAAATATTTTAGAGTCTCAATGAAACCCTTCGCGAGACCTTACGAGCACCGGATGTGACTCTTTTTTATTTCGTCAAATTAAAACAAAATAAAAAGAAAGAAAAATATTATGGAGAATTTCGTCGCTACAAGTTGTTCAAAATATATAAAAAAATAACAATTTGAACAAATGTAAAAGGATTTTATTTTTCAGGCTATTGTGCTCAATGAATTAAAAAATGTAAAAAAAAACTTTGGCAACATATTAGCCGTCAAGAATTGGGTTTTCACATAATTCGGTGAATTGTGCCAAATTAAGAAAAACTTCCTTATTGACGCACATGATTTTCTTGGAAAAAATAAAACTCAATGAAATTCTCAACACCGGTTTGCACGGGTATCCATAAGTATTTTAGAGTCTCAATGAAATATTTTGCTAGACCTTATGAGCACAAGAAGTGATTCTTTTTTATTTCGGTTAAATTAAAAAAATATATATATATATTCAGGAACATTGTAGCGACGAACGTTTCGTCATTATAGGTTGTTCAAAAAAAAATTAATTTGAACAAATGTAAAAGGATTTTATTTTTAGGGCTCATGGACTCAATAAATTAATCAATGCAAAAAAAAAAAAACTTTGGCAATATAGTGGCCATCAAAAATATGGTTTTACCCAAATTTGGTGAATTGTGCCAAATTGAGGAAAACTTCTTTATTATAGTATATGATTTTTTTGGAAAAAAAATGTCAACGAATTCTCAAGTTTGGTTTGCACAAGTATCCAAAAGTATTTTAGAGTCTCAATGAAATCTCACGCAAGATATTACAAGCACCGGAAGCGATTTTTTTTTCAATTCATCAAATAAAAACAATTCAGGAACACCTACTTGTCGATGCTACAAGTTGTATAAAATAATTTTTTTTAATTTCATCGCTATACGTTGTTCAATTTTTTTTTATTTGAACAAATATAAAAATAATTTATTTTTGCGGCTCTTGGACTCAATAAATTAATCGATGCAAAATAACTTTGGTAACACATTGGCTATCGAGAATCGACTTTTAGCCAAATTCGGTGAATTGCGCAAATTTGAGGAAAACTTTCGTATTATAGCATATGATTTCCTTGAGAAAAAAAAAATTCAATGAAACCCTTTGCAAGACCTTACGAATATCGAAAGTGATTAGTTAGATTATTGTTGCAGACGGTTTGTGTTTTGAAAGGCGCAATATATTTTGTAATTCCTTGTCATTTCGCGTATGAGCCATAATTTTCCATAAACATTTGTGCCTCTCGCTAGCGATCTCATAATTCCAATCGATCGTATTTTCCATAAACATTTGTGCATGCCTCTACCTACATTTCATAATTCCTCGTCGTTTTGCATATGGGTAGCACAATGTGCTATGATCGATTATTATGTACTGGTCATAGCACAATGTAGAAACAGAAAGTACAGATCTTGGAACTTAAAAATAGAATAATTTGAATTCAACTAAAGGTTCACATGAAATGTGCTAAAGATCGATTCCCCTATGGAGGCGTCTCTCTCTCTCTCTCTCTCTCCCAAACCCTAGAGGTGGCAAGCTTGCTGCCGACATCTATGAGCCCGACTTTGATCACTACTCCTTCATTCTTGATCGCCCTATGCGATCTTGCTACAGGAGGAGGCCTCCCGCTTGCTTTTCCATCGAAGTGGCTCGCTGTTTTTTGGCGGTCGTCTCTCCTCGCTCTTTCTTGGCATTGTTTCTTGTTGGGTGGTGGTATTTGTTTGCGCTGATTTCCTTTGCTCGCTGGAATCTATGGGATCCGGGCCGCTGCGGACTTGTGGGGATTTTATCTCTGTTCTAGGATCGGTTTCTTGGCGTCTTTTGGATTTGTTGCTTGGCTTCGCTGGTGTTTTATGGCCTAGGTTTTCTTGGGGCTAGCTTAAGGTGGTTACTGGTGAGGTTGGTGGCGTGTGTTGCTATTGCTCTGGTCAGGTTCAGATCTTGGGTGTGGGAGCCGTTTTCAGTAGTGGCTTGAGGCGATGGTCTGTTTGTGCTCAGCGGCAATTGGGTGGCCTTAGCACTTGGGGTGTTTAGAACAATTTGGGTGTTTTGTCCTTTTGGTTGTCGTTTTTGGGCACACGTTTAATCCTTGTTGCTCGGCTTTTTCTCCTCTGTGTTTCGGGTTTGGTTAATCGCATCACACCAATTAGTTAATCTGAATTGGTTAATCGCATCACACCAATTGGTTGTCTTACAACAATAAAGCACAAAAACATCAAGCTGCAAAGATAAAAACTTCTACACATCTAGAAGGGGAAACACAATTACAAAAGTCGCTTAAGCACTCAATTGTGGTACAACTTCGTAATTGTTTTCTAAATGATTCAAAGTTTCTAACACTGTAAGCATGCCACTAACACATAAGACTATTAAACAGGAGCGTTTGTTAACCATAGTTGATTAACAAACGCTCCTGTTTTTATTCAGAATATCAAAACTTGCGATTGTAATTGATCGACTATTTAATTAATCTATTTATTTTTCTAAAAAAAAAAGGGTTCACAGGAAGAGAGTTTGTTGTTCTTCTTTTTTTAATAACTAACCCTATAGAAACTCTATAAAGTGAGTTTGCTCTCTTTTTCTTTTTCTTTTTTAAAGATAAATTTCATAAATGGTCACTCAATTATGACAATGTATACTTTCAAAAACATCACTTTGGTCACTCAACTTCAATATTGTCTTTCACTTTAGTCACTCATGCTTCAATATAGTCATTCACTTTGGTCACTCGACTTTAATACCTTTTTCACTTTATTGAGTGGTCAAAGTGAGAGACGGTATTGAAGTCGAGTGACCAAAGTAAAAGATGATATTGAAGTAGAGCGACCAAAATGATGTTTTTGAAAATACAATGACTAAAGTATCGAAATAAATTGTCATAATTAATGGACCATATATTTGTAAAATTTTACCTTTTTCTAATAACCTTATTACTTGCCGTTCGATCAGCCCATGCCTCTGTGTTTGAGGCGTGAAAACTTGGTTTATGTAATGAACTCTAGTTAGTGTTTAAGTAATGAACTAGTTAATGACACGTAGAAATCCAGCAAAGAGTTGGCATTGTTTTCTCTCAAATATAGGTTCATTGTCAAACCACGCCAAATATAGAAACCCAAAACGTACTACTCCATTCTCTAAGCATATATATATATATATATATATATATATATATATATACCACTATGCAAGACATGTAAAAAAATATAGTTTCTTTTTTCAACTACATTACAACATACAGACCGGTCTTAGTTTACCTTCAACAACTTGATAAGAAGTCTAATAATTGAAGAATTCGAGTTTTTTGTTTTTCTTGTGGATAAAGAAAATAGAGTTAATTATATCATGAGCCTAACACTTGAATTTGATGTTCCATTTCAGCCTTAGGAAAAGAAAAACTAACAAACTAACAAACAAACAAATAAACAAACATATGTTCATGATGTTAATATTTTCATTCTGGTGATGAAATTTATTTTATATAAGACATGACAATTAAGTCGGCACATAAATATATATCGTATATACACATATAGGTTATAGATAAGGGGTTAATTAGGACTTAGGAGGGGGAGACAGAAGCAAAGAAAGAGTTGGTGCTTGTAAGGAAAATTATTGTATACTAATATACAAGTTGGAGTAGTTTTGAGCCTAAAAGAATTGGAAACACACACTTTGCCCAACTCGGTCTCCCTCCCCCCAATCACCTAACCTCCCCGGCTTAATTAGTATATATGCTCCCAACATATATTAATATTGATGCTTCAAACCCAATATAAAATTCCCGAATTCAACCATATGATGTCATTTAGGCCTTCAATGTCTTGGTTCTAAATACCTATCCCAAAACCATTCATGTGGTAATGTCTCTAACCCCTAGTCTCTACATGCATTGTTACTAAGTACTTGACATGCATATGTCACCTAACTCTAGCTAATTCCAACAAATGGGTTTCCCCTTCTGACCTATGTGCCCTTGATTTGAAGAGCACAAAGCATCAAATAAGTAGGTATGGAATGAAGCATTTATTCAAACTGTTTCTTGAAAGACCCTTGATTCTAATCAATGGTTGTGCATAGAAATTAAGCTAGTAGGTAACTAGATAGATATGTTTGTTATATCAATCCCTTGTATATGAGCTAGTAGACTTGATGGATAGCATTAGATCTATTCTCGATCAATTGCTAGATGGAATCTCTTACTGCTAGTTGATATAAATATGAATGTATTCTTGAAAAAAAGTTTGATCTGCCATTGCACTAGGGGTTATATATTTTGACACCCATCTTTGCCATCTTATTCATATTCTCATAGAGACCAACAAGGTAGCTGTAGCTTGAAATGTTTCAAAATCTTGTTCTCTTTAGATGTCATCCATTTATTGGTCATTGTTGAATTAATTCTTTAAACATGAATGGATGGCGGGACTTAGATATGTTTTCTTGCAAATCCTACATGGTGCATATTCTTCAATTTTACTCTAGGGAACATGTATATATGTAAATTAGTCTTAACAATATTAAAGATTAGAGTAGTTGATCTTAAAGTAGGATTTCAAGTCACATATGCCAGCCTAAGTTGAGACAGGCTTCACCCAAAGTGTGAGAACATATTCCACACTGAATCTGATGACCTAAATATGGTAATGGCAGCTTAGGATTAACTTGAGCTAAAGGTTGGAAATCAGAGTACCTCTTTTACAAAGGAAGGCATGGAAACAAGTTTAAATTTTTTTTATATATAAAGAATATTACATGTCTTCTCCACTAAGGAGGTTCTTATATTATAAAGTACGAAGTTGGTCATATCAGATTATTTAAATGGATCTGAAAGTTGAGATAAAAACTCTGCACCTTATAAAATAATTATCTCTTTATATGAGAATAATTTAAGGATAATATATACATGATTGCTTGGTGCCTACTATTTTTTTTTTCATCGAAGAATAAAGCTTCATTGATAACTAGGGATTACACATCCAAGCTAGAAACTAAAATTTGTGCGATCTAAAGGTTTTAATGAGGCACATCTCTTGTGGTTAGTTCTTCCAAGCACTTACATCTCATAGTGTTTCGGTCTATATCATTTGGCAACACAATTTTCTCCTAAACTTCGATTTTTGTCTCAAATTGGGTTTTTCCAAACTTAAGGTTTTGTGTGTTGGCATCAGCGAATGAATTTTTATTTTCGATTCTACCTAACTATACCTAGCACAATGCTTGAAGATGAAGGAGTACAAATGATGCAAAGTCAGTTTTTGGACATTCAAGAGGGAGTGTTGTAGGACACATTGTGGGGTGGCTGTCCTATAAACTAAAGTCTGTACTAACATGATACAAGATATGGACTACATACACTGTGCAAGACCTTTGGTAGTTCTTTCTATTTACTCCATAAGAGTTACACTACTTATGAGATGACATAAATGTATAGTTAGTAAGTTAGTGATGTTAGTGGAGAAACCAAAAGGTTTCTCACCATTATTGTATATCATGAATACACTTCAACCTCTCCACTATATAAAGAGGTTGAGACATCACCATTTGACACACTAATTGATCAATATCAATCGATTCATTCTACACTTCACTCTCTTGTTTTTCTCTCTTTTCATGCTGAGTTAATAGGTGACTTATAACACGTTATCAGCACGCTCCAAAATTGAAGAACAAGGAGGAAGAACGACAAACATCTTTACCAAGTTCGAAGGAAGCAACTCAAATTCGTTAGTGATTTTTTTTATCTTGACTCGTGGAACCCTAATTTTTTTTTAGATGCACTTTTCAAATAAGTTACGTTTTTTTTACTATTTTCAATCCTTGAAAAATAGTGAACCATAATCATTGAGCATGAACCCTATTTAATTTAGGACAAGAGAAATTGTAATTTGGATTGCATATGCTTTATTATTTTGTTAATTACTTGATCACTAAATCAAAAATAAAAGCATGCAAAATGGTACAATGGCACATATATGTTTACATTAACTCACGAGAGGCTATGAATCTTCCACGACTAGGCTCACCCAGTTTGATGCGATGTCTACCCAAGGTTCGGAGAATACTGACACTATTCTGAATGAGATTCGATACTAAGAGAGCCTCGCTCCACCAAAAACCTCACCCTACCTTACCTGGTCGCATTTAATTGGAGCTACCGAAAGGGCCGGGTTGAGTAAATAACTTTTCATTCTAGAATTGATTATTTTCTCGCAATTATGTGGTAGAAATTATATGTATATTTGCCAAATGATGACCGGAAGATTTCATCTATATCGACCTGTCGATTTCGATATAAATCTATGAGAATTTTAATTCTCACAAAACCATGATTACATGTTTCGAACTAGAAGGTTTTCGAAGTTGAACTTAATTATGTTCACATGTCTAATCCGTAAACATTATCATGAACATATAAACCAGTCGATTGATATAATACAAAAATCAAGTTTCGCCCGTCGTAGAAATAATTTCGATCAAACTTGACTTTCTGCTCTTGGACGTACACTAATCCAGAGGCTAATGCTGCTCGTGGATATCGTCCACGACTTGAAAACTGAGACATGGGCCAGTTGTCCCGCGAACCTCAAACCAGCCTCGAGCCTTGTGCTCGTCCAGCCAGGCGAGGTTTGGACTCTCAAACTGTGGACCTTTGGGCCCATGAAATTTGAGACAGCCTCGAGAAAGTAACAATAACAGGGTTGGTCGTCCCTAAGCAAGAGTTAAAGCTCCCGAGACAAATCTATGTTATCGTTGTGGTTGTACATATCATTGGCAATGCAATAAGCCCAAAACTAATGTGGTCGAAATTACTTTAGAGGCAACTCTTGAGACAACCGACTTTGTCAGTGAAATGGATTTGGATTAGTTTTTCAATTTTCATGATAATAATTGGGCCTAAGTGTAACCCATCTACATAAATGTTTACGCTTTCTTTTGGAATATAGTTTTGTTTATGAATCATGTTTCAACGTTTCTCGAAATGATTTAAAATATTTCTGAGCAAATTCTTTTGACATTGTGACCGACTTTAAATTATTCTACTATTAGGCACGACTTGTGGGGAAATTGATTGTCTAGCCGATAGTGGTACCACTCATACTATCTTACGAGATCAAAAGTATTTCATCAACTTCACGCCTAAAATAACCTCAATGACAACGATTTTGGGCCCGTCGACCCTAATCGAAGGCTTTGGCAAAGCCCAATTCACGTTGTCTAATGGTACTCCTATGGCCATATCTGAGGCTTTATACTCTCCGAGGTCTAGTCGCACCTTACTGAGTTTTAAGGACATTCGAGAAAAAGAATATCATGTTGAAACCGCTCATGAAAATGGTGTGGATTTCCTTTACATGACCTCCACTAAATACGACAAAAAACGTATTTTGGAGAAATTGAGATGTCTTTCAAGTGGTCTTTATGTTACCCCTATACACTTGATTGAAAATTACCTTATCATTCGCCGGGCGCCGATTGATAAGAGCACTTATATGTTATGGCATGACCGTCTGGGACATCCGGGTCATAATACGATGATTAGAACTACGAATGCATCACACGGGCATCCTCTTGGAGGAACGAACTTCGTGATTAATCCGAAAAATTCATGTCAAGCTTGCTATATTGAAATGACAAATCTCAAACCAATTCGTGTAAAGCCTACCAAACTAGTTTCGTAACTCCCTTGCGAAAATTCAAGGTGATATAGTGGACCTATCCAACCAGCTTGCGGACCATATAAATATTTCATAGTACTGGTTGATGCATCGACAAGATGGTCACAAGTTTATTTATTGTCCACAAGAAAAGCTGTTTTTGCTAAACTCTCGCCTAAAAAGCTCACCACTCGGATTATCATATAAAGTCCAGAAGACTTGATAATGTCGGAGAATTTACATTAAACTTTTCCTAGGATTATTGCATTTCCCTGGGGATTAAAATTGAACATTTGGTTTCTCATGTTCACACCCAGAATGGTCTCGTAATAGTGTTCATTACGTGATCGCATGAACCTTGGTAATGCACACCAAGCTTCCAATTTCTACGTGGGGCTATGAAATCTTGCATGTAACCATGTTGGTTCGATTGAGGCACACTGCTTCCCAATCTTATTCCGCGTCACAGCTGGTGACTGGGTACAAACCTGACGTTTGGTACTTATGCGTATTTGGGTATGCGGTTTACGTGCCAATTGTGTCGTCACAACGTACAAATGAGTCCTCATCCACTACACGCTTTTAAGAGCCCTTGACTGGCCGATATCTTAACTGCATTTGTGGATTGTCACTTTGATGAGATTGTCTTCCCTTCGTTAGGGGGAGATTCGCACGTTAACATTGATAAGGAACGACGTGAATTAACATGGCATGTACCCACTCAATCTCATCTTGATCCCCCATTTTCACACAATGATAAAGAAGTGCAGAGAATCCTAAGTCTACAAAATGTTGCTAATCAATTGTTAGACGCATTTAATGACTTAGCTAAAGTAACGAGATCACATATACCTGCTGCAAACATGCCTGCAAGGATAGACGTCCTAGTAAGACGCAAAGTCATCCTTGAAGGATGCAACGTCCCAATAGGACGTGTCATCCTAGATGGACGACGTATGGCTTGGCGGCTAACAAGTCATATGTCCCTCTTTGAAGCGAGGTGAATGACTAGGTTCGAAGGATTCTTATCCTCAGAAGAGGGTAAATTTGGCACAAATAAATCCTCTTGATATCGTGATCTCATCCGATCTATCTCATGAGATAATCCAGGTTATGGGTCAGTCCTAGAAGAGACGATGTTGGGGACGCTCCAACAACTGAACCCATTTATGAGAATAGAGAAATCTCGATAATGCATGCTTATGTGACATATGGAATCGAAATGAGATTATCATCGATGATATAATTAGCGATAAAATCGAACCTTACTCAGTTGATGATTTACAACGTAGAGACGACTGACCAAAACAGGAAAGAAGCAATCTAGGTCAATTTGGATTCCTAAGCGAAACGAAGTGTGTTTGAACCAGTCACTCTAACACCGCCCAATGTTAAATCAGTTGGTCATAAATGGGTTTTCGTAAGGAATCGTGATGGGAATAATGAGACTGTTCTCGCCTAGTGGCGCAAGGCTTCTCTCAACGCCTTGGAATTGACTACGAAAAGACTTATTCTCTCGTAATGGACGTTATAACGTTTCACTACTTAATCAATTTAGTAGTTTTCGAAAAATTGAATATGCAGCTCGATCATGGATGTGGTCATAGCTTATCTCTATGGGGATCTAGACACATAGATATATATTAAAGTCCTTGACGGACTTGAGTTGGCCGAATCAAGTAGTTCCCGACCATGGAACACGTTCTCGATTAAACTGAGACGTTCACTATATGGATTAAAACAATCTGGACGGATGCTATATAACCGTCTAAGTGAATACTTGATCGGCTTGCGATACGTGAACAACGAACTATGCCCTTGCGTGTTTATTAAGAAATCCGCTTTAGGATATGTTATTGTCGCAGTCTTTGTAGATGATGAATCTCATAGGAACCTCGAAAGAGTTTATTGAAACTGCTGAACTCCTGAAGAAAGAATTCGAGATGAAGGGTCTTGGGAAGACACGATATTGTCTCGGCCAGCAGATCGAGCACCCCAAAGATGGAATCCTAGTACATCAGTCAAACTACACCCACAAGGTGTTGAGACGATTTAGTCATCATGACGTTAAGTCGTCACCTACTCCCATGATCATTCGAACTCTAGACATTAGCAAAGACTCATTCCATCCTAAGGGAGACGATAACGAGATATTGAGCCCTGAGTGTTCATATCTGGGTGCAATAGGCACATTATTGTACTTGGCCCAATGTACTAGATCAGACATCTTGTTTGCTGTGAATTGCTTAGCCCGATACAACACCACGCCAACATGCCGCTACTAGAATGGCATCAAAGACATTTTCTGCTACCTTAAAGGTACAATGGATCTAAGCTTGTTCTATCCCTACGCGTCATCGAGTGAATCTATTCCCCTTGGCACTCGAAATAACACAACCCTTGTTGGTTACATCGATGCTAGTTACTTATCAGAAGTGCATAAGTGACGTTTTCAATCCGGTAATGTCTTTACCATTGAGAATACAGCGATATCTTGGAGGTCTCGAAAACAGACCTTAGTAGCTACTTCAATAAACCACTCTGAACTACTTGCTCTTTACAAGGCGATTAGAGTGTGTATGTCTTCGAGCATTTATTGGCCATATACGAAGTACTTGTGCGCTACCTCATAATCCTGATTAACCAGTTGTCATCCATGAGAACAACACTGTTGTGATTGATCAAGCGAAGCATGGTTACATCAAGGGAGACGATACTAAGCACATCTCGCCGAATCTCTTCTTTACTCATCAACAACAAGAGCACTAGAAGATCGAAGTGAAGCACATTGGTTCAGAGAGTAAACCACGCTGACTTATTCACAAAGTCACTACCAAAGTATTCATTTCATAAACACGTTAAAGCAATCGATCTCAGGAAGCTATTCGAGCTACCTTAGAGTAACGATTCATGCCTAAGTCGAAAATATGCACCCATTCGTGTGCATGTGAGGGGGAACATCCTGTCGAATGCTCGTATTTGATCGGCGCTTGGCTAGTGTACTCTTTTTGTCCTTAGACCAAAGGTTCTCCCACTAGGTTTACCTTGACAAGGTTTTTTAACGGGACACCATCCCAGCCACCGTCTAGCTGTCAAATCATTGACATTGACCTTCACTAAGGATTACCGAAATCAGGGGAAATATCCAGTCGTATATTTCTAACCACCGTGTACTCTTTTTCCTTCGACCAGAGGTTTGTCCCACTGGGTTTACTCTGGCAAGGTTTTAATGAGGCACATCTCTTGTGGTTAGTTCTTCCAAGCATTTACATCTCATAGTGCTTCGGTCTATATCATTTGGCAACACAATTTTCTCCTAAACTCCGATTTTTGTCCCACATTGGGTTTTTCCAAACTTAAGGTTTTGTGTGTTGCCATCAGCGAATGAATTTTTATTTTCGACTCTACCTAACTATACCTAGCACAATGCTTGAAGATGAAGGAGTACAAATACAGCAAAGTCAGTTTTTGGACATCCAAGGGGGAGTGTTGTAGGACACATTGTGGGGTGGCTGTCCTATAAACTAAAGTCTGTACAAACATGATACAAGATGTGGACTACATACATTGTAATACCCCGAACTTTCATATTTAATTTCTTGAATATTCTTGAAATTAAGTAAAGGTTGGATATTAGTTTTCTTAACTAATTTGTGAAGCGGAAATATTTTGGAACAAATATTTACTCGAAATGTTTTATTTTCGAGGGGGTCAAAAGTTGACTTTCTTATCCGTTGATTTTCTCTGATAACTTCCTTCATGAAAGTCGTAGAACTACTCGATACGAGTTCGTAGACATGTGGCATGTTAAATTCTGAGATCATATGAAAAAGTTATGGTCAGCGGAAGTTTTACCTATTTTTTTGAAGGTATTCCGGCCAAGTTGCATTTTCCTTAGAAATTGCATTAATCTGTTCATTATTTGAGAATGTGGTCTTCTAATGATTTTTAGTAGACATCTTAAGGAAACTCTCAGAGTTGGAATCACCCGAAAGTCATATTTCTAGATTTAATTATGATTTTTACAATACATATAGGGCACAAGAAGAAAGGGATTTAAGTTTGTGATGCAAGCATGTTATAATATCCTGAACCTAGGATTAATTATGAACGAATTGAATTCCTTGCTAGAAAATTTAGGAATGCATTTCATGCTTGTGTATTAGTATTTATTATATAGGTCTATATATGTGTAAATATATATATATATATATAAGTTTATATGTGTATACATACGTATATGAAGTAATGTTTGAGTATAGGCCTCCATGTTTGAATAGATAGAAAATTAAATTATTACAAATCATCTTCAAATAATTCATTTGAGATCAGATTCCTTGACTTAGAGTCAAGTAATATCTTACTCTTGATTTTAAAATAATAAAATTAGGAAGATAGGAGAAAAAATGGTTATTTTCTCATTGTTTTATTACATCTCTATTATTTCTTCTTGACCCTTACTAACTAGTAAGAGTCATTTATGTGCCTATAAATAGAATGGTGTAACAATAGAATTCTTTGCTAATTTACTTCTCTCTTGCTCCTCTCTATCACTTCTTACTTCAGCCTCCCCATTAGTATAGAAATTTCATCTAGAAAGGCTTTAAAACTAGAGCAATCTTTAGTTAAAATTTCTTTGCTCAAGAACTAATGATCTTTCAATTGTGAAGCTATTCCAATCTTCCAACCAACTTTTCAAGTAAGTACAGAATACATCCTTATAGTCTTTTATCTTTAAGTTTATCAAAGTGCACAAGCAAGAAGAAAATAGAAAGGGATAAGTTTTATAGAAAACTTAAATCCTGTTTTCTAAAGTTATTCCGGCAGTCAACTTGTGAACCTTTAAACATATACTTCGGCTCAATTTATCATCTTGACTTCTTCATCAAAGTTGTTCCATATTGTTTCTAGTATTCTATATCCAAATTTAGTACTCATCCAACGGGTAAAACTTTCTAAATCTAAGTATTTATCCAGTATGCTCACTGAAAAACCTCTTTGTTGTTCATAACTTCATGTGGTCATATCTCACTCATCTCTTAACCAAATTTTGTGATCTTTATATCAAAACGAAGCTTAGAACCTGAAATTTTAATCTGGAGAATATAATAATTAGTAGCCAAGTTTACAGTACGTAACAATTTAAGTTAAATGGTTAAAAACAGAGCATATATAATTATGGACTGTTTTGGACATTCTTCATTTATGGACTTGGACATCTTGGATATGTTGACTTGGACTATACCATTTGATTCCTTATGAAAATTCCTTTGAAATGGTGTACTCACTTGATTATTTTGGACTTGTGATGGACAATATAACCAAATTTGAAGTTTGATGATTCTAATAGAAGAATCATTGATGAACTTGCATGGACTTGGACTAAAGACTAAAAATATTAATAATAACCTGAATTCTTATATCATAACTAATTTATTTAATACTTGTCTTTTATTTATAGCTATACATGTTATTATATTTATACATGCTATTATATTCTATTGTTATACTTATGTTTTATATTTATATACATACATATATATTGTTCTACATAAGTTTATGATTATTTGCTATAAATTATATTCTTATTAAATTACTTGTGTTTTACATATGTTTATCTTGAATTACATATGTTTCTACTTATTATTGTAATACATATGTTTATACTTATTTACTAAAGAATATGATCTTGCTTAATACATAATAAGTTCAATTACTTATGTTTTATGTTTATGAACATATGTATATCTTGTTTTACATATGCTTCTCTTTTGTATGTATTTTACTTGCACATGATTATCTATTAATCTCATTTTGGTGCATGATTTTATTTATTAAAGTGAACATATCAACTTAGTATTATACATGTATATATATATATTAACATGTATGGAAGAATATATTATTAGGAGTGAAATAATGGTTGGTTATTTTGTATAAAACTTTGTTATAGACTTATAAGTTAGTCTATAAGTTTTGTTATAGACTTTTAATTTAGTCTCTAACTCTATATTATTAAATAGAAGTTTTTGTATTGGAGATTTTTGTACCAAGAAAATAGTACTACTTGGTCTAAGTGAAATACTGGAATCACAAGGGTTTATTTTGGTGAAAAGCTATGGGCTCATGTCCCTCAGATAGTGCACTATTATACCTCTAGGGAACGAGAAATCGACCCTCGGGTGTACATGCTTGGGTATTTCGGACCCCGGTATGCTGCGGCTTATCCTGTTACATTACAGGATTTATTTTTGTGTGAGACCAGTAAATCTATAAATTCACTTGATTTGGGGTTTTCTCTAACTCTTATTATTTGATTTGTGAACTTCGATGGTAACATGCTAAGTTGCGTATATTGTTTGGCATGGAGATAATCAATACATATTTGTAATATGCTAAGGTGCATATAGTGTTTGAGATAACTAATATCTACTTGTGATATATTGATATTATATTATGTCGATTGAACATATTTAATTTTAGGTTATATCAATGCTGCAATGTTAGTCGATTACTTTTGAGACTGAATTATTTGGGTTAAAAACGTTCTTGATATATGTGGATTATATTCACTATATTTGGTATGAAGCAACGTAAAATATTCTTAGTATATTTTTGATTGGTTGTTTAGTTTTGATATCTTATAAGATACATTAATATAAGAATGTAAGCTGTACTTATTGGGCCTGTGTTGCTCATGATGCTACACCTTCTTGTTTTCAGGTTACGATGCTTGGGGGAAAAACGGGATGAATAGATAAACGAATATTTTCCTACTATGTTTTAATTATTTCATTCGCATCATAAATTCGGGAACCATATTTCAATATAATATTGGTCTCGGATTTAGGGGCGTGACATACATTGTGCAAGACTTTAGATATTTCTTTCTATTTACTCCATAAGAGTTATATTACTTATGAGAGGACATAAATGTATAGTTAGTGGGTTAGTGATGTTAGTGGAGAAACCAAAAGGTTTCTTACCATTATTGTATACCATGAATACACTTCAACCTCTCCACTATATAAAGAGGTTGAGGCATCACCATTTGACACATCAATTGATCAATATCAATCGATTCATTCTACACTTCGCTCTTTTGTTTTTCTCTCTTTTCATCTTGAGTTAATAGGCGACTCACAACAGAAATTTTTTTTTTTTATAAATAGCTTTGCTAGGATTTTGAGGGGGAATATAGTGTAGGCTAATCCGTTAGGGTTTCGTCCTCGAGCATTAACGCATGTGAGGAGCGTCGCTAGTGCTTCCTTGAGAGACCTAGCTAGCACCAAGCTATTCTCGTCTTTTCTCTTGTAGCGGCGGTGGCTGGCCTAGATGTTGTTTGAGTTGGGCCGGGTTACCAATGGAGTCGATCGCTGCATGGTGACGATGGAGGATTAGGGAGTGGTTGGAGCGGCGTGGCATGGAAAGTGATTGCTCTTCCTGTTTCTGACATTTTCTATGTAATCTTAGAATTTAGGATTATTATATGTAATTTTATAATAATTTGGGCTAAAAATACATATATGGTAAAGCAATAAATCTTTGAGTGGTATGAGTTGGCCAATGGTTTATGGCAAAGCGGATCCACTCCGACATGGAACTTGTCTGTACTGCTGTCTTAATTTTGATACGCTAGCAGCTGGAAATGGCTTGCATGTGTTTGACCATCATTTTACGCTTTGACTCATCCACGCATGCATGCAACTATTATATCTTTTGGGAAAAGCAAAGGCCGTTCATCTCCATATGACGTCTCTCTTCTTATCCTCCATCAGGTGCACTTCGATCATCTTCAACTAACTTCTCCTGTCAAGGGAAGGAAGGGAAGGTGCATAAGTTTGAGCTTTTTAGAACCCGATTGGTCGCTCTATAGTCTATACCTATTGAGGATTGAAAGATCTCACATCAGACAAGTGACAAAAGAAAATATTACTTATAAATAAGTGATTTACTCTCAATTGTACCGATATTTTTTGTGATAAAACTCAACACCTAATATATGATTAAATTAGAACAATATCGATATAATAGTGGGTCATCAGTCACGCTTATCGCTATTTAACAATACCTAATTAGCTACCTCTCTTGAGGATATCATTGTAACTTTCTCAAAATGTAAATTTGAGAATTACAAACTCCCACCAACCCTATTGCATTTATTCTTTTTTTTTTTTTTTGATCAAGCCTATTGCATTTATTCTTATATGGGTGTGTTGCGCATTTTCTCCAACAGTACGTACGTGTTTAATGAAAAATCAAGACCAAAAGTATGACGGCTACATGCACCATACCCAATTAATAGTCATATATTATCGTTTATATTTCATGTATCCTAGTCATATATATCAGGCTTAGGTTTTTTAATTACAATATACTAGAATTTATGTTACACTAATAGATCTTGAGCTGAATATTGCTATGACCTATGATGACCTTCAAAAGAACGGTGCACGTGGGTATTTGCTAGCAACGAGAGAGAGAGACTGTGCTGGTGGTGGAGGAAGGATAGGTGGCTGCTGCCATGTCGTGCGGAAAGTGTTTTTTTTTTCTTCTTAGTATTTTTTTTTTATTTAGTATTTTTACTTGGAAAAGTTTACAAATTTTCATTCAACTATGACAATTTCGACATTAATAACTTAAAGTGAAAAAGACATTGAAGTCGAGTGAGAAACAATATTGAAGTTGAGTGGCCAATGTGATTTTTTTGAAAGTATAGTGACAAAAGTGTAAAAATTGTCATAGTTGAATTTTGTAAAATTTATCCATTTTTATTTTTATTTTATTTTCTCTCTTTTTTTTTAATAAATAAGAAAAAAAATTAGTACTTAAAGTTTGTGTTATGAATTACACCATATTGCAATTTCGTAATTTTATTTTCAATTTTGTTAACTTTGCTTTCTAAATTTACCAACTTTTACGCGATTTAAAGTAGATTGTCAACATTTTTTTTGTTAAAGAAAATACGACAATCTATATTAATAATAAAATAGAGTACAAGAGATATATGTAAAAAAAATACACCGAAATTAAAAATAAGAACACTATATGATTTTTGTTTTTTTAGAAGAAGAAAATTTATTAATAAACGAACAGATTACAATGCAACGGAATGACCGGTTGTGACCACAATACCACGACACACATTCCTATCAAGAACTATAGTTACGGTTTTGTCACAATCAATGACATCCATGAGCCAAACAGGCCCAAACCCTAACCAAATTTTACTCCTACAGGCTACCAATTAAGGAGAATCTCGGAAGTCTCGATAACACCGCGTAACCAACTGCCAGAATGACAAAAGCCATATTCAACACCATGCTCCAATCGTACCAGACCACGTGCAAGGATCGCTTGTCAGCAAATTGACGACAACAACATACCGATATTGAAACGATTAGTTCCCAAGAGAAACACCATAACCATGGCACCACCTTCAAACCTAACCCTAGCTCAAGCGAGTAGGGACTTATTAAACCTAACCAACAAATTAAACCAAAAAACAAAACCCTAATAAAGCATAATGAGAAGTCGCCACAAATCTCTACCCTTCCCTAAGCTGCTAACCCCAGAATAACCAACAGCCACTGACCCCTTTGACATGGCCACTTGATCGATAATCAACTTAACGTCGTTGACTGACCATCCAATTATCCCATACATCACGCCATACCCACAGTCCAAGCTCAGATCCCAAGCCCATAGTGCCACCAGCCACCGCCCTCCTCCAAAAGTCCAAATGAACTTCCAGACTCCGCCAAACCACCTCCCAAGACCACTGCTGCACAAACACCACCAACCTAGAATCCTTAACCTCCTCTCATATTAATGTATCTCATCATTCTTAAACCAATCCACGGTGTTCCACCAGTCACCACCGTCCCGTCGAAAAGGATTAGACCCATCCAAATTCAACCGCCCATCCGACCTCGAAGCAAAAAGCCTTAGATCTGAGAACTGAGAGATCCTACCTGCAGCAGGAAACCACCATTGAACAACCCGCCTCCAACCCAAACCCAACCGCCTCAAGCCAACAAATGAAACCGCCAGGGCTACTATCGAAAAGAATAATCAAACAGCCTCAGGAAAGACGAGTCTTGCATCGCATCTCCGATCCCAACAAACCAAGAGAAAAACCAAATACAAGGCACGTCAGGCCGCATAATTTACACGCAAACAAGGCATGGCGCCGTTGTTGACGAGCGAGGGCCGCCTGACAAGCCACAGCCGACCTTCTGTGAAAACCAAACCCTAGCACGTGAGGCGTGTTCTCTAGAAATATACTAGAGAAATTAAAAATATTAACATGGCCAACAATATAAGATATTAAGATGCAACTAGACATTGAAAAAAAAAATCTAAGAAGGAAATAATTGTTGTACTCCATCAACAATTTTGTTAATTGTTGACTTAGAGGGCTCACATGCAAATTAAGAATTTCTTAACTGCCTAGCTAGAAACCGAAAACTGCATTGGAAGCTATTTGTATGTCCACCCTTTAATTGTGCATTTACCTAGTGATGAGGGCAAAAGATCTAGCTAAGTAACTAAAAAGAACAATCCACATTCGCTACATTTTAGAGGTTTTTTTTTTTGCCGAGAAATAATCTGTATTGATATGAAAACAACAAAGAGTACAAAGAATATAATTAAGTACAAACAACCTAAGGTGTAAACCACGACAAAAGAAATAACCTCCTAATTAGACCTGCTGCTTGCAACAATTAATCACAAAAAAACTTATAAACCAGCTAGAAGAAGTGGACTAATGTCTCACTTCTTCTCAATTCTTATTAAAGTAATATAATTACGAGCAACCTAGGGCGAAAGTCATGACAAAAGCAGTAACCTACTACTTAGGCCTGTTGCCTGTAACAATCATAAAAGACTTATAAACCAACCAGAAGAAATGGATTAAGGTCTTCCCTTCTTCTTAATCTTAAACTAATGGTGGCCTCCTTAAAATCTTGTTCGGATAAAACCCAATGGGACAAAACTTTGAACCGAGGAAACAGTACCACCGACAACTCAAAACACCTGACAATAGTAAATAGTAAATTGATTACTTCATGAAGCAGTTCGTCGAAATTGAAATTATATAATAAAAAACACTAAATAGTAATTTTCCTGCTCAACTCAAATTAGAATTAGATTACTTTATAAAATTAACAGTTCAAATCATGAAATTACTTAACCGAATGTATACAAATGAGAGAAAATTTGGATGCATGCATCCGACCGGTCGGTAAGCATGCATTAGTCTAGGTTTGTAACGGTCACTTCAAATCATTCGTTGCCATCAATAAGCCTATGATTGTTAAATTCTAACCACGTGATCTCTCGGAGTCATCGATGAATGAATGCTTGATCAAGTCATAGAACTATACAAAACAATAGTTTGTGTCGTATTAAATACTTACTGGCCCTCAATATATATAACAGAAACCATTTTTCGATCTACAGTTTCAAACACAATGTACGTAGACTCATAATCTGGAGTACCACGAGAACCCATTCCGTTTCCAAGTAACTCAGCATGCATTTTCTTGAAGAGTCTTGGCATATAATTCCTATCACATGACCCCAAAAACCCCCAATATACTAGTATTACAAGAACAAATTAAATTCCTCTCTCAATATATACATGCATGGATCTGGGGTGTACACTAGCTTAGATTGAAAGCCACGCATTAAAGAGAGAGAAGGATGCCCATAGTGGCATAGTATTCTCCATATCTTCAGCATATATCAGTATCTATATGTATATATTTCTTCAGTGTATGTATGATTAGAAGTTAATAATTGTGTGTGAGAGGAATGGAGCTCAGCTACGTACTGGATGATGCAGATACAATCATAAAAGAGAGTAGTGATGTATATATAATAA
The DNA here is from genome assembly GCA_030142095.1 of Rubus idaeus. NCBI lineage: Eukaryota > Viridiplantae > Streptophyta > Magnoliopsida > Rosales > Rosaceae > Rubus > Rubus idaeus. Next base: position 6,344,398 of record CM057966.1, read on the forward strand.
TTGTGTGGGACTGAGGAGGGCCTGTGAGAACTAGGATTCCCAATACATAGGATCTGATGCTATCTTTCATTGCCTCCTCACCCATCTCTCCCCTGGCTCACTCCCTCCATTTTTCTATCATTTTCAGTTTATCCATTAAAGTAGATAAGATAAGAGCTAGAATTCATTCAGCTTCAGTCAATTTTATAATTACAACGCCTTAATTTCATTTGAATTTCACTAGAACTGCAGATTCTCTGTATTATATTTTGGACGGAAATGGAAAGAGCTACATGATCGAGGTGACAAATGGGATCTCGACAGTTGGACCAACAATTGTGTAAGCAGCTTATTTGTTGCTTCTTGGCCATGTCCATTTGGGCAAACCCTAGCCAGTATCAGTAATATGTAACTGATTTATATATGAGCAAATAAAACAACTGTATATCAAATACAAATTGTTGTTTGAAATTGAGATATATACGGTCAATATTACAAATTTAGGGTTGAGTATTACAATTGTATAGATTTTAGAACTTGGAGCTAAAATATGGTGTACGGTTTTGTTTGGTCGGAAGTTGATTCCTCCTTTGTGCTTGATTTTATCCGGTCTCATTTGTCATTTTCTTGGCAACTTCGCATATTGTGGAAGAATTGTCTTCACAAGGTTTTGATAATGCAATTCCGCTCTTTTCATATATATAGGGAAGATAATTAAGTCGCCGATGCGCTTGCCAACTTTGGCCTCTCCTCTATTGGTATGAGTTGGTGGGATTCACCTCTAGCCTTTATTTGTTCTTTTATTCAAAGAGATGTATTGGGGCTTCCCAATTTTCGCTTTCGTTAATAGGTGTTTTTTTTTGTTATGTTCTTGGTTGAGAAGTTTTGATTTTGGTCTCCCTCTCTGTCACTACTTTCCTTGCAATAAATTTACCTCGGTCTTACGAGATTTTCACCCAAAAAAAAAAAAGATGTACAGTTTACGGTTTAGATTATATATAGAATTAAACTCTATATTTAAGGGAGGAATTAATGAGATAAAAAATGGTTTATGTATCAAGTAACGCTTCATCAAATTCACACTAAGATATTTTCACATATTGTGTACTATATACATAATTTTTTTTTGTCAAGATATACGTACAGAATAAATACTCGAAGATGGAGACTGAATTGAACCATGAGAGTTGCTCACCATGCAACTTGATTAATTGGACCACAAAGATGTACACGACTCATGAGCAACAATACAGTTACTTTGTCTCATTCTACTGGAAATTATAGTTTGCGTTGCCGTTTTTAGCATTTTCAACCACCACATAAATTATTACATTTACTAATTAGCCAAAGTAACTGTATTGTTGCTTAATTATTACAGTGACCTTGTCTCTTTCTTTCAGCTTAATTATTTTCAAAAAAATGTGGACATTTTTTGCCCAGTAATTAGCTATTTGTGTGGAAATTGATGGAGGCTTAATTTTCTCGAGTAGTTTGCCTCCCATCTCTCTTTAAAGAATCTATCAAGGGAACTCAAGAACTATATATTAGCTATTTGTGTGGCAATTAATTTGATGGGTAAAAAGAATTTAAATGAGGGTAATATCTTTCACTCGTTTCCGATCAAATTTACGGACGAAATCTACATGCCTTATTTACCTTTTGAGTTTGTCATCCGAACATCATTATTCTTCCAAAATACTGATATAAAGAATGGGGGACGACAAACTTAGAGTGGTAAAATTAATATTGTCCATTGAAGGCATAGCTTTCTGGTTCACTTTTTTTTTTAAACCATCTTTTTTATTATTATTTTTATTTTTGCTATAAATAAAGAAATACGACTACAAAATACAGCTTCCATTACAATCCAACCCAAGATACTAAATTGAAAGCCTAGCATAGCACACATTCCTCGAAGTGGAGAGGAACGAAATCTTCTCACTTTATTTGGGACTTGAAAGACGTTAAGTACGTAATAGAAAAGGAAAATAAAACCTAACTAATTAATATGAAATCTGATGATCAATTTTTTTTTTAATTTATCCTATCTGAAGATATGCCACTCGAAGATCGAGTATGCATGCAATGGATCTCTAGCTAAAAGAATGCTTTTGATCGAAGATCGATTACTTCACAGTACTTTAGTACTTTGGGGATGGCTTTAGAGTCGAGCCAAATGTAAAGATGGAGAGCAATAGGAAAAGACTAATAATTAAGGGACCAACAGTCTTTTCTAGGTCTGTTCATCAAGACCACACACATATATAAAGATCGAGAAATGATATATGTAACTAGAAAATGAGAGACAGAGAAAGTCAGGTCCCATTTGCATTCAGCTGTAACCTTGCTAGGGTGTTATATACATATCAGTGCATGTACCAGCACCATAAAGACACTAAGATATATGACTCGTACGTAGAAGCCATCATTTCTACAGCTATATCTTAGAAAAGTTATATCCTTTACTAATATATATTTTCAGTGTTGATCTTGTGCTTTTATATATATGCTTATGCAAAACAATGTTGTTTGTAGATTGATTAAAAGACAAGTGCACGTTTTGAGTTAATTTGTGTTTGGTATTTAAGAATTATTTAAGTACACTAAACATATATGCCAACCCCAAATTTTTTATTTGAAATGATATAACAGAATTATTATTAGAGAATTATAGAATTATGATTATTTTTCTATATTTGGACCCTAGCTAACAATATCTAAAACAAATCTAACATAGGGGGTCTTCCTTAATCTTTAGTATAGGACCCTAGACGGTGACCTAATTTATCTGCGTAATGAATTGGTCGATCGTCTAGTAGACTAGTACTGTGATTCTATAATATGTGTTATGTACTTTACACAAAAGAACTCCAAGGTTCTTAAACGAAATACGATATTATTGGGGAATTGGTCAAACCAAGTGTAAAGATGGAAAGCACTTGAGACTGGAGAGCAAAACGGGAAGACAAAAAATAAAGGGGCCGAGATTGAGTAGCTAGTTTTTCTGTTTATTATGACCACAGAGAAAGTGATGTGAGGAAATGAGATAGAGAAAGCCAGGTCCCATTTTGCTTGAGCTATATCGTAAAGTGTGACAGTAATGTATGCAATTGGAGAGAGAGAGAGAGAGAGAGAGAGAGAGTGGTGGGGATGAGGGGAGGGATGAGCTAGGGTCCCTGCGTGAATTGATAATGGAAGTAGCCTTCATCCTCTCTGGAAGGAGTTCCCACAAATCAAAATTATGTCTGGTACCTTGATCGATCTACCTCTCTTCTGTTGCTTCAAGCTAGCTTCAGATGGTTGCATATACTAATTTGCAAGTAAAGCATAAATAATTTCAACCTTAAAGTCTTACTTGCATCATTATATGTATACTAGTTTAAGTTAAGGAGCTAGCCGTTAGTAACGTTTTGGAATATTTATTTATATAGGTCACTGTCACTTAATTTTATGTTCTAAGGTTCAACTTGTGTCTATAGATCGATGAGATTAGGCCCTTTATGATATTTCTAAGTTCTAACAGATCCTTATGTATATTACGAAGCATGTAGTATCCGATCTCTATCAATTCATAACATCCCTATAATTAAGTCAAATCATTATAATATAAAGAAACAAAGAAAGGATTAAGTCTCTTATTTAAGTTGAACCACCACTTATATACGAGTTGATTGAATCTCCTTAAATGTATGAGTTCATCTACCAGACTACCAAGTTGATCTAGACCTAGGGTTTGCTAATGGTTATAACTTCAGGTTTTCCTTTGCTTTGGAGCCACTTTATCTATAGGCTTGAATTTGCTAGTAATGCATGTTAGTTGTTTCACTGTATTTATTGTAATGATATGTACTCTTAGATCATGATTATAGTGTTTCTTTTTTTGCTGAGAAAAGATAATGGTGTAGCACATAAATTAGATCATTGTACTCGTTTTTTAGTGTACGTACGTCGTCTAGTAAAATTTACGTCCAACTTAAAATATATTACATTATATATAACTTCTCAATTGCCCGATGACCAACTGTCACTTCATATCTATAGCTTGCGTGCAAATCCAATTTCCTTAAATCCTTCATTAATCAATCAATCACTTTCTTGAGTGTAAGCTTAAACCTTAAACCTTGAATAATAAGTTCAAACGATAACTTTGATGAAGTAGACTCAATCCTATGACGACAAATTAACAAAAAGAGCTAGCAAAACTTTAACGTTGAATTAATTATGGCACGTAATTAGGGCATGATGAGACAATAAACCTTATTAGCTTTCACAGGTGACTTGCATGATGTAATCAATATTCTTGCCAATAGTTTTTGTCTAACTGATTTTGTTATATCGATTATCGAGTACATATATGCAGGGATAAGGATCGATGAATCATATTCTAACATGAACTTCCTTAAAATAGACTGATCGGCTTTTGGGAACTTATATAATTGTGACCTCATCATCTCTGATATTTACTTATTTTATTACAAATAATTACAAGCTAAGGCGTCATGATCTACTTGATTCAAACATCCTTCACTGTCATTAATTCCAAATATATAATTCTGATCAAGCCATGCATCAGCAGAACAAGTGATTAATACGTAATAAATAAAAAATGAGTAAGCTAAAATGCAAATACATTCTCTTGACCCAAAAAACAATGAAAATACATTCCAGATCAAGCTAATATATATTATCAGTTCAATGATAAGCTAGATGTGGTTAATTTAATATTAATGATTTTTTTGCGAAATTAAAAAACCAGAGAAAACCCTAGCCGTCTCTTCCCTAGGGTACGTACGTATGGCGTCTTCATTTTCTCAGCATCTCTTTTAAGCTTCGGAAATGGTTGACGAGGTGTCCCGTGTCCGTTCGCATAGCAGCCTCTCTAGCAATCACTTATAAGGGCAAAATCGATTTTAGGGTTGCGAGCTGACACGAAAATTGACCATCAATTAATTAAGCCAAATCTTCACATGGTCAAATGAATAAAGGTTTGGTGCATTCATTTTATTTATTTTCTAGGCTTAGTTCAAAGTTATTAATTAGATTCACGTATGGTTCTAAGTTTGAATTCATGTATTATCATTAATTAAGGATATATGAAATCTATTCATAGAGGACTGTTCCATGACAACTATATAAACCCCTCTTCATGAATGAAAATGCAACTCCATCATATTATCATAAAATATTTATAAACATGGCTTAATGAAGAAAACTTCTTTCTAACCTTAAACTCGACTCTTATCTCTAGGTGGATTCCTATGAGTGGCAAGTTTTATCCCTAAGCTCTTATCTTCTTGGTAAATTCCTTGAAGTGGCGAGCCTTTTTCTATCAAGTCTTATCTCTCGGGTGGTTCCCATGAGAGGCAAGTCTTACCCCCTCCCAAAAAAAAAATCTCATTTTCCCAGTATCACGAGTGATGCCACCGCCTCTCAAATCATCATTTTGTGGTGGTGCATCTGCTCACGTGAAAGAAAGTCGATCTCACGGCTTTTCATGGTACTATTTTCATCTGCTTGGAGGCTGAAGAACCTACTCTTAATTTGGGAGCTTTCCTCCAGGAGATTTATTTTTCGATTCAACTCGGAGTTGGAGTGCTAGTGGGTTATTGAATATAATCCATGGTTTTATGCGAACACAATGTTGGTTATCCCTGCCTACTACAACTTAAATAATATTGTGTTGGTTCCCGGTGGTGGTGTTTCGGGTTCATCGGGTTTTAAGATTGTCAGACCTAATATGATATCCAGGTTATAGGGTTCTAGCTAGAGGTGACAAATGGGCCGCTAGGCCTGAGCCCGACACGTTAATTTAACGGGCCGGGCTGGGCTTAGATATATTAGCCCATAAGCCCGGCCCAGCCCGAGCCCGATATTTTACTGGCCGCAGCCCGACCCGTTTATAATATAGCAATCATAGTAAAAAAATACTAAAAAAAATAGTAAAAAAGTCATAACAATGATTTCTCATTGCTACCAATTTAATTGCATCTTGATAAGAAAGAATATTTAACTCTTTTAATTGTATTAATTTTATTTCAAAATAAAATTAGTTTTTGTTTCCTTACGGCCCGGGCTCGGCCCGAACCTGTTATTGGCCCGGCACGAGCACGGCTCGACATGTTATGGACTTGAGCTGGGCTGGGCCTAATATTTGAGTATATGGTATGGCCCGATCTCGATAAGAAATGGGCCGACACGGGCCGGCCCAAGCACGGCCCATAGCCCGATTAAATGGGTCGGCCCATTTGCCACCTCTAGTTCTAGCTAGACCCAATGGCAGCATAGCCCATTGTAGTGTTCTTCACCATTCCTGGCATCTCGACCCAACACTTGACCATTCGAGCGAAACTAATGCACACTCTGTAAGCCTCTCCAATGGCGACACCTCCTATGGCTGCGTCTCCTTATACGTTGCCTATCGTTCAACTTACTGGAAGGCGAAACACTATATACCTCTCTCTCATTGATTAATATGGAGAAGAAAGCTAAATTGTTAGAAGCTCCTTCTCTTACAGTTCCAATTGTGATTGATTTTGAGCCTGTTCTTGCTTTGACTTCCTCAGAAAGTGCACTAGTAGTGTCTTCAACCAAGCGTAAGCGTTCGCTAGGGCGTCCCTTGAGAAGTAAGAAGAAACACAAAGAGGAGAAGATGATTAAGAAGCCTAAAAGTCCTATCAAAAACTTGCCCCAAGCTAGAGTTTCTAAGCGTAAGAAGAAATTAGACTTGGCTATTTTCCCTTGGGGCACCCTCCTCTGTGGAAGGTGTCACAGGTAAATAAGTTAAGCTTTAAGTCTTCAGTTTATTTTTTGTTGGATCCTAGCATGTGTCTTTGAGCTTGTTGGCTGACGAACGTCAAAATATAGGGATGTATAGATTAGTGACCGGGGTTGTCGTACCTCGGGGACTGGTGGCACAAGATCTCCTTTTGTAATTTAGTAACCAAGGTTTCCTAACACTAGATGGTGAGATTAGAGGTGGATATAAGATGTGTGAGGTGATAAGTGCAATATAAGATAATGTAACTAAACTAATGCAAATGAAATGCAAAGAGAATGAACATGGATAGATATAGAAATGATAGAATGATTGGGAGTTTTGGGTCTCTCCTTAATCCATATTGATGGATAAACAATCAAATTCTCACATATTGAAAGGTTCATGTATTAATCCCCTACATTCCACCCATACAATGGTTATGGAATGTAATGCAATCTAATGTATTCCTATGCCAACAAAGGTTCATAAGAGTTAATCTTTCATCAATACTATCAATGAAGGTCCTCCCTCCCACATATGAAGGGGGTTGCAATCTATATCCCTTTTGAAGTCGTGATTTTCTAACTTATATATAGCTAGTAAATGATTAATAATTATTTCCGAGACTTGCGAGCTTCATCATTGTTTCAGTAATATATATATATATATATATATTTTTTCAGTTTTCTATCGTTTAAATGTGATTCATTAATTGCATTGAGGCTTATCTCTCTAATGTGTTGTCTAGCTGAAGCCGTAATAACTTTCAAATTATTCTTTATGATGCAAATGAATATATTTTAAAGAACGAAAAGAGAGAAGAGCATTAAAAATACAAAAAAAAATTCTATAATTTTAAAATTCGTTGTAAATATAGAGATTTAAAAAAAAATCCTCAATCATTATCTCTTAAATAGATATAGGTATAAGAAAGATGTTAAAGAAAAAAATATTTATTGTTTTTTAAACTAAAAAAAAGACAAATTATCAAAAGGGTGTTGAAGATGATATTAAATGATTACTGCTGTTTATATTTTGAATTAACTGAATCGTTGTTATGGACTGACCCACCATATAAGAGTATAAGCTATCATAATCATTTTTGACAAGAGAATATAAGTATATGCTGTTGTAATCAAGGTACATAATACAATTATTATGGTAAAGCAAGATATTATTGGTTAATCGCGTGATTACATGCAGTCGTAAGTCGTAAAACAAAACCATGCAGGTGATGACGCTCAATTGGCCAAATTTAGAAAGAAGGCCCTGCAAACCCCGTTCCCGTCGTAACCAACATTGTACATAAAAAACTCCGTTTTAATCTGGACAAGACCACGTGGCGGTCATGTCAAAGCGGGCCCACAACCCACGGCCTCTGGTTATGTGGATACATTCGATGGCTCTCTGCCCCAGTTGCTTCTCCATCCCCTCTCTCTTTCTCTCTCCTCTATCATCTTTCATTTTTCTCTCTCTAATAATTCCGGCTACGTCAATTGTCAGATTCCGGCCAACCCTTTCTTTCCCTTTATATATACCCAACTCTTACCCTCCTCTTTAGTACTCTTACATTTCAAATTTTTCAATTTTTTTCACACCTCCCACACTCTCACTCTCTCTGTCAGTCTCAGTCTCAGTCTCAGTCTCAGTCTCAAACACACCAACTGCTCCAATACAATACAATCACCCACCAGCTCCATTATCATCACTGGGCGAATACACATGTACTTTCATGAGGACCCTTTATGACCAAACCGTAGTAGAACGTACTCGATCATTTTTAACAGTGTAACCTCGTTTTTCGTATAAAGTAATTTAATCCAACACCTTTCAATCTCTGATTGATCTCGGTTCCAGTTGTGGACCGAATTCGAACTCTCCCTGTGTTTGTGTGAGGGTGTGATGAACAGAGCGTTGCCGGAGATGTTGAACTGTATGAACGCGCCGGGGAGCCTCGTCGCCGCTGGGAACTGTACGGACATGACGGTGCTGGACAGACAGAGGGCTCGGATGAAGTGGCAGCACGACCAGCTCCAGCAGCAGCAGCAGCAGCACCAAGGATATTTTGGCGGGAGCGAGCTCAATGGGGTCTTCTCTCACCTGCCAATACAGGCGAGCCAGCAGGTTCAGAGTTTTCAGGGGTTGATCGGGCTCGGCGACTCGGGGATGGGACAGGCTGTGAAACCCGACCCGAGTTCGGAAAATGGGTGGGCCAAATTGGGTCACGGTTCTTGTGGGTTTGAGATGAATGGTTCCAACAATATTTCCAGGACTTTCAGCTGCCCGCCCAAAGTCGCCGCCGAGACGAAGAACAACAACACCGTTGTGACTGACAAGATTAGCTCGCCGGCCGGGAAGGAAAGCTTTAAGAAGAGGAAAGCCGATAAGGCGCAGAACAATAAGGTCTGTGATTCGATCTCTCTTCATTTTCTTTGATTTCTCTGTTCCACATTCTAATTTTATTGCTTCATTTTTGCCAACTAATTTGTGTATATGGTGTTACAACTTTGAGAAGGGTAAGTTTTTTGGTCAACTAATTTTGGCTTATGCAAATCTTTCTGGGTTTTCTAGGCTGTAGCAGAAGATGATACCTCGGACAAAAGAATCAAAGGGTGTGCAGAGGAGGGTGATTCCAAGATCACCGAACAAAATAGCACCAAGAACAACGACAGAGAATCTTCTGCTGACACTTCAAAGGAGAATTCAAAAGCTTCCGAGGTTCAAAAGCCCGATTACATTCATGTCCGGGCACGCCGAGGTCAGGCCACCGATAGCCACAGCTTGGCCGAGAGAGTGAGTATTACTATTAGGACATATTGGCCTTTCTGTCATAGATCCTTGTTGTTAGAGACTTATTTATGCCATGTTTACTTGTGATCATGAAGGTAAGGAGGGAAAAAATTAGCGAGAGAATGAAGTATCTGCAAGATTTGGTACCAGGGTGCAACAAGATCACTGGCAAGGCTGGTATGCTCGACGAAATCATCAATTATGTTCAGTCTCTTCAACGACAAGTAGAGGTGACATACATTTGATCTTTCCATCATTGGTTGAAATACTTGGATATGTGTTATACATAGTTCTGTATATGTTCTTAATTTGGATCTTCTTCATAATTAACAGTTCCTGTCTATGAAACTAGCTGCTGTTAATCCGAGGCTTGACTTCAACATCGACGACTTGTTTGCTAAAGAGGTCAGGAAACTTTAAGTCCGATAGGGCAATTAGTTTTTAAACACGATCAAGTTTACCATGAATTTAGTTCTGAGAGACAGAATGACAAAAGGAACAAAATTGCTTAAAATGGCTCAACAGAACTAGTAGTTCCATTTGTTGATCCGAGTTTCTATTACTAACTATAGTTTTACTTAAACCAACAGATGTTTCCTGCAAACATGACCAATTTTCAGTCAATTGGGATGTCATCAGAAATGACTAATTCTGCGTATGTTCAGTTCAACCACGTACAACAATTACTTCAATGTTCGGGATTGGAGAGTGGGATAACTTCCCCCGATTCAGCACTGCTTCGAAGAACCATCAGCGCTCCTTTATCGATCCCCGAAACATTTCTCGACACATCTTGCTTCACGGTAATTTCTTCTACACTCCTATATCTATTATTTACTCGGTAAATTTAGCAATGTTTTGATGGTAGATTATGTATGCTCTTGCAGCAAGTCCAACCTCCTACAACTTGGGATGCCGATATACAAAACCTTTTCAATGTGGAATTTCATCAAGGTAGAACAGGACCCTTTCAGTCTCAACCATTTACAGGTAGATAGAACTAGTTAATCTCTTGTTGCATTTTTTTTTTCCCTTCAATCCATTTCTGGAAGATAAAGATTAAGAAGGTTTAACTACCTTGATAGAGACAAGACCATAGAGACCCAACAAGTCTAATGATTTTGCTTACAAATTTAGTAGGTCCTTTCTAATTGGAATACAAGAAAGTTGTTTAGATTAACCTCATATCCTCAAACATCAACGATCAAAAGCATAAATTTTCTCCTTTCCTTTAGATGATTACGATATTGCATAATTTTCGATAGAAAGTGGTACGTAGCAGTTAACTTTCTGGTGCATTTTGACTCTGTAAACCATATAATGGCTACCATCAGTTATGGTGATGATGTATATCCATTATATAAAAGTCTTAAGCAAAATGGAAATGGTCCCCCAATTCAGAAAGTTTAGTCTATAATTCACTCGATCAAATAGTGATCGATGATGCTTTTCTCTTGTATTTGGAGAGGCTAAATTGAAGTGGAAACCAGTAGATGCGTAGTAGTATCTTATCCTATATATCTTATCTAAGAGCTCTCACATGACTTTTGCAGGTTCCATTGAAGCTAGCAATTTAAAGATGGAGATGTGAACCAAACATTGATCAATCATTTGATGATTCTTGGACGAGTTTACTTAATGCCTCTGATCCAGATTATTTTTTTCCTCCTCTAAGTACATAACATATTTATGTTTGTATGTATACCTACAACATAGTATGAATAAAATAAATTCCTATTGACCATTAAGATCTTCCATTCTCTGCAACCTCGATCCATAATACTGTAGCAACAACCTAATGGAACAAAACCAAATTTGAAGTAATCAAAATGGTACGTTGATGGCAAAAGAAAATGGAACCCATTGTTTTTCAACAAGTTTGAGCAAAGAGGTGGGCAGTAAGGAACCTATAGCATAAGCAAGTCACAATTGTCAAGCAAACAGCTGTAATTAGTGATGGAATGGAACTATTCAAGTTGTCCCTATGATGGATGAATATGAGGGACAAGTTCAAGCAAGCACTACATGAGGGACAGTAGGCCTGAGCCTACTGGTGGACCTTCGCAGCGCCCTTTTTAGAAGAATAATAATATTTGTTGATAGAGACCCTGATAATTTAAGCAAAGAGAGTGATGAAGAGGGTGTGACAGCAATTTAAAGCAGACCGAACAAAGCAAAATAGCAAATTGCCAAGAAACCGGACAAAGTTGCTTATCTAAACCTTACACAGTTACATATTCAATTGGTTAGACTTGTTTTCATGTGCCTGGTGAGTAGTGCATTCACAAGTAATAATCAAGATAGATTGGGATTTTTCTTCTCAACACAACCATGCCTTTATCTCTTACATCACATGTTAGGTCACGTGATGAAAAATAAACGCATGGTTATATACTGCCAGTAGTAAGATTTAAATTTTCACATTTTATAGGGTTTACATGATTATATACCATTGGTAACAGAGAAGAATTAGGGTTGAAGGGTTTACATCAATTATCTTCATTGCCAAAATTTAGGGGTGATATTTGCTAATGAGTTAAGTAATCAAGAATGAAAAAGAAAAGCCAAAATGAACCAAATGAAATAGAATATTTATCTATATCTCAAGTATTGCTTCAATTTGAATTATTAGTGATCTTCAAATAAACATATACATAATAGTCATAAACTTTGTGATGATAAATGGTTAAAAAAAAATTAATTTTAACTAAATGAACGGTTCATGTCATAGAATTACATTGAAACAAAACCTATAAACATATAGTCGGCCCTAAATCTTAATGCCCTCATTAGATAGTCAGTCACTTTATATATACCAAATTCAGCTTCACACCTAAATTTATAATGAATGGTGATGATGTAGATATAGATAGTGACCCTCAAAGTACTAGAATTAAATTATTTGATACTCAATGTGAAGGTGAATGATGAATTCAGAAACATTAAAGTTGAAACGGCCTTTGCCAAAAACATGCATCACTGATTCACTGCAAACGACCAGTTAGAAAGTTCATATGCACCTAATATTATATATGAGCATGGATGATTCTAGAAAACAATGTCATGTACATATGAAGCCTCATCAACTACCCATTTAGGTGTATACAACAGAGAAGGGGACGGTTTCTAACGCTTTCCAGGCTTATTTTTCAGCTGAATACTTGAAAAGAAAAACACAAAGGAGGAATCTTTAGGTCCTCCCATTTGTTATATACATTGTACCAAGGATTGAAATTTCTCCGAAATTGCCGAAATTTCCGTAATATTGAAGTACCGAAACGAAATTCATATGCTATATTATTTCCGTCAAGAATTTCTCCGAAATTTATGAGGAATTTCCACGAAATTTAAAATTTTCATAATATCTACACATAATGACATAAATAGAAAAACTCAAAGAAATTTTACCAATTAATTTCTTCTTACACTCAACATAATTTTTTTTTTTAGGAAAACATAAATTGTTATTAATGAAAAAATTTTCTTTCTAGAGGCGGAAAGATTCATATATGTTTTCATCTAAAAATTATGCAATCAAGGTTGAATACTAAAAAAAAAACCCATCATTCTTCATCCTAAATGTCATATGCTTCATACAATGAAATACTATATTGAGTTATTCTACAATATCGGGTATATGGACTGCATGTAGGAACTAGGAAGAGATCAACAACCATCCAATACCCATGTGATGAGGTATTACAATCAATATCAAAATTCATGTAGTTGGAAGCAGTATTGTATATATGATGCTAGATAGAGGTAGTCCAACGACTAACTTGATCAAACCAAATCGTAACATTAGTTCTTCATATGTATGTGTTTAATTATATTGATTTTTGTTGTACTTGTTCCTTTTGATTCACATGAGTTTTGAAACTGTGTGATTCCAGCTATAAAAAAAAATTAAATACAACAATATTATTAATTTAGTAATTTACTGCACATTTATAATTATATGTAGATAAAAACATTAATTTAGCAACCTACTTAATTACTCATACATATTAAAATCATAATTCTATTATAAATTTACAATCTTAGAGATGTTACATTATATATAAGTTTATTATAAGTTAGTTTAGTCTATGTAAAAGTTTCATTCAAAAGTGTGATGTTATAAATATAATTTTCGTGATTTCTTTATTTTTAACCGAAATTTCCATCGAAATCGAAACTTTCTCCGAAATTTCAGTAAATTTGAAGTACCGAAATTTCTACCGAAATCGAAATTTGAATCCTTGCATTGTACGTGGTAAAATACGCATATAACACCTACATATACAATATTTTACGAAATAACTTTTGTATCTTAATTTTGTTTTTCAAAATATTAAATCTACTCGTGCTTTTTCGATCAAAATTAATACACCTATAAATGTATATGATTACGTATTTCCTATATTATACACCTATAATAAGCGAGTATTAACCTAAAGAAAAAGAAAAACAATAGAGTACAAACAATGTATCTTTTTAACCTCTTTCATTTCCATGGTAACCAAGGTTCAAAAAAGCTAGCCTCAGGCTAGCCTCAAGGCTAGCTTTCTGCGGAGGCTACCTTGAAATGCGGCGACGCCTCGAGTAAAACTCGCCTCAAGCCTTTTTCACCGAAAAGACGTCGGAAGGCTGAAAAAGGCTTAAGCCTCGTTTGCGCCTTCTGGGATTTTTTTTTTTGTTCACAACCAAACGTCCAAAACGACATTTGGAAGTGATATGGCCTTGCGGACTAGGAAAGTTCGATCTCCAGGTTAGTATGTATATGTGAATTAGTTGAACATTATATTATCCTTGAATTGAATTGTTTTTGTTTTTATTATCCTTATATTATAGTTTGGTGGTGGAAAAAATATGGTACGGCAACGCCAGAGTTGATGAATTTTGCTATTCGGGTCCTTTCCCTTACTTGTAGTGCCTTCGGTTGTGAGTGGAATTGGAGCACTTTCGCATCGGTAAATATAAATATGAAACTTTGATTTAGAAATTTGAATTATTAGTTGTTCAATATTAAAAATTGTTTGCTGATTTTTTCTTATAGATTCATACCAAAAATAGGACTAGGCTTGAGCACCAAAGGCTAAGTCATTTAGTCTATGTGAAGTATAATCTCACTCTTAGGGATCAGAATATTAGAAGGAGAGAAATGTTTGATCCGATTGTAGTGGGAGAATTGGACTCCGATGATGAATGGATAACCGAGAAAGAAGATCCAACTCTTCCCACCGATCCTAGTTGGCTTGATGATGAAGTACTTGATTTCAAAAATCCATATGATCAAACCAGTCCTTTAAATTTGTTTGAAGTTCAAGACAATGCTAGTGATGATGATGATGATGATGATAGTTTGGATGGTGATTTGCTATACTTGATGATGAGGAAGAAATGGAAGAATGAAGTAGTTTTTGATTTTTATGCTTGTTTATTATTGTATTTGTTTAAAGTTTGACTGTTTGAACTTGAATTTTATTTAAAATTTAGATGATTTGGTGAATTAGCTTAACTATTATTAATGAAATACTCTTTTGTATTATAATAATTTTTTTACAAAAAGCTTACGCCTTTTACGCCTCAAGGCTTACGCCGTTTCAAATACGCCTCACAGAGCCAAAAACGCCTCGGTGCACCTTTCGCCTTTTACAACCTTGATGGTAACTAAAGGCAATGAGAGTTAATTTTCCATTACTAAAGGCACTACCTTTAAACATCACAGGGGAACAAATGTTCTGTCGCTACAGAAATCAAAAGCGACCGTACACAATTTCGCCCAACACTTCCCCGCTATGAAATAGAACCTTCAATGCAGAAACCACGAATATTTTCGTCACCTAAAGCTTACGAGTAGTACCCGAAAAGATTATCTTCACATCTCTCCATCAAGCAACGAAGGTACGTTGCACTGTTGTAGTGTTACTACTTACTACATACACAAAATAGAAAGAGAAGCTTTCGAGTGTTAAGTTGCAGCAAATTGGTTTGGGACCACTGCAGATTACAAACCACTTACTGCGTCTTCTTCCTCTTGTAGTTAGAAATCAAAAGGATCATCTTCCCTCATTTTGAAGCCATATATAATAGTGAGAAGGAGATGGATCTGGCCTCATCCAAAGGAATGATCTCCTTGATTCTCTTTGTTCCTGTTGATAGTGAGAGATGATCTTGCCCTTTCCTTTTCTTGGGTCCCCTTCAACTTTGTGCGAAGTTTTTCCTTTAATCTCTGAGGACTCTTTCCCACCTTTCACTCTACTGTCTCTACATGGTGCTGTTCCAAGGACTAAAATGCTTTAACCTACAAAGATTCCTTCTGCATAGTGAACATTAGTAGGTCAGCTCTGCAAATTTGTTTGGGTAGTTTGTGTCTTTTTCTTACCTAGAGAACAAGGCCACCACACAACCCTAAAATTTATGAATCATTTTAGAAGGCAGGAAGCTTGTGAGGGGCATATCTACTCTTTCATTGATGATTTTTGTACTTAAAATGACTGAGAATCGTGGAAGTAATTTAACACTTGGTAATTGGAAGAATAAGTAACGCAACTGTAACAAAATTTCTTTTTCTTTTGGCCAATGTTGGCTTACTTAACCTCCAGATCGAGATCGCTAGTCATAACGACTGAAGGCCGGATTAATTCCTACCCTCTAAGACCCTCCAAATATTTTTTTTTTAATTGGGGGGAGAAGAGGAAAAATAGGGGAGAAGAAGTTTTGAACATTTAACCAAATTAAAGATTTTTGTTTGGTGGAAGATGGTTGACCATATATATCATCTATTTTAACACTGATCCACACCAGAAGGATCACTAAGTTTGGCTTACTTAGCCTATTGCTGAAGTTGAACGTCTCAGTGATTTGATCGTCGGAATCTTCTTGGCAGTCGGTGATTTGTTTTCTATTTTGTAAAGTTAAATTAAAAATGTAAACTTTGTGGAAACACCTCGCGACGAAATATTTAGTGATTTGATCACTAAAGTAGACACTGCTCCAGTGCTCCACACCAGTACTCTCATCCTCCAAGGACTTTATTTCCCTCAATTGCAAGTTTTCTTAGTCTAATTAGTAATTACAGGCTATAGAAATTGTGCAGTCTCTTCTTTTTTACCAGAGCAAACCCAACAAAAGCATTTTGACAGTGGAGTGTACAACTCATGCCTTCATAATCCTTATAATAGGTTCCAAGTGCAAAGCCAGTGGCCAACATTAGCCTTGAATCGTATCTGTGTAGTTAGGAAAACTACGTTCACAACTTAGGTAGTTTGTTTATTCTTTTTTATAAAAAATATCATTTCCAAAAAAATTTTAAATTATTTTATGTTGAGAACACACCCCCCTTTTTATGTTTTTTCTCAAAATAACACTTGTTTCCCATACTTGATCACATTTCCTCTTAAGGAGCAGTCAATTCTTTAACTCACATATAAACTCAAACTCACAAGGTAACGACAATCCATCTAACTGCATGGGTTGGATCGGAATCCATGGTCAACCTTAAGCTGGGTTCATCTGCTATCATGAAGGTTCAAGTGAATATTCAGAATACAGACTGATAGAAACTAACCATACGACGTACAGTGATAATCAGTTTCCCCTAACTGCTAAGGTTGAATCACCTTTCAGACTTTAGACTCACATTGTTCCCTAAACAATGAAACAAAGAAATCAAGCAATGTACAACACATGAACAAAGTTTAAAGTTTAAACAATGACATGAATACCATCAGTTTAAGCTATACAAGGAATTCTTACAAGGCCTTCAAGTTCCAAATACACACATCAAAGCTAGCAATTTACTAACAGAAATTACACAATAGTTAAAGACTAAACAACAGTTCTAAACATCCCCGTGAGGTCCACTAGCTAGAACAATGACTCTTCTCCAGCTTCTGCCAATTCAAGATAATAGATATGTTTCAATTTCTATATCACGTTCCAGATTCTGAATCCAGTGAAGTTCAAGCTTCCAATTATAAGAAGGGAAAATAGTACCTTTTCTAGGAACAATTATAACAGGAGCTGATTTACAGTTGTGGAAGCAATACTCACCGACACTCCCCTGCAGTACACTGAAGAAATCCCAGCAATTATTTTGAGTGAGTGGCTAAATGAGAGTCAGTTTGACAAAAAAGAGAAAACTAACAAAAAAAAGTGAAACAAAGAGAGAAACCTTTGAATTAAGCTTCGGCCTCTACTACCCAGGACCACAGCTACAGGCTTTATTCTTTTTGCTTCCCTGCAAATTACCTTACCCGGATCCCCTTCCACAATTCGAGCATTAGTCCTCACCTACTTACATAAAGATTATTCAAAACTTAAACATGAATTTGCAAAAAAGGAAATTAAGGTGATCAAGCATTTGTCTAGTTGTCAATATCCCAGCATAGCTTACAGAGAGAGTTACAGATAGAAAAGTCTATGCTATATAGGTTTGTCCAAATTCATCAATAATGCCACAGCCACAGTTTTGCTCACTAAATGACATATGAGCACAGATGCAAATATCCCAATAAGGTTTAGAGTGAGCCCAAATTTGAATAATAAAGCATTATGCCATTATCACATCATCTGGTGAACAAAATTTTGTAAACAAATTTAGTTAGTGTAGAGGTACAAAATTAATGATCCACTCGACTAAGCTTATCCATCAAAGTTAGTGTTGACAAAAAGGGGAACTAATTCAATGCTGTCAATGCCTGCCCCAAAGTGCCTAGTTTTCCTTTAGAATTGCAATGGTCCAATGGCCAAAAGTGTTTGAGTATGATGTTCATGTGCAGGTTTGTAAGCAGTTACTAAGCACAAATTAGATCATCCACTATTAACATGTAAAATTAGACATGGGCAATGTTCCAACTTCCATAGACTATTGAATTGTGAAATGAGCCTCGCTCACCCTGGCAACTTCAAATGCTTCAACAGCAAGCTTCTGCATAAGCTCCTGGCTCGCGTCATAAACAATCTTATTTTGCATACCTAAACAAAAAAAGCCAAGAGATTTGCTTAAGCTAACCGTCCAACAAAACAAATGTTGGCCCAATGTAGAAGCCACATGCATCTATGGCTCAAAATAGCATATGCCACAAAGATGATGCAAAACCCAGAAAAACCCAACACTGAAACTATGAAATTTCTAAGAAAAAAACTCATACAGGTGCTAAAAAGCAAAGCAGGAATGAAAAATAGCAGGGAAATTAAGTAAATGATTAACTGGAAACTGCATGAATAAGATGGATGGTATCATCAAGCCTGCAAAAGTGAATGAGGGCCCAATCGAAAGCGTGCTTGCTGTTGAGGCCATGAGCGATGGCTATGAGTATGTCACGGCCTTGCCGTCTCTCCCCAGTCTCTCTCTCAGGCCCTGAGATTGAAGAAGATAGCTTCAATTCTCTCCAACCATAAACTTCCTCGTCCTCCTTCACCGTCTCCAAAGCCATTGGCTTTCAAGAAAAAGCCAAAAAAAAACAAAATGGTAATCTCGGTTGCTAAATTCAGATCGATTGTTGTTGGTTTTGGCTGTAGAATTGTGGGGGTTTTTGAGGAGTTGGAAATGCGCTGCGGTTTTTGATGCCAAAGGCGTGTTCAATTTGTTTTCGTTCTCTGCATTAGACTATTCGTCCCTTTCTTCTTGAGAACGGTCCAACTCTTGAGTCTTGACCCGCCCCAATTTAAACTTCTTCTTTTTTGGACAATATTTAAACTTCATTCACACGTGTTTTTATTTATTAAAACAATAATAAAAAATTAATTGAACAATCGGGATCACATGATGATATGAAATGAGAGTCTCCGGTGAAGATTTTAAGGATCAAGTGAGGACTTTTAAATGAACGATTAGATGACTTGCATGTTAAAAAATTAAAACACTCATCCAACCGTTCATTTGAAAGTCTTAACTTGGTCTTTATTGTAAAGTCTTCATTAGAGACTCTCTCATGATATGAATATCTAGTAGAAGTTCTAGGGGTATTCACTAAAAACGTTTACCATATACTCCAACAACAACAACAACAAAAACACAAAACTCTAGAAGCTTTCCTCTCTCACTCCACAAGACCTAGTGGTGATGAAGTTCTCATCAGCTTCCTGCAGCTTACATACGAACACATACAGCGGTTTCGCTCTACTTTGTGGTGGCTTTTTTGTTCGGCCCTCGTGTTTCTTATATTGATGCATTATGCTCCTTCATTTCAGTTTTAGTTGTGAAGATGACTTCTGGTCTCGGTGTTGTTGTGTCAACAATGGTTGGGTCTTGGGTGCTTTCATGTTGCAAGTTGAGTCGTTTTGATCTTGTTTATACGTTTGGGTCTTCGGCCTTTATTTTTTTTTGCTATCGTTCCTTTTGCGGGCAAGTTCCTCGGACAACGATAGTTGGATTTTTGTTTGGATCGATAACGTCTTCTGGTTGGTTTTGCTCATTGGTGGCTTCTGGCTTCGATTGGATGGTGAGTTGTTTTTAGGTGGTGGCGCTGCGCAAGGGAGTGCATTTGTTGACATATTTCAACAATTGGGACGGGTCCGAATATGGAATCTATGTGTCTAATAGATATGTTTCTTAGAACCGATCGAGTCTTGATCTAGTATCTAGATCCAAGTAGGATTCAAATATGAATTATGGATCCAATCAGGTTTCGGGTATGAATTTGTAATTAGCTTTGTCTTCTAATGATTAAGCACATCCTTAACCAATTTCCTTCTCATTGTAAGAAAATAAGCAAGGAAGGGAAATTATGGCAAAATGGAGGAGTCAAGAAGATGACATATTGCAGTTGGCATGGAAAAAGGAAATATAAAAACATCCTAAGAGTTAACATGTCATTTAATATAATTTTTTATTGAAGATGACATATAAAAAGTATTTTTGGTGTTAGTTGAAGTTTAGGGTTAACATGTCATTTAGTATAATTTTTTATTTTTAATTGTACAACATCTAAATCTTCAATCGAACTTAAAACATCCTAAGAGTTATCTCATTAGACAAAATGGTTATGTTTTTTTCATAATTTGGCAATAGACAAAATGGTTATGTAACTATTAGTTTTCCTTTTGATGGTGATAGAAGTTGTTACGAAAACTATTTAACAACAATATTATAAAACGATGTAGTTTTACTCTCTACGTCCTGCCGCCCTGCCCTGCATCCTATAACTTTTCAATATACCTTAATCAAATAAGGGTCGAATAGTTCATACGAATTTCTTGCCTCAGATTCTAAATTTCTTCTCCAAAATCCCTTTGGCATCTATATTGGTTCAAATTCAATCCAATAATAATAAACAATCTAAATCTCAATCACCAAATGGTCCATAGAAAACACTAAGTTGAAGCAGATTTGAAATCTCAGATTCCTACTATTATTTCCCGGAAAATAAAAATAATCCAAAGCCTAAGAACCCAGAGGAAAAATCCAAATCGATCACACAAAAGAAGAGAGGAAAATAAAACTAGCAAGTATCAAATGCAAAAAAAAAGAGGGTGCTCAGAATAAGTATGAATGGATGAGAAGGTTTTATCCTCATATCAAAATCAGATTAACGAGATTATAATTCTCATCATCATCGCACCTGTAAACTACAAACACAAAACAAAATGATAAATGACCCAAATCAAACAGAGAGATTAGGGTTTTTGGTGGTCGAGTTTGGTTGAGGTCTCGGGGATGTGAGCCGAGAGAAAAACCAACTATGATGGGTTGGTGGTGGAGAAGATGGAGCAGATGGGGGATTAGGGTTTCAATCTTGTACTGATATTTATAGCTAATTAATGGGACATTGGGCTTAGCCCATTAATTGCATCCCTGGGCTTCACGTATACAAGACCCAAGAGACTTTGCATTTCAAAAACTCTCACTTGCGGATTGCTTCTCCAAAACTATTTTTGTTTCAGAAAACCCAAACTTGCATTCGAATCTTGAAGTATGTCGTTCTTCTCCTCATGTTTCACTTGGGTGCCAAAAATTCTTACTTTTGAACTGGGTTTAGTGTACTCTATCATAGTGTTTAGTGCTGTTGTTGAACTGGGTGTCCAAGTATTAACAACTACACTTGAGATGCAATAATAACATTTGTTTACACTAAATGACATGTTTCTTCTGTAATGCAGAATTGTGTTTTCTAAATGTGATGCGTAGCCAACCATCTGTTTGTAAAAATGTCTAAGTGATGAACCTGTGTACATGTTAATATGTTATGTTATAAACAGCGATGATCTCGTATTTATGTTGGCGTATAGGTCAAGTCCTGTTCTTTCTAAGTTTGTGTTATGAAGGCAATGCCTCGAATATTATGTAATCAAGTGACTTTCAGCTCTTCTCATGTTAAAAAAACTCCAGAATAATTGTTGCACAAAAGAGGGTTTAATGTAGCATTCAATAGTCTCTGATACAATGTACATTTTTATTGGTCGTCAATCACGATTTTTGAATGAATGTTTGGATAATTCCTGCATTTTTTGCAGGTGTTTGCAAGAATTATCAGCCAAATGGCACAAAACAAGAGTCTTTGTTCCCCCGGACAACTCCATTATGGGTTATTGCCGCGGTACAAGGAAGGAACTAACAAGGTGGAAGGTCTGCAGGTGGAGGCAGAACAGTTTGATCTGAGCCTTTCCCATTTTCTACCACAAATGCAGTCTTCAAACCCCAGCTGGTATGCAGCTCCAAGTGACAGTGCATGAACCACACACCTATACATGATCAAATATTGTACAACACTACAATGGGTCAGTAAAAAATATCTTAAATGTAAATAATTAGTTTTCTAAGATGATTGAAAAACAAAATTCTTGCTTAGTTAGTAACTTTTGAGCTCTGAATGCAGCATGTTATTTGGTTATTCTAATGTAGTTACCTGGATTGTCAGCCCTGAACCTTATGGCTGCCCAACCACCGGTGGGAACTCCAACTGTATTTCTTTCAGGAGGATCCACCAAGTTAAACTTAGCCGGGTCCTTCTTGGGGTCGAAGTTCCCAACTCCAGTCCCAACAATGAAGAAATTGTAACCATGAAGGTGGAATGGATGAGATTCCACAGTCAGAAGATTGGTATCTTGTAGCACCAACTCTACTGTTGAATTAAAGGCGATCTTGCTTAGCCGAGTGCCTAGTTTGGTCCCAAGGTTGGCAGTGAGTGGTGCACCAGTGTAATTGAAAGGTGTAGGCGGGCGGTCAGGGAAATCTGTGGTAAATACTCCCTTGGTGTTGAAGTAATGAGCTTGAAGCAGTCCGACTTGGGGCATCACAAAACTGATGTTGTTCAAAGAAGCAGTGAGCTGTGTTCCATTCAAGCAAGTTGTGCATTGGTTGATCCCCAAACCAATTGTGTAAAAGAGCTGTCTATCAACTTTAAGAGGTACATTTGCTGGGTACTTTGCTGTGTTTAGGCTTCTCAGCTTGGCGCTGTAGCTCAGTGCAAAAGCTGTGTCATTGAGTGCTGGAAGTTGGGTAAGGACTGGCTGCACAGAGTTAGGGATGCCTTTATATTGTAGAATTGCAGTGGCAGTTTTGTTGTCTATGGAAAGAGGTGCGTCCATGAATGGCCTTGCAGCCATGAAATATCTGCTAGGGACTTGGTTTGCCTGAACGAGAACATTTGTGGTCTGGCCTGGTGCTATGAGTATTGCTTGAGATGTAAATGGTTTGGTATAGACGGCATCAACCTCTACCACTGTCAAGTTATGGCCAGCGATTGCAAAGAATAGCTCGTCATTGAGTGCAGCATTGATGATCCGTAGAAGGTAAGTCTTTCCCTGTTCAACCTCCATTGCAAAGGTATCTGAGATAGCAAAATCGAGAAATGAGAATGCAAAATTTCATTTTGCAGCTCCAAACAGTTGTGCTATAAAAAGAAGTCATATTTCATATTGCCAATCTATAATCATTGAATATGTGTATTCGTGTCGAATCTTTGGCCCAGATTTACAGTGGTAACATAGCATGGATGGCCTGACTTACGTTTTTCAGAACATGGAAAGAGCGGCCCTGGCTTCCCATTAATGGTATGTGCATCTGACATATTCGGAGGCAATCCCATTCTGTTCCCTTGTTTGACAACCTCTTCAACATCGTTATTCCACCATTCTCCTAAACCATTGACAGGAAATATTGCAATTAATTTTTGCATTCAGAAGCTTTATGCATATAGTTCAATATCTTCTAGTACATCAAAAAGTCGAGAGGCACTGATGAGAGCTAACAGTTACTCAAACTCACCTAAGATAAGATTAGCTTCCCTGTATGGCTGAGGAAAAGGAAATCCGGTCCCTTGTTTAGGCATGATGACAATAGCTCCATAGACAGTAGCTCTTAGCCAAAAGATGTGAGCATGCCACCATAGAGTTCCTCTTTGCCCTGTGATTGTCATATTGTAGGTGTAGCTGTTTCCTGTCTTGATTGGACATTGTGTTATATAAGCAGGCCCATCTGCCCAGCCATTCCTGTATTGCTTTAGTCCATGCCTGGATATAACCCACCAAATTTTACATTAGTTAGTAAACACTAATTATGATCATATATACTTAATCCTATCCTATATCATTATGCAAGTAACATTTAAATGTCTTACCAATGAATTGACATGTTATATTGTGCATGGTTTGTAACATTAACTAGAACTGTGTCTCCTTCTCTAGCATAAATTGTAGGTCCAGGGAACATCCCATTTACTGTAACAATTGGCTTAGCATGGCATAACCTGCTCACATTCTTCACTTGAATCTGAGAATAAATGTAAAAAGGGTAAATAAATAGTAAATTCTAAGCAAAAGTTTTAGAGGAAACTCAGGCATTACTAAAGCGCTCACATTGAATTGGTATGTCTTCAAAGCAGCTTTGGCTGGAATGAAAAAGAAACCAACTAAGCATAGCAAGGCAAGTAAAGAACCCCAGCAGAAATTGTTGCCTTTTGCCATTTCTGAAGCCGGCCAATTGTTTTGTATGCAATGTCAAGTGTGTTTGGTGTGACATTGTAGGTCAAGGTCTAATGGTTTTATATATAGGGCTGGAAAGAAATTAAAATGTACCATCAGTTTGTTGGATGGAGGTGGTGTTATCAACAGTAGGTAGAAATTGTAGAGGTTGCATACGAAAATTGTAAGCAAAATACTGATTACTGAGATAGGGACTTAAAAGGGTGTTAAGCCAGATTTCATAGCCAAGATAGTAGCTTCAGAAACTAAAAGTTAATTCTGTATTGTGTAAAAATTACAGGTATAACTGTTTAAGCTTGAGAGTGCTACGTGAAGCTTAGAAAAGCCACTCTCAGCTTTATCGTTAAGGAAAATGTTAACAATAAAGGGTATGTTTGCTATTCATATATCCACTTTCTCTGTTTTTGACCATGTATTACTTTTGCAAAAGTATTAATTTGTGAATAAGATCGTGTACCAATAATGTGGATATTCCTGAAAATTAATATTGTTGCACTGTGGACCATTCATCATTTTCTATATTAAAATTCCTCATTATAGGGTAAGCAATACTAGAACCTTGCTTCTAAGCTTTGTGATAATAGGCTTGGCATGGCACAAGGCCACAAGCTATGGTATATAGATGTAGGGTACAACTTACAACAAAAGGTATTACATAATATCCAGGCTTTGTATTTTAAGCACATGACTTCTCCATTAAGGAGATCTTTACTTTTTAAGGTGCAAAGATTTGAATCAATACACAAGTTTTACCGCTTTTGATCAAGTAAAATGTGAATATCTGACTCTGAATTCTGTTGTAATGCTTAGAGCCATAGTTCAACCTTATTCCTTGGAACGCCTTGTGGGAAGCTTGTTCAACTGTTCAAGTGAAATCCACACCCCCAGTTCTACACCCCTATATGGTATTTTAATATTTATTAATTAATGAGATTGTTTCTAATCCTAAAATACCCTTTATTCCTTTTTTCATTCTCAAACTTCATTCTAGGGGTGGGCATTTGAAACCACAAAACCGAAACCGTACACGTTTCATACTAAATTGAGCCGATACGGTACAGTTTCATTTTCATTCTCATATCGAAATTCAAATACCGAAATGAATTGGTTCTAACGGTATGAGATTGACACCAGTTTTCTCATCTGATATTCATACCATACCGAACCATTATAATTATATTTATTTAATTTAATTTTTATTTATTTTTTTTAATTAGGTGGTGTCACATTATAAGCTATTTGGTCAAGTCTACACTAGTCTATACTCTATACTAGACTTGAGCATTTTATCTTCGAGAAATTTGTTTGTCTTCTAACAAATAATTTTGATGTTAGAAAAAAGTTTCAAACGTTTAGTTAAATTTTCTCAATTTCTAGTTAAGTACAGATAAGTAATCAATATGCATTCAAGAATATGCGTTTGTGGTTAGGCAAAAGGTATGTAAGCTTGTGGTAATTCTTTATTGTTGTATATTCTCTTTATGGCTTCTCGTAGTATTTTTTGGGGGAAATGACAAGCAAGTTATGTTTATGACTTTTTTATTTTAAGATACATGAGAAAACAAAAAGAAAACTTGAAATTTTGAGTGGTTTGAGACAAGTTTGCAAGTAAGGAACTTGTAACATATTGCAAATTTTTCACATTGGGCCGTGATTTTTCTATTGTAACTTGTGAGCCAAAACCTAAATATGGACCGTTTTGATACATACTCTTTGGTGTGACATTGTCGGTCAAGGTCTAATTGTTTTATAGGGCTCGAAAGAAAATAATGTGTACCATCAGATTGTTAGATGGATGTGGTGTTATCAACAGTAGGTATAACTCGTAGAGCATACGAAAACTTGTAAGCAAAATATTGATTACTTAGATAGGGACTTAAATGTGTCTGAAGCCAGCTTGAATGGGGAAGAGAGTAGCTGCAGAACCTTATTTCTTTCATATCTTTCCTCTGTATCAGCAATAGCAACTGATATATATTTTTCTAATTTTTCTTAAACAATCTTATGCACCTCAAAATAATACATACACTGATGCACATCAACCTTTATAAACTATAAGAAAAAAAAGAAAGGACAAGCACCCAATAGTCCAATACTATATCACACAATGCACAAATGCACAAATGCACACTGAATGTAATAAGTAGAGCGAGGCCAAAACTTCTATCTTATTTTGCATCAATCATCTCATGTATTCAATCCGAACCCCATCAATTGTTGTGTAAGTGCATGATTTAGTCCTGGGTAGAAATGTGACCCAAATGCTCTCATCTCTATCTGCCTCCAAATCCTCGAGCATTTCTGAAATCCCAAACTTCAGATTGGTCTTTCTGTCACCACCCATCTTTCCGTGAGGTATATGAACAAAGGTTCCTGCAAATTCCCTGAAACCTGGTCCGATTTTACTCTCATCGACTACATTTATATACACATCAAACTTAACATACTCGTCACTTTTCACTGCAATTCCATGAACAACCAATACCTCTTCCTCCTCTTCTTTTTCTTGCTTTCTTCTGTTGAATTTGGACCTGCCCACCTTAACTGTTATGGAGCTCTCAAGATTCCGACCACGGGGTCCGAACTCTACAGACAAAATGGTTCTGTTTTCTCTTATTTTCAGTGCATGATTGGTGATTTGGGATGGAACAGAATTGGGCTTTGGACGCGTATTCAGCCATGGAAGATCAACCTCCTCATAAACATACCTTAGCTTTGTAGTATCCAAAACATGACCAACTTTGATTCTCACAAGCTGTGAATTCTCATCATGGAAATAGAAACTAGAGTTGAGCCAATCAGGATCAAATGTCTGCAAGTCGACCTTGTGGATTTGCTTCCAAACCTCCCAAAGACGGTCCAGATTCGAGTGGTGTGCATAGAAACTAGGGTCCCTAGCTGCAGAGTAAAATGCTCCCATGTCTTCTCTCCGGACATTGAAATTGCTACCAACCCATGTGTGCATTGTGTTGTGAGGGGCACTCTCTATTGTGCCAGGTCCATCACAAGCACCCCCCTCACTATTCTTATAAGGGCACCCCATGAACAGCTCTGGCTTCTTTGCTCCAGACACCATCTGGTTATACATCAACACCATATTCAAGTGTATCCGCTCTTCCGGTTTCATATTCTCAACACTCTTTTTGCAATCATAGTTCAAATCGCCGACGGTTGGCGGGAAATGAGAAACGTCCCGCTGATTGTCGAAAAAAGGGGAGTGCATGTACCATTTAGGCATTGCCATTGCATCAGTGGAGTCCCAATTCCAAAATGGCAGAGCAAATGTGTCATCACCAATTAGGCTTCCGACGATACGTTCGTGGAAGTGAAGTAACATCCGGTGCCATGGGAAGAAAAACCATTTTCGATGGATGTCGAGAGGTCGGTGGGAATGCTGCTGGTCATAAGCACCGGTGCAGAAGATGCAATGCATATCGGCTTGACGGCGAAAACTTCTAGGGTCACTATATGGCAGTGACTTCATGATCAAGAGAGCCTTTTTGTACTTGGCAATGAAGTCGTGACCAACACGGTGCGCTGGTCTTCGAATTCTTAAAGGGCTTGAAGGATCTGGAAATTGAAAATCAATGATGGGTTCATGTGCTATACTTTTAGGTGGGCAACAATAGACAAGAAGATCAGGTCTTCCATAAGATGAGTGACAACTAGTTAAATTGAGACTCACTGAAAGGTCCTCTCTATCAACATTGTAGTTTCCTGAAGGTTCAATTGAGTCAATTATTCCCAATAGGCCGAGGATGGTGTCCATAAATTTCCTGAAAACAAAGAGCGAAAGTGAAATCAGAACAATTTTTTGAATCCCATGCAATACTATACCAATTAAGGACATTCTTAATCCAATGGTGCATGTCACCAAAGAAGCTAGCTACTTAAATAATTTGTTAAGAACCTCAAGACTATATCGACTCTTATTGATGTAGGATCAATGATCTATGATATGACTTGCACAGTGCACTTGACCATTTAAACTAACCCTCATGTACGTGAAATAATGCAACAATCATTTTGTGTAATTCTATGATAACATCGAGGCATGACTTATTTAAGCGTGGCTACAACAAAAACAAATTTATAATCATCTAAGAGATAATCAAGACAATCCCGCCTCCGAGAACGCAATTGTGGTACAATTAATAAAAGAAAGTCTTCACCCCAAATGACGAAGATAAAATTCACTCTGCAGTTCTATCAATATGCTGAACCAAATAGTGACCCTAGAAGTTTTCGATCGTTGTCAAGCCGATATGCATTGCATCACAATTAGTTTTGTAAAAAGCCAGGCATTCCCTTTATGGCTTTTTTTAAACAATATTCCCTTTATGGCTTAATCCCATCATATATATTTATACTATTATTAAGAGAAGAGAGCTTGCTCACATAACCTAATTTTTTTACGAATATAGCCTTCAAACATTAAAAAACTTTGAAATAGAATTAATTAATAGGGACAATCAAGTCAATTTACAAATATAAAATTAAAATAAATAATCAATAAAAACTGCAGAGAATAACTATCCACTATTTCTATAAAAAAAAACTGAATGAAAAAAAACTACCTACTTCCTACCGCATAAATAACTACCCATTATTTCTTAATAAAAAATTGATTTGCACATGCGTAGCATGTATAGAGAAGGTTAGTAGTCTAGTACCTATAATAGCAAGTTTGGTAAAGTGGAGTAGTGGACCTCCATATAATAAATATGTTTTGTCTGAAAAAGATAGGATGGATATCGCGGAGATTCTTCTGTCCATGACAGGAATGTCCATGACATCAATCTCAGCCGTTCATCAGATATTAAATCTACCGTTCGTTTATGCTTACTTTGTATTTGACGTCAACGTGGGAGTTTGGATCGATCTGTCCGAAAACCCCACCTTTCTCTCTTCTCTCCTCTCCGCGACACGGCGACACTGCCGAACTCAACTTCTTTCTTCCCGTTATGCGTGAAGTGTGAAACCATACCAATAGATCTTGAGTAGAAGATGTTGCATAGATCTCGCCGGAGATCGGGTTTATTAAGTAGTCGCGGATGATAGGGAGGTGGATGCGGTGGAGGTGAGTTCCGGGCTCTGGGACGGTTGTTCCGGTAGACGCATTTTGGGATTATGGCGGAGGGTGCGCTCCCCGAACCCGCTTGAAGTTTCTTCAAAACCCATATTCAGATTTTCCAAAAAAAAAAACCTATATCTCAAAGAGGACTCGTCTGGATCCAAGGGTGGACAGAGGCATCTCAACTGTATGCATGTACGGTGGACAAGAATTCTTGTCATTTTATAGAGGCTGGCTGGGTTGATAATGATAGAATCAAATGCTTTCAATTGTGATTGTAATGCTAATTATTTCTGGGTTTATGTCAATCTCGAAAACTTTCCCTTGCACCGATTATGCCAATTGGTTATTAGTTAAAACATGAACAATTTGGATTCTTTCTCACTCAGTCTATCGATCTGTTTTTCTCTCAGTCTATCCTAGCAACTTGAGCTTCGTTGTTTTGCAAAAAGAATGCTTGGTTATCGGGAACAAATGTCATTACGGTGAAGGAGGTCGAAGGATCAAGTATATCAGTGAAGGAGGTCAAAGATCGTTTGGTTTGGAGATCTAGCTGGCTGCCCAGATCCCGTTTGGTTTGGTTGGGTAGCAGCGGCGGAATCACCGATCTTTCTTCTACATTTTTTGGTCAGACATTGACTTGTTGACCTTGTTTAAACTAACGGCTTCGTGACTCACGGTTCACTCAATACTAACAGTCACGTGCCTTGCCAACTGTCATGAATGTTCACCAAGGTGGACAGAAGACGCTCCGTGGATATCGACCTATGGGAAGCATAGAACTTGGTCTCACCATTTGTCCTTTTTTGTGTGTGTGTGTGGTGAGTGTCTGAAAGCTGCACTAATTAATAAGAACCTTTCACTATTTTTCTGTTCGTTAATTATTAGAATTTTTTGAAACTAAGATTTCTTGTTGAATTTTAAACCTTAAATATCATTTGAGAGTAGAAGTGTCTGATCTCTTTGAAAGAGTTAGTTTTTTTATATGTCTCATCTCTTTTAGAATAGATTTTTCGAAGTCTCATCTCCAATGGCGGAGCCACGCTTATGCTGACCTGGGCTCCAGCTCGAGTGACTTCTTGCAAGAAAAAAAAATCCTCAAGTATAATTAAGCATTTTTATTTCACTTTTAAATTTTAGTCCACCTATCTGTTTTATTTTTAGCCCCACTTCCACTTGAAAACTAATTTAGTTTGACAAAAAATAGAGTTGTCTTTTACTCACTTTCTCTGAATTTTATCTCATGTTTCTCTAATCTTGTTATTTTTTTTGCTTTCAATATTTGTATTAAACTTTAACAATGAATTATTTTGTTGTTTTTTTTTAATTTGTTAAAAATGAATGGTTAGTTATGTACGTATATTTTGTTTAGATTTTTGCTTTGGAAGAAATTATTGTGTTAATGTATGCAAGCAAACAAAAAAAAAAATTAGCTCACCCTAATCGAAATTCCTGGCTCCGTCATTGCTCATCTCTATCTTAATTTTAAACCTTCAATTAATATCATTTGAGAGTAGAATTTTTCTAGTGGGGAGAGATAAGACTTCTCGTTGAATTTTTGGACTACTCATAAGAACCATGTATATATTAAGAACTAAATTTATCTTCTCCAAGTTCAAACATCCAACAAGTCATTAACCTGTAAATTCATACATACCAAGATTCATTGGGATCTTTGAGGACCAGAAGAGTCAGAGGCAATACTGCAAACATGAATATCAAAGTAGTAGCAAAACCCCATCTCCTTGCTGCTTCCATAGCTTCCCAAGTTTCCAGCGTGCAGCTACAGAAATTTGCCACTAGCTATCAAATTTTTAAGATTTATTTAGCTCCTAGCTCGATCATCACCTGTACCAAAAATATGATGAGTAAAGAAAAGTTGTTCATGTATATAAATCAATGATTCAATATATATATATATATATATATATATATATTCGTATAAGAGTTTTCATGAACTCACTGTGTATGCCAAGCTGTTTACATATGGTGAATGGTTGAATGGCATATATGAATATATGCATGCCTCCACTCTAATCTGATCAACTGGAGAATTGAAGTGTGTATATATATATATATGTACTAGCAAGAGCTAGCTAGCTAGCTGAAGCATGAAGAATATAAATCTGCTAGAGACTAGGGACAACGTCTTTGAATTGATTTCTGTCCTGATCGATAACCAAAAGTCTTCTTAAATACAGATAAATTACTTGAAAAGTAACAAGAGGAGTACTCAAAATGAAAGATTTTGGGGGGTGGGGACCAAAATGCAAAGTTGTTGGCAGTTTTTTTGGCTAACCTTGTTGCACGTTGGCAGTTAATTAAAGAGGAGATTTTGTGAATTATGGCTTTGCATGGAAAAGCCTAATTAATAATTGTTCTATTATGCTCTAGAGTCTACCTTCGCTTTGACTTCAAACTCTTCAAACGGAAAGCCGATCTTATATTTGCACCTCCAAATTTGACATACATATACATTTTACATATATTTTTATTATCTTTCCATGCAATATACATATGGTGAAGCCGGCAATCCAGCTCCGTGGTGCCACCCATAGAACCACCAAAGTCGGCTTGAAGCTTGACGTTGCCAATTGAAACCAATGTGGTTTAGCACTACGTACTGGGCATTTCCCAAAAGAAATAAAAATATATATGGTGAGAAAGAAAGAAAAAAATGGCAATTAAGAAGGTTGAAGAAAAAATGAAAAAAAATTGTTTTTTTTTCCTTTGGTAAAAAATAAAAGTTCGATCATAAATCAAATTTGGAGCCTTGGAGGCCGGTGATAAAAAATTCCTTCAAGCGGGATCCCCACTAACAACTTGGAAGAATGACAGCAAATCTCTTGTCTTTTCCATTTTCACGTCATAGATGAAAACTTGGACTTGATCACACATTCACACCACAACATACACCTACCACTAACTAGAACCCAAGTCTTCAATCGTGGCCAAACATAATCCTCAAGGTGTTAGGATTAACGTACACCTAGCCGTAACAAGTCACTTCTAACTAACCATGAGATTGGAGCCTTAGATTAAAGCAAAAATAACCTGTAAATGCATGCATACCAAGGTTCATTAAGATCTTTGAGGACCAGAAGAGTCAGAGCTTTTAGGCAGTACTGCAAACATGAATATCAAAGTCGTAGCAAACCCCATTTCTTTGCTGCTTAGCTAGCTTCCCAATTAGTTTCCAGCAGCTACAGAAATTTGCCACCAGCTAGCTATCAAATATATTGTTGAGATTTATTTAGCTGCTCGATCGATCACCACCTGTACCTAAAATATGATGAGTAAAGATAAGTTGTTCATGTATATAAATCAATGATTCAATATATACATTTATATGAGTTTCATGCATTAATTAACTCACTGTACATCGATCCCAAGCTAAAAGAAAACCGAACAGTTAGTGGAGAATTTTGAGAGAATTTAAATTTGTGTTGTATAGCCTCGATTGATCGATCTTGTTTGCACAGTACAGGGAGGTATTTATAATACAATCGGTAAAAGCCTAGCAGCTAAGAAACAAAGTATTCACATGCATCATGCATGTGATTTCAATTGACCATTGTACAATTGACTGTGATTTAGACTTGGACTCGTATTGTTGTTGCTTGTGATTAATTTTGTTCTGCTGGTATGATAATATTATTATTTATATACATGGTTGAATGGCATATATTCACTCTAATCTGATTCACTGGAGAATTGATTAGGCTAATTAATAATTGTTGTATTATGCTCTAGTCTACCTTCGCTTTGACTTCAAACTCTTCAGAGGAAAGCCCAAGTTTTATTAATTTTGCTCTTCCAAATTTGACATACATATGCATTTTATAGATGTTTTTATCATCTTTCCATGAACATTCACATTAACCCAAAAAAACTCATGAAAATACAATGCATTTTCTATGTCTAAGATGAAAATCATTCCCATTTAATGTTACCGTTTTTTAACTTCACTTAAAAATTACTTTGCGGAGGAAGCTGGAAAGCGTCCCTGGAGGTAGATGACATTGCCCAACAAAGGTGGCATGGAGGTGAGAAATAGAATAGATTGAGAAAGGAAAAGAAAATAAAACATGAATGGCAAATAAGAAGTTTAAAGAAAAAAAAAGAAAAAAAAAAAGGGGTTTTGTTTTGGTAAAAAAAAAAAGTTAATAAATCAAATTTGGAGGTGACAAAAAATTCTTTCAAACAAAATCCACTAACAACTTGGAAGAATGACAGGAAATCTCTAGTGTTCTCCATTTCCACGTCCGAGATGAAAATGACCCAACAACATACACCTACCACCAAGGCACTAACTAGAACCCAAGTCTTCGATCGTGGCCAAACTGAAGCCCCGCCCAAGTTGAAAGTTGAAACCGCAAGGTGTGGACTCTCTGTCTGTACGTGTTTAACAAGCAGCCAATAATAGCAGTAAAGAGTAGTAAAGAGCATCACCTCCCAAATGAAGATGACCCTGCATAGATTAGTCCCAAGAGTTGATCGAAGCGAAAACGTACGGCTAAGGAAACCCTAGATGCCTCCCAGAAAAGTACCCTAACATATTCTCGCTGCTTCCTTTAACTGCAGTTTGCATCGGTTAGGACCCCCTAGGTTAACCGTATATATTATATATGCATTGATTTCAGTAGGTCGGCTTCCTTGGATCTTCGAAGATATGTCTCATACCACAATTGTGTGGGTTGGCGAGCACTTTACAGTGAATGGGCAAGTGATGGAGATGTTTGTTAGTTTTAATGTTTTGTCACTTTTGAATTAGTGTGCAATAAGTTTGTGTGAATTTTATTTGCTAGAGATTTTTTTCTCCTTTTAATTTGTCGAGATGTAATCGAAAAATAGATATCACAATCATTAATCAAAATGGTACTCAAATGGTACTCATTTAAGTGGTCCTCACTAGATAACTCCCCTTCGATATAATACTGGGCTAGTTGCCTTCTATTAATTCAAATCTGCACTGTTTCCGACCAAAAAAAAAAATTAGGCATGGTAACTGTTTGTTGGTTCGAAAGTTTAGGCTCTGGTGTATGTAATTTCAGCATATATATTTTGACCCCAGCTATGTGATTATTATATATAGTCTCCTTAATTCACATGCGAATGTTTACATTGTATTAAAATATGAACTTCATCATCCCGACTAATTGACAACATAACTCAATCATCGGAACCGCTTATCGTTTAAATTAATTTTAAAAAATTATTTTTGCAAAAAATCAACCGAATTAGAGATAGAAATTTACAATTTATATCAAGTATGTTCCTGAAGTGTTTCAACATTTATGCCTTATTACTAAAAATTTAGTTTATTGGATCATAGCTAGATGATTAAATAATTTCGGATCTACTTATTTCGCACAGATTTTTTTTTTAAGCTAAAAATCAATTTATTGAAAGACAAACGAGAACAAAGGGGAGGACATGAAGCCAAAACCCCTTAGAGAAAATAAAAAAATTCAAAAGGCAAAATAAGAGTCAATTGAATCAAAGATTAAGATGCATAGTTGGCATCCAATTACGAAACGATAAGGATCTCGCGAACTAATTTGATGTTCTTTGGCCTTCAATTTTTTGTGATGAGTCCTTGATAGAGCCTTAAGAAGACTTGTATCTTCCAAAGATGTGTCACCCTCATCATACCAAGAACTAACAGAATTGCTCTCATACTGAACATAAAGACTATGCCCATTGGATTCTTATTTTCCAAGTCACCCCAACTTATTTTACAAAGATGATCTTTGAGAAGGGCTTAAAAAGTGAACAAATTGATGGACTATGAACTAATATTGTACGTGTGGTGTGGCTGAAAAGGGTAGTTAGCTTCATATGATCGATGAAGGTAACTTAGCTAGTTAGTTCACCGAGAGCTCTTGTGAGTTTGGATATCCATTTAAATATCTTTTTATACGTGTACAATACATTTTGTTTTTCAAATACCCAATTTGTGTTTGAATAGTATACACAAAACAAGAAGTACTTTTGAAAGTGCTTATATATATTAAGGTTACTTACCATTTAACACTAACTTCTACTTTAAGCAAACAAATCCTTTAAGCGTAATGGATCATATGTGAGCAGGAAGCAGAAGCTTAATGCTTGTTGCTTAGTACTATTGCTCTTGGACCAATATACATGAGAATAAACGGATAAAGTTCTTCATCTACTCTGTTTCGCTATCAGTATTTTGCTTCCAAGCTTTGGTATGCAACCTCTGCCGTCTCTACCTAATGTTGACAACACCTCCCCTCCGGCCATCTAACAAATTGATACTTAATTTATTTCATATTGTTCCCAGCCCCATATAAAACCACTGGACCTTGCACCAGTCATGTCACACAAAACATACTTGACATTGCATACAGGTACGATTGGCTTCAATTCAAAAATGGCAAAAACAAACAATTTCTGCTGGGCTGCTTCTTTACTTCCCATCTTGTGTTTAGCTGGGTTCTTTTTCATTCCAGCCAAAGCTGCTGTGAAGACATACCAGTTCGACGTGAGCACTTTAGTCCTGTACTACTTCTTTTTCATTCCAGCCAAAGCTGCTTTTGCTTAATTTGTTTTTCTTCATTTATTTTCAGATTCAAGTGAAGAATGTGAGCAGGTTGTGCCATTCTAAGCCAATTGTTACAGTAAATGGGATGTTCCCTGGACCTACAATTTATGCTAACGAAGGAGATACACTTCTAGTTAATGTTACCAACCATGCACAATATAACATGTCAATTCATTGGTAAGACATGTTACTGCCTAATGATTTTATGATAGAATTGAGTATATATATGATCATAATTAGTGTTTTCTAATGTAAAATTTGGTGGGTTAATTTTCCAGGCATGGACTAAAGCAATACAGAAATGGATGGGCAGATGGGCCTGCTTACATAACACAATGTCCGATCAAGACAGGAAACAGTTACACGTACAATATGACAATCACAGGGCAAAGGGGAACTCTATGGTGGCATGCTCACATCTTTTGGCTAAGAGCTACTGTTTATGGAGCTATTGTCATCCTGCCCAAACAAGGAACTGCCTTTCCTTTTCCTCAGCCTTATAGGGAAGCTAATCTCATCTTAGGTGAGTTTGAGTATATTCTAGCTCTCATAAGTGACTCTGAACTTTTTCTTGTACTAGAAGACATTGAACTATATATATACCTAGAGTTTCCGAGAGCAGAAATTAATTGGAATATTTCTTGTCAATGGTACTGTAGGAGAATGGTGGAATAACGATGTTGAACAGGTTGTTAAACAAGGGAACAGACTTGGGTTGCCTCCGAATATGTCAGATGCTCATACCATTAATGGGAAGCCAGGGCCTCTCTTTCCATGTTTTGAAAAACGTAAGCCAGATCTATCTAATGTTCTCTCGCCAAATGTCTATTACCGCTCTATTGTCATACTGCAAATCTGAGCTATATCTACATTCAAATATAAGTTGATCTAACCAATGGTCTTACAACATAACATGCTATACTCTTTGAAAACAGAACATTGATTTTGCATTCACATTAGTTTTCGCTATCTCAGATACCTTCGTAATGGAGGTTGAACAAGGGAAGACATACCTGCTACGAATCATCAATGCTGCACTTAATGACGAGCTATTCTTTGCCATAGCCGGCCACAACTTGACAGTGGTAGAGGTTGATGCAGTCTATACCAAACCATTTACATCTCAAGCAATACTCATAGCACCAGGCCAGACCACAAATGTTCTCGTTCAGGCAAACCAAGTCCCTAGCAGATATTTCATGGCTGCAAGGCCATTCATGGACGCACCTCTTTCCATAGACAACAAAACTGCCACTGCAATTCTACAATATAAAGGCATCCCTAACTCTGTGCTTCCAGTCCTTTCCCAACTTCCGGCACTCAATGACACAGCTTTTGCACTGAGCTACAACGCCAAGCTGAGAAGCCTAAACACAGCAAAGTACCCAGCAAATGTACCTCTCAAAGTTGATAGACAGCTCTTTTACACAATTGGTTTGGGGATCAACCAATGCACAACTTGCTTGAATGGAACACAGCTCACTGCTTCTTTGAACAACATCACTTTCGTGATGCCCCAAGTCGGACTGCTTCAAGCTCATTACTTCAACACCAAGGGAGTATTTACCACAGATTTCCCTGACCGCCCACCTACACCTTTCAATTACACTGGTGCACCACTCACTGCCAACCTTGGGACCAAACTAGGCACTCGGCTAAGCAAGATCGCCTTTAATTCAACAGTAGAGTTGGTGCTACAAGATACCAATCTTCTGACTGTGGAATCTCATCCATTCCACCTTCATGGTTACAATTTTTTCATTGTTGGGACTGGAGTTGGGAACTTCGACCCCAAGCAGGACCCGGCTAAGTTTAACTTGGTTGATCCTCCTGAAAGAAACACAGTTGGAGTTCCCACCGGTGGTTGGGCAGCCATAAGGTTCAGGGCTGACAATCCAGGTAAACACATAGCATATACATTAAACTGGAAAGTTTAGACACCAATTTGTTTTACATCAGCTTTGGAAACTATGTATTTATTCTTTTAAGATATTTTACTAATACTTTGAAGGGTATTTGATCATATGTAGGTGTGTGGTTCATGCACTGTCATTTGGAGCTACATACTAGCTGGGGTTTGAAGACTGCATTTGTGGTGGAAAATGGGAAAGGCTCGCATCAATCTGTTTTGCCTCCACCTACAGACCTTCCACCTTGTTAATTAGTTCCTTGTAAAGGAGTACTCATAATGAAGCTTCTTGGGGAACACAGATTCTTTGTTAGTAGTTTGGGCCTTTTGGCTGATGATTTCTTGCAATCATTCTGCAAAATGCAGGATAATTGCAAACATTCCTGCAAATCTCGTGTCTGATGATCGATGTATAAATGTAATTTGTTTCGCTTTCTTGCTAATTTAAACCCCATTCTTTGGATTCATGATCTGTTGATGTTGAGTTTGATTTCTCAGAGTTTCCTGAAAAAAGCCAGTTGCGTTGTAACTTTTTCTGGTAAGCATATTTCAATGCAATATAAAAATATTTCTTCAAAGAAATGTAAAGCCTACTTGCTGAAAATCCAAACTAACAAGGCTCAACTAATGGTTGGTGATACTAATTTAGATTGACTTAGAATGCTGGATTTCTCATTGACTTCAAAATACTTTCTGGGTTTAGGTCTTTCTTTTTTTCCATATAAAAACCCCTATATTTTTCATTCGATGGGAACTCCAACTGTGTTTAACTGACAGCTATCTTGCCTCCACCTACAGACCTACAACCTTGTTACTTACTTCACTTATTTGTACTGAAGAACTTCAAAGTGACTCCTTGAGGAACAGTTAGTCTTGCTCTCAGCCTTTCACTAACAAGTTATTTGTAAAATGATCCTGAAAATCCAGGAGGTTCACAAACATTCCCGAAAATCTCTTGTTGCAAGACAAATAAAATTGTCATTTACACCGGATTAATGCCAAGAATGCTGCTTTGTGCAACAAACTGAGTCAACAGTAGTCCCAAGTTTTTAAGTTCAAACCTACCAGAACTAAAAGCATACAATTATATTCAATAACCTATTCTATCTATGACTATGAGCCTTCTTCTTCTAAACAGTAGACCAACACATAGCCATTCTTTGAGATCCCAAAGATCACCTCCTAGCATATTTATGTATGTAACATGAAAAAGAAACAATCAGCTGTACTGAATGAATCAGACGTTTATAATAACAGAACAGCAATAGAGTTCATATCACAATTAAGGACATCCATAACAAGCATTCAGACATTTCTGTTTCCAAAGATCCAAATTACAGAAAAAGCTAATGTGGAAAAATGTAGTTCGTATCTAACATATTACTCTCCCTAAAAAAGTCATCACAGCATTGCATTCTACATTACAAATGCAATCAAAACAATGACTAAATGATAGCCATCGGCCAGTATAGTCCACTCTATTCACATACCAAAACTTCACTAGAACACCCTTTTATCTCCGATATTTCAAGTAGCTATGATGGAAATAAAGCATACCAATAACACCAGCAACACGAAAGCCACAATCCAACAAACCCATTGTCCTCTTTTCTTTTTCATCTGCTTAGCATAGAGAAGTTCATTAGTTCCACCACTTATGTAAACGCCAGCATCAGCCACGTTCTTCTCAATATCATTAATCTGTTCACCTTGTGCTTCAACCAACACAGCCATGTCCAGGAAAACTTGATGCAGTTCTGTCAAGCTTCTCTTTATGTCCTTCAAGGCCTCATCTCTTTCCTGATTCTCCATTACCAGCTCTGCCTTCCCTTCGAAAACTTTGACCTCCCCACTCCTCAAAATCTTATCAATCACTTCTTCAGTTGCTTCCTCTCCTGTTGCATTATAGTATCTCCTCTTGAGACCTTCTTTGTGCTCCTTAACAATCTGTTCTCTCAATGCCAGAAAATCATTCATCATATCTCTCAGCTTGACTCTCAAACCACTAGTCACCGAAATCCTCATTCGATCAACGGGGCTTCCTTCCTTGTACCCAATTGCCACATCTCGATTAGCAATGTTAGAGTGATCAAGTGATTCCAGTCTCGCTTTAATGTTCTTCGCTTTCCTCAGAATACTAACCATGTCAGCATTGATTCTGTCTCTCAGCCCCCTAAGAACTTTAGCACTGTGAGTGGACTTGGTTTCTTCATTCAGGTCATGAAGATCAAGAAGCAGGTTTGTAATCTCTTCCATATCAGCCTTGATTGCTGTCACTTCTTCAAAAAAAATTGTGAGGTTCTGTTCATCAGCAGGGTCAAGCTTCCCCATTTCCAGATCAGGTTCTGCTTCAATGTCTTTCATTGCCTGTTTCTTAAGATCAACGTAACTGAGGAATGACTTGGTCATTAGATCATTCATCTTTTACGCAATTATCGAATACCCCACCTGAAAGAAATCCTCAATTCCTTAAAACCCATGTAAAACAACTCCAAGCGACCAGGTTGCTCAGAAAATTTTGTTCTAACAGAACACTAATTAGTCTAATTTTCCCGAATTCCGTAAATTTGTCACAAATCCAATACATAACAAGCATTTCAGAGACCGACATTGATACATAAAATCTATCCAATATCCACCTGAAAGAAATCTTCCATGTCTTAAAACCCATGATAAAACAAGCGACTAAATCTTTTCCTCCCTAAAATTCCATTTTAGAAGCCTTAAATATGTATATACAGATAAACTGATAAACATAACATTTCAGTGACCGACATTGATAACATGTTCAGGGATAACATGTTCGATCTAGCACATGATATATAGAGATAAGATCTACGGGTATGAAAGCATAACAAGTAGAACAAGTAGAACAAGGAAAAGGAAAAATTAATTTAAAAAAGCAAATAAAAATAGTAAGAAGAAAACCTTGAAGAAATTGGTAATACTGCGGAGAAGGAGAGCCAACTGAAGAATTTTGCGGTTGAAAATTGAGGAGCGAAGAGAAATTGGAAGGGTTTTTGGTTTTGGGTCTCAAGGGTTTGAGAGAAAACTTGAAAGGGGTTTTTGGCTTTTGCTACTTGACTCCAACACTTTAAATTTTCAAAATTCAAATGAAAAGGTTTTTCCGCTCCGGAGGAGAGCCGTTATAAAATAACGTTGATGTCACACTTTGCCGTTTGACGAATTAACGTCGTTACGGTTTTTTTCTTATTCAAAAGCTAAGTTTGATCGTTAAACCAACTACTTGAGAGTGAAAAGAGCAACTTCATCCAAGGTTGTTACCTCATCTTCCGATGGTTTGCTTTTTGGTTTTTCCAGAATGCTCCCACATGCACAAATATGATTAATAATTTCGAAATATTTTTTTGGAAAATATTTCAACATATTCCAATAACTATTCTTTAAAATCGTACTTTTTTTTTTGTTAAAGAACAAATTAAGGGATACAAATTAATAGTCGAATAACATGTCATCAATTGGGGGCAAAATAAAGGAGGAAAATCAAGCAAAATGGACCAACTACCATCAAATTAAATCTTTAACCAAAATAATAATAATAAGGCATATGGACCAATAAGGTTATTCTGAACTACGAACACATGGTAATCTGAAACTACTTGATAATTTGAAATTGGACAATTGAAAAACTTGTATAACTTGTATTGTCACATGCTTCTTTTTCTTTCTTTTTTTCCCCAAAAGGGAAACCCATCAAATTCTCTCAAAGAATAAAGATGGCAACTCGAACTCTTTCACAGTTTGGAGAGTGTTTTCAGTGAAATCGATGATGGTAAGCTTTTTCCATTCTATTTTCTATTAACTTGTATCTTATTAGGGCAAGTTTTTTGGTGAAAATGGATTTAATAATCTCAAGCCAGTGAGCATTTCTCTATTACTTGGGTTTGGATTCTAGGTTTCTATTTTTGGGATTTTGTTTCCCATTATTTATTGGGTTTCTATTGCTTGTACTCAAAGGAAACATTGATGTGTTCATATCTACAGAAGCAAAATCACCCAAGTTTTTTCCCACAAGGTATAAAATTGATAAGATATCCATATGTAAAGGTCTTGGGCTTTGAGGTTGGTGTCTCATTTTGGGCTTCTCCAATGGTCATATGCATTGAAGGGTCGACAATAGAGAGTTTTTCTCCACCCTTCTTATTAACCAGTTAATGTTATTTTGTGCTTGTTTTGTTCGTTTTCGATTTGTTGTTTTTGGCCCTTTTTTTTTTTTTGCAAGAAAAACTGCATTAAACAAGGGGAAACAGAACCCTTGACAAAGAAACAAGAAAAAATAAACGAAACCAGCCAAATTAAACAAGGGGGCCTGGTAAACCATCAAACAACAAGGAAGAAGGAGGATGATGAACCCAGTCGGAAGGACACTTCCCACTATGAGCTAAAGAAGCAACAAGATGAGCTGCTTTATTATCTTTTCTGCTAGTCCAAGACCAGCTAACATGCCAGGTTGAAGAGAGATACCGGACTTGAGTGATGACAGTTGCCGCTTTCCAATCAGAGATAGAAGCATTAGATTAGAGACTATCAATGAGGTTCTTAGCATCTGAGGTAATGATTATCTCATGAGAGGGGTATTCAAGAGCAAGATAAACAGCTTCACGAATTGCCAAGGCCACTGCAGTCAAAGGAGAGGGGGCAAACATTTTCAGGGCCTTACCATTAATCAGGACCCCATGCATATCCCTAGCCACTGCTGCAATTCCACTGGAAAGAGTTTGTTGATGCCAAGAAGCATCAGTATTTATTCCGATAACATTGAGGGGAGGAGGAATCCAAGAGAAGTGTTGGTGATTATCTGGACCCAACGAGGGAGGAACATGAGTAGGGAAGGCAATGCAATTAGCCTCCATAAACTTATTGGCTGCTTGAAAAGCTGACAAGACAATTCTAACAGGATCGGGATGGACCTTGTTAAAGAAACAATCACATCTATGCTTCCAAATTCTCCAAAGCATGAAGGAGATTTGAATAAGAAAATCCGTAGGAGCTTTTAATTGAGACACAAAATGCAACCAGCTATCAAAGGATGTGATTTCCTGTAAAGGGACTCTATAGGAAAGAGGATGAGCAAACCATGCACTTACAGCCCAAGGACATTCAAGGAGAGCTGTAAGGGCAAGTTTTCTTGCAATTGGCTATTTCTTAATTAGACAAAACATATTCCATGTAATTGCATTCAATTGTATAGTTGATAGGGCTTTATAAGTCGTGGCATTAGGTTGGTGTTCATTCGGCGTCTTTGAAGTCCATCTCAATGGCTCGTGGTAATTTTGTCTTCGTCTTCCTCAAGGTATGGATCATGCATTTGCATCTCATACATATTTGGTTTACTTAGGATGTCACTCAATCACCTTAGGTTTGCTAGAACTTAAAATGGTTAATCAAGAATATGCAAACTTTTGTTAAAAAGCTGAAAACACTCTAGGCGATCGATCGCCCAAGGTCAGAAATATGACCGTTATGTTTAAACTAGTGCACTTGAGTGCGGAATATATCTGTTATGCTTTTGTTCCTTGCGATCGATCGCCCCCTGCTATGCGATCGATCGCCTTTCAGGTTTTCTCTTCTGGAACGTCTCTGTATGGTGTGCGATCGATCGCCCTTCACGTTTTCTCTTCTGAAAACGTCCTTGTATGCTAAGCGATCGATCGCACCCCTTGGGCGATCGATCGCATAAAGCCTCTGGTCTATATAATCAGATTTCTGCCGTTTCATTTCGTAACTTTCGAATCTAAAACTCTTGCAAACTGATTTTTGAGAAAGTTCTCTGGTATTGAGTGATCCTAGTCCATGTTATAGGTTCCTCCCTTGATGCTCCACTTATAATCCACTTGCTAAACTTTTGATTTGCTTGATACAAGCTAGTTTAGTTTTCCATAGGATTAAGGAGATTGTGTTCAACTCTAGCAAACGTTCATTGTTGTTTTGCTGAGTTGAACGATTTCAATATACAATCATACATCATCTTGCATAGCCGTGGTTCTTGCGATTGGAGGTTCACACCGGTGGAGTTCAATTGGAGAAGCTTGAGGAAGGTGCACTTGAAGAAGCAATTGGAAGCAACAAAAGGTTAGAACTGCCACTAGTCAATAGGTTGATAGTGTTTGAGTTTGGAAATGATTTCCCCTTGTATGTGTTTGCCACATTGGCTTTTCATAGTGTGATTCAAGAGCGTGGGGTACGGCTCCCCTCCGGTTTTTCCTCTAGAGGTAGAGGTTTCCGGGTGAACACTTTTGGTGTTGTGTGTTGTGATTGTTGGTTGGGTTGCTTATCTATTGTTCTTAATCGTATAATTCATTGTGTG
Source organism: Rubus idaeus (assembly GCA_030142095.1). Taxonomy (NCBI): domain Eukaryota; kingdom Viridiplantae; phylum Streptophyta; class Magnoliopsida; order Rosales; family Rosaceae; genus Rubus; species Rubus idaeus. Next base: position 6,388,716 of record CM057966.1, read on the forward strand.
ATTCATTCAATAGATTATAGACCGTGGTGTGCTAGTTTGACGTACACTTTGGGTTTTAGGATTGTTCAATTGAGTGTTGTTATTGCATACTCTTGTGGTTGTTCAATTGAACATTGTTTGAAACCTTGTTTGTTGATTAGTGTTGTACGGCTTACCGTTAAAGGGAATTTCAAGAGCATTTTCAGTAGTTTCAGAAGGGTGAAGACAGATTTGACACTCCGCAGAAGACGCAATGTGCCTTCTGAATAAGTTTGCCTTAGAAGGGAGAATGCCAAGAGTAGCCCGCCACAAGAAATGCTTGATTCTGGGAAGTTATGAGAATTGTGAGGGTGTTGCAGAGTGCCCGCCTGAGACTGCGAATGTTGAAAGTGATACCCAGACTTCACAGTAAACCTGCCATTTTTGGAGTAAGGCCATATCAAAGAATCCGGAATGCTGGGATCAGTAATTGGGATGGCCGAAATTACTAGGCATTGATCATGAGTAATGTGAGGGCTTAGTTGCTGAAGGTTCCAGGTCTTATTGTCCCAATCAATAAGATTTGAGACTTTGGAATTGTCAAAACCTGGAGGAAGGGCAATTTCTGATGGAGGGTGCATTGGTATCCAAATTTCCCTGCTCATATTGGTTGAAAAACCATTGTCAATACTCCAAAGAGAACCTTTCTGAATGATTTCCCTTCCAGCAAGCAAACTTGCCCAAAACCAAGAAGAAGCAGCCCCCTTCTTAGCTTGAAGGAAAGTGGAATTTGGGTAGTATTGCTGCTGAAGAATTCTGGCCCACAGGGAGGAGGGATTATGGATGAGATTCCAAGCTTGTTTCGCAAGAAGGGAGTTATTGAATTCCTCCAAATTTCTAAATCCTATGCCACCCTCTTTCTTAGATAAACTGAGAAAATTCCAAGATTTCCAGTGCAGTCCATTGGACTCCAAATTTCCCAACCAAAAATCAGCTAATATCTCATTTATTTCAGAGCACAGAGTTACTGGAAACTTGAAACACGACATTGGATAGGCAGGAATGGCAGTGGCAATGGCTTTAATGAGAACTTCTTTACCAGCTTGGCTAAGGGTAGCCTGTTTCCAACCTTTCACTTTCTTACTGATAGACTCTTTGATAAATCCAAGAGATGCTTTCTTTGATCTGTGCCAGATGGTAGGTAGTCCCAGATATTTTCCTGGATCAAAGACTGCCGGAATTTGCATGATGGCACTAAGAAGGTGGGCTACCTCAGCTGGAGTGTTAGGACTGAAGTAGACGGAAGATTTGTTCACATTGATTAATTGGCCTGAAGCCACACAAAAAGTGTGAAGGATATCAGAGAGCATTTCACAATTTTGTAGAGTCGCTTGGAGACAAAACAAAGAGTCATCAGCAAAAAACAGATGACTCACACCCAAATTTTGGGGGCCAATAGTGACAGGGGATAGCAGAGCACTTTGACAAGACTTGATTATCATCTTTGAGAGAACATCATTAACAAAAAGGAATAAGAATGGCGATAGAGGATCCCCCTGTCAGAGACCTCTATTGGGGTTGAAGAAGGACCCTGGTGTTCCATTAATGAGGACTGAGAGGGTGGAGGTGGTCACACAGTTCATAACCAAAGTCACCCACCTGTTAGAAAAACCCATTTTCCTGAGAACAGCTTCCAAAAAATTCCACTCAGGCAGTCTGTTTTTAGTTGTGTCAGGCTAACATTTGTTTTGTTTTATTTTTGGGCCGTCTTTATAGTTGTCGGTTTTGTTTTGGGCTTTAAAATAAAAAAAATTGTTATGTCAAATTAGGCCCATTTGTTTAAAGCCCAACTGTTTACTCTAGGCCCAATAATAAAGACCCAATTTTCTTCGGCCAGCACACTTTAAAGTCCAAGCCGGCAATAGACTATATGTCTATATGAGATTGAACCTTAGCTAGGTAGGGGTTGTTGTTGCTGATTTTGAAAACCATAAGGCTCACTCTCTTTGGTGTCTCACCTTGTTGTTATTAGTAACACATGCTTGAAAAATAATCAACATATAAGACCCTTGATTCGGATGGGCGATGTCGCTCGAATCACTTGAATACATCAGAAGCTAGACGCAACTCAGTGAACAAATGCCATTGCTTGACTAGACTAGATCGAACCTCAGATACAAATCGTATTTGTAGTCATCGTTCTCCAAAATTGTAAAAACACACTCTCTTTGTTCTTTTTTTTTTGTTTCTTAGCCCTTCTTTGTTAAGAAGATACTTACTTTTAAATATATAGAGTTTTGATCTCAACCGTCAGATTAGATCATTTAAAATTGATCTGACAGTTGATGATCTGATCTGACGGCTGAGATTAAAATTTCATAACTTAAAATGAAAATTTTAATTCTTGAATTTTTAAAATGAATTTTAAATCTTGAATTTTAATTTTTTAATTTTTATTTTGATACTTCCGTCCATTTTTCAGTCAAATCAACATATGCGGCAGTGGTAGTCACCCTCACACATTGTGAGTTTGTGACTACAAACCCTGGAGACTGTTGAGACTCAATAAAGGCTGGGATCAGAACTAACTTGGACGGGCTTGCGAGAACCACTCGAATCTGTCTAGAGACGGAAGCGACTCCAAAAGCAAAGTGCACCGCTAGAGATCGAACCCCACGTTGCGACGAGACAAGTCATCCTCTAAGTTGGCCACGTTGCCTCCCTCTTCGGCGGCTTGATAGCTCCTGATGTCTCTCCTGGTTCATTCATTTTCAGTTCCTGTAATCTATTTGCTTTTGCTTTTGCTTTTGTTGGCTTTGATCTGTTTGTGTTGGAGCTTTTCTTTTCTTTCTGTTTGTGGCTCCCTCTAGTCGTGCTTTGTGCTTGTGAGTTGTGACTATGAGGTCCTTTCCTTCGTGGGTTTTCCTTCATTTCAAAAAAATGTGGTGAATAACACTCATTTTCGATTGAATTCTTAAAATTGCAAGTTCTTTTTGGTAACTTGCTCTGAGTCATAGGTACATCATACATGCATGTGAGTACGTGACCCCAAACTGCTCATGATGACAATTATTACTCTGAAATGTACCGATCGTGTTCTGTTCAGATTAAACACCAAAATGCCTAGTCCCAAGGTAGTGGCTTGGTGGGTGAACTGAGTAATGAAGGGTTCGATCACATTGAAAGAAATCAAACAAATATCAAGAACATCTAAGAAGATATATAGTCCCTTCTCTTTGCTTCATTGCTTGTTCCGAGTGGGTCTGATATAAGCCTATTCAATCCGTACCGTCTGTTCAAAAAGCAAAGCGAGAATTTGGGTTTAAAGGTTGGAGAGAAATGGAGAAGAAGAGCAGAGTACTGATAATCGGAGCTACAGGAAATCTGGGTCACCGTTTAGCCAATGCCAGCCTCCAATTCTCTCACCCCACATTCGCTCTCGTCCGACCCTCCACCTTCTCCGAACCTCACAAGTCCCAAAAGCTTCAATCCCTCTCCGATGCCGGCGTCACACTCCTCCGAGTCTCTTTCTTTCTGACCCTTAATTCAATTTTTACTCTTACTCGAATAATTTAAATTATGTCAGCTCAATTTCTTTGTCTCTGTTTCAGGGTTCGCTGGAAGACGAAGAAAGCCTTATAGAAGCAGTGAAGCAAGTGGATGTGGTGGTTTGTGCTGTTCAAGCCCAACAGGTTCTCCACCAGAAGCTTCTTATCCAGGTTATCAAAAATGCTGGCTGCATCAAGGTTTGAATATAAATTGGACTTCTTAAAGACATTTTGTCCTGTTCTTTGATACATACTGTTACCTTCTTTTTATACCCTCGTAAAATTTAATCAAACTTGGGAGATTTCAGCAGCATTATTTAACAATGGCTATAATTTCAAGATTGTTTACAAGGGGTAAAAGTCTTTAATGAATGTAGAAAAGGATTGGGTTTAATAGTTTCACATTTTATTTCTTGGTGTATAATTTTTGTGTTTGTGGACCGATTGATGCTGGGATGCAGAGGTTTATTCCCTCAGAATTTGGGTTGGACCCAGATAAGACTCAAATTTCAGGCATGGACTACAACTTCTATTCAAACAAAGCGGAGATTAGGCGTCTTGTGGAATCTCAAGGCATTCCCTACACTTTCGTTTCCTGCAATTTCTATACGAGCTATTTGCTTCCTTCGCTTGTTCAGCCAGGCCTCAAAGTGCCTCCAAGGGACAAAGTCACGATTTTTGGGGACGGAAATACAAAAGGTTCTTAAGATTGAATTGGAATTTGAGTTATTTGCTGCTCTGCTTGAGGTAGTTCTGATTTGTTAATTTGCAGGTGTTTTTGTCAAGGAAATTGATGTAGCTGCCTTCACTATAAGGACATTGGATGATCCACGAACCTTGAATAAAGTGTTGTATTTGAGGCCACCCGGAAACGTTTACTCGCTGAATGAACTTGTCGAGCTTTGGGAGAGTAAGATTGGGAAGAAACTCAACAAGGTGTTTGTATCAGAAGAGGAGCTTCTTAAGAAAATTAAAGGTATTTCTTTTAGTTCATACTATTTGTATAGTTGATCTCATGAATAAAAAAAAAATAAAAAAAATTCCTGCTGATGATAGGGACTACAAAAATAGAAGAGAGAAAATGGTTGATATTCATATATTCACCATTCATTGTGTACATGTCTAGCTTAGAACTTGCTGTTTGTTTTATTATTTTGTAAAAATTTGGATGCATAAGTCCTCCTAGGCCTGGCATTATTTAGTAGATATTAGCATTTAGCACATCCTCTAGACCTGGAATTCCTCCTAACATGGTCCCCATATTGTCTGATTCTACAACGTTAACTATGTTCCTGTTGGGATTTAGAGGTGCAAATTGAGATTCTAATGAAAATTGTGCAACACAATTAGCGGTATACAATAGAAAGAATAGATGGATGAGGTCATGAGAAAGGAAATTGTAGCCACATTTATTACGTGGATTTGACAAGTTCAGTCCTACAACAATGAGAGAGTTGTTCTTGGCAAAATAGGAAACATAGGGGATACAAGACAGAATTGGATGTTAAGAAACAGAAAGAAACAGTTTGAAAGTCAGAAAATTTCAGAGTTGCAGAGAACCTTTTCTCAGTGATTTCATTAAACGAACATGTGCAAGTACAGCCCATTATATCCTTGAAGCTGTGAGTTGCCGGCTTTTAATTCTATTAGGATGAACGCTAGAAACTGTTATAGATTACTTAGTTCTAGCGGTCTTCAAACATTATATGTTGCCGGATGATATGCTGTCATGATCTGCTGATATGGCAGCCACTTTCTTTCTCTTTGATTTTTACCAGCTCGTCTCTCTGGTTGTGACTGCAACCTTAATATCTTTGCTCTGCAATTTCTGTGCTTACTTGATTTCTATTTACTACAGCTTGGATGAGCTTCCTTGAATTAACAATTTGCACCATGAATCATTGGTGTACACTTTACATTAATTCTTCACTTCCTTATCTACTGCGGTACCAATAAAATGTAACATGTTGTATTGCAGGGACTCCATATCCTGACAACATGGCCCTGGTTTTTATATATTCTGCTTTCATAAAGGGCGATCAAACTTACTTCGATATCGAGTCATCTGGTGGTGCTGACGGGACAAAACTTTATCCAGAGCTGAATTGTACTACAATCAGTCAATATTTAGACACCTTATTGTGAGTGTCTTTCCCACCATTCTTGAATCTTAATGCAACCTCAAGTGACCCAGTCCCTAGACATCCTATCTTACATAGTAATTTTGGCCTCTTTAGGCTGAATTACGTTTTCACTGCATGTTTAAGAAAGTATGCAAAGAAGTTCAGTTTAGCGGGGTGTACTTGGACCTCAAAAAGTTATTCAGTCTATTGAATCTCTCGCTAGAAATGAACAATGTATTATCAAGGCATTGTTGAGTGGAAAACTGTCTTCTGCCTCGAGTCTGAAGTTTTAACAGCTAGCGCTCAACATCACAGAATAATATTTCAATTAGAGAGAAACAAAAAAATCAGGGTTCTTAATATGAAAATTATCTATTAAACTCGTAATGATGATGTTGCTTATACCTCCATTTTTGGAGAATTGCTAGGGATGCAGTTCGTGTTGGATTTTTTGATTCAGTTCACAGGCTAAAAAAGGTAAATATATATTGAACTTTGTGATACATATATTAGTGCTCTATAACTAAAGCTAAACTAGAGCTAAAAAAGGCAATATATTATTTCCGATTCTTGAATCGTATGATCTTCATTCTCAAAAGTCACGGTTGACTTATCGTCATTTTGTCGGAAATACTCCAAAAGCTCCGAAATATGTCGTTTTTTCATTTCCACATATTTATCCTACAAAACACACAAATAAACATTAATAATATGCCTCCTCTTATCTTCATCTTTCTTCTTCTTTATATTTTTTTCATCTTCACACACTTTTTTTATTTTTTTTTTTTTTCGTGGAGATTACCTTTTTTCAATCTCGACCAAATTTTATTTCACCTTTTTGAATCTCTCCATTCAATTTCACTTTTCATTTTTTTTTTTCAACCATAAGTTAACCCTAATATGTTTCTCCAACTTAACCAAGATTTTTTTTTCTTGATTTCATTTAATTTTTTTGAATATTTTATTTTTTTTTTTTTTTTTTTTTTTGGTGTTTTGAGTAGATTTTTTTTGTCTCATATTTCCAATTTTTTTTGTTTTAATTATTGTTTGTTTTATCATCGATTGAGTTCATCGATACCTTTTGACTCTCATGATCCTTTATTATAGTTTAATCCCTCAAAAAATTAATAAGCTTTCACTCTTTCAGAGAAATCTAATTCAAGTAGTTAAAGACATTTTGTGTACATAAAATCTATAATGTCATTCATTATAAAAAAAAAACATAATGTCATTTTCGTCATCTCGTCATCCCCCACCCACATCATATAAAATCAGAGAGCACGATGATGTTCTCATAAGGAGCTAGCTAGCTGCACATCTATTCCTTCTTCCCCTTGCAACGCTCTCTCTGTTGCAAACTAACTTCATATTCTCATTCCCATTCCCTAATCCAATGGCAGCAACCAAATCTAGGGTTCTCGTCATCGGAAGCACCGGCTACATTGGAAAACACTTGGTCGAAGCTAGCGCAAAAGCTGGTCACCCAACCTTCGCTCTGGTTCGAGAACCCACTCTCTCTAACCCAGCCAAGTCTAAGATCATCGAAAGCTTCAAGGGTTTAGACGTCAACTTCGTCTTGGTCCGTAAATACTCTCCTTTATCCCTGTTTTTTTTTTTTGGTGAATTTTAGTTTGGTTTAGTAATAGTTCAAGTAATTTAGCTACAACTGTGCCATAGACTCCTCTTGCATCAATGTTATTGGCCAAGTATTATTGATGCGGTCCTTGGAAGATGTCAACCTATCTAGCTCTACTTTCTCGATTAGTTTTGGACAGATAACTTCCCTACTCCTATGTTTACTCTCAACCTAAAGGACATCCTAGTCTGAACTAGGATGATTCTCGTTGAGGTTGTTTTGGTGTTGAGTGAAAGATCCATATCCAACCAAAAAATATTTTGGGCACCCATAACATTTTTCTACACTTTTATGTTTTTATTTACAATATTATTAGTCATATTGCACATATGTATGCGGAAAATCTTTTTGCCTATTATTTTAGTCGTTACGGTCTTTCTATTTTATTATTTTATTTTATTTTAAATTAATAAAAAAAATGTTAACATATAAAAAAATAAGAAATAAAAAAACTATTAAAATGTGAAAAGTGGGCAAGTGGATTTTACTATTTACTGTTTTGACCTTGATATATGAAATTTTATATTTTGAGTGATATAACTAGGTTAGAATGGACTATTTATGGGTTTTTAAATGTTTACCAAAACTCAAATTTTCTCTTTATAAATAGAAATAGATAGAATTACTAGACTACGTACAAAGTCAATAAAGGAATAAGATTGTTCAAATTGCCTCTTAGAAGTAGATTTATTTTTTATCACATTTGTGTGACGCCTGACCTGGCTATTTTACATTCCTACTTGGAAATTTGAATAGGGTTTGTTTAAGTTCTAAAAAAATTCATTTGCAGGGTGATCTCTATGACCACGAGAGCCTTGTAAAGGCGATAAAACAAGTCGATGTGGTGATTTCAACAGTAGACCACGGTCAGTTGGTAGATCAACACAAGATCATAACCGCGATCAAAGAAGCGGGCAATGTCAAGGTACCAAAAGTTTCTTTATTTTGTTCTTGTCTTTACTCTTCTTTTCTTTCTTTTTTGCTTCCGACTGCATGTTTTTCTTTTGTTGGAGTTGTTATCAACACACCTTCTTTATCTTTTGTCTCCTAACCTATTTTATATGTCAAATTTTGCAATTCCTTTTCGAGGAGGATATTATGGACAATTAACATAATAATTTATATTAAAATTATAAAACAAAATAGTGAGTCAAAGTGTGTATTAACAACAGTTTGTTTTTGTTTCGTTATTAATTAACTTTGTTCGAGTGGTTCAGAGGTTTTTCCCTTCTGAGTTTGGAAACGACGTGGATCGAATCCATGCCGTTGAGCCAGCGAAGACGGCGTATGCTGCCAAAGCTAAGTTTCGCAGAGACGTTGAGGCGGAGGGGATTCCGTACACGTACGTTGTCTGCAATTTCTTATCTGGCTACTTCTTGCCCACCTTGAATCAGCCCGGAGCCACTGCTCCTCCTAGGGACAAAGTCGTTGTTTTAGGGGATGGAAACACCAAAGGTAAACACAACCCACGTTGGCTGTTGATAGCATTGAATTAATGTGATTTAGGGTGTCAATGGATCATGTCATGTTGATGTTAGGGTTTAAGATTAAGTATTAATAATCATCTCTAATATTTTTATCCATAAATACTGGGAAACTCGTACAATATTAGTAAGCATCCACTTATTTTTTTAACCTGCACTATAATCATGACAATTTCTAATATGACAAATAACACATACTCGAAAATTAGGCCGACCTATATATCAAAACATGACTTAAAGAATGAGGCAGAGCCACATGAGGCTGACTTAAAAAAATTCGCCTTATTTTCAAGTCGTGTTATTTGTCGTATGAGAAATTGTATGTCATTCTTAATAGGTTTTAGCAGGCAGCCAGGCACAGAGAAAAGATTGAATACTTTCTTATTTTTACTTGAGCCTTAGGCCCCGGTTCTCATAAATAAAAATGTGATGTGTTTTTTTTTTTTTTTAGCACGAACTCCGGATTGGTTTTTGAGAAAATACTGAAGAACCAGTGAAGCTATTGCAATGTGTTTGGCTGATGTGTTTCATTTCGTTTATTTACAAAACCCACATCGGCCGGCTTTCACCAAAATTAATGTTCAACAACCGATGCATGAATCATGAATAAATGTGATGGTGTTTCATTTATCTATGAATTTTACAGCAATTTTTAACAAGGAAGAGGACGTTAGTACCTATACTATTAAGGCTGTGGATGACCCGAGAGCCTTGAACAAGATCCTCTACATCAGGCCCCCTGCCAACACCATCTCCTTCAATGAACTTGTGTCTCTCTGGGAGAAGAAGATTGGCAAAACCGTCGAGAAGATATATGTTCCGGAAGAACAACTCCTCGAGAAGATTCAAGGTTGGTGACATTAACACTAGTTAATTGGTTCATTTCTCTGAATTGCAGGAGGGTTGGTTCATTAATTTTTCTGTGTTTCCTCTTTTGGCAGAGGCTGTGGAACCAATCAAATCGCTACTCTGTTATGCTTACTCAGTCTTCGTGAAGGGAGACCATACTAACTTTGAGGTCGAGCCCTCATTCGGAGTAGAAGCTACTGCGCTTTACCCTGATGTCAAATACACTACTGTGGATGAGTACCTCAACCAGTTTGTCTGAGATTGAAATTGGAATCTTGTTGGGTTTTCTTTGAGTAACTTGCACAGTACGCCACTATCTTTGAAAATAATTAGGTAGCTGATCGATGATGTCTCATGAATCATGCATGTTGTGTATGAATAATTGAATATAGCATATGAGGGTTTACCTGGCCCTTTGTGTGTATCTTTGTCGAACTCTCCTACCATATTGGTAAACCTATGCAAATTTTGAATGTGATTTTAATACACTATATTCAATTAATCTGAGAATAGCATCGTCAGATTATCTTTTGTGCTAATTAATCTTGTACCTACATTATCTAGCTCTGAACAATATTGGTTTTTAATTTCCTTCGCCATCTTTGTTTTCTTTTTTCTACTTTGGTAGTCCTTGTTTTTCTTTGAGGTTGGTTTCAACTCAAAGCCATACGCTACTAGATGCGAAACCCTAGAGTTCGATGACATGTTTCTCACTAGTATCTTGATATACATCTTGGAATACTTAAAAAAGCAAAGAAGGCCGTATCATGTTCTTAATGAAAGAAAACTTCCTTCACACAAAAAACAAAAAAAACAAAACAAACAAAGAATCTACGAAGGAGGTTTTTGATTGCTAAATAGTGCTAACCGGCTGAACGTTTTTAAGTGTTGATATTATATTTTTTTTATTTTGGGCGTAGAACAACTTTGGTGCTAAACTACTACACCAATAACCATGGATAACTAGTGACATCATATGATTAAAAATGTTGGCATGCATCCGATTAAAATAACTGGATTTTTATGGACTATTATCCTCGATCTGGTTTCAATATGATAAGGTCTCTCTCCTCGATCAAATTTCAATCTAAAAAATTCTAACCAAATCTTATCATTGATCAAGTTTCAATCTGATAACTAATTCTCCTTGAGATATTTCTTTGTAAGTCTTCGATGGCGAATTGGCGATGACCATGTGTAGTCTTTGAGCTTTTCGGAAGGTGATCATTGTGATGAAACAAGAGTGTCGGAAGATTAATCATCTAGGTTTTATTTAGTCCCTCTTGTTCCATCTCGATGATTATCGTCCAAAAAACTCAAACACTGTGCATCGTCATCGCCGCCGAAGATTTACAAAGAAAAATATCGAGGAGAAGTTATCAAATTGAAACTTAATTGAGGAGAAATTTTGGTTACCATTGTTTAGATTGAAACCATATCGAGGAGAGATACCTTATTGATGAAAAAAATATATATTATGAAGTAAAGTTTAGAGAAAGAATGGAAATTTGGGGAAATACCCCTTTTTGGGGTCCCTCAATGAGTTTTACCTCTGTTTTTAAAACTCAATGAGAAATGCTCTTTTTGTCATATGCAAATACTTGTTTGCCCCTTTTGTTTTTTTTTTTTTTCTGTTTTTCTTCCTTTCGTTAGTATGACACTTTTGACTCTCTTTTTTTTTGCTTTCTTTTCTCAATCTATTCTCCTCTATTAGCCCCGTCTATTCTCCTCTCCTCATTAGCCAAACCCCCGTTTCGAAATGAGGGCAAGATTGCAGAAATTCAATCTTACATAATACATGAATTTCAATATTTAGCCACCTCGACACCCAAACTCTAGTATGAGTGTATGACACTTTTGTCACGTGCAAAGACTTATTCTATCTTACCTACCCCGACACCCAAAATAAGGACATAGATGTCAAAAATGTTACACATGAGGTCAATAGTTACAAACCTTTTGGCCGCACTAGTGATTAGAATAACACACAAAATAAAATGGACGGTTGGCACTTTGCCACGTCATCAAGTACATATTGATGCTGGTACATTCCAGAATGGGCTATGATAGTTTGATTTGGCCAACTTAATATTAAATTATATTTATGTAACATATATTTGAGTTACAAAAGTTCATGGTACAGGATTCAAATACCAATTATACCCATAACATAATAATTTAGAAAAGTCCCAAAAAAATATTTAGGAAATTCCATTAATTACTCAAAAAAATGAACCTGGACGCAAAGTCATCCATATTACAAATCCATCGTCATGCAGACGCAAGCATTGACGCTACGTTGCAACAACCATCATCATGGAGCACTGTACTAGGAAACATTTTACAAGGACATTTTCGTCATTCAGTACCTTCAACTCATCCTATTAAACTGAGCGAGCCACTCAGCGGGAACGGCATGATATTACTGTCATCTACAACCCGTCTAATCCTTGTTTCTCTTGCAACGCTTTCTCTTGCTCTCTTTCTCCAACTAGTCCCACTCCCATACCCGAATCCAATGGCTCAAACCAAATCCAAGATTCTCTTCATCGGAGGCACAGGTTACATCGGTAAATTCATAGTCGAGGCCAGCGCAAAAGCCGGTCACCCGACCTTCGCTCTGGTCCGGGAGCCCACTCTCTCTGATCCGGCCAAGTCCAAAATCATCGAAAGCTTCAAGGCCTCCGGCGTCAATTTCGTCGTGGTCCGTATAATCCCCATATCTTCCCCTTTCTCATTCATTCCTTTGGAATTTCAGTTATTTGGGTTTAGTTTGTGTGTTTTATTTTTGCAGGGTGATCTTTACGACCACGAGAGCCTTGTGAAGGCGATTAAGCAAGTCGATGTGGTGATTTCGACAGTGGGTCACGGCCAGTTGGCTGATCAAGGCAAGATCATCGCCGCCATTAAAGAAGCTGGCAATGTCAAGGTAACGAATTAAGCAAAAGGTTTTTTTTTTTTTTTGGTATTGCGCATTTTGAATTCAATGAGTAATTTGGTGTCTCAGAGGTTTTTCCCTTCGGAGTTTGGAAACGACGTGGATCGAGTCCATGCTGTGGAGCCAGCAAAGACGGCGTTCGCTACAAAAGCCAAGGTTCGCAGAGATGTTGAGGCTGCCGGGATACCATACACTTATGTGTCCTCCAACTTCTTTGCTGGTTACTTCTTGCCCACTCTGAACCAGCCCGGAGCCACTTCACCTCCCAGGGACAAAGTCGTCATTTTGGGTGATGGCAACCCCAAAGGTAAACCCCACTTCTGCTTTTGTCATTTATCAAAACTAGCTCATAGTTTGTCCCCTTCCTATGAATTCATTTGGTTGGTGTGAGTATTTGGTTTGGTGAGAAGGTTCTACTTATGCTTATGTTTGAAAAGGTAATAAAAAAAAGCTCATTTTGAGAAGATTATTTAGATTTTTTTGTACTTGTGAGAAACAGTGGACTTGAATTCATTCAACAAGCCATGAATGAGTTTATGCCCTTTCATGCCATTGTCTACTCACATTAGCTTTTGACAAATAAAAATTAGTGAATGCTTGTGATGGGGTCTCATTTCATTATTTAATGCACGAAACCTAAACTGGTCATTGACAAAATATAGAAGAACTAATGACAGATTGTAATAGGGTCTCAGCACTTTGTATAATGCACAAAACCCACATTGGCTTTGACTATAATATTGAAGATCCAATGAATAAACATCTTGGGTTTCATTAATTTTATTTACTGGACAGAATCCCAGAATTGAGGTTTCTTTTTTGTTTGATATTTGTTTCTGCAGCAATTTTTAACAAGGAAGAGGATATTGGCACCTATACCATTAAGGCTGTGGATGACCCAAGAACATTGAACAAGATCCTCTACATCAGGCCACCTGCCAACACCATCTCCTTCAATGAACTTGTGGCTCTTTGGGAGAAGAAGATCGGCAAAACCCTCGAGAAGATCTATGTTCCCGAGGAGCAACTGCTCAAGAACATTCAAGGTTACTATCACTAATTACAAAATCAGCCACTTGAGTAATGTGTTTACTCACTTGTATGTTTTTGTTTTTGCAGAGGCTGCGGTTCCAATCAATGTGATACTATCAATTGGTCACTCAGTCTTCGTGAAAGGAGACCACACCAACTTTGAGGTCGAGCCCTCATTCGGAGTGGAAGCTTCTGCGCTTTACCCTGATGTCAAATACACTACTGTGGACGAGTACCTCAACCAGTTTGTCTGAGACTAAAACCTCATGTTGGGTTTTCTCTATGTTTGCAAAATAATGTACCAGCTCATGATATATGTCAGTTGTTGTGCAAAAAAAAACATATGGGTTTATACCCATCTTCGTTGAAGTGCTTAAGGTCTCCGGAATAGGTATTAATTTATCTTTCCTCTTTTTTTGTTCTTTTTTCTTTTTCTTGTGTATTGGTTCTGGTTCTCTTTAAGGTATTGCTTCAAGTACCATTTTCAAATTTACAACAAAAAAATACCAGAATAATCAAAATTAAAGATAGATTGTTGAAGGTAACAATTAAACCCAAGTGTATAAAGATAAGACCCCACGGCTCCTACACAGGACTTTAGTAGAGAATGACCAACACCCATCATATCGGAGTTGCTATTTGAAGGAGATTTCCTCGAAAGCCAGAGAAGGCTTATGGGTTATGTCTGCATACAGAGGTGTAATATATCGGGGCCGTAGGACAAATCATACTAGAATAGGCATTTCTATTTCTGGTAGGATTATGAAGGTCCTAGAGGGGGGGGTGAATAGGACAATGACAACTTTTTCGTATTAAATTGTTCTCAGGGATAGCAATGGTTGTGTCTATCCTGAAACACAATTGAACGATTATATAAAGTAAAGTTGCAGTAAATATAAACAACACAAAGATATTTTTGTTCTCGCAGAAACCCTGCATCCAGGGAGAAAAACTGTGTGCCCCTTACTCTTGAAGGGCAAACTTTCCACTATGTAATTCAACACTTCTTACAAGTTTGTAGCAACCTGGGATAGTTAGCCACGCTTCTATCCTTCCTAGACTTTTCCTAGTCTACGACCTTGTTCTACCTCACCTGTCTCTAAGTGCTTACACATGAAAGTTTCCAGAAGTAATACAACACCTTTTACAAGTTTGTAGCAACCTGGGATAGTTAGCCGCGCTTCTATCCTTCCTAGACTCTTCCTAGTCTACGACATTGTTCTACCTCACTTGTCTCTAGGTGTTTACACTTGAAAATTTCCAGAAGTTTCAACCTCAGAATATAGCTATCACCTAACTAATTCTTCATGGAGACTTCTCGGGTTGTTGCACTACCAATCACAATCTCATGGTATGCAAATGCAATATGAGTTTTATGAAAAGAGTTTTTGTTCAAGCTCTAAGATTTACAGTCAACAAGGAAGACTTAGAGCAACACAATGAACAATGCAAGATAAATGAAAACTCAGAAAATGTCTATGACAATTTTCACACAAGAACAACCACAAAGGCAAGGAGCACATTTTCTTCATATATATAGGCTAAAGTAAGGCTCATAAGGGAGCAGCCACGAAACCAAAGTGATCAGAAAGTCTAGGAGCTAGGTTGCATGCCCAAGTAACCAACCCAACAAAAAAATACAAAGCAAAACTTTTCCACAAAACAAGGCAAAATGTTTTGCACTCTCTATCAAAAGGTTGATATGACCAATGCACAGCAAAACATCTTTTCCTTACAGACCAGACAAAGCCTTAGCAAAAGCATAGGTATTTTTGGAAAGATAAATCCTACCTAGGTAAGATAAAACTCAACTTTTAAGAACATTTTGTCACAAGACATAATTCTGGGAAATAGGATAGGAAGTAATACTGCTATCCTCTGTGAAAAATGATGAGATGCATATGCATGATATTACATGAGTACCATGTGATCATGTCGGGTCTTCTCTTGGACTTGGACCTTCAGACTTCATTTTAGCAGGCCTTGGTGAAATAGTCACAGGTTGTGTTTTGTTCACAAAAGGATTGCCAATATCTATATGCCTACAGATTAACATGTCAATGTGCCACCAAAAGCAGAACTTACAACAGAATATTAAGAGTAAATTATGGAATCTGTAAAAGCATATTTTCCCTCATTCGAATTAAATTTCGGTGCTAAACCACTGCACCAACAACTATGGATAACTGTTAACATTATATGATTAAAAATTTTGGCATCCGATTAAATAGCTGAATTTTTTAGAGCATTCTCCTCGATCTGGTTTCAATCTGATAAGGTCTCTCTCCTCGATCAAGTTTCAATCTAAACAGTGTTAACCAAAACTTCTCATTGATCAGGTTTCAATCTGATAACTATTCTCCTCGAGATTTTTCTTTGTAAATCTTTGGCGGCGATGACCATGTGCAGTCTTCTAGCTTTTCGGGCAGTGCTTGGGTTTTATTTATAGTCCCTCTTGTTCCATCCCGATGATCGTCGTCCGAAAAGCTCAGACACTGCACATCATTATCGCCGTCGAACATTTACAAAGAAAAATATTGAGGAGAAGTTATCAAATTGAAACTTAATTGAGGATAAATTTTGGTTAGCACTGTTTAGATTGAAACTATATCAAGGAGATTACCTTATTAATGCAAAATATATATATGTTTTAAAGTTTAGGGGAGGGAAAGGCTACCCCGACACTTAGGATCAGGACATAGCCTAGATGATGTCAAAAATGTCACGCATGATATCAACAGTTACAAACCTGTAACGTTCGGGCGTTAGCACTAGTAATTAGAGTAACACATAAAATAAAATAGACGGTTAACATTTTGCCACGTCATCAAGTACATAGATGTTGGTACATTCCAGAATGGTTTTGATGGTTTGATTTGACTACATTACTATTAATTTATATTTATGTAACATATATTTGATTTTGATTTACTTAATATTAAATTATATTTATGTAACATATATTTCTCCAAATTAATTACGCCGTTTCATATGGTTCGCCGGCGTCGGTGGAACATGATAGGTCGTGCTCGCACCATCTCAAATAATTTAAGTTAGAAAAGTTCATGTTACAGGATTCAAATACCAATTATACCCCATAACATAATAACTTAGGAAAGTCCCAAAAAAATATTTAGAGAAGTCCATTAACTGCTCCAAAAATATAAACCTGGACGCAGAGTCATCCATATTAAAAATCCATCGTCATGCAGACGCAAGCATTGACGCTATGTCGCAACGACCATCATCATGGAGCATTCTGTACTAGAAAACATTTTACAAGGACATTTTCGTCATTCCGCACCTTGAGCGAGCCACTCTCAACGGGAACGGCATGACATTACTATTATCATCTACAACCCGTCTCATCCTATTTTCTCTTGCAACGCTTTCTCCAACTAGTCCCACTCCCATTCCCGAATCCAATGGCGGAAACCAAGTCCAAGATTCTCTTCATCGGTGGCACAGGTTACATCGGTAAATTCATAGTCGAGGCCAGCGCAGAAGCCGGTCACCCGACCTTCGCTCTGGTCCGGGAGCCCACCCTCTCGAACCCGGCCAAGGCCAAAATCATCGAAAGCTTCAAGGCTTCCGGCGTAAATTTCGTCTTGGTCCGTACAATCCCCATATCTTCCGTCTCATTCATTCCTTTGGAATTTCGGTTATTTGGGTTTAGTTTGTGGGTGTTTTATTTTTGCAGGGTGATCTTTACGACCACGAAAGCCTTGTGAAGGCGATTAAGCAAGTCGATGTGGTGATTTCGACAGTGGGTCAAGGCCAGTTCGCTGATCAAGGCAAGATCATCGCGGCCATTAAAGAAGCTGGCAATGTCAAGGTAACGAATTAAGCAAAAGCTTCTTAATTTTTTTCGATTTGTATTGCGCGTTTTGAATTCAATGAGTAATTGGGTGTCTCAGAGGTTTTTCCCTTCAGAGTTTGGAAACGACGTGGATCGAGTCCATGCTGTGGAGCCTGCAAAGACGGCGTTCGCTACAAAAGCCAAGGTTCGCAGAGATGTTGAGGCTGCTGGGATTCCCTACACTTATGTGTCCACCAACTGCTTTGCTGGTTACTTCTTGCCCACTCTGAACCAGCCCGGAGCCACTGCTCCTCCCAGGGATAAAGTCGTCATTTTGGGTGATGGCAACCCCAAAGGTAAACCCCACTTCTGCTTTTGTCATTTATCAAAACTAGCTAATAGTTAGTTCGAAAATTCTTGTATACATCGAAGTGTGTATTCTCTTCCTATGAAAAACACAAGTTTTTGTAAATTTTGTCAAGAATTTTTGGTTGGTGTATAACCATTTGGTTGGTGCGAGTGGTTTGGTGAGAAGGTTCTACTTAGACCATCTTCCATGGGAAGGCAAATTTGCCTTTCAATATAGCTTACCAACTTAGCATATTCCAAAAATATGTCTTCCAATCCCTAAACCACTCCCACCATAAGCTATAATACTAAGCCAAATTTTAATAAAAGTCAAATTATGTATTAAAATTATTTTGATCATATGTAAACAATATTAAGCTCAAATGAAAGATGTCGTTGAGATCTTCGCAATGGTGTAATATTTATTATTAACAAAATTAAAATGTATAAATTTTGAGAAGAAAAGATATTAATAGTTAAAAATATTATGAACACAAATGAAATTATAAGATTGTTTAATGAAGTTAGAATGGAAAAAGTGAAAAGAAATAAAATATAATATAAAAAAGTTGGATTTGGCTTATGATTTGTGTAAGCTATATATGGTTTACCAATTCTATGAAAGCTATATTTGGCTTATGGATAGTGGAACTTAGCTTACCATAGGAGCGTGACAATTCCCATATTTAGATATTTGCCTTACCAACATGACAATTCCCATATTTAGATATTTGCCTTACCATGGCAGATGGTCTTATGCTTATGTTTGGGAAGGTGATAAAAAAAAGTCCTTCTCATGTTCAGGGACGGGAACCACGTTTAGAGGCTGCAACCCAACCCATTTTTTATGTAATATATTAATTAGTATAGGGCTATTACAGTAATAGGCCAACCATAAAAGAAAAAAAATATTAGGTTATTGAGTTGTTTGTTGTTATGTCCCCTATTTGTCATTTGTATAGGACGGATAGGACGGAACCACTACTTGTTGTCTGTTCACTTTGTTGTTATGTCCCCCTGTTTATAATTAATTAATTATTAGTGTTGTTAAATATTAATTAAGGAAGGAGATAAGCATGGACTGAAAGAGCTGTGCTTTCTTTGACAGAGGGAGTTCATAAATTTAACCTCTTGCTCATCAACCTGTTTTTAATGATCAGTTTGTTGTGTGGTTGTTCTACAACATGAGATTTGAGGAATGAGTTGATCCGATGATGAATATATAATTCTAATAATGTAACATATATAAGAGTGTCGACTCATATACTTGTTCTTCCGAAAACTCGAGCAAGGACTCATATATATGGCTTTGGGGAAAGAAAAAAAAAATTGCCCTTCGGACAAAACATTTGAACCTATCAACTTATGCCACCCCATTTTTCAATCCTGGTTCCCTCCCTGCTCATGTTGAGAAGATTGTTTAGATTTTTTTGTACTTTTGAGAAACAGAGGACTCGAATTCATTCAACAAGCCATGAATGAGTTTATGCCCTTTCATGTCATTGTCTACTCACATTAGCTTTTGACAAATAAAAACTAGTGAATGATTGTGATGGGGTCTCATTTCATTATTTAATGCACGAAACCTAAAATATAGAAGAACTAATGACAGATTGTAATGGGGTCTCAGTACTTTGTATAACGCACAAAACCCACATTGGCTTTGACTATAATATTGAAGATCCAATGAATAAACATCTTGGGGTTTCATTTACTGGACAGAATCCCAGAACTGAGGTTTCTTTTTTGTTTGATATTTGTTTCTGCAGCAATTTTTAACAAGGAAGAGGATATTGGCACCTATACCATTAAGGCTGTGGATGACCCAAGAACATTGAACAAGATCCTCTACATCTGGCCCCCTGCCAACACCATCTCCTTCAATGAACTTGTGGCTCTTTGGGAGAAGAAGATCGGCAAAACCCTCGAGAAGATCTATGTTCCCGAGGAGCAACTGCTCAAGAACATTCAAGGTTACTATCACTCATTACAAAATCAGCCACTTGAGTAATGTGTTTACTCACTTGTATGTTTTTGTTTTTGCAGAGGCTGCGGTTCCAATCAATTTGATACTATCAATTGGTCACTCAGTCTTCGTGAAAGGAGACCACGCTAACTTTGAGGTCGAGCCCTCATTCGGAGTGGAAGCTTCTGCGCTTTACCCTGATGTCAAATACACTACTGTGGACGAGTACCTCAACCAGTTTGTCTGAGACTAAAACCTCATGTTGGGTTTTCAATATGTTTGCAGATAATTTACCAGTTCATGATATATGTCAGTTGTGGCCAAAAAAAAAACATAAGGGTTTATACCTATCTTCGTTGAAGTGCTTCATTTGGTAAAAATGAAAATTAAGGACTCCGGAGTAGGTATTAATTTATCTTGCCTCTTTTTTTTTCTTTTTCTTGTGAGTTGGTCCTGGTTCTCTTTAAGGTATTGTTTCTAGTTCCATAATTCTTTCTTTTCATGTTTCCACCAGGAAAGAAATTTTAAATTTACAACAAAAAATGCCAGAATAATCAAAATTAAAGATAGATTGTTAAAGATACAATTAAACCCAAGTGTATAAAGAATTAAAGATAGACCCCACGGCTCCTACACAGGACTTTAGTAGAGAATGACCATCACCCATCATATCGGAGTTGCCAATTTCCTCAAAGGCCAGAGAAGGCTTATAGGAGTTATGGGTGTCCCCAGTTATAAGTTTGCATACAGAGGTGTAATATATTGGGGCCGTAGGACAAATCATACTAGAATAGGCATTTCTATTTCTGGTAGGATTAACATGCCAATGTGCCACAAAAGCAGAACTTACAACAGAATATAAGAGTCAATTACGGAATCTGTAAAAACCTATTTTCCCTCATTCGAATAAAATAGGGAAATTACTTTGCCCAAAACCAACTACGTTCTACATTTTCTGCAAGGATAATTCTATATTTGAAATCTTGAATAGAGCCCAGAGAACAAAAATTTCGTTAACAAACAGATGAAGTTTGGATCATGGCTGCTACAGAATATAACTCACAATTATAACTTATTCCTCTAAATAGCAACGGAGGAACAAAAATATGAAAAATAAATAAACAAGCAAACAAGTCTTATGTAAAATAGGAATGCTTAGTCATGCATTCCCATCTTTCTTCCTTTGCTACCACCCTTCTTTCCTGAAGGCTTCCCTCCTGAAGGCTTCCCAGATCCTTTACCTTTACCTCTCTTGTCTTTCATATTTTTTCCTTTCTTTTCACTGCCTTTTCCTGCCCATTTACCCGTTCCACGACCCCTTGCATCCTTTTTCATTCTTGCATCAACACGGACTTTACCCTTGCCAACCTTGACTTGAACTCCTTTCTTCGCAACCACATACTCCTTTTGAGGCCTCTTAGGCAAAGCCTTCTTATACAATTGGTCGATTTGCTTGCTCTTTGAACGATCAGAGATATCTGCCTGATCTGAAATCGTGTTAGCCTTCTTGCGAATCTTCTCAAGCTTCCTCATGGCAACCCGCTTCTTTCGAGCTTTAGCCTCTGCCACCTTCTTTGCCGGCCGGGCATCAATTAC
The DNA here is from genome assembly GCA_030142095.1 of Rubus idaeus. Taxonomy (NCBI): domain Eukaryota; kingdom Viridiplantae; phylum Streptophyta; class Magnoliopsida; order Rosales; family Rosaceae; genus Rubus; species Rubus idaeus. The sequence continues at coordinate 6,409,993 of CM057966.1, forward strand.
TTTAAACTGCGCTTTCATTGCATTAATCTCTTCTTTGGTCACAGGCTTAATTGGTCGACGGTGCTTCTTTTCCTCATCCAAAAACCATTTGGGCAAGCCCTCATCATCAAGCATGTACTTATTATAGGCATCATCAAGCATCTGTTCCCTTTGCTTTTTCGACAACATTTTTTTGGCACATGCCAGTATCTCGGCTTTTCTATCGATATCCATATCCTCTGATTCATCTGATGATGAGTCATCACTTGAATCCGTATCCGGAGCAGGGACTATCTCAAAATCGTCATCAGCCTTCTTAGTTTTGAGTTCATAATCGGAATTGGACCCTACAACATGATTTTCGGACGTTGCCTTAACATTTTTAACAACCATCTTTTCCTTGGGCTTCTCTTGCAGGGGCAATTTCTCCTCTGACCTTTCAATCTGCATTTCATCTTCACTATCAGATTTCTCCAAATCCCCCTGCTCTACAGCTTCAGCAAAAATCTGCTGACTAAACCAGTTATTTGTAATCTCCTCCTGAGTTGGTCCTTCCCCATCATCAAGAGCATCCAAGAGAGGGTTCTTTTCCTGATCATCCTGGTCTTTGTCTGAATCATAATCACACTGAACTGCATCTTCACCATCAACATCCTGAAAAGCAGTAAACAAGAACTAAGCATGACCGCAAACACTGCTCAAACAAAAATAATAGATAAATAAATTTTTCTTTTAAAATATCTGCAACAAAATTCTGCTTGGCAGCATTTTGGCAAACTGTCTGGAGATGGAGAGAGAGAGAGAGAGAGAGAGAGAGTCAGTCTATGCAAGGGCATACTTTGGTCCTCTATGCACAGAATTGCAAAAACAAATCGAGATTTTAGAACAGAAAACAATTAATATTTAAATACTACCAAACATACACCATTCCACACTTTATGGCAACTGCATACCTCCAAACTTTGGGCCTCTTCTTTTAAACGCTTTCGCTGCTTTGCACTTCCCTCCTTTTTGGCCACATACTGTTCATAAGCCTGATCAAGAAGCTCTTCCATTTGTGCATCATATCTAACAACATAAACATGATATAAGTGTATAAACAGGATACAAGCATTTGTATCTTTCATGCTAATATAAGGGACAAGATGTAAAACCTTCTACGGCCGTCCTCAGAGTCTACATCACTTGAAGATGCTTCCTCAGTTTTATCCTGTATTTCCTCATTTTCACTATCTCCCAAATCACCATTCTCACCATCATATTCAGTGGAATCAACCGCTACCAGATCTTTCTTACCCTGAAGGACAACCACCATAATCATATTTAGAAATACGCAGTTATATATATAGATATATTTTTACATATGTAAAGTTCATAAAGTCAGAAAATCCTTATTAGGATAAAATCCAACAGCACAAACAGCAGCATATAAGATTTGCTTCAAACACCTACTACAAAGTTCTTCAAGCATATAACACCATTAATATTGGGTATCCCCTAATTCTAGAAAGAATACATAAGCTCATCTTGGATATGTGGATTATAACATTCTGCTCTCTTATTTCCAAATAAATAAGAATATCAATCAGGATCCAAATAACTAATGAAAAGCAGGGACAAAAATGTAAGACAGCGGGTACCATAATGAACAAATACAAGCTATCTTAGCATTGTACCAAGGAATTGAGATTGCATTATCTGTTCCAGGAATAAAGACCCGGTGATTGCATTGAAAAGGGGCTCCACTAATATCGTAGCCTATATACAGCCTCCAAGGACCAAAAAGAGGCTCCTCAAAGGATACAAAAATCCCAGGACTAAATCAGCATGTCTAGGGGTTTTGTGAAATGAAAGCATACCTTGATGGTAGAGAGGGAAAACAATGTATCGTCTGTATAACCATCTTGCATTGCATCTATTTGCATTCCGGTTGCCTTCCGCACCTTGTCCTGGAAAATTTAGAGATGGCCCAGGTCAATGTCTTATGATTTGAAATTCAAAGTGAAAGAAATTTTTTCTTTTCCCAGAAAATCACATCTTTACTTTGCATGGCCCTGCAGATTACTTTGGTACCAAATCCAACTAAGGGCCAGACTGGTATTGCCGTGACTTATAAACAAATAAAAATACATAAAAAAATTAAAAAAAACTTTGGACACTGTATGCAACCAAACACTATAGAGCAATCAAAATCTGATGGATTATGGGACATATGAATCAGAAGGTAAAAGGCAAACAGCAGTCCATCTGCGCTACTCGGAAAACGAGACAATGATGAGGATATTTCTTTTTATCAAATAAACTAAGATTACATAGATGCAAAGTTCAATAACCCCGCCACTCTGCCTGTCTTCTTGTGGCCGGGTCAAATTTCAATTTCTTGGTTACCAAACAGGTAATGGGGAAAAAATTAAAAAAAATTAAAAAAATTGTCTCATGAACTACTATGTTGTAAATGGGTAATACGAAAAGAGGGTTTTTGTTGTTTCCTGCAATCAAACAGATAGTTATTTGTTTCAAGTTATGGGTTTTGCTAAAGTTTCCACTATTCAATCAATTATACAGATGGTGCTTGTCCCAACAGTATCAGTAACAGTACTTTGATTACAGTGATAGCAGAGATGGATAAGGGATTTCTGAACATGAACACAATGGCAGATCACCCAACATGAAAATAAGCTTTACATTGAGGTTACTGAATGTCATTTCATAAAAAGAAAGCGGGCATCTTCAATATTTCATTGCCCAATTTCAAACATGTCACCTTTCTAAGAGTTTAATTATTTTCATCGTACTCATACATGGATCTAAAACTAATTGCAAAATCCAAAGAAACTCTACAAGATCAAACTTCATTTAATCAACTATTAAACTGATCTTCAAATCACGGATATTCCTCCAAGAACATTAACATTCAAATCAACAGAAGGAATTATTTAAAAAATAAAAAATAAAAACCCCTACAAACCTGAGCTCGTTTCTTTGCTTGAAGCTTTTTTTCTCGTTTCTTCTTGCGCTCCATAGCATTTGTTAGCTCTTCCATTTCATTGAGTATTCTGTCATCATCATCCTCCTTATTCTCCTTTTCAACTTCGGTGGCAGTAGTAGCATTAGTCTTCTCAGAAGGAGATAAAGCCTTTCTTATCTGCACCCGCCACCTAAATGATAAAACAAGCATGAATGCATGACAACTTAGTATGCATCACAGAACACGAAAGCTAGAGTGCAACATGCTGCATATCCAGCATATGCATTTAATTTCTTTTCTTTTTTTCATTTTTTTCCACTGCTATGTGGACGGTCAATAACTAAAATCACCTCTGAATCATTTTGCATTATTCTAAAAATCTAGTATGTGATATAAAACAGACATTTGTGATTCTTCCATATTCCTTCCAACAGAGTTGAACAACCCACCAAGTGAAGGTTAAAACCTTAGATTAGGTAGCAGCAATGACAGTGATGGCCGGGAGTGCGCTTAAAACATTTTTTTGAAAAGAGACAGATTTTAATAAACAAAAGACAAATACAAACACAGTGGACAAGATGTCCACACAAGAGAGGCACAACAGCACCTCAGCACAACCATCAAAAACCAAGAAACAAAAAAAAAACACTCCAAAGAAAAATAAAAACTCCTAAACTAGTGCCGCCTCTAATCCCTCAAAATGCAAAACCAGTATCATCCATTAACAGATTATATGCATCCCAGTAGCAGGACAAGACATGTACACTGACTTAAAGTTATCTATTTGAATTGCTTCATTCAATATAGACACCCTAATCTTTATCAGATTTGAAATCCTAGTTCCTAAAAGGTTAAAGTAGTCCCAAACTACTACAGATAGAGGTGACACCCACATAATTGGCTCCACCGCCTTCCATGACTATAAAGAACAAGTTGCCTTCAAGAACTATAATAATAACTAGAGCAACCAAGATGCTTGTGAAGCAAAAAGGTATGCACTCTAAATATTTAACGACAAGAACAACAAAGTGTCTAAATTTCTTCTGGAGAAATCTAAATTTACGATAAGAGATAACAAGAAAAACAGCATTTCTTACTTCAAAAGATGCTTGAAATCTTGCTTCCCCAAAACACGCAGATCGTCACACAGAATTTTAACCTGTTAAACCATAATGGTTAAAGTAGTTGGAACACAAAGTATTCTGAGTAAAGGAAAAATCTAAATAAACAGAAAACAACATACAAAGAAAAAAAAAAAGATTGGGTTACCTCTTCTGTTGTTAAAGCATGATCCTTGATGGGCAAAGATGTCACATCATCAAATGATATAGAAGTAACAGAACCAAGAATATCAAGAGGAGCCTCAGACCAAATGAAGTCTGCAGCCGAAGAGACTTTTCTCAAAGTTGTGTCTCCATCTTCATACCTATATATAGAACCCAACCAAGAAACAAATATTAAAAAAAAATCCACTTTTATTGATTTAGTGACAGCCACCACAATAGTTCATTTATGCAAATAAAAACAACCATGTATGGATAGCAGTCATACAAACTCAATAATATTTGAACACATGGTTAATGAGCAAAATCATTGACCAATCCAAATCAGTCTGCAAATAAACCTTACCTGAAATTTTATATGCAATAACAATAACAAGATGAGGCATTATACAATTATAGAAAGCCACATATAGGTGGATGGTTAGATATTAACAATATTAAAATCAGAAAGAAGGTTTACCCGTCACGGTGTCTTTTTTGCTTTGTTCCTCTTAGTACATCCACCACCTATGTCAAGGAGTTATAAAGATATAATTATATTACAATAAGTGCAATAAAAAGGCTAGAAATTAGACCATATATGAAAGAAGTCATTGTTCTGTTTCCTCTGATAGGAGTTACCTTCTTCTGTGGTTCCACAGCTTTAAATAGATGCTTCATATCAAGCAGACGAGGATCAATCTTTACAGGAGCCTTGTACTTGAAACCCAAGAGATAAGTCTCGGCAGATGAACTACGACTGGCTGGTGGTTTATACTGTTCAACCTTCTCAAATAACTGCAAAACAAGTACGATAGCAGGATCAGATAGACACATCAATCTAAACTAACATAAATCCACCTTAATAGAGAACTAGGAAATCACCTCCTTGAGGCAATAGTGGACTGCATTATAGTCTTGGGACCTGAAAATCTGAGACAAGACAGAATATAAGAAATAAAGATTCCAAAAGCACATTTGCACACCCAAACACCCAAACATACTTGCACACACAAATACATGAATTCCAATGTGATATACAGATCCACCACAACAAAATACTGGATTGATAAAGTAAACTATCCAAGTTACAAAAGTAAATTGAAGTATAATTATGCTGCTCCCATCCGGAACATCGAATAAATTGATGAAACGGTTATCAGATAAATCACAATAACTAATCAAGCATTAGAACTGAAGTTCAATTCAAGGCAAACCTTGGTGACAAATGTTCCCTTGGGAGTCAAGAGCTGGGTAGCCAACTTGACGGAATCGACGACCAATGCGTTCTGGGCCGTAGCTTCAGAGGACCAGGCTCCACCGACGTTGGGCGAACCATCATGAAGGACCAAATCGAAAGCAGAGCAGCCATTCTCCCTCATGAGCCTCCTGAGCTTGGCAACACACTCGGTCCTTGTGATGTCCTGTTGGATAGAGTGGGCGCCGCGAAGAGGAGCGATGGGGACCAAATCGACGCCGACGACAATGCTGCCCACGGGCACGCGCTGCACGGCGATTTGCATCCAACCGCCGGGGGCGGCGCAGAGGTCGAGGACGGCGTGAGAGGACTGGAGGAACCCGAACTTGGCGTCGAGCTGAAGCAGCTTCCATGACGCTCGGGAACGGTACCCGTGCTCCTTGGCGAGGTGGTAGTACTTGTCAAGACGGTGCTTACCCTTCACCTTGCCCATTGCTCAAACAACTGCGTTTTGCCAATTAGGGTTTTGCTGGGTTTAGTCTTTTATAGTCTTTCTTTTCTCAAATCCCGGTGCTTTGCCCATAACCCTTTTTTTTAATTTTTATTTTATTTTTTATATAGGACAAGCAACTAACTAACTAAGCAAGACTGCAAGAGCTGAAGAGCATATTATTTTGGTATTTACAATAAAAAATAAGGGAACGCCTCAACCCTAAAACTACACTTTTGAGTTAAGTTTATCGGAAAAATAATAATAATAAAAAAATTAGGTTATTTTTTATAATCGAAGAAAAAAAAACACAGTTTGAGACGAGTTGTTTGGAGCCTATTGCCAAATGACCATAGGTTTAGGGTAGGGTTTGAAGGACAAGATGGGTAAATAACAGGACTCGAATAGAAATTGCCTACGCAATATCTGCTTGCAAATTGCCCGAGAGTTTATAGTTTTATCTAAAATGATATACAATAAATTTGAAGTAACTACAGGCATTTAGGACATTACATCATGCTGCTCAAGAAAGCACCAAGAGTAACTACAGGCAAAAAGGAAATCACACTTGTAGGTGCTGGAGGAAATTTTCCATGAATAGAATCAGGAGAGTGAAGTATTACAGCATCATGCAGATTTACATTGGAAGTCATATCAAAATTTAGCCGAATATTAATGTGTAACAATAAAAGACCACACATAATCCAACCCTATGTTTGTGAAGGCATAATGAAATCCATAAATGCACGTTCTTCCACGAAAATTTCTACTATCATGAATCTTCACAATGCCTACATTTTTCTTCTACAACAACTCCCCATCAGTCACTGCTATATGCTCTAGTTATGCAACAGCTGGGTTTCAATCGTTCCGGCCACTGCTACTTGCAGAAGGTTTTTTGCTTCCGTATTTCTGTTCAAGACAAAAGGAACCAGATAGTTATTCTTCACAGACTGAAACTCACAGTAAACGACCACTTTGCTGCCAGTGCACTAGTAACCAAAATAATAAACAGATGGTGCTACTAGAAATGTTTGTGGTTATACATGCAAAGATAATGAGAATTATTAGAAGCTCACCTGCTTCCCAAGGTTGAATGGAACATATTTGTACTTGATCATGTGTGCAATTTGGCGCCTCATTGTTAGGACAAACAGAACAATCCAGTAACAGAGTAGTATGGGCCAAAAGACAGGTACATCAAATGCAGAGAAGAAGGTCATGACAAATCCTATGCAGAAAGCCTTTGTGAAAGAGTACCTGGAACCATGAAAGCAAAATAAATAGCAAACAAGGTGATTGGACAAGGGTTTTTCCTTTTTCAACTATATGTTTCCAGAGAAGAGAAATCAGGAGACTAATGAAAATGTCAAGAAGCTCCTCCAAGGGGGCACAAATCAGGAGACTATTGAAAATATCTTAGCTAAAGGCAGACAAACTCAATCAACAAAAGGGTTGGATACCCTTGACTAATGTGGTTCACTAGTAAAACAATAATTTATATTGCTGCAGCAGCAACTAATAGGTTGTCTGTCTAACAGGGTTTTATGGGTGCAGGTGTCACACCCGATATCCACCAATTACCGTGGCCATAGATACATGTAAAACAGTAAAAACAAGAAATGACTAAAGGAAAGGAACAGCTCAAGCTTGCCGACAAATATAGTTGGGCAACTAGGCTCAGCTTTATAACAATTTCAGCAAGTTATTGAAGTAGGCATTAGAATCTTCAAGCAACCATTTTAGTTCCTAAAACCCAAAGGTAAGAGAACAACGTACCACTCACTGAATCCCTAAAACCCAAAAAAGTGCTCCAACGCATACAGGCAATATTTCGTTACTGAAAACTCCAATCCACTTCTTCTTGTGCCTTCTAGCATATGATACATGTTTCAGGAGTACAAAGCTATGAAGATCCACCATTAGACATTATTCAGAACTATTGTCCATACAAAAAAGATACGCTTGCAGGTTCCCCAGCCACTCGAATTGCAGCTTCTGGATACCGACATGGGGCTCACACAGCCATTCAATCCTATCCCTGTCACCTTTCACCACCTTCGCAAACAAGTAGTCTCCTCCTACTCCTAGTTCCTAACGACCATAGTTTCTAACAAAATAGATATTCCAAGGGCTTCTGCTCCTTGCAAGGCCAGATTAATCAATAACCCACCCATTCTCTATTGTTGACAAAGCAAGTTGCAAAAACAGGGAGGGAGAGAAGGGAACAAATACATTTGAAGAGCCCTCTCCACACCACAAATTAGAACGCAACTTCACCCAAGGTGCTAAACCAACCCTTGACCCTCACACCCTTCCGAAAAGAATCCATACACTCATTGAAGTCTTCCAAAGTCCTGCACCATGACACACTTTAACCTCCATGCCATTACAACAACCCAACCATAATTCCACTGCATCACCTCCGTCAACATACTCTATTCCTCCACCATAAACTTCAATAAACTTTTTTTCTATAAAACTTGATACACCAGGTCCACCAAGCTCGTGACGAAGGTAAAGTGTCCTCTACTTGACTCTCGCCATCCTTGTCTAACACTTCTATAGACACCTAGCCACTGACAGTTAAATCTTAACTTCACACAAGTTAGGCCATGCACATCATTAAAGAGGGAGGTAGGGAGAAAAGCAAGATAGATATGGCAAGAGGAAAGAAGACCAACATTTCCTAGAAGTGAGATAAAAATGATAAAACTTAAAGGGCAAAAAAAAACAAAAAAAAAGGAACATCCTAGTTCAAACTTCAAACAGTAGTCATGAATGAAGCCGAAGAACCAGTTTTAAAAAATATCCAGGGCCTTTCATGAAGCAATGAAATGAGATTCCTATTTCTCAAAACCAATCGAACATTTATGTTCAAAAATCTTTTAAAATGAAAGCAAAGTAATGCATTCTTTTACTTTGTTTTCCTATCAAAGCTTGAACACCATTGTATCTCTAAATAACCCAACTACCAATCATTTCCCACATACTAACAAACCAAAAGATATGAACGACATTAGGATTACCATACGGAGACCAAAGAAGATAACCAATAATTTTTAGAATGCAACAAATATAAAATATTAAGTCACAAAGCACCACAAAAATGGGAACATGTAGTTACCAGAACTTAAACTCAGGAAGTCGGCGAATGAATGGCTTGAATTCATCTGAACCCTTTGTTGGAAGCAATGGCCCATCTGAACCTCCTCCCGTCTCCGGATCAGCCAATGGTGACAAAAACCCAATCAGAAGATTCAGTATATAGATCCCGAGACCATATGAAACGATGTAAAACCCCTGAACATAGTAAACCCGCAACGCATAAATGACCACTAAAACAAAAGTCCCAATCCATCTGTAGACTGAAAGTGGAGTTGTCTTGTCCAGATAATACTGATAGAGCCTCGACGCATCATATACCCATTTGTTAACAGGCGATGCCGCAGAGGCGCTTTCGCCCCCAACTCCCTCCATTGAATTTTTTCAAGCTTCACAATCTGTTGATACACTAGTAGTAAGATCAAATCAAATCAAACCAAGCACTCATCGTTATGAGACACATTTAGACCCTTATTAAACATCAGATATTTCATTACATGTAATAAAACCAACACAAAACTACAACAACCCAAAAGCCAATTCATCTTTTCTCTTCCTTTTTCTCGGAACTAAGCTAAGAGCTAGGGTTTTGCACAAACAGACAACCCCCTCTTCAAAATACAGATCCAGAATCACCAGCTCTCAAACATCCAAACCCACCACATTCACAGAGCACAAAACTCTGGGACTCCCCGAGAAGCGAGAGATTCAAATGCAGGCAAAGTAAGATAATAAAAATGAAGTCTAGGGCATTCCCAGAGAGAGCACTAGACCAGATCCAAATCAATAATGAAAGAAACGAGTAAGGGGAAGCTGACCTTCGATGACTGCAAAGCTTAGGGAGCGACGGGAATTGATCGGGGAGGGACTGGAGGAGACCAAGAGCCGAGCGTGGAGATCTGTGTGGGTTTGTTCTTAAATTTATTTATTTTTACTAATTTATTTTTTTATATAATACGGACAGAGACCCGACCCGTATGAATAGCTGGTGAAGAATAACGGATGATGCCTTTTATGCTACGAGACAATTTGGTAATTTTGGCTTACAGGTTATCTTCCGACCCTGAAGAGCTGGAGTTGCCCTACATCGAGTCAATTTTTGACAGTTCTGATCTACTCATCATTCGTATTTTACAGTAGTCATGCATCCAATATTTTTTTACCGTAGTAAGGTTACCTTTTGTGTTTTTTTTTACGGCGATTTGAATTTTTTTTTTATGGGTAATTGATGTAAAGTTATCTCTGGTTATTCACTTATTCGTCGAGGTGGCTTTGGTGTAACCTTTATGCATGTCGAAATTGATTTCATATAAATGTTTTCATCACTCGTCATGACGTGTTATAATGGTTTTCAAATCTACTTGGGGTAGAGCTCTACTGGGCGTGCAAGGACGATTGATAGATCACCCTTAAAACAATGTGATCGCCAAGTAGAATGGGACGAACAGTGGGTGTGGCTTCATAACAAACTTGTTCCATTTGACAAGTTCTTAAATTGTCTTTCAAGTTTTTTACTTGTTCAAAATTCACAATGTCAGAATCCAGACATTATTACCTTGACATTATAATTTATGTTTGTCGTTGAAAATGTATCCGTTTTTCGTGAATCTTATGGTACTTGTTTGATGGGTTTTGGTTCGATTACTTGAATCCTATATATTGTCCACGTATAATAGTCGAAAAATATTTTAACTATTTATATAACACGTTGGCCAAGTTATTCAATTGGAATGTCTTATTATAAAATTTTGGTCTAGTTTTTCTTAAGGATCAAATTTAGTATTCACCTCATTTAAATTTATGCTTTCGACACAACTCTAGATTCCAATTTATTAGACTTCTTGTATTTAAAATTTTTCCTTCTTATTCTTAGAACATGACATTGAATTGTTCTCAATATCCTGAGTTTGATGAGGTGCAAATTGGAGATTTACAAAACAAAAATAATCAAAACACTACGAAGCTTAAAGTTCCAATCATATAAGACTTTCAATCGTTCATATCCAATATTTTATTTTAGGAAAAAATATAAAATGGTACCATAGCTTTACCTCTATTTTATCGATGGTATATGAACTTCTATTTTTGTCACAACCAGTACCTAAACCTTTCGATCTCATCTAAACTGGTACCTAAGGCCACCTTCAATGAGCACTTCGGTAAAAAAAAACATGTATGTGTGCTCTGACGTCATATAAAATAAAAAACAATAGAGTCTAAATTGTTAGTCTTAGATAAGGCTAGAGAAGAAGCAGAATGGTTCATAATTTTTTTAAACAATATTTTATTTGTGGCCTAAGTCTCTAACAACCATTTGTTTACATTGCGACTGCATGTCGGCAATAGTAAGAGCAAAAAATAGGTATAGGCATAATACAATTAAGGAATTGCTAAAAATTGGAATTATTTCCATTGACTATGTTAAATCAAAAGAGAATATTGTTGACTCTCTTACCAAATGTATACCTTAGAGAGCAAGTACTTTAAGTATACATCAAGGGGAATGGGTTTAAGGCTAGCTAAATGAATCGAACCTGGCGGAAACCTAACCCAGTTGATGAGATCTCATGTTTTAGGTTTAATAAGCAAATTGGTTGGGTAAGATTCAAAATATTGAACACACAACAAACTTATTCCTATGATGGGAAAGTGTATGTTTCCTTTGATGTAGTGAAAGGTTGAGAGAATATTTTTAATGACATTACATCAAGATATAGAAACTACATCAAAATAACAAATAACGAAAGTAAAATAAACAAAAACGACATAAACGTCCTGATGCAAGATTGCATGAAATAACAGACATGGGTGTCGACCGCACTGTGAGAAAGTAACCGGTAGTATGCTCGACCATGCGGTCCAACGCAGCAGTTGACCAAAACCAATCCTATGCAAACCTGAGGGAAAACTTATACCAAAATAAACGGTAGTATGACCGATCATGCGGAGCACACGCAAGAATGGACGAAAACCAATTTTGCTTGAACCTAGGGAAAATCTTCTACCTAAGTAACCAAAGAATCGATACCACCGACCACATGTGGCCGAAGTGGCAGAGACAATCCAAATCCCAAAACGAAAGCCATGCACAACTAGGCCAGAGCCTCGCAGGATCCCAGATTCGGATCCAATGGTCTCCTAGATCAGAGACTCGTACCTTGTCCCAAGAGCAACAACAAGCCATGCTACTAGCAACACCATAGCCAAAGAGTGCCCTTACCAAAACCTCATATCGCCCAAAAAGAACATCAAAGGGTCGACGGAGGCGTGACCTAAGTAGAGAGGTACCAGATGAAGCATGACCCGATCTGAACTAAGAGGCACGACCACCACCATCCACCAGCACCGCAGCCACCATCATCGATCATGCCTTTCGATGAAACTCGTACATCCACATACCTAGCCTCACCCTCGATCACACGGATCCAAGGTACATAACAATCAAGAAAAAACCTCCCTTGAACCAGGACATCACCATAGCAGATATTGAATTGAGGATAGCCACGAACTCAAAAAGAACAGTAGTATAGCATGATATATTCTTGAATTAGGTATCACTTATATGATTGTAATTCGCATAAATGCGACCCCACATTTACAATCCTATAATTCGCATAAATCCCAAATTATGTACACCCGTAAAACCGAAAAGGACATTTCCACATGAGGCTAGGCCGGCATGGCTTTGCCTTTGACTAATAGAGATCGAGAATCGGGATTTAGAGATATACCGTAAATTAATTAAATTGAAGATGGAGCCATGCATGGTGCTAATTAAATTACTTGTTTAGAGAGACAATATAGTACAAGTCGCCCCTAGCTGGGATATTGACGTCCATAAAACAAAGCCAAAACTGATGTTGTTTTGTTTGGTGAGCAAACAAGCTGCGTGGCCTACGTTACCTTCCTCCACCTCCATCTCCACCTCCATCTCCATCTACGTCTGCTTGGGTCCTATCCCTAGCTTCTTTCTCTCTTGGCCTCAAAACCTCCAAGTTAGTGTTCAGAGCCAAGTCTGAAGTCTAACCCCAGCCGAGCCTCCCACCAATTTTTATTTTTAAGTCTTAATTTATATATTTTTATTCATGCTTATCGACGACTCTGTGTTTTTGTAGGCTAGCGAATATCTTTTCTTTCTTATTAAGAATGTTTAATGAAATTGCAACCAATGTGAAGACGCGACTCGCAGCTGAGCCTATCATTTGCTATTACTATACAAGAATACGGTGCTCTTATCTCCTACACAAGTTTGGCCCCAAGGTTGTGTGTGGCTTGATGCAAATTAAGGCCATTTCCAGTAAGGGTGCTATATGGTGACTTCTAGCCCTTTTAGGCACTTTGTAGTCTCCAACAAATTTTTTTTATAGGGCTAAAGGGGTAGAGGGTTGGCTAAAAGGGGAGCAATTGATTGAATTAATCAATAAAGGAGGAAGAAATGAAGAACGAGGATTCAAATTTTTGGGATTTTCAGAATCCTAGTGCACTGGGAGGAGTTTAGGACGGCAGCAAATAACCTATAAGAACTAATTTTGTTTTGTTTTTGGGTGGGCTATTACATTAGTATCCCTATAGATATTGAATTTTTACTGAAATTTTGGGTTGGGCTGCTGCTCTTGTTTTTGTTGGCAAGTGGCAAAGATATTTTCAATTAATGGAAGGAAGATATTTTAACATTTCTTTTCTTAGGAAAGTGTTCTTTTTTGGCAAGTATTCTATATATAGCAATCATGATGTATTCAAAGTCAGTAAAGATATGGAGTAGATCTTAGAAAATATTTAATTAACACTTCACAAAATATCTTCTTCCTCGATCTTATACAAAATATGAAAATATCTTCTTCCTCACATCCTTAGCATGTCTGCATGTGAGAACTTTATTTTCGATCTTTTCTATGTTTTTCAAAAATCTAGGTTATCTCCTGACTTTTTGAAACTAGCTACAAGTCTACATCTAATTTTGAGCATGTGGAAGATTTGAAATTGTTTTTGCTCGACTTTTTTTTTTTTATTTTATATTCATCTCAAATCCAATCTCTCCCCTCAAGACATACATCAATTTGAGAGAGATAATTTATATTGAAATTTTGCAATATTCAATAGATTTTTTATTTAATTTTTTTATTTTTTTTAACTTATTTCTATTTTTCCTTACACAAATCTCACATCGCATGTATCATTTTAGTTACCTTGGAGAATCTTTTTTTTTTTTTTATTTTTTTTTTTTTAGAACCGGGGGAAAGGCACGGGGGGGGGGGTTGGGTTTCACTCCGACCCTTAGGTCCCCCGGGGGGGGCGTGTCCAAAAGCAGGAAATTTATCTTTTTTGTTTTGTTTTTTTGAGTTACAACGGATCGTTTTTTTTTATTTGTTTAATGACTCAAATCATTCTTTACAAGAGTTTTCACATGAGAGATGGATAAATTTTTGACGGCTAAAGTTAAATACACAGTTTTAAGTTGTTAGAATTTCAACATTTGTATTTAATCTCAGCCGTTAGATTCATTTATCCCTCACAATCTCTTAAAAACTATCCCTCATGTGATCATGAGTCACTCTCATTCTTTAATATTCTCGAAACTTCTTGAAACTAAATATAACCTCAAACCGTGTAAAGTTATTATAAAAATGTAGTGATTTTTTTTTCTAATTTTAGACGGAACCAAGAATTCTGATTACTTATCGAAGCTTCTTAAAACTACAAGTAATTGCTTCAACAACATTCCCCATAGATTACAAGAGTGCATTCAAAATACCTTTTCTTGCGAATATAAAAGGCTCATTTTGTCCTAATACACGATAATAAAGAGAAAAACATTTAAATCAAATGCATATATTATTATTAAATGGATGAAAAATTTGACCAATTGGAAAAGTGCAGAGGAATGGGCCCCAAGTTCGGCCCCGGCTCGTGTGGCTGTGGCTGTGGCTCTGCACCACCTACCAAGCCTCGGCTTTTAGATGCTCTCTCTCTCTCTCACTTCTGCCGCTTCCCTTTTAACCTTCTCTCCTTCGCCTAATTTCACTTCATTTCTTGCTCAACTTTCCTCAACCTCACACCTCTCTCTCCACTCATTTTCCAGCTGTGGTTTCTGGATCTCTGCCTTAAAATGCTCGCTGTGCCCAAGTCTTGATCACCATCTTCATCATTGGAGGTAACTTTGGCTTGACTTTTTCTCTTCTTTTTGGTTTAATGAAATTATCAGCTAGAATTGCAATTACCCATTTAGAAATAGGTTGTACTTGCGTTAGAAATGGGGGAAAAAGAGGTTTCTTTTTAGCAAAACTAATACGACCCAGATACCCAGAAGAGTTTCTTTCTTTTACTTTTTGAATAAATGTCTCTAAACTTGACACACAAGAATGTTATTTGGTTTTTTACTTTAATTTGATACTTGAAAACTTTGAATATGGATTTAGTGATATTTTCAAGGCAGAGAAAGAAACTTATGTTTGATACACACATGGTGTGGTGTGGTGGTTTTTCAGGTGATTTCTCAGGAGCCATAGAGAGAAAGTTGTTCATAACGAATTGGGGTATAGTGTAAAATTCTGTTTATCATGTCTGATAGCGTTGTTCGATCATATCATGATACTGAGAGAACAAGTGAGCAAACTTCTTATCCTTGCGAATCTGTTTGGATGTCTCATTGGATGTGCACAAACTGCAAGTCAGAAACCAAGGCATGTGGTCATGTAGCAGTTCACTATGAGGAAGCCCCGCGACACAACGATGGTCCCTGGTTTAGAGGATTTGGAGAAGTAGCTGAATCTAAAAGAGTGAGAAAAAACAATGAGGTTCTCACTCTGACGGAGAGTTCGAAGAAAATGAGGAAGGAGAGATGGGAAGGCCAGTCCTTTCCAATGTTTAGTGTTCCTCCAAAATCTGGTTTGGCTAAACAGAATCAGCAAGCTTCTATTGTCAAGAGTGAGAGTAACTCATCTGCAATGCTTGGCTTGGCTTCTGCTGGTGCTGCATGGCCTCTGGAAGCTATCCCACCGCTTCCAGAACGACAGGTGAAGTATCATAATTTTCTTGAGGACAACAGCACGACATCGGATTCTAAACTTTTACGGCATCAATTTAAGGGTGGGAGCACTTCTATGCCGTCCTTCATTTGTAGAGACAAGGAAATTAATCAATCCAGCTCTCTTTCAGTACCTCAGCATGTTGCAAATGCTAATAATTACCCAGGTTCTACATTTTTGATTCAGGAGGAGAATAGCAATAGCAAGTTAGTGTCTAGAAGATCAGGAGGATCATTGTCAGGGCAGAATGATGTGGTGGTGTTACAACGTGATCCCTCAACATCCTGTAAGCATGTTCAGGAAATGCAGAATCAATCTGGAATTGGATTGTTTCCAAGCCAGAGCAGATCCTCAGAGGTCATTAGACATGAAAAAGCATATCGTGGATATTATTCAACCCCAAGCCTGCAAGGTGCTGTTTGTAACACGGAGACCATGACAATATGTGCTGCTGCCGATGCTGAGAAAGAATCATCTAAAGGTCATCCCAAGTATTCGCAGACAACTCCTTTTCAGTTCCCAAGAAAGACTGGTATTAACTTATCTGAAGGAAGTCACATGTTTGGAGAGACAGCTGTATCAACAAAATTGAAAGGAAAATGCGAGCCTCGTTGTTTCTCCGGAGCATGCTTTCCCTGTTCAGACTGGATTGAAACTGCTACCATACAGGAGCTCTACAGACAGTGAAGAGGGAGATGCAAGAGATGTCAAGCGTCATGCAATTAAATTGGATAGTGAATCATCATCTGAAACTGATACTATGGACATTGATGCCTTCCAGTTCCAAGGTAACCTTCTTCTTGGTATTAAACTCTATCTCTTATATTCTGGCTCTTAATTAAACAGGATTTTATACCATGTTAAGTGTATAGTTGTAGAACCATGCTCAGGGGTTAAGATACTTTTTGACTGTGATGATCGCTAAAGGTCATTTACTAGAAACATATACCGAGTCTTTTTTTTAAAATTATTTTGTCCTCTTATGTTCTGTTTATCATGTATTTTGGCTAATGATTCTGCTTGTTGTATCAGGTGTGGCTTCATCTCCAACAAATGAGGTAACCCTTCTAATTTTGATTTTATGAGTAATATGCTGCCAAAAATAGTTTTGAAATCACTGTTGTTTTTCAAAAGCACCTTTAATGTTAGGAAAGGTGTGGTTTCAAACTTAATGGTAAGTTTAGGAATCTCCACAAAAGCAATTTGATGGACTAAGCATCTTGATGAAACTTAATTTTCTATATATCTATTTGCCTTTCTGTTTTGTTCTTGCAGAACTTGTCTCTATTATTGCCATAGTTGTCCTTGATAATTAGTAAATTGGGCTTTTAAGGATCACACTATGAAGGATTTACTCGGATAATATATATAGCATCGCACTAACTATGAAATGTTCGTTTTAAAATTCTGCAGCATACTGAGGGGGGCCAGAAGTCACCAACATCTCGATCTGCCTTTACTTCAGCTAGAGAAGAGGATGGAGGTAGACCTCCATTCACCAAGTTACCTGATATGAATCAAGAGCTTCCTGCTTTTGCAAGTTCAGCGGATGAAAGAGAGACAAGCACTTCAAGAACCCAAAGTTTGGATGTGGAACATCTCCTTTCCCACGCTGAGCAGCCCACAAATTCCAGATCCAGTGCAAGTCCAGATGACACTCAGGTACTAGAGCCAAGCTACAGGTGGGTTAAACGCTTCAAGTTGAGTGCTTCTCACTCTGCTTGTGGTTCAAAAAGCACAAAAATGGGAGAGGCCTCTTCCCATGACAAAGTTAACGCATTTTCTAACAAAAATATGAAATGCAGTGTAACTAATTCAGAGCCTGCTATGGGTAGATTTCATGGTAAGGAACAGATGGCACTAGATCAAAATCCAATGTTATTAAGGAATGGTGAATCCTCTACCAGTGATTCAGCGACGACAAGTCAAACTATAACACTCTCACATCCTTGGATTAGGAGGTGGTCCCACAAAGTAGCTGCACCTCACAAGAATTCTGAAGCAGCAGCGGTTTTTCAACCTCAATGTTCGAAGGCAACATTAGATCAATTTCGGAAAAAAAAGTTTCCAAGCGTTGCTGCTATGGCACTCATGGGGAAGGCCATGAATGGTTTCAATCCATGTGAGTTTGCAAAAAAAGGGTCTTTTGTGGTTTGGAATACCAAGGGATTTTGAATGTTTAAGTCATGGTGCTTAGGCCCACAAAATATGGGATGATCACAGTTAAACTGGAGGTTGATATTGGCTTGACGAGGCTTTACGCATCTACAAGAATCGATTGAGTAAAGCTGGATGTGGAGTTAGTTATGAGTGTTGCATCGGTATGTATACAACTTGTAATCCTGTTTCTTTTTTTTCTTTTTTTCTTTTTGTGGATAGAGTTGGTGGTTAGTGGAATTTTAGAGGAGCGATGCCAACCTCTTGTACGTAGTTTGAATAAATCAGAAATCGCTCTGCCTGATATGCTCCTTTTTCTTGTCCTAAACATTTCTGTTATGCATTTCCAAAAAAAAAAAAAAAACATTTCTGTTATGCAATTATGCTTGGAAACCAAATTCTGAAACTACGGAGAATATAGTCATTTACACACGGGCATATGTGCATGTAGAATAGATGATGTTTCTGTGAGATTGTTAGGTGAGCAACAGTGATTGAACCCAGAGTTCGGCAAGAATTATGTGTTATGCCACCTATCTGTGCATCCTTAACAGTTCCATTGTTTAGCTTTTATGTGTTACTATTATTTGGGGCAATTATGTACCTAAGTGACTTATGCTTGTATGCTCCATTTTAGTTGAAGTGGACTGAGGAATCGTTGGCCACCCACAAGGGAGATGGTGTGGCGGTGTTGTTTAAGACCATGATGTAGGGGATATACAGATAGAGAAAAGTTGAGGACGAACGACTCAGAATCACTTCGATCTTCATTTTCTGTTGATAGGGTGGACTTGATACACCACAGAGTCCATGCTAACAAGGAGAAATTGTTGCCGAATGACTGCTACCACGGTTCAGTATCAAAGACGTGAGCAAGTTTTCCAGTTCTTGTGCATTCTCAATTTGCTCTACTTTTCTACTGTTGCTCTGTTTTGGTATTTGCCTATTTGGTTGGGTTTTCCCTAGTTTGATGCTTGGTTTGTTCTGTAAAACATGCCACAATTTGGGAGATGATGTTCATTTGAGGTCTAATATCTATCAACTCCATTATTTTAAAGCATGCTCCAGGCAAATTTTGTTGCTCCTTTTACACCTTTCAATCTTTTGCTTATTGAATTTTGGGGAGTTTGTGTTAATTTAATTTTTGTTGATACTTTTACGCTGTTATGGTTCATCCCATCCACCCTTCAAGGGTTAATCAAGCACCCACATATCTTTAAGAGGTGAAAAGCAGAGAGAATACTTTCATTAAGAATCCAATATGGCTAAAAGATGCCACCGCTGATTTTCTTTTTTAAATAATGTACAACTAATCTTTTCCTACACTGTAATTATCTTAAGGGCCAGTTTGGTAAAGCTGGGCTTTTAAGTGAAGCTGGATTTAGCTGTGCTGTGAGAATAAGTGGCTGTAAAACAAAGTAGCTGAGTGTTTGGTAAACTGGCTTTTTGAAAGTGTTGTGAGTATTAAAAGCAGGGAGAAAGTGTTTGGTAAATTGGCTTTTTGAAAGTGCTGTGAGTTTGTAAAATGACCAATATGGATATAATGTTGAACTAATTGTTTGGTAATGTAATGTAATTTATTGACTTTTATGGTTAGCTTATTTTATTTGTCTATACAAAAAGTTATGTTTGACCTAATAATTTTTGTAGATCAATTGGTCTACCATAAACAAATAATAACTTTAAATTCTTTTCAACATAAAAAGATTTCAATTAATAAACTATTATCGTCTCCAAATAGTTACAAAAAAGTTTCATAACATTATCATACGTTCACATTATTACCCATCTGAGCCTGTCGACGTCTCTCATCACCGCCCTTCTCAGTTCACACTGCCAAAATTGGCAGCTGCACCTTATCACTCCAGCTGCATTTACCTCTTCGATGTGCTTTCCTCCGTCTTCTGTCTACTTAAGGAAACCCGTTCCCTCGCAATTCCCTTCACAAACACAAACCATGGCAGTCCACAATCAAACAATTCACAACGATGCAATTGTTATCGCACCCAATCCCACAACACCCATGAGCCCGGACCACCGATTGCAACAATCCAAGCCGCCATGCCCACACCGTCGTCGCCGCTCGGGCCACCCATAGCTTCAACCACGAGCAATCTTGCTCTCCTCTCGTGCGCACCTCCCCGGGTATCATCAATTCATCACCAACCCGAGTTTCAAGCTCACATCACCACATAGTTGACAAAGCCACAATGAAATCAAAACTCGAACCACCGACAACGCCCACCATACTCCGCAATCACGCAAGCCAACGTCCACAAGCTCACGCCGCCGTCTGGCCCACATCACAAGCACTCTTCCCTGCCGCCCCTCGCCCGACCCACGCACACCCAACGCCGTGGCGAGCCCCGGATTACAATCACCGCCACTTGTCCTCGACCCACTCCCCCTCGCAAACGAACACCCCGCACCTCGACCCGTGTGCCGCATCCAATCAGCGACCTAGCGCGCGCCCAACATCGAACCCGAGCCGCGCCGCGCCCCAATCTCTTCTTTAACGAAGAGATGAGAGAATATATGTATTTTTGAAAGTCGGTGAGGATAAAATTGGTAAAAATCAACTTTCATTAAGAACGGTTAGCCGCTACGATTTTGAAAGCTAAGCGAAGAAGCACCCTTCAACGGCTCGGCTTTTGGCTTAAAAGCCCCGCTTTCCCAGAGCCGTGTTTTCCAATTTACCAAACGCATGAGAGGTGCTTCACTTAGAAGCCCAGCTGCTAATAAGCCTTCCCAAACCCAGCCTAAGATAGAGAGGAGTCCAACGGGGGTTATAAAGTAGTGGCTATACCAAGATTTACTACCATAAAGTTTAAAATATATTCAAATTAGAATAGCATGTTTTGGCCACAAGATTAAAAGTAAAATACATAAATTAGTACTTGTGAAAAAGGCAATAGATGTTACGGAGAGTTTCTAGTGAGGACAATATAATAAGAACTTGATGAAAATTTTCAAATCAATGGTTGGATGAGTAGTATGTTTAAAAAATTATACGGAGAGTTTCATCCAACTGTTGATTTGAAAGTCCTCATCAAATCCTCATCAAGTCCTTATTGTAAGGTCCTCACTAAAGATTTTCTCATATATATTATTAGTGAGGAGAACTCTAATGGTATTCACTGAATAACGGGTAGTGCTTGTATAGCTGGATAGTGGATACCCCAGTGTCCCTCTTTTTATGGTTTGTGTTATTGAGGTAAGGGTAAAGATGCTCATCTACATCAAATGACTGAAAACTGACTTTGTCAAAATAAATTGCTCTGCTGGAAGGCTTAATAGTTCTCTCTGTTTCATTTCAATTGGAAACTCCTCGGACTTTATACTACTGATTTATTCTTACCCAAAAAGCAGAAGGAAATTTTGGATTGATGCATAATAATGTGCAGAACAGAATTTAGAATACATTCTTTGCTATTATGCCATTTGTTTCAGCCATAATGGAAACATCTATGGGAAATTCTCTTATCTGCAAGTTTATTCTTTACACGATGCATTCTCTTACGATTGGAATTTACCCATTCGCTTGTGGCCTAGAAATATATATATATATATATATATATATATATATATTTTAGGGGTGTGAAATCCACACTCCCATAATTGAAATCCATACACCCCTTTTATTATTACTCTCACAAGAATGAGATGCAAATATATTAAAATAATTGAATGAGAGTGTGAATTTCACTCCCCATATTTTAACACACACTCCACTCCCACTAGGTATCCAAGGGGAGTCGAACCAACATCTCTCCTGAAACAACTTTGATGTCAAATTACTACACTAACTTTGGTTTAATCTAAAAATGTTGGGTTAAAGTACTTCAACACTACAGCTTTCAAGTCCTTGACTTTGATTCTCAGAGAGATCTTAAATTTATTACATAATTGTAGTTCTGCCAGAAAAAACTGCAAATCAGTACTTTTCAGCGAAGTATGAACAAAACTACAAGAAAACTTTACATTGCGATCTTGATATAGCAATGTACAGATATATGTATATAGAAACCCGAAAAGCTAAAACAGAGAAGAAGAAAACAGAAACTGAGATTTTCAAATACTTAAATCTTAGATTACAGAGTATTCTTCTTGCTGTCGAAACTTCTGCTGCCTGGCAATGAAAGCCTCAACCTTGCTGCGAAACTCCTCGTTGCTCATGCCGTCTTCTGGGAAAACAGTTTCTGGCAATCTCTTCTCACCAGGCTTGACATTTTTCTTGAACTTCTCTGTCTCAGAACGCCTCAATACGCGGCGTGAGCTCTGGCAAATCTCCCGTTCTAAATTCTCTGATTGACTCCTGGTGTAGTTCTTCCTTTCCAAGGAACTATGGATTTGTGCAGGAACTATACCACCATCACATGTGTTCTGGTTGGTCTTGTACTCAATCTCATCTCTGCGAATTTTCTGATTCTTTTCACTTTTCTGAACAAACTCATCATAAAAATCACCTCCTGAACCAGTTGTGCTGGAATCCTTAGCTGAGAACCTGCCGGACTTGGCGAAGAGAATGATGACTATAATGTTTCCAACGACGAACACAAAGCGAGGACTGAACAGGAAGCCTGACATGTCTCGGAAGTAGAAGCCGGAGTTCTTGACAGCATGAGGGAGTTGAAGAGAAAGCCTGGAAATCAGGAGCAGAACAACAAACACTTCGAGTAAGCGAAAAAAGTTTCCAATCTTCCTAAGCTGGCGATACCTCAATATGGCGTTGGCCTTCTCAGCTTTGATGTCATAAAAATTGATTGAATCCATCCTGTGTTTTATGGGGTCTGAGAGAAATCGATGAAAAATATCCTGGAAAGGGTTTTGGAGGATTGTTCTGTTTCTCACTCGAAAGAGAATCGAATTTCGCTCAAAGCTTCGAAACCCACCATGTCTCTCAACAGAGGAAATAGGGGTACTACTAGCAGAGTAGTAGATTTTTTGGCGAGGGAGTTGATTATAGGAAGCATGAAAACGGAGGAAACAGAGTCAAGTGAATGAGCTCTGTTTTAGGACAGAGGAAATGGAGAGAGCAAGAGTTAATAGAGGTTGTTTGTGTTGTGTTGTGTTTTGGAATGGGAATGTTTTTGCTGAATTGAACCCTTTAATTGTGCATGCTTTCTATTTATACCCTAAAGCCACGGGAACATAAAACTTTTTCTTTTTCTTTCTTCTGTAAATTTTAGACAATAGCCTTTTACTTTATTTCATATTCCATTCCATTCATATGCTTTATTTCAAATTTCCAACTTGAGGGTTTATCCAAGCACCATTACAGTACTAAGCCTATCCTGTTCCATAATTGCATGGAGAATGGTATACTACTATATATATACTGTGATATAAAAGATCATGACCAGAATATAAATCAAGACATGAAGAAAATTATACATATGACAAGAAACTTTTCTCCATGCCAATTGATTAAATATCCTATATGCCTCATCAAGGTTTTATGCCAAGACACATGTGAAGTTGCTAATTAACCCAAAGCCTCTCTATCTTCTTATACTTAACCATTTTAGAAGAAGAGAACTAACACAAAATAGCTTGAAACAGTGTTGGACAGGCCCTAAGATAATTAACACAAATCATTTTGTTATTGTATTATATTTTATTCAAGACATAAGACAAGATGTTCGAAAGAAAATCTCATCGATTTTTCTAACTATAACTAACAAAGATCTCCGGAAAGCGGAAATGTCATTGTTGAAGTATTCTTTTCCATTGTGAATAGGTATTAGACCTAAAAAAGGTTGAGAAGAAAGAGCAAATTAAGGTGTTTAGAGATGAATCTAGAAATTAATAATGGTGCTTACTTTCGAGTCCCACTTTAGATTGAGCCAGGAGGCAAGCTAGCTTTGTTATGGTACCATCACTGTCATCTTGATTCCAGGCTCAGTTTCTTACTCACTAAGAATGTGCCAAGTAAGACCTACCTTTCTCTTACTTTCACTTTGCTTTTTCAATTTTTAAATTCATTTCTGAATGAATTTCTTCTTTTATTTGGCACCATCTTTCTCCTTTAGTTGGTTTCAGTTGCTCTCTGTGCCTCAAGTGACCACGCCAATAATGGGATACTCCCCTTTTCACTTCTGCTGTTTGGCACGTTATGACCTTGAAGAAACACCTCTCCATCAATCATGGAGACCACCGGCCTAGAAGAAAAGTTAATAAGGTAACAGTTCGACTCCAAGCTTAATATGTTGGAGAGATTCATCTGGACACTAGTTTGAGATCAAGTCAAGTTAGTCTACCATTGCATGAAGTTAGTCTACTTCTGTATCGAACTAGTTTATCGGTATATTAATATACACTTTCCATGTTGGAGTCGCTTGAATTCTAATGGACTTAGGAGAGGTAATTTTCATAACGATATATCGAACTAATTTACTAGATCTTAAACTAGTGCCTATCATTATAAATTTACTTGATCTCAACGATATATCGAACATCATGCGAAATTAGTAATTTTAATTTAACCCGCACTATTAGAGTTATGGTCAATTTATATACTCGTAAATTTAAAAAAAAAAGCGCAAAAACTTCTAGTGACCATGAACTAAGTCCTAAATATCAACAAGAGCAATCACACATGTTTTAACAAGCAAATCATAAGCTACATCTATCGATGAGGTAAGATGTGTACGCAATATGATCAAACCAGAGGGTTTGGAACCACAATGGATAGGGTTAATAGTCCGAAAAAATCATATGAGATATAGTG
Source organism: Rubus idaeus (assembly GCA_030142095.1). Classification (NCBI taxonomy): domain Eukaryota; kingdom Viridiplantae; phylum Streptophyta; class Magnoliopsida; order Rosales; family Rosaceae; genus Rubus; species Rubus idaeus. The sequence goes on from CM057966.1 coordinate 6,434,907, forward strand.
ATTTTTTTTTTGGACAATTAGTGATTTTTTTTATTAATTAGAATGCTAGAAACTCACATACAAATTAATGTGCGTTGCATAATGGAATACTTGGAACTTGGAAGTAAGAACAATTAGTTAAATCAAACTGTAGCTTTGATTTAGTCACAACCTTATCTCTTCTCGAAAAACCTTTCCAGGCAAGAAAAGTGGCACCAATTACACTAACAACAAACGAAAGCTTATACACGAATCAACTGGAGGATTCCAGAATTCTTGAGTGGATATATAATCAGATTCCAAAGGCATTTGTCTCTCTTAAGTCACACACACACACACACACAAATTGGATAATGTCAAAATATATAAAGAAAATGGAGCCCATAGATCAAACCCGTTTGAAGTTAAAGCTGCAGCCCATAGAGCCCAATGATTATTAAACTTTGTCTGCCTAGACGTTATAATAATATTTTTTTTCACACACAAAAGCGACATTATACAATAGAACATCTTTGAATCAATATTCGATTTTAAATAATAAAATTATTCGGTCCAGATTTAGGATCAACGTGTTAAATTAATAATTTTATATAACTATAAAATAAAATATTTCAAATATTTTCTTTATATTGTATAGGTCCCGAATATTTTATAAATTAATAATTATCTAAAAAGTATATAATAAATTGATATGAGGTTTTCTCAAAATATGAATAAAGAGTAGCTTATTTTTTTTTAACTTCAAATCTAGTTGAATCTCATATTTAATTATTCGCAATGGACCCAAAAATCGTAGAGTTTCTTAACTTGTTCACTTGATGTTAATCGAATTCATAGAACCTTGATAAGTGAATAAATATATACTTTGTTGTTAAGCTGAAAAAAAATTAAAAATGTCTTTATAAATTAATAATATAAATTGATATTTGGCTAAATTAATATAATTTAAGTGGTTCAAAGCTATTAATTTAAAGAAGTTATACAATATGTAATTTGTTTGGACAATTAGTATGTAATTTGTTATAGGAAATTATGCGGATTTATATTCGGAGTTAATAATAACACTAAAAAAAAAGGATTCTAAAAAAAAAAGGTTTGAATGCTATTTATTTATTTTTGGTCAAATCTTTTTTGAACGAACTATTACATTTTATTAACATTAATTGGGTAATGCGAATTTCTTTGGACTTGTAGTACTTTTAAGTCATGTAGGGTAAAACCGTAAACGTCTCTGTCCACCAGTATTTCCAACTTCTTAGAAAACTAATTATCTTTTTAGTTGATGGAACACCTAAACTCTCTTTTAAAATTATTAACTTTTTACATATGTTCCTTCATCAATTCATCATGTTGGCTACGATTCAATTTGCTCGAGCTGAAATGGTCTAAAATTTTGTATAGTAAAATACTTCGACAAGAGGAGAAATCTTCACTAATGAACAGTACTTAAATGTACATTTTTAAACCACATGCATAAGCTATGTATTTCTCTTTTCCAAATTTCTTTCAATTTGTGCTTTCAATTTGTTCCATAGGTAAACCACAAAATAATTACATTGAAGAGTAAGACAATAATATGTTAACATTTCTCATACATAATGAAGAGAGAAATTTCTTGTTAAGGTAAATAATGTCCACATTAGAGTAAATTAAGTTCTTGTTTGAGTAATTAAGTCTTAAAAGTGGTAATTGTAATATTTTACAGCTTGAAGACAAATGTTACAACTTCGACAATTCATATGGTAATTAATTACGAAAAAGTCTTCATTAATATAAATAAATTCCTCATTAGAGTAAATAAGTTCTCATTTAGATAATTAAGTCTTACAAATAATAATTGTACCTATTGTTTAAGGATACCCGTTTTGTGTGTGCTTGTCAACTAGAATACTAGTTAGATGGAATAGAATTAATTGAATAGAATCCTATTACTATATATTTACATTATATTCCCTATATAAAACACTATTCATAATAAAGAATTATGATTCTTCATTTATATTTCTCTTTACTTTTCTCGTATTCTACAACACGTTATCCACGAGCCTCTCAGATAAACAAAAACCCTAGAACCTAAACCCTATTATCTTTTCTCAACATTATCTGTCACTACACCTCCCCACCGTCTATACACCCTTCACCACCCTCCTCCTAGAAATCTTCAGATCTGCCTATACAGAACAGGCACTTCGATTTCAGTTTTTCTTTTATTAGCTCAATTTTAATATTTTTCACTATCTTTTATGTTCTTCTTTTGCAGATTAAATTTCAGCAATTCACCATTATCTTCAGATATAAAGATGAAGACGACACTCAAGAAAATCTGCTATACTGAAACAGGAGAATTCGATTACGATTTCTCTCTTTTAAACCTTATTTATTGAAAATTTATACTGATTCTTTTAGTCTAATATCCTTAAAATTTGAAATTTATTATCCATAATAAAGAAGAGTTTAGGAAATCCGATTTTAATACATTTTCACCCCTCAAACATTTAATTTACCTTTTATAATTTTATCATAGTGAATATAATACAACTAAAATATAAAATTCTTATTTTTATATATATATAATTATTTGAAAATTTTGGTGTAAATCGATGGTGAAGAAGAGAATTGAAAAGGTTTATTTAATCCGATAAGAATGTAGAGAAAAAGATACATTACCCTTATTTGGTAGCGAAAATTTTGGGTATTAACTGACTATCTTTCTGGTCCAGATCCCTTGGTATCTCAAGGGACAGAAGATATTTGCAAAGTAGAGTAGTAACACTTTAATTAGGATAAGATAACTGTTTCTATAAAACCAAGAAAAAACCAAAGAAACCCATAAAACGGAAGAAAAACTAGAAAAAGAAGAGAAAAAAAAAGGAGAGAACGGCCGGGGGGCGAAGCAGGTAAAGGGATTTAGGGCTGGTAGAGATAGGATACTTAACAAAAGGCTTCGAGCCGATTTAAAGAGTATTCACAAAGGAATAAAGTTAAAGATATATAAAGCAGGAGGGAGGGTTGTTAGGTTGGGGAGGTTCCCGGTGGACGGGGCATATAGGGGTGCGGTGATTTTCTCGACCAAGGTTATTTTTCGCACGGGTTTTTGTTACTTGGCAAGTTTTTAATGAGACAACGCGAGGGACCACGGTTGACGCACAAGGGGGTGTTTAAGAACGTTTTGGTGGCGTCAACCTAGGAAACCTGTTAGGATGGAATAGAATGTAATTGAATAGACCAACATAGGTTGTACGTTCCCTAAAGGGCACCCACAAAAGGAGGGCTTGTTTTTCGCACAACGACATATGTTGACATGCATATTGTAGAATTTTCCCACATTGAATTCCACCAAGTTTGAAACTAAACATTTAACTTTGTCATTTCCATGTACAAAGTCGTTTTCTTATCATACGTAGAAGAAAATTTCATTTATCATAGGCCGGCTTAAGCTGCATCATATTGAAAATTTATGAGAAATAAACCAATTAATTCGACACGGCTCTTGTTAACTACTACTAGTACGAGCTTGTGTACCATATTGAACCGTTGCATGTAAGTTTTGAAAGATACTAAGGGAATTAAGAGATTACTAGCTACGAACCCCCACCAACTTAATTTGACAAATTAATTTTCACTCTCTTTTTAGGCCACAATGAAGAACAAATTAAGCCGATCGAACGTAATAATGAACATCATTAATGTTGTGAATAATCCAAAATTAGTTTCTAAATTAATCTGAACCTCGCTCCCTGGCGCCAAGGCTAAATTTCTATTCCAAATTAGTTTCGGCAAAAGAGGATCGGAGAAGAAATGAATGTGTCCAAACCAGTGGAGATACGATCATGCATAGTGCACATCCCCATACTTAATTATTAATCCAATTATATATGAAGATGAATATATATTGCCTTTGGCCGCCATGCATGCATGCATAGGTGTTCAAATTAAGTTTAAGGTTTGAAGAATAATTAAGCTCCGTAATGCATGCTTAATTAATTAATGTATAGCTAGCTAGGATATATTGTTTATTGCATAATTAATCACGTACGTAACCTTGTAATATTCAACAGAACGAATGAATTCCTATCCAGCTCAGACCTCCAATGGTATATATATGCCTTCGGCCAAGAAAAACCTGCCTATAAAATAGATATGCCTAGCTTTGTGCTTAACATATACGTACGCGATCGACGTGAAATTGAGAATAGAATGGCCGTAGGATACAATAATATTAGTGCTGGAATGGTGATTGCTGCCTTGTTGGTTTTCCCAGCAAGCATAATAACAGTGTTAGCAGATACAGCTTATACTGCGGGAGGTGAGTATACATGGAAGGATCCTACATGGACAGATCCTCCTTTTGATTACCAGGCTTGGGCTGATTCCATTATTTTCTATCCAGGAGATCGTCTAGGTCAGTAGTACTTGTTAATTAGCAGCTACTATCAATCAGTTTGCTGCAATATCCATCCTCATTTATTTTCTTTTTATAATAACTGACATGAGTGCGCGCGTTTGATATCATTTGGCAAAACAACTTTCCGGTTTTGAAAAATAAATTTAGAAAATAAAAAAAAATGATTGATCGATTAAATTAGTTCAAAGTGCTAGTCTACGGGCACACATGATGAAATTGAAAGTGCATGCATGAACACAAAAGAATGATTTAAGGTGTGAAAGTGAGATTATGAGTTTATGATAATGGAGATTATGACTATTTGGTTAAGAATGAATTAATTAATATCTTTAATGACTGATATTTGACATGACTATATATTTCTTTCCTTGTTATATAGAGATTAATTTCAATCTATTTCATACAATTAAGCTCAACTAAGATTAACGTCGTTTTGATACATTATATATATAATTGTCAATGTGTTAAATTTTTGAACGTTTACGCTTCTCGAGTTAAGTGGTAATTGCTCAACGAAGTTTGAGTTTGAATTATTAATATTTTTGCACTTTCTTCTTTAATTACATTAATACCTTGTTGTTTTATAGATATTTGTTTCTGCAATTTATGAATAACAATCTAAATCATGTTTTTTTTTTTTTTCAGATTTCCATTATGATCCAGCATTGTTCGACGTTATTCAAGCAGGCAGTGCTGAACTGTATGCAAAGTGTTCTGCCGATCAAAACTTGGGTGTTTATACTAGTGGCGATGACGAAGGAATATTGCCTGTTTCTGGGACATACTATTTCTTTGATGCCGAAGCATGTAAGCGCAACATGAAGTTCTTTTTGGTTGTGAACTGAGAAATCTACTGGGCAGCTGTCTTTAGTTGTTCTATCCCAGTCAATTATCAATAGTACACGTTACAGACTTATGTACCATATGGTTCACAGTTTATAAAATTGTGAAACCGCTGCAACTTCAATTGTCACATTATATGATTTAAATGTATTTCACATAATATTATTAATTATGCATGCCTCTATTTCACCAATAATTGCAACAAAACCAGCACCTTGGAGAGAAATGTACTGAGAAACTTGTCTCTTCATATTGCTTGTATCACTATAGCGCGCTCAATACTTATATATGTACGTACCATATATATGCTTCATAGTTTAATAATATATAAAACTCGAAAATAATGTGAAAAAACAGTGGCAGAACCTACGCGCGCGCACACACACAGACACACATATATATATATATACATATATATACATTATTATTTTTTTTAAAATATTGAACCGTTGCATGAATTTTTGAAAGATATGAAGGGATCGGAATTAAGAAATTTCTACGGCTGCTGGGGCTTGGGGGTGCCATGGCCGCGTTTTGTCCCATGGTAGCTTTATTCTTGTGCAAAAACACATTAGACATGTCTTAATTATTAGATATCCATTGTCTAGTAGTATCCTTATACATAGCGATTTCTTTTTGCAGCCTGGACAAGGATCGCCAGCCAAATTAATGAGATGAACAGCAGGATTTTATCTCCTTTTATTTTCGCTAGGATTTCATGATAAGTTAGCTTAGGCCTAGAATTAAAGCCCTAGTTAATTCTGTAGCCAAAACACTGGAAACTTACCTGTAACTTTATCTTTCATTGATTGACCTAAAAGGTGACCAGACCTGTAAACAAGGCTTGTGCATGGTGTCCTAGTTCGTTCTTTTCCCTATTTAATTACTGATGGAAATAAATGGATATATATGAGTGAACTATGACGTCAATCAGAACAATACATATATATATATATATACAAACTGTAATAACAGAGCAGTGAATATATTGATTCAAATATATGACGTTTCGATCACCAATACAATTGAAGTATGTAAACTAATCACAATTATCAAATATAAGAAAGGAATTGTAATTGCAAAGACTGACTTGTTTTCGATAGAGGCTTGCAAATTGGCAATGTCCTTTAGACAGATTTCGCCCCTACTCGATGCTTGTAGTTCGTTAGGCGTCTGACCACCAGGATACAACTATCGATAATCCAAAGGCCTAGCACCAGGCCTTGGATTCTAGCGAACGTACTAAGTGTTTTTTCTCTCTGGAAGAAGAAGAAGGAACAGAGCAAAGTCTGTGAATGATGTTATTGTTTTGAAGGACGTCTTCTGTGTTTTTATAGGAACTAATAGCAGTTGTAATTATTCTTGAAAACAAACAACTTCAAATTGAAAAGGTAAGTTGATCAGACGTATCCTTTCAATTTGAATTCAAATATAAACTGCTATGTTTTCTATTCAAACTCCAACAGTCCCCCACATTTGAATAGAAATGGAAAGTAATAGAGTTGACGAAGGAAAAGCTCGAGAGAAACTTTAGAATGGATACGCATCAGGAGAGGTGTCTTTTGGACTTGAACCTACCTTAGTGAATACCTATCGGACTTACTTGGTGATTGATTTATACATATTTTATGTATAAAGAGCACTCCTAATTACTTGTTTTATGCTTTCCTTAGCACCTAATAATGTCACTTACCCTTTGTTTATCTCTTTTTATAGGTTCGGACCGGGAGAAATGGAACTTGAAGAAAATGATGCACTTTGGAAGCTTTTAAAGGCGTTTTTGTGGAGCAACCAAAAAGTCAACCGTGACTTTGGAGCTCAAGATTCCAAGATTGAAGCCTTAGAAGTGAAGGACAACGATATCCCGGAGTTGAGACCAAGAAACCGAAAAGTCAACTGAAGTCAACCGGGCCCACATGGTCAACCCCGAGGTCAACCCCGAAGGCATCACACAAAGACTCATGCAAGACTTTCCCACATCTACTAGGAGAGCTCATTTGATTGGTTGAGGCATATTGGTGGTGAGTAGAGATTCAAATTCAAAAAGGGGACAAAGCATTTAATGCTTATGCCATACTTTGTCCCCTAGCCTTTTCCCTTCACCTTTTGTCTCCCAATGGTCCCAAATCTGATTTGCCTATGCTATACACACATTCCCACTTTGCCCTTAATGTCCATACACTTCCCTAACTACCCCATGGCATTTAGGTCTTTTTGGTTGAGTTAGATCTACACTTTGGGCCCTAGAATCATTCTCCTTTCATCCTAGCCCTTTATCCCCACATATATATTCTTAAACCTTCCCATTTTTCATGAAATGAACCAACCCTAGACACCACAAGTCCCCAAAAATTCTCTCAAGCCTCAATTTCCCTTTCCTCCATCTTGCCCCAAAAAAGTCCTCAAATCAGCCCGCGTGCGACCGGTCGCCGGTACTGTTAACCGGTCGCCGGTACTGTTCACAGGGTGGTTTTTGGCTTCCTCATCCATTTTTCATCACTTCCACACCTCATCTCACTTCACTTCCTTCATCAAACATCCTCCATACACCCTCTACTACATCCCCAACCACTTTTCCCTTCCATTCTCTCACATCTACTCACCATCTCATGGGTTTCATCAACAACTTCAAGTTCTAGAAGGCTTGGAGCAAGAAGAGGCAAGGAGGAGACTAAGGAGCACAAGGAGAGGGCTTGCAACCACTTGGTGACAGCAAGGACCAGCTGGCCTACCTTCTTGAGCATCTCTTCACCTTATTTTACTCTCTTTTTGTCTTTGAGTTAGATACATTTGAGAACATGATGTTATTTGTGATGTATTGTGAGTAGTCCTTGAAGATTGGGGGCTAGGGTTGTGTGCCCTAGCCCAATGAAAATGGATTGATTGATTTATATATCTATGCTTGAGATTTTGATATGGATATGTTCATTGCCTACCTTAAAAGTGTTGAATGCATGTTTAGGAAACTTACTACTTCAAAAGCATGTGTTTGGCCCATTTTGATTTGAATGCATAAGCTTAGTAACCTTGTGTGTCATAGGCATTTGACAATGAATGTGATGAGCTTGTCTTGTTTGAATCCCTAGGTCTTAGTGTTCATTGCCTTAGTTTAGCAAATTGAGAACCATAGCATGGCTTAAGTTGTTAGACTAAGAGACTTTGTGAACCATAGCATGGCATGAAGATACATAAGAAAAGACCATGGCCCTAGAACCCTAGTACGGCTAGGGTACGAGATTTGATCCATTAATAAATCTCACTTGCATGTTTATTTGATGAAATCAACCATTGGATTTGGGCTTAGGTGACCCAAAACCCCCTCTCACTTAATCAACAAAGTTTCAAACTAAATTGTGTTCACTTTTATTTCTTGCTTGCACTTACTCATTTAAATTGTGCTTATTGATCACTTGTCACTTTACAAAACCAATCAATGTCTTCATCTACATGTCCACTATGCACATACCCCACATAGCTCATGCATAACAATCCATTTCTTGCCCCCTCACTAGTGCTTGTTGACCTAGCTACCCTAGTTGCCTAGGGATTGGCACCGCCAATTCCCGAACGACATTTCCCCCGGTCTTTACTTCCATATTCTATTTTGACGACACGTAGCTTGCGTGAAAGCGCTCCAAAAGCGTTAAAGTCAGTGATGCAGTGAATATAAACTCTTGAACTGTTCACCGTTGCAGCAAGCCAAGACAATAAGCATCACACGTATCGCTTCTAACACTTTTCAGTTCATACATTTGTGTTCATTTTGGTCCTGAACAAATCCTGGATTCATGAGAGCTTTAGAGAATTTAGCCATGTAATTCTCATAAATGCGACCCCACATTTACTCTCATATAGGTGATACCTAATTGAAGAATATCCTGCTATATTCGCTCTTAAACTTAAGAGATTAGTATAATTATTCAACCTTTCATTAAATCACAGGTAACACACTTTCCCATCATAGGAATGAGTTGAGGTGTGTGTTCAACATTTTGAATCTCACTCAACCAGTTTGCCTATTGAACCTAGACCATGGGATCTCCAATCAACTAGGTTAGGTTTCCGCCAAGTTTAATTCATTGAATTGGCTTCAAACCCATTCCCCTCGATGTATATTTAACTTTCTCTCTAGGTATACCCTTTGTAAGAGGATCTGCAATATTCTCTTTTGATTTAACATAATCAATGGAAATAATTCCATTTTTGAGCATTTCTTTGATTGTGTTATGCCTCCGTCTTATGTGCCTCGATTTACCATTATATATATGGCTTTTAGCTCTAGCTATTGCCGACATGCAGTCGCAATGTACACAAATGGCTGTTAACGGCTTAGGCCACAATGGAATGTCATTTAAAAAATTACGAAGCCATTATGCTTCTTCTCCAGCCTTATCTAAGGCTATACATTCAGATTCCATTGTTGAACGTGCTATACACGTTTTCTTTGAAGACTTCCAAGATACAGCCCCTCCTCCAATTGTAAAAACATATCCACTTGTAGATTTAGATTCATTGCTATATGAAATCCAATTTGCATAAGTATAGCCTTCCAATACAGGAGGGTATCTTGTGTAGTGCAATCCGTAATCAATGGTATATTTTAAATACCGTAGTACTCTTCTTAAAGCCTCCCAATGATTTTTATCGGGATTGCTAGTGTTACTAAGCCTACTTATTGAGTAAGCAATATCTGGCCTTGTACTATTCATAATGTACATTAAGCATCCAATTACTTGGGAATACTCCAATTGCGATACACCTTCACCAACATTTTTCTTTAATTTACAGTTGGCATCAAAAGGAGTTACTGCAGGATTGCTATCAAAGTGATCGACCAAATTTCTTGAGAACTTTTTCCACATAATGGGATTGTGTTAGGACATATCCATTATCAATTCGTTGGATACGAATACCTAATATTACATATGCCTTTCCCATATCCTTCATGTCGAATTTAGAATTCAACATTTTCTTGGTGGAATTTATAACATCTAAGTTTGATCCCAATATAAGCATATCGTCTACATATAGACATACAATGACACAAGAATTATTAAAATTCTTTATGTAAACACATTTATCACACTCATTGATCTTAAAACCATTTGATATCATTGTATGATCAAACTTTTCATGCCATTGCTTAGGTGCTTGTTTAAGTCCATATAAGGATTTAACAAGTCTACATACCTTCTTTTCTTTACCTTTTACCACAAACCCTTCCGGCTGTTCCATATATATCTCTTCGTGTAATTCACCATTTAAAAATGCTGTTTTGACATCCATTTGGTGAATTTCTAGATTATATACAGAAGCTATTGCAATTAACATCCTTATCAATGTAATTCTTGTAACCGGTGAGTATGTATCAAAGAAATCCAACCCTTCTTTTTGACGGTCTCCTTTTGCTACTAGACGAGCTTTATACTTGTCTATTATACCGTCTGGTTTCAATTTCTTTTTGAAAATCCATTTGTATCCAATTGGTTTATTACCGGGAGGTAAGTCGACCAATTCCCAAGTGTTGTTGTGCAAAATGGATTCAATTTCACTATTTATTGCTTCCTTCCAAAAAGGAGCATCGGGAGATGACATTGCATCTTGGTAAGTTTGTGGTTCTGCCTCTACTATATAGGTAAGATAATCAGGTCCAAAATCCTTAGAAATTTTGGTTCTCTTTTTTTTGTTTTTTTAAGGGGGAGGGGGAATATGACTCCAAAGTTCGAAATTTGTGGGGTAGGGGGATTCGAACCTGGGTTGTGAGCAGGGATGGCCACTGCCTAGTCCACTGGACTACACCCATGTGCTCTTACTTCTTCTTGGTTCCAAGTCCTGTTCTTGGACATCACCATTAATAGCATTTGGTTCCAAGTCATTTCCTTGAACACTAGATGATGAAACATCATCAACATGACTTGAGTCATATTTTCTTTTGTTATTTTCATACACTCTAGTCTTGTATGGAAATACATCTTTAAAGAATTCTGCGTCTGCAGATTCCATAATGGTATTCACATTAATATCAGTAATTTCATATTTAAACACTAAGAATCTATATGCAGCACTATTATTAGCAAAGCCAATGAACACACAATCAACAATTTTTGGTCCTAATTTATTCCTTTTTGACAAAGGAATTTGGACCTTAGCAAGGCACCCCCACACTTTCAAAGTTTTTAATGTAGGTACTCTTCCTTTCCATATTTCATATGGAGATTTGTTAGATGCCTTATGTGGGATTTTATTCAAGATTGCATTAGCAGTAAGCAAAGCTTCACCCCATAAATTGTGAGGAAGTCCAGAACTATTTAACATGGAATTTATCATATCCTTGAAAGTTCGATTTTTCCGTTCTGCAACCCCATTTTGCTGTGGGGTGTAAGGTGCAGTTGTTTGATGAATAATTCCATGTAAAGAGCAAAATTCTGCAAAGGCATTGGACTCATATTCCCCTCCTCTATCCGAACGCAGAATTTTAATTTTCTTTTCGAGTTGATTCTCGATCTCAGCTTTATATGTCTTGAACATATTCAAAGTTTCATCCTTACTATGAATTAAATAAACATAGCAATACTTACTGCAATCATCTATGAATGTAGTATAGTAATTCTTTCCTCCACGAGTTGGTGTGGCTTTGAAGTCACACAAATCACTATGAATCAATCCCAAAACCTCATTTGATCTGCCAAAAACTGATTTAAAAGTTTGCCTTGCAAATTTTGATTCCGTGCAAGTTTCACATTTGTGTGCAGCATCAATTGTGCATTTTGGCAGCAAACCAAGATTAATCATTCTATATAAGGAACGAACATTAACATGTCCTAATCTAGCATGCCATAAATTGGAAGACTCAATCATATAAGCAGAAAACCTTATTTATATTATTAGCAACATCATAAGCAAATACATTGAGTTTGAAGAGCCCTTCAGCTAGGTAGCCCTTCCCTACAAAAGTTCCTCCCTTAGTGAGAATGAATTTGTCAGATTCAAAAACAAGCTTGAAGCCTTTGTTAACCAACAAAGGTCCAGACACAATGTTCTTTCTAATTTCAGGAACATGCAGCACATCAATTAGAGTAAGTTGTTTTCCAGATGTTAATTTCAGAACAACATTGCCCTTTCCAGCGACACTTGATGCAGATGCATTCCCCATGAACAATTGCTCTCCGCCATTAATTGATTGATAGGTGGTAAACTGATTTCTATCTCCACAGATGTGCCTTGTTGCACCAGTATCAACCCACCAGTCTTTGTTGTCATTCACCAAGTGTACTTCAGAAACAACAGCCACAAAATCCTCCATAGCCATAGCCACATTTGCTTGATTGTTGTTGTTCCCACTGCCACCAGGTACATCCTTCTTATGACGGCAATTTTGTACCTTATGTCCAGGCTTTCCACACACCCAGCAACTACCTTTAATTTTCTTGAAATTATTGGTCTTTGGTGTGAGCTTGACAACAAACTTGTTGCCTTTGAATTTCTGATTATTGAACTTTGGCTTGGAACTCTCTCCCTCAACTATATTTGCTTTGGCTTCATAGTCAGATCCATTGTTCTGCTTCTCACTCTTCAAGTGGTCCTCTTGAACTCGTAGCTTCAAAACCAGATCCTCCATGGTCATTTCATTCTTCTTATGCTTCAGGTGTACTTTAAAATCTTTCCAAGAGGGTGGTAATTTTTCTATAATAGACCCAACTTGAAAAGTTTCATTAATCACCATACCTTCAGCATGAAATTCATGAATAATCACCTGGAGTTCGTCAACTTGACTGACAACAGTTTTATTATCCATCATTTTGTAATTCAGAAATTTTCCAATGATGAACTTCTTTGAACCTGCATCTTCTACTTTGTATTTTTTCTCAAGGGACTCCCAAAGTTCCTTGGCAGTTTCAATTGACCTATACACATCATATAAACTGTCATCCAAGCAATTGAGAATATAATTCCTGCATAGAAACTCACAGTGTTTCCAAGCTTCTATAGCACTGAGTTTCTCAGCAGGATTTTCACTCCATTCTGCAGCAGGGGAGTATTCCTTGATCACATGAGCAAGATTCAATGTTGTTAGATAAAACAACATCTTCTGTTGCCAACGCTTAAAGTCCACACCCTTGAACTTCTCTGGTTTCTCAACATGAGTTTTGACGCCATTGACTTTCACTTGATCCATACTCTGTCTAAAGATTGATGGAAATAAATGGATATATATGAGTGAACTATGACGTCAATCAGAACAATACATATATATATATATATACAAACTGTAATAACAGAGCAGTGAGTATATTGATTCAAATATATGACGTTTCGATCACCAATACAATTGAAGTATGTAAACTAATCACAATTATCAAATATAAGAAAGGAATTGTAATTGCAAAGACTGACTTGTTTTCGATAGAGGCTTGCAAATTGGCAATGTCCTTTAGACAGATTTCGCCCCTACTCGATGCTTGTAGTTCGTTAGGCGTCTGACCACCAGGATACAACTATCGATAATCCAAAGGCCTAGCACCAGGCCTTGGATTCTAGCGAACGTACTAAGTGTTTTTTCTCTCTGGAAGAAGAAGAAGGAACAGAGCAAAGTCTGTGAATGATGTTATTGTTTTGAAGGACGTCTTCTGTGTTTTTATAGGAACTAATAGCAGTTGTAATTATTCTTGAAAACAAACAACTTCAAATTGAAAAGGTAAGTTGATCAGACGTATCCTTTCAATTTGAATTCAAAAATAAACTGCTATGTTTTCTATTCAAACTCCAACAATTACAATAGTACAGTAGTCGTGCATCATGCATGTTGCAGTGGTGTTGGGGATGTAGAAGAATCATATACAAGCATGTGAATAATCTTTATGTCATTTTTGGCTACACAATACACATACATTTGAATCTTGAATCTTTTTTTATTTTCTATTCTGTATCTGTCTGTGTGAGAGAGAATCTTTATATAGTCCCCGGTCACTTTTCATTTTGGTGCCTTGCAGTTAGTTAATAGCTGCTACGTGGAATTCAAAGGTTAAAGGTGTTGGCTGCTTTAATCATGATCACAAACACAATAGACACATATAACATATATATATCAATACACAAACGTACGTGAGACTCAGTCCAAAAAAAAAAAAAAAAGTACGTGAGACTTGTATTAAAAGAAATGGTGAACTATCTTGGGAAGCCATAACACTATAATGAAAATGGAGGACTTCTACAAATTAACTCTGTGAATACTCAATGGGAAGTAATCTGAATTTCACGTACATGAGCATTTGTAGGGATCTCTATTTATACAACCTTTGGATCACTCAAACTCCAACCCATCATAAGAGATTGAGTTTCAATCCAATACTTTAACTATGTATATATCTCTAATATCTTGATATATAAGCAATATCCATATATAAGTCCCTTATAATTTATCTAATTAGATCAATAGATAAATAATGACAAGATCAATAGATAAATAATGACAAGGTTAGTACATATCTTTAGCCATTCTAACAAAAGGTTGATCGACGAGTGTTCAAATTTTCTCTTCACTGATTGAACAGGTATGGTAAACCATTAACAAGTCGTAGATTGATGGATATTTTCACTGGAATACCAAAAAGCCTATGAAGAAAAAGAACCAGCCTTTACTAGGTCATTCTTGATAGCTACGTACATAGCGATTGAAAATGAAAATAGTGGATGAAGTAGTAATCAAAGAAATGAAGGTTCCAGTGAGAATATCCATCAATTAATCTACGGCAAGAATGCAGTAAGCTAGGGCCGGGTGTGTTCCCAGGTCCTTGATGCTTGGAATGAGCTCATCAGAGCAACTCTGCAGGTTTTTCAGTAGACCAAATCAAAGAATAAATTTTCATGGGCTTTCTCCATGTATTACAAGTTCATCATTTATCGATCATATATATTCAAGTTGGTCCTGTAATTCTGTAAACATGTTTAGGATATGTAAATCCTTTATTATGGATGATGTGTATGCACTTTGAGAAATCAATATTCATGAATATTGGTGTTCTTCGTTTAATGACTATTTTCTGACTTAAGTAGAACTGATGTATGGAAAAGAAAGGAAATCGATTTAGAAGAGGTTTTGGTTGATGTCCCTTCTCTCATCGATTTAGAAGGGACAAATTAAAGAATTGAAAGATATAACAGTCAAATTTTATTTAGTGCAAGCTTAGGATATTACAGATTGGATTTTATTGACTTGAATTCCAACTGGATGTCCCTTCAGAGAAAAATCATGCCTAGATTATTAAGTTATTAGACTAATGAGTTATTGAGTTATGACCAAAGAAAAATGAATTTTAAGGAATTTGTCATTACGAGATGGTTCCTGAATGCAGAGACCATTTTGGAGTTTGTACAGTGCTTAATGATAGTGTTACTAGCTATAGGTTAACTCTTGTTTCTCGAAAAGCTAAATGTTTTTTTTTGATAAAAAAGAAAAACAAATTACATAGACAAACCTCTGGCGCAGCCGCCCCCAAAAAGATCAAACTGGAAGACGGAGCTAGAGGACAAAAGTAAGTAACTCATTAGACCACATAACAAAAGGAGAAGCTGAGTGACCTAAATAGGCTAGACTATCGGCCACAAAATTTGCTTCCCTATGGATATGATGAATTAGTTCGGTTTTCGGATGTTTCGGTAAACCAACTAATTTCGGTAATTTTCGGAAGATGAGATGGAGGAAAATTGAAACATGTAGAACAAGCAAGTCAAATCTATTAAGAACAAACAAAACTAAGTGAAAAAGACCCAACAAATATCAATTTCAACCAAGAGCTTTCCATTCATTGAAAATCAATTTCAACCAAGAACACAAACCCACTCGCAAAACTAGGAAAAAAAATTAAGGCTACAATGGAAAAACCAAGGTCACTCCATAAAATCCAAATCAATCCCAGATCACTCAATCAAATCCAAACCCGTAGCCGTCCAGACGCGCGTGTGGTGGCTTATGCTGTCGATCGGCGATGTGGTGGCAAGTGTTGAACCGTCGTCCCTTGCTGCCCCTCTTGGTGGTAGTGGGGTATCAAAGAGTACTCTTTTGGGCTTATGGACCTTGATGAGATCGATAAATGACCTTGGAGTTCAAGATGGCTTGGAGACATCAGACAAATATGAGATCGAGATGGCTTGGCGACGTCTAACAAGGATGAGATTAAAACAGCTTGGCTAAGGCAGAGACGAAGAGGCGAGGGAGAGTTTGAGAGTGAGTCAGTGACTAATTTAGAGAGAGAGAGAGAGAGAGAGAGAGAGAGAGAGAGAGAGAGAGAGAGAGAGAGAGAGAGAGAGAGAGAGAGAGAGAGAGAAGGAGGCTGTCAAAGATAATTATGGTTTCTAACCCTTTAGCAAACTTAGATAGTCTAGATGTAATGAAGGAAGATCAACGGTTAATAGCGCGCCATCTTGAAATTAATTAAAATTACTTAATTTCAATGCTCTAAAGCCTAAACTTTCGAAAACAAAATAATCTAACTTTCGTTGACTATAACTCTTTCATACTATCTCATAATTACATGTGTAATATATCTATGAACCCACAACAACGTGCTCTGCGATTAATGTCTAGAAGGTTTTTTTTTTCAAAAAAATAACGAATCAAAAAGTAAATTTTGAGTAAACATTTATTGAGGTATTCCGGTCCAATTTGTTTCCGAACCATCTTAAGTCATATTTCACTTATGAAATATCTCACTCTTTTCATAATAATATCACTATTAATTTCTCAACTTTAGGGTTAGGTATGAATATAACGAAAGAATATGTATTTTAACGTTAAGAGTTCGGATCATTGAGCTTAATTAAAATGATGTTGACTATGTGGACCAACGGTGAAAGTTTCACAAAAATATCTACTTTTTTCAACGTAGTCATTTTTCTCTAAACTAATTACATCAAACGGTAGGATTGTCCATTTTTCATATCTAGTTTCATAGTTTTTCAAAATATGTAAAATTAAAGACGAAAAATAACCAATCCAACAGTTAGATGTGATAAGCACCAAGTAAAATGCCTATGTTGAAAAAATTATACATTTTTGTAATGGTTTCACCGTTGGTCAACATGGTTAACTCTATTATGTGCCAATAACTAATATACTTTTTCGTTACATTGTCAATTTACGTGTTGCTTGCTCCCAACTTCTCATGTGGTCAGGATCTATCTATTAATGTAAATTAAAAAAGAAAATCTTTAATTGAACCTAAATTAAAATTAAAAGGATAAAGATGCCTAAATATTGTTAGAATCTCTAATTCTATATATGTTGAGGACTTAAACATGAGATTGTTATGAGTCTTATGACATCTCAAGTTCTCAACCATAAAGTATAGGATTACCCCTAAAATATTGTCATATTATTTTTATTAACAAAGACAATAACAATATAATTATAACTATGAGTAGGAATACACATAAATTATTTATGTATTTTTTAAATGTGTATCTTTCAAAAATATATCGATAAATAATTCGGTTATTTCGGTAATAATCGATTCGGTTTATTTTCGGTAATTGGTCGATTTGATTTTTTTGGTTTCGGTAGCATCTTTTTTCGGTTTTTTCAATTTTCGGCTTGTGAAAAGTAGGTTACCAAACAAAAAAAAAATCAGTCGGTTCAGAAAGTTCAGTAGAAAGTGGCAGCCCTAGATATGATATCAAGAACTAGGAATTTGATTTTCCAAGGAACAACATACTTCCCATTAAGAGCATCAATGAGAATTTTGGAATCTCCTTCTACAATTAAATGCTGGTTTTCAGAGTTGGGAAAAGCAAGCAAACCATCACGAAGAGCCATTGCTTCAGCTACAAGGTTGAAAAGCTAAATGTTGCATATATATAGGGGAAAAACCTGGATGGTACATGAACTATCACCAAATGCAATTTTTGGTACCTGAACTTTCATAAAGAACTTGGTGATATCTGAACTATTCATCGATCCGTTAGCCATTATAGTACATACCGTTAAATATTACGTTAAATGCTTATGTGACATGAGTAAAAAAGTCATTTCATTTATTTTCATTTTCAAAATAAATTATACAAAAAAAAGATTTGGATAATTTATCCACAATTCAAGAATGAAAATGAGAAAAATTAATTTTATTTTTATAATATAATTTATTGTCAATTTTTATGTTTTTAATATAACTTATTATCATGTAGGTGATTTTATTATTAATTAAAAAATAAAAATAAGATATATTCAAAAAGTCTAAAAATAAGATATCTTTTGCTGCTTTAGAGCTTAGTATAACTTTATACTCTCTTTTTTTAATTATTATATCTGAAACCTATACTTTCAGTCTCAACTATTCATGGCAGTGGCATCTATTTGACTGTATATATATATGATCAGACAGCTTCTTTCAATCCCACGAAGAACATCAAATCAGGGTTTTGTTCAAGATCCAACGTACTAACTACTAACCCTAGAACTACTACCAAAAACTATAAATCCATGTGCATAAAATTAATACTTAATAATGAACAATATATAATCAGAGACTAAATTCATTAAGCAGCTTCTTTTAAAGAATGTCCCAATATGTTTCATTTTTCTTTTAACAACAAAAGCAAAACAAAACACAGTACCAATTTCCACATTTCCACTCAATTGAAAGTCGAGGAATGTCAAAAAAAAGAAAAGTACAAAATGTATGGCTTGTGATTCCAATCCAACGCTAAGAGGTTAGTTGACCAATACTATGAGCTTGTTTGCCTCATTCAGTGTGTCAAGTGTTGCTCAGCCAACTTAATTCTCCTGTATCTTTTGCTTTCCTGGGCTTTGTCCCTTTTATGAGATTTATCTCTTTGCCAAAAAAAAACTTAATGAGTTCATGTCCTTAAGATTTATTTAATCAACAACGATTTGCTCACATTGAATAAATACTACTTTACAGATGCTCAACCACTTTGATTTTGTTTGCCCTATCTCACTGACTTGGGATGCATTATGCCTTATCTAATAATTTGATAAGAAACTTTAGTAAATATACCCACAAATCAACAGAAAACAAACATCAATCTATTCAATCAAATCCTAGATCAATGTTCAGTTCTAAAATAAAAAATTTCCAAAAGGGTTTTCAACAAAGTGATACTCTTTTCACTACCACAAACTCAATCAGCAACCGGGTTTTCTTCAAAACCAGACTTAGAATTCAACACAATATTAATTTTTAATCTTGTCCTTTCCTGTCTGTATTCTTTCCTCTGACCATCCTTACAAATTTTTAATCGTGCTCCAGCTACTCATCAATTCTGATGAAAAAATCAGTCCTTATATTTTACAAATTATATACTGAAGGTATCCACACTCATACTCAAGCTATCCACTACTCATCTAAGTAAATGAAATGCATAGATTAACAAAATCAGTTATGATTGAATTTTTTTTTGCAGATCGATCTAATAGGCAGAACCAAATAGATTGACTACCAAATAGAAGCCAGGAACTAAAGAAAACCTACCGAATTGAAAGGATGCAGAACCAAATGGAAGCCAAGATTGCCAGCAGCGATAAATTCACCCAAAACACAAAGAAAAATAGAGAAAAAAAATCCAGTTTTCTACAAAGGCAAGGACCAAATGCATGGCTCGATTTGCAGCACACCATCCCATAAGCAAATCGACGACCTAGACGAACATTGCACAGTGAACATGGCCTCCTTCCGGTGCTGTCCCCCAAAAGCATTGTCCTCAGCCAACAAAACTGGTCCAGACGAAACGAATTCTCTATGTGTACCAGAACAGTGACGCGCAAAGGAAACGAAAGAGGAAGGAGCAAAGCGGGAAAAAGCCAAAAATCATTAAGCAAGGGCAGAAGCATCCTGACACTGCTACTAAGAGCATCTTCAACAGAGTAGCTAAAATAAGATTTTAGTAATATTATAATTATTTTGCATCAAAAATCAACTCCAGCAGAGTACCTAAACTAAAGTTAAATTTAATTTTTTTTTTAAATTGGTAACTAAATATAGCTAGAAAATCTAAATAGTTGTTTACCTATATTTCTCTATCCTCTTTTCTCTTATCTTTCTTCACATGTCAATGTATTACTTGATAAAAAAATTTATATGACTAATAAATAGTTAGTGTTGTTGACGTGAAATTGTTAAAGGACATCGAGGACAATTCTCAGGTCCACCCCCCCGGGTGAACGCGTGCATTCACCCTCCTTCCGAACAGCCACCAATCATGCACTGCGACATGCATGCTTATTAAAAAATAACCAAAGCTCTACTTTCTCTGATTTGCACGTTAACTGATGCCGTCTCCGTGAAGCCCTCTCTCTATTGATCCACAGATGCTCCCTCTTTGTTTATGTATCTTTTCAGGTTCATCGATGTTATTTTATTTTTTGTCAAAATCTCTGCAAGTCCATGACCACCCATTGCTCCAACCTTGTTGTTCTTCGTCTTCAAGAGCGAACAAATTAATTAAGCAAATACAGAGACAAATAAAGAGTTGCTCGGGTCCTCCACAATTTCAATTTTCAAACTCTTAAACTAAAATTGAATCCCCCATATAAAACTTTGAATTTCTTTGAACCCATGTTTGTGGTGGGTCTTCTCCCATGTTTGATTGATAAAGCCTTTGAATCTGGACAAAAATTAGATGATTTAGATCTATAAACCAATAGTACCAGAGACACATATGGGATTAGGGACACCACCACAACCAATTAGCAGCAGCACTACCTCCTTATACCTTCGAACACAATCTTCATCTTCTCTAATGATCTCTACCCAATTCGTACTCTTTGTAGATTGATATGCAAGCACCCCATTATTTCATTGGGTCGGTGAGGAGTGAGATATCGGGCTTGGCTAATTGGAGGCTGGCGAACGTACCCACTGTGGCGGTGTAGCCCGATAATGCTCGATCGGAATTCAGGTGACAGACGAGAGAGAACCTCATATCTACCCTCTCCCCTCATCTTCATCTCTGGTATTTTCCCTTTTGTCTCAATCTGCTCAAAAACTCGAAATGCGGCTATTGTGATTAGATTTGTGAGAGATGAAAGTGGGTGAGGAAGACCAGCGGAGAGAGAGAGAGAGAGAGAGAGAGAGAGAGAGAGAGAGAGAGAGAGAGAGAGAGAGGGCCGTTGTTATTTTTTTAATAAGCATGCACGTGGCAGTGCATGATTGGCTGTTCAGGAGGAGGGTGAATGAATGTGTTCACCGGAGGGTGGACCTGAGAATTATCCATTCTTAAATTGCTAGCTAAATCTCAATTTTTTAGGTATTTTAACTTTAAAAATGGATATTATTGTTGAAGATACTCTAAGAACAATGACAGGTTTAGCAACTTTATTTTATACTAGAAAAGAAGCCTGCACTTTGCTGCGGTATTATGCGATTAGATGTACTCTATATGTGATATATGTTGCATTATTCTTCACATATAGTATATGACTGAAATGACCCGAACGAGAGAGAGAGAGAGAGAGAGGCTCCTCCTTCTCTCTAGACTCTTCTCTCCCTCTCTGAGCTGCCACCTTGAGAGTCGGTGGCGAGTCTCAGTGCTTGGTGGCTCTGTCCACCTTTATGACGGCTTTGTCCGTCCCCTCTCCGGCGTCGTTTGTCTCTCCGGCGGCGGTGTCCGTTTTCCTTTTCTTTATTTCGATTCTCTTCTCTTCCTCTCTCTCAGATCTGTTTTGGATCTACATTTTTGAAGCCTTGGAATCAAGCTTTGCACGCCTCATCCGATCTCTTCGTCCCCTTCTCCGATCGACGGCTTTGGGTGGCTTCCCAAGGTGAATCTCATTGCCTCGCTCCTATGCATTCCGATGCTTTTGGTAAAATGGAGGTGTTTAGAGCAGCGTCTCCGATCTTCGTACCGACACTTCGTCTGCGGTTCCACGGTGGTTTCCGACGACTTCAGCCTCGTTGTTCGTTTCGCGGTGGAGATTTTCTATGTTGATCGGTGTTGTTGGGTGATTGTGATTTGGGTCCAATTTTGTTTGGATTGGGTGATTTTGAGGCTTTGTGGTGTAGATCTAATAGATTTGGGTCGGTTTTTGGCCATCGGAGCAAGTTTTTCCGGTTGGTGTGGCGGCTTGTTTGGTGGCGGCGATGGGTTGTTTCCGTTTCCAGCTTGCATTATAACTAGCTAGGGTTTTGCTTTGATTTGGGCTTTTGGGTATTTTGTGTTTTGTTTGTTTCTTTCATATTTGGGCTTTGACCCATTTGTATTAGGTCCGCCACTTTTGTGGTTTTAAATGAAATCTCATTTTATGGCAAAAAAAAAGTATATGACTGAAATAATCAAAGTATTTGCAGTTATATTACATTATCATAGGCAACCGAAAGTTCTTAGTTTAATTGGCAAACAAAAACAAAATGTTAAGTCGCATAAATATATATTTAGAGAAGTGGTAAAATTATGAATAATTCAATCATAGTTTCATATGATAAAACAGCAAGACCATGACACCTAATTGGTTTCATTAGTACCAACTGAGCTTAATTATATTCGGGAAACTAAGAGAGGAACTGAAAAAACTAAGAGAGGAATTGAAAAAACTCAAGAGAGGAACTTAAGGCCATTACTCTTTATTCCCTCATTCAAATACTGCAAACACTTTTCTCAAAAAAAAAAAAAAATTACTGCAAACACAAAAAGCACAACTTCAAGCTCAAACTTAGCAGAGGTAACATTATAGATAATCCAATCATTGTTTAGTTTGATGAAATTGCAACGCCATGCCCAATTTACTGACATAGTAAAAGAGTTTTTACATATGTTACATTTTAGTTTAAGTTTGTTTATGAGTGAAAATTTCACATAACAGTACGAAGCTCACCAGTCATAGCACGAGTCCCTGAAAAATTAAACGGTGAACAATTGAAATCAAACCATTAGAAGCTCCCGGTAGGCAATAGCAGCAGCATAACTTGTTTGAATTAATAAATAGCTATTTGTTTCATTAGATAACTGTAAGCAATGGCTGTGAGTGATTATTCGAAATCTGAATGTTCTTGATTAATACTTTAATAGCAAACATTATTTTCTTGTTCAAAAAAAGAAGATCAATTGAGTGAGAGGAGTAGAATCTGGGACTTCATTCAATGAAGAAAACTATTAGAAGACCAACTAATAAATAGCTATTTGGTTGATTAGATCACTGTTAGCAGTGGTTGATGATAGTTTGTGAATTTTGAAGTGAAAAAAAAAGTGGTTTTTGCATATTGGTTTCTATTGCTAATCCAGTAATCCTTACAACTACCACCGACGTCTAAATTTTATTCAAAAAAATAATAATAATACAAAAGAGAGTTGCAGAGAAAGATAGATCGGCATGAGAAATTGTGGAATTTGGAAGCAAACCTGATTGCACGTTAAAGCAAAGATCTGATTTTGAGAGAGAGTTGACCCGAGGAAGAACAAAGAAGAAAAGAAAATAAAAGACAGACTGAACCAAGGGAAAAATAGTAATAGCACTGTTCACAAAACAGAGGATCAACGAAGAGTTCAGTAAATATTGAGGGCAAAAACGTCATTGTCGTTGTTGATTTTTTCCCTTAGGCTCGGCTTTTGCCGTCACAGTGTTCTGTGCACTGTTCACCCTCACAGTTTTCTTACCACTTTGCCCTCAGTTCTCTCACTTTTCTTTTCTTCTTTGATCTTCCTCGGGTCAATTCTCTCTCTCTGTGTTTGGATTTCTAGCTTGACAATCACCGCCATCTCTGCCGATATCAGCTCTCTTCAACCCAGCCATCACCGCCGACAACCACCGATCCTTTTCTCTCCCTCTCAAAACCGAAGTCAAAACTTCCTCCGGCATCAATTCTCTCTGTCTCTCTCTTTTCTTTTCTATTCTTCTTCCTCCCACATCAGCTCTCTCTGCCTGGATTTCTCCTTCAGCCAAGCCATCACCGCCGACAACCACCGGCTAGGTTTAGGAGAGAGCAAGGCTCTCATTGTTTTTTTTCTCTTTATATTATTTGATTTGTTAAAGAACAAACTTTTTAATATTAAAGCTCCAAACCCTGGGTACTGAGACTGTTTTGCAAGCAACATTCTTGTACTTTTCATGGAAATAAACTCTGTTTCTCCTCCCAAGTCTCAAGCACTTTCTTTGCAAGACTTTATTGCGTAAACCCCTCTTCTTAGTAATTCACAGCTCTTTCAAAGCGTCCAAAAGACTTGGGGTTTGTGTTCTGTTCTATCAAGTTCCTGTCTTTCAAGGATTGCTGTCATTACCTGGTGAGTCTTTTCAATCCTCTTGTTGCTCAAATTCTTAGTATTAGTTTTCAATAGTCCTTATAGTCTTGTTGTTGGTTAATCATGTGCATGTTAATGGCTTCTTCTGATTAATTTTGGTGCATTTGGTTACCTTTTTTAGTTTTTCCTTTTGGGATTGATTGTGTTTGTAATTTTGTAATTTTTCTTCAAATTCTATGTAAAGAGGGAATATATGAGCATAAGAAGAATGGGTTATGGTTTTGTTTTCATGAATTTTAATTCGATGTGAAGACTGGTTGCAAGTTTTGTGTGAAGTGAATTGATTGTAACGTTGCTTTTATGGAATGTAATTTGATTGTGGCATATGGGATGTTGATTCTTTTCTATGTTTAGAAAGAAATGTGTTTAAGGGTGTACTTTGTTAGAGTTTAAAGCATATTCATGGGAAACAGGGTAAGTTGTATGAACAACTAGTTCTGTCATACTTGATCAAATGCAATTTGGTATGATTTATGGTCGCTGAAGGCAGTTGGGGAAATTCAAACATAATTTTTGAATTATAGGTAGATTCTAGAGAGGATTTAATTTAGAGCTAGTATAACATATTTGAATCTGAACTATATAAGGTGGTTTCACAAGTAAAATTTGGTATTTTTAACGGAAGAAATGTTTATCCGACATAATTTTTCTTACACGAGACTCAGTACATGTCTTGAAAAAGCATTAGGATTTAGGTTTTGGGGTTTGGAGTTTAGGGGTTAGGGGTTAGGGTTTAGAGTTTATGGGTTTAGGGTTAGGAGTTAGGGGTTTAAAATAAAAAATTATGAAATAACTATGGTTAGAAGATTGGTGGGCAAAGGGACACTTGGCAACAAATTGGTAGTAGGCAATGCCCACCCTAACTATGGGTGGGCAGCAAATTTGCTCCCTAAAATTTATGTTGGCAAGCGTGTAATATATAGAAGAACCTCCCATGTTAGTTAGTGACCTTAGAGCATCAGCAGTGGGGACTCATTTTTTGGACTCAAATTTGAGTCCAAATTAGCCGGAATAGTGATATGAGTCCATGGACAACAAGACTTACTTTTATTAGGTGCTACGGTGATGCATGACTCATTTTTGGACTCATATTACTATTTATACACAAACATTACCGTTGCATATTTTTTAATATTTACTGTTTACTACTTTCTGCATTGCTTGCGGACTTGGTCTCCTACTTTTTTTTATGCATGTGCATCAATTAACCAAATCTCTCCCTTCTGCCCCATCTTGCACGTGGTGGATGTCAATTAACCAATTCTCTCTCTTCTGCCCCATCTTGCACGTGGTGGACTAGACATATGAGTCCAAAAAAAAATTGAGTCCAGCCTTGGTCCATATTTGGCCAGAACTAGACTTAAATATAGACCTCAGGCAGATTTGGGTCCAATATATTCCGACCCATTGTGGGTGTTTCACATCATTTTGGACCCAAATTTGGATTTTTGACTCAAATATGAGTCTCCATTGTGGATGCTCTTATGACTGGACCTGAGATGAGCTGGAAGAGGCGGCCGCCTCATGCCCAAAAATTTTGTCTTGAAAAACGGTCCTAGTTTTATTTTTACTTTAGTGTACAAATACAGTTAAATATAATTAATTGTCATAATGTAATCTTTACTCTATCCTTTTTGGGTGAAGAGAGACCAAAGAGGCCCAACAGAAACTCCAAACTAATTGGGCCGATCAAGAGTCAAGACCATAAGCTAGCCTGTGTTAGCAGCATCTAACTTCCCCCGGGGGGTGGTGGGGGGAAGATCAATCCAACCCTTTTGAACAGATTTCTGAGGATTCGGAGCAAACATTTGGGATTTGTGTTGATGCAGAAATATGGCTAAAAGATTAAGCTCACAGCTCTTCGTCAGCAGTACTCTCTCTCTCCCTCTCAAAGTTATATTTCGGGTTTTGTTTAGTTCCGAATTTTGATTAAACATCTGCTTGGTTGCTTAGGATTATCATCATACACCACTATTGAAGGACTCAGGCAGATGTTTTCTCCTTTTGGAGATGTTACACAAGGTATTTCGAATTCCCATAACAATTTTCCCCAATTTTTTTTTCTTCATCTTAATTTTTGGAAATTTGTGACCAATGTTTTTTTTTTTAACCTTTGCGTTTATTTAGCTAGGTTAGTTATAGACCGTAAAACTCAAAGGCCCAAAGGTTTTGGTTTTGTGAGTTACAAGTCTGAGGTTGAGGCACAAAAAGCTTTGAAGGTCATGGATGGCAGAGTAAGTTTCTATGTGGAAAAAGCCCAATTCATAAGCATATAAAATGAATTGAAACTTTGCATTTCTGTTTGCAAAACTTGAAAATCATGGATAGTCTTATTCTAAATCACTTTGAATCTTGTTTGTATTAAGACATTATTGATATTTGTTCAGATGGTTAATGGGAGGCTGATTTTTGTTGAAGTTGCTCAGAGTGAAAGGCATCCAGAGGATATCAACTCTTGATAATGAGGCTTATGTTGTTCTATATGGGTATTTATGCCAATTGTGTAGCTAGTTTTTTGCATTGCATCTGTCTACTTAGATGGTTGGAATTGAATACCAAGCAGATTACTATATCCCTTTACCACATCGAAATGGTGTTTTGAACTTTATATGCTCATCATCATTGGTTTGGAATGTGAATGCCCCCTTAAATCTTATATCTGATGATTGAAGCATGCTGCTAATTGATAATCGTTCACTTGTGCTTGCTTTCAGGAGGTCCAGAAGGAACTTTAGAAGGCTCTGTCTTGAACGAACGTGTGCGAATAATTGTTGTAGAACAATCTTCAGCTAAGTGTATATAGACTGAACCATCATGAAATTCTTGACGCAGTATGACAACCTGCTCATTCTTGCGTCATAAGTTGTCACACCGCTTGAAGAATTTCATTAAATTCTTCAGCTCAACTTAGGATTTCAATACTGTGCCACTAGCAGTCTCAAGTGTACTGCTTAAACTGCAGATGGAGTTGTGAGTATTTCACTTTTACATTTATAGATAGTTTGCACATTAACAATTTGCAGTTCATATCTGGAGAGATAACTACATTCTTTTAATGGGATTTTTTTATGTTAAGTTGGAGAAGACAATACATAACAATCTAGGATAGGAGACAGTTACTATGATCTGTAACTCTATGTAAACCAAAACTATCTACTGTACATAACAAATCATATATAGAAAGAAAATGTACGTAACACAATAGAACGTTCATCATCCGTGCCTCACGAAATTTAGAACTTTATGAACCAATTGTATGCCTAGAATAACAACATTGACTTCACTTGCATAGTAACACTTTTTACCTTAGGACAAAATGTGAAGGTTTCAAAGTCTAAGAATATAGTTGTCAACTTTAGAGATTTAGGTTTAGAAAGTTTAGTAGGAGGTTCCATATTTTGAGTCTTCAAATATCTAGCCAAGCTTTTTCAAATAATTCATGCAAATGAGAATGAAGATCTGCTTCCGATCGTTGAAGTACAGAAGAAGAAACTTTAGACATAACAATATAAACTTTTATCAAATTACGGTCAATCTTGAGCTTATGTTTGTCAATTTTAAGTTGAAGCTTTCCAATTTTAGAATGAACTTCTGAAAGTTCTTCAGGACTGTTCATAATTTTGGATAACTGATGTTGAATTTGATAATTATGGGATTCAATTTCAGATATATGATATTCAAGTTTTGAAACTATATTTTCAATTTAGCCTTCGTATGAGAAAATTCAGGATCATGAGAAATCAATAATTGAGAATCTGGAGTTTCATGAGTTATAAAATTACCACCATATTGGAGGGTCGGGTGAACTGGAGTAGTAGTTTTAAAAAGGAAATGTGATGGGGAAAGAGAAGAAGGATCCTACATGGACAGATCCTCCTTTTGATTGCCAGGCTTGGGCTGATTCTATCATTTTCTATCCAGGAGATCGTCTAGGTCAGTAGTACTTGTGAATTAGCAGCCAGCAGCTACTATCAATCAGTTTTGCTGCAATATCCATCCTCATTTATTTTCTTTTTATAATAACTGACATGGGTGCGCGCATTTGGTATCGTTTTGCGAAACAACTTTTCAGTTTTAAAAAATAAATTTAGAAAATAAAAAAATGATTGATCGATTAAATTAGTTCTAAGTGCTAGTCTACAGCCGGGCACACATGATGAAATTGAAAGTGAATGCATGAACACAAAAGAATGATTTAAGGTGTGAAAGTGAGATTATGAGTTTATGATAATGGAGATTATGACTATTTGGAATGAAGATTTTATGACTTTTTGGGTACGGAGAATGAATGAATTAATATCTTTAATGACTGATATTTGACATGACTATATTTCTTTCCTTGTTATATAGAGATTAATTTCAATCTATTTCATATAATTAAGATCAACTAAGATTAACGTCGCGACTACTACAAAAACCACAACGCTTATTTTGATACATTATATAATGGACTAAATTTTTGTTAATACCTTGAACTTTCGGGGTCTAATCAGTTCTCCCCCGAATTTTTAATTTCATCAGAATAGTCCTTATACTTTCTATAATCACTCAATAGCTCCTTCCGTCCAATTAGGATGTTAACTGCTGACGTGGCGGGCCCAAAAACTTGTGAAATATTCATTATACCCCTAACTTCATTTGACCAAAAAAAAACTCTGTCTCTCTCCTGAGGCCCTGACCTCTCTCAATTGACTAGAGAAAAAAATTTCTCCTCCCCGGCCTCTCCCAGTCTCCCTCCCCCAATCTCTCTTTGCTCTCTGTACGTTTCTCCTCTACTCTCCTCCCCCGACCCTCTCTTAATTGATAGCAAAAGTTATATCGGTCTCTCCGACCTCTCTCTCTGCTCTCCCTCTCCCTCCTCTCCTTCCCCTCTCTCTATCTTCTCCACCCATTCCAAGTTCCAATAGACACCGTTGTTAGCTCCAACTCCACCATCTACACAGACCTGCAACTTCACCTGCAAAATCACATGATCACCAATCACAAAGTCACTTAATTCACTGATCAACTGCAAGCCCAGAACCCAACTCATTTGGGCACCACCTCACGTACTCAGACGCATCGCCAGGCCTCCCTGATACGCCGAGCAATTGCCCATATCAGAGCCACCGCTGCTCTTCGTTGGGCACCCAAATCCCAGTCAAGATCGACTCTACACCCAAGATCACCACCACACCTCTCTGATTCCCGCTCGATCCTTCTCTCTCTCTCTCTCTCTCTCCTCGAGCCGTGCTCAGTCTCCTATGTCGCCGTACCTCTGTCCCTCTTCCTGCCCAATTCAAACCTGCGCCTCTGCCCCCTCAAACCAACGGTGATGTTGTAATTAAGTCGCCGCCGAGTGATGGTGATGTGATGATGATATGATGTGGTGGTGTAATTGAGTCGCCGGAGTCGAAGGCGTGGCTTGAGCATGGGCTCGAGGAGATGAGCGAAGGAAGATGATCGATTGGGTGCTGCAGCGGTGGCTGGCCGGGATGGTTGCTAGGCTAAGCGCTGGGTGTCTTGGGAAATCCCGATGAGGAAAGAGAGAGTTCCCAGAAGAAAAGAAGGAGAGTTTTTTTCCGTTTTTTTGGCTGTCAATTAAGAGACAGATCAGGGGAGGGGACATAGAGAGTTTTTTTTGGGTCAAATGATGTTAAGGGTATAATGGATATTTCACAATTTTTTTGGGCCTGCCATATCAGCAATTAACGTCTCAATTGGACGGAATGACCTATTGGGTGAAATTCAAAAGTTCAGGGACTGTTTAGAAATTAGAAATACAGGGACTGAACTGATTAGACCCATAAAGTTCAAGGTATTAACAAGAATTTAGTCCTTATATAATTGTCAATGTGTTAAATTTTTGAACGTTTACGCTTCTCAAGTTAAGTGGTTGCTCAATGAAGTTTGAGTTTGAATTATTAATATTTTTGCACTTTCTTCTTTAATTACATTAATACCTTGTTGTTTTATAGATATTTGTTTCTGCAATTTATGAATAACAATCTAAATCATGATGTTTTTTTTTTTTTCAGATTTCCATTATGATCCAGCATTGTTCGACGTTATTCAAGCAGGCAGTGCTGAACTGTATGCAAAGTGTTCTGCCGATCAAAACTTGGGTGTTTATACTAGTGGCGATGACGAAGGAATATTGCCTGTTTCTGGGACATACTATTTCTTTGATGCCGAAGCATGTAAGCGCAACATGAAGTTCTTTGTGGTTGTGAACTGAGAAATCTACTGGGCAGCTGTCTTTAGTTGTTCACTTGTTCTATCCCAGTCAATTTTCAATAGTTAAAGACTTGTATGGTTCACAGTTTATAACATTTTTAAACCGCTGCAACTTCAATCGTCACATTATATGATTTAAATGTATTTCACAACGAGCCTCCATAACTCCGTAGACAACTCGCCTATGATAGAACCTGGTAGATTGACCCAACCATTCAAGTAGAGACTGATATTGGGCTGAATATTCTACCCAGCACCGTTCAGTAAGTCGACCCATTTGTATCTCTTCTCATGTGTCATCAGTTGGCCCGTTTGCTCATTATCAAAAACAAACATAAACAACCTTTAGCGATGACTAGTTCGTCGGTAATAGTGGCTCTTCAAATATTTTAATATTTTATTGAAAAAGTAAACGATAAAAAATACAACTTCCGCATGATATGACGTGGGTCAAAAAAATACAACGTCTGCATGATATTTTAATTTTAATTTTTAGTTCGTTGGTAAATAAAAATAAATATTAAATTCAGTTTACCCTCTTGAACTTTACACCAAACATCGTGTTAGTCTCTGCGCTTCTAATTTCATCGAAAACACTTATATACTCTTCAATTTAATCAGTTTAGTCAATCCGTCAGTCAATATGTTAACTTTGACTGTCAAAACACACACACCCCCATGCCACCCTAGTATCTTTGGGGAGTCGAACCCAGGAACTCTTCACACACACCCCCACGACTGCACCCCACCCTGGTATCTTTAGGAAGTCGAACCCAGGAACTCTCTTGAAATAACTTTGGTGCCAAGATACTACACCAACTACGCACCTTGGACTTTTTAATACCTGATAAAATAAAAAAATATTTATATTTCCGTCTCTTTGGCTTGTCATTCTAAATGCAAACAACATCTTGGCGGTCCTACATGATATGGTTTGGGTTGAAGGTTACAATTTGAGTTTCATCAATAACACCCATGTACTTACCAATTTGATTAGCCTAGTCCAACTATTAGTCAATCCGTTAATTTTGACCGTTAAGACGTAAATGAATATTTCACGTTGCTACCGATTCACCAAAGATTGGGTCATATTTATGCTAGTTCAACACAAAGTTAACGAATTGACTATCTGTTAGACTAGATTGATTAAATTGGTAGGTATATAAGTGTTTTTGCTGAAATTGAAAGATAAGAGATTGACATGATTTTTGATCATAAGATGATAATCTAAATTTAATCCAAAATTAAAAATAGATGAAAAAAGCCCATTTAGGTAAATCCTCCGAGCCTCCTTTCTCTCTTTGCCTCTCGAACTCTCTGTAATTCGATTCCATGGTTCGTACCCAAAACTCGATTTGATCTACTTGTGCTTGTGTACTGTGACTTTTAACACTGGTTTGAATTTCAGGCTCCGAAGAAGGAGAAAGCGCCGCCACCGTCGTCTAAGCCGGCCAAGAGCGGAGGAGGGAAGCAGAAGAAGAAGAAATGACCCAAGGGCAAGCAGAAGGAGAAGGTGAACAATATGGTGCTCTTCGACCAGGCCACCTACGATAAGCTGCTCTCCGAGGCCCCCAATGGGTCCTTGGCTAGGAGGGCAATCAGGGACTTGATGGCTCGTGGCTCAATCAGAATGGTCTCTGCTCACTCCAGCCAGCAGATTTACACAAGGGCAACCAACACCTAGCCTAGTTCCAATGTCTAGTATGAGCTTCTAATTCATCGGGTTTTGCTTAACTCTTGTTTTGTTCTAGACTATTTCGAATCGCTCTCAATTTTCTGTCATTACTTCTATTTCGAAACCTAGAAGTAGTTGGTTTTGAAAAACCAGAGCTGCTATGTTCAACTGTTTTGTGTGCTGGTTCAAATTTGCCATGAATGATGGACACAGATCAAGCAATAGTTGTCAGCAATAGAGGGCATCCCAACAACATATTCCTTGCAAGATTACAATATTTTGTGTTGGGTTAGGCAAAGAATTGATATCGCAAAGCTAGTGTTAATATCAATCACATATTTCTCTTATACAGCCCATTTTTACAAATTATAGAATTGATACTACTCAAGTTTAATTCAGACATTGGCTTTAGAGGTTGCTCGTATGTTTTATTGAACTTGAAAGTTAATTAATTGTGCGATGATTTGGTGCTGTATATTGCCAATGGGATTTTTGGATTCAGTTAAGGCCAATGAACTCGGCAATTTTGATTTTAATTTTTCGTTTTGTCAATTAGTTTCACCATTTAGTGACTAAGTACTCTTATAATCATCAAAGTCTTAAATAGTTCTTATCTGATTGTCATTTATTTATGGATCTGATTCTCTGCATACTTTTTCTTGAGCAGTGAATTATGAGTTTTTTTTTCTTAATCCTTTCCGTGCTGGTATTGTGCTTTGGGTTTGAATGTAGTTTAGAGTTTGTGCTTGGCTTTATATGTTGGTAAACACATATGTCATGTTTGTTGTGATCACTAATTGTGTAAGATAGAATTAGGTGATTAATCTTTAGAATGAAGTTTAAGTTATGAACCCCGGGATTAGATGATTGAATATGGATTTGGGTATTGTAATTTCTTAATAGTGGAAGTTGGTGTACCAAACGAGCCCTCCCTTCTTTTCTTTTTTAGGCTGAAAAAATGAGCCCTTCCTTCTTTTTTTGGCTGAAAACGAGCCCTCCCTTGGGCAAACGTTACCCGGCCAAACGAGCCCTCAACTCAGCCCGGACAAGAGGTGGCGCCCATAATATCGCAGTTCACTGGAGCCATGACAAAGAATACATGATTATGGTGTGTGTTGGTGAGGAAAAAATCAGTTAGACTATAACTCACCACAAAAATTGGACCGGAGCGGGAATAGACGAATCTCGATCAAGATGCTTTGTTTGACCGCAAGATTTTTGTTTGACTGCTGACTCGTCATCAAGGTGACTCAATGACTCGTTGACTTCCTGACTCGTCGACTCGTGGGGGGGGGGGGGGGGGGGGGAGGGGTATCTGCAGAAAACCCTCCGATGCCTATCGAAAATACTTATTTTTCTTCTTGAACCAAGTCTATTTAATTTCATACTCCCACAGTGTGTGTGTCATATTTGCAGTCGTAGCTTCTGGTCCATTGTGACGGGTTTTTGCTACACAACAGTGACGTTTTGTAGCAGGAAACATTGTTTCTTCATTTAATTATGCTTATATTTTGAGGTTCTACTTTTCACGTTTCAATGTGGAACACTCTTCACTTTGCGTTAAGAATTTGCTGTCGCAGGTGTCAAAAATTTGTCAAATTCCACACCATCCCCATAACAAGGAACAATGGGATTTGAGCAGGCAACACTAATCCTTTTTTTATCACAATTTGTGGCTAGGAGGCAATTCTTGTTGCATTACCATTGTTGCATCAACTATTCAATGTGGTAGCATTACTATAATTATTGGACATCTTTGATTGGGTTTGTGTAGTCCTATATATCCTGTTTTACAAGTTTTCGATTACAATCCTAATTTTTGAAAGTTGCCGGAGGTTGATTTGTGGTTTATTGGGAGCATCTTTGATTCTTTGAAGATATTAAAGGGTTGCTTATTTTATCGGTAGTGAAGTTAATATGGTTGCTCGTAGTTTACTTCCATGCAATTCTTACAAACTGTTTTCGGAAAGTGATGCGTAACAAAAACAAACACTCGAAAGAAGTAATCACAAATGGAACCATAGTTTCTCGACCTCTTTACTTGAGGAGTCTTGTCGGCTTCAAGGGCCACTTGATTTTCTTCACGACACAGAAAGTAGAAATAGAAGCGGATCAGTTTCGAATGACGGGATACAAGAAGTGGATCAGTGTCGAATGACGGGATACTTTGAAATAGAATGAGAAAAATTGAATTTGATTAATGCAACTTTTACGATTTTGGAACAATTAGAAAATTACAAAAATGAAACAATTAAAGTTTGTAACAAAAAAAAAAAGTTTAAATATAAAGTTAAAACACTATTGAGGCCGTACGGTTTATAAATAGGGTCCTTGACCAACAAGGACATATTTAGGGAGATATTTTCCATGCAGTTTGATTGAAAAGAGCGGTGCCCCTCCAACCCATTAAATCAGAATTGTTGATCAATTTACTATTATGTCCTATTCTTTTCAGAACAATTACAACATGCCACTATCATTTCATTTCATGACAGTGGAGGAGGGAGTTGCCGAGCTGAAAATTCATGGTAACGGATCTGCAAAACAGAGCGCGGAGCCCTGGGCTCAGTTCAACGGAGGAGATCGGCGAGATTATCTACGCCGGCGGTGCATTGTGGTGGTGCGTGGAGGCCGGCGATTGAAGGAGAGAGAAACCGGATCTCTCTCTCCTCGTTTTCTCTCTCATCTACGATTGCTTGGCTGCACCGAAGCTTGTATCTGATGATAGAGTCGTGGCAATCTTCTCCGATGAGGCAACTATCAAGAAAAGAACGGCAATTCATTCGGTGCTTTGGAATTGGTAAGACCATGTACTCAATTGCTTATGAAAATTTGGGGCTTTTGGTCTGGGATTGCTTTTGGTTGTTTTAGACATTCAATTCAATCCTTTTATAATTTGAATTTTACAGTGTTGCTGATCATTTCCGATTAAAAATATTATATAACAATTGCAGATATGTTTGAGACAACAATGCTTTATATTCCATTTTACATAGAAATAGAATTCTCTGAGCCAAGGGCTTCAGGGTTTTGTGTCTCTGCCACCTTGGTCTTCCCCACCTTGATCAAGCTCAAGATTACATTAACGAGGCTGAAAAGGTATTATCTTATTATAGCCAACAGGTTGAAGTTTTGGTTGTAATGGAAATTTAGTGAGAAAGCATCTTCAAAATAGCTTGGCATAACAGGTTTCATCATCATCTGCTTTCTTGTATGCAAACGAACCATACTTACAGTATAAATAGCTTGGTGAGTTGGTGTCAATCCAAATATTAATTATAATGTAGGTAGCAAATAACAATAGCATATCCCAAATATTAACTGAACAAAGAGTATTCAACCCCGAATAACTTGGTTTCATTTGGCCATTGACTATATTTACTTTTATATGTTTGGTTTGGTAAACAGGGATTAATCTCGCAGCAAAAGTCGAATTGGCCTGGAAAGTCTAGTGAGAAAGCATCTTCAAAATATTCTAAAGACTAAAGTGAAGCAACATGGTCTGAGCTTCATTTGATTGATTGTTTCGAGTCAATTTTTATAAGTTATACCAAGGCATGTGCCTAAATATGTATTTATAGTTACACAACAGAATTTGGGCTGAAGAACTAATTGAGCCATTCTTTAGTGATCTTTTTTTTTTTTCTTGAAAGGATTCTTTGGTGATCTTCATTCTTATGTTATATAAAAAAGTGATGAATTGAGGAGCCTTACTAATGCCTATCTGGTCTAGTTGTTAAAGTCTTGGTTGTAAATTTTATTGACCTTAATAAAATTTTACAAAGTAGCTAGTAGTATAAGTTCCTAACCAATAAACAAACACAAAAGGTGGGATGATGAATTTTGGAGTAGGGAAATTAGTGCATGTGCAATATGTCACGTTTGTTTAAGGGGTAAGTTCTTTCTGTGGTATGAGAGAAAGAATAAAAGAGCATCACCTTTATTGAGATCAATAAACTTTTTTATTCAGATCAATAATTTTTTTATTGAGGTCAATAAATTTTTTTATTGAGGTCAATAAATCTTTTTATTGAGGTCAATAAATTTTTTTATTGAGGTCAATAAATCTTTTTATTGAGATCAATAATTTTTTTTATTGAGGTCAATAAATTTTTTTATTGAGGTCAATAAATCTTTTTATTGAGGTCAATAATTTTTTTTATTGAGGTCAATAAAATTTTCTTACTTGAATATAAAGATGGAGATAGATATAGTCTGGTAAATGAAGAAGACGAAGAACAAGCAAGCTCTAATTCAGAACTCCGTCAAAAAAAAAAGCTCTAATTCAGAACAATCATCAGTTAAGGTATACTTTATTGAGATGTCAATAAATGCTTAAACAATTATCTTAATTTCGGCAATGTAACAAGAAATTAAAGATGAATATGGGCGGTCTATTGTAATAAAGGGTGCAGAATATTGAATGAAAAATTGAGTGAGATTCGAGAAAGTTTTCTCATTCTTTCTTCCAACAAAAGGGGAAGAGACAAGCTGCAACATGGCTCCCTAGGACCTACAATAAATGAAAACAGCAAACACTCTTTCTGAAAAACAAGCCATAAAATATGGCACAAAAGAAGATAAAACCTGTAACAAAAAAAGAGAGGATAAAACCAAATTTATCCCAACACAGTCTTCCATAAACATTATGGAAGCATAATTAGCTCCACTACCACTGGATGATGGAAATCAATTATTGCCAAGTATTAAGCACAACACATTCCAATCAGCACACACAAAAATACAACAGGACAAACACTTCAAAAGCATGAAGAAAAGCATCCAGGCTGGTTGGCTTCGTCCCAGTCGACAAAATCCTCTGCTCAAGTTCATCTTCAAGAGGAAATAGCAGTCCAAAATGCCACAAAACTGAACAAGACAAAAACAATTTAAGTAGCTTTTTTGCAACTTTTGCAATGTTCAAGCTGGGACATGTATTCTACTGTGATGTGAGCTGCGTCAATCTCCAAAACCCAGATCTTTTGTGCCATGAGCACCCCCAATCACGCCGCCACTCCAGCCGTGCAGCTCTCGTTCTCCGCCGTCCTAGCCCTGACCGCTTCCTCCATCACAGCAGCCCTCTCGAACTCTCTCTCCCCGAGCTCTCCCGATCCGTTCTCTCTCTCTCTCTCTCTCGATGACCGGCGCTCATTCTCTGCCCAGACTCGGCTCTCTCTCTCCGATCAATCCCAACTTCAACAACCCAATCAGACTGCCTTATTCTTAAATCGGCTGAAGCAGATTGAACCAAGAATGAGAAAGCCCCAATCTTGAGACGAAGAGGCTGCAAGAACAAATTAGATGCGTTATGTTGTCTTTAATATCACTCAAGGGCAAAAATATCACAAAAAATTACCCTCTAATAATTTTGTCCTTGGTGGGAGTAAAAAGGCTCGTTCTAGGCCTATTGGGAAAAATTTAGAATCTCTTAGAGTCAATGAAAAATATAAGGTGAAAATTAGGACCTATTGAATATTTCCCTTTATAAATATCACCACACTCACAGACTCACTTCACACTTATCCCAGATCTCGGCTCTCTGAGTCTCACCGTCCTCCTATCTTCGTCTCACCTAATCTTCCACTAAAGTTTCCTGCGCCATATCTCGTCTGCCAATAGTCGTTTAAGGCTTCAATGAAAGGTGTGTACTTGATGGGTTTCAATCATTTTTAATTTCAATTTCACTATTTTTGTTTAGGGATTGTTTTATTCGATCTGGTTATTATTTTTAATTAGATATCATCCTGTATTGTGAAGGTGTTGAAATTTATGGACTGGCTTCATCTTAAGAAATTGCTGGAAAAAAAATGTACTTAAGGGTGTAATAATCCGCAGGAGCCAAACTTGTCGAAGGAAATGTATTGGTTGGACTTGAAGTAGTTTCACTTTTGAAAAATCATGATCACTATATTAGACAGATCTGTGACTGATCGTAAAACAAGAGTTGCTTTCTGCAATTTTTTGTCCAATCTTTAAGCACTTCATATCCTCGTTGATGATAGGAATGAGCAGTAACAATAGATCTGTAAAGTTCATATATCAAAAGGGTTTTCATGATTCATGGCACGATTCCTGTCATCAACATGGATATAAAGTTCTGGGTTGGACATAAACTTCAAGACTGCAACTCTCTTTTTTTTATGGTCAATCACATATCTCTCCAATATATTGGACAATTTTTAATTTTTCAAATTTATAGAATGGAAACATACTCGAGGTTGAACCACACATTTGTCTTTAGAGGTTGCTCGTGCGTATTATTAAACTTGAAAGTATATAAAACAGTGTTCAGGGATCAAGTGCTGCATTACTTTCTTGGAGCTCCTTTTAGATTCAGGTAAGGCTTATAAATTTGATATATCTTGTTTGTGGATTTGGTCCAACCACTTATTGATTGTCGTTTAACTATATCGTACTTTCCTGTATAAGACTAATACAGATTGAAGGTGAGTTGGAAGTTAATAGTGAAGCATGATATGTTCCACTCATTTGTAAAATTCTGCATGGGGTTTCTTTTAATCAAA
Source organism: Rubus idaeus (assembly GCA_030142095.1). NCBI lineage: Eukaryota > Viridiplantae > Streptophyta > Magnoliopsida > Rosales > Rosaceae > Rubus > Rubus idaeus. The sequence continues at coordinate 6,473,794 of CM057966.1, forward strand.
TATGCAACATGTATATTTGATGTGAATTTGATGTTTGGATTTGTGGTATTTGATTCATATTTGTTATTCGTTTTGATTTACTTTGCTATTCAATTTTTGAGTTTGTAACCTGATGAGTGACCTGCCACAGGTCACCTGTGTTTAACACTTAGAAATTTCACTCCTGATAAGTGCTAGGTTCTCTTCCTGTGCAGGAGACGGTTTCTCTTCTTTTAGGTTTAGTGAGATGCATGATCTATAAATCATCTTCGCCATTGCTGAAATATGTGCTTAAACTTGATAAAAGAAATGTATTGCTTAAACTTGAACTAATCTCACTTTTATGAATTTGAATAAATTGTTCACTATATAAAGAAATCAGTGATTGATCTCGAAAAACCAGAGCGGCTATGTTCAACTTTTTTATGTGCTAGTTCAAATTTGCGATGAAAGATGGACACAGATCAAGCAATAGTTGTCAGCAATAGAGGGCATCCCAAGGACAAATTCCATGCAAAATTACAATATCAAGTGTTGGGTTGGACAAAGACTTGATATTGCAAAGCTAGTGTTAAGATGAATCACATATTTCTCTTGTACGAACAACTTTTACAAATTTATAGAATTGATACCTATTCAAGTTTAATTCAGACATTGTTTTTCAGAGGTTGATCGTATGTTTTGTTAAAACTTGGAAGTTCATTAATGGTGCGATGATTTGGTGCTGTATGTTGCCAATGAGATTTTTGGATTCAGTTAAGGCCAATAAACTTAACAGTTTCGGTTTTAATTTCGTCGCCAACATTGGGACTTTGGGAGGCCATGAAGGCCATCCGTAAGTACTTAAGGAGGACTAAAGATTTAATGTTGGCTTATGGAGATGACATGGAAAGGGTATTGTTGGTGTAAGACAACACATACTTTGACCACATAAATTAAGCAAGTGTAAGTCCACATCAAGATGTGTTTCCATTTGTAACTAGCTGTACGTTTTGCACGCGCATAGCCCGCGCGTGAAGTAAACGTTCTCGCCTATTTTAGTTTTTTCCGCATTATTTGTCTCTCTTTTATATCATATTATTTTGGCATAATTGCCAAAATGCTCCCTGAACTTGGCTGAAATTGTCAGTTTACACCCCGAACTTATAATTGATGAAATTGACCCCTTAACTTGGCAAAAATTGTCAATTTACACCCCCTCCGTCAATTTTAACTTTTTCCATCCAAATGTTGGTCATGTGAGGGGCAATATGGTCATTTCGATCACCTTTTTTTTAAAAAAAAAATATTTTTTAAAAAGTCAACAAAAAAATTTATTTTTTAAAACTAAATATATATTTTATGTCAAAAAATACAAATATATATATTCAAAAAATATATTTATTTTCTTTCAAAATTTTTATTTTTTTCCCTAGAGATATTATATCTAAAATTATATTCTTAACTTATCATAATTTTTTTTTTTAAAAACTTGTCATAAATTATTATTTATTTTTATTTTTGTACGAATTATTCTTTTCATATGAGAAATCATGTTTATTAATTTTTTGTGCAAGAATTTTTTTATTAATAATATATATTTATTTTTTAGACCTAAAATGACTATATATTTGTAAGAAAATAAATATATTTTTTTAATATATATACTTGTATTTTTTTTACATAAAATATATATTTAATTTTAATTTTTTTTTTTAAAAGTGATCGAAATGACCATATTGCCCCTCACATGACCAACATTTAGATGGAAAAAGTTAGAATTGACGGAGGGGTGTAAATTGACAATTTTTGCCAAGTTCGGGGATCAATTTCATCAATTGCAAGTTCGGGGTGCAAACTGACAATTTCAGCCAAGTTCAGGGAGTGTTTTGGCAATTAAGCCTATTAATTTTTAAATTAAATAATAAATAATATTAAAAAATAAAATAAGAGAATAAATAAAAAAAAAACTAAATATGTTGTAGGTTCATTTTTTTTTTAACAAATGAGCTACTTTGTTTCAATTTTTTATCTGTTAGCAAAATAACCAAACTTCTTAATTTTTTCATTACCTTCGATTTTTGATCATTGTGTTTTGGAGGACCTAGTACGTTCGAAGAGGGAGAATGATAAGGGAACAAAGCGTGGTTGTCCTTACTATCTTGATCATGATTTTCCATCGCCAATTCCTCTGTGACTTCCTTGAGTTTCAATTACGCAATCCATCTAAATTTGTTCTGCATCGTTTATACAATTTGAATTCTAACCTTTGAATTGCTAATAATCATGTCTGCACCACTTGCCCTTTGGCTAAACATGGTAGACGTACTTTCATTAATTTCTTTAGGTATTATTGCAACAAATTTTTATTTTATTTTGATTTGATTCATTGTGAATTTGTGACGTTTGGTGTCCTTATTCTATTTCTAGTGTCCATAGTATATGATTATTCTCGTTGTACTTGCAACATAGACCTGAAGTCAATGCATATCGACCTCGATCGTTTTTTGAAGAAAATATCTTCAATAATTGGCAAGAAAATATCTTCAATGGTGCAGAAGTGCAGAACATAACATTCCCTTTCATACACATCATCTCATCACGTGGATAGACGCCAATGGAGACCTGCAAATATTTTGGATCCATCAGCACTATAAATTTGACACCTCCACCTCCACCTCCACCACCACCACCACCACCTCCTCCTCCTCCTCCTCCTCCTCCTCCACTTCATCCTCGTACACCACAGAGGTCGATCAGTATGGGGCCCACAAACCTAGACAAATCAGGGCTAGGCGGTCCAATCTGAAAACAAAAACAACCAACAACCAAATAAAATCAAACAAACAAACATAATAAAAATAAATAATAAATAATATATTTTTTTTCAATTAATTTTTTTTTTTTTTTTTTTTTTTTTTTTATTATTTTTTTTTTTTTTTTTTTTTTTTTATTATTTTTTTTTTTTTATTAAAAAATTCATTATAATTAATAAAAAATTAAAAAATTAAAAAAGAAAAAAAAAAAAGTATAACAAATAAAAAAAAAATATTCTTTTCTTTTTTTTTTTTTCTTTTTTTTTTTTTTTTTTTTTATAACTTTTTTTTTTTTTTTTTTTTTTTTTTAATCAAAAATCACTTTCTTTTAGAAAAATATAGAACCCCACCACAAACAACACAAAACAACAAACTAAATTAAGGAATTTATATAATAATTTTGCAACTCAAAACCAAAAAAAAAATCTGACATGAACATTCAAACATGATATTAATTAAAAAAAAGATAACCAATTATGTAAGCCTGATTTTAATTTGGCTTTAGGCCTCGCTTCACATCGGGACCGCCCTGCTGAGTAGAGCTTCCACTGCTGACTGCATGCATGCAATAAGAACCGTCCATGGGGGTTGGGTGGGTGGGGGTGTGCGTCCAAAAACACACACAAGTGACCGAATGCAACCCTTCCATGATTGAACCATATCGATCAACTTGTTTGGAGTTGGCTCATTTTTACCTTGTTGGAAAATATCTCACAATTAGTGTGTAAAAATCAACTTGCATTGCCAAGTAATTGTTGTAACTCACGGAACTTAATTATCATAATAATCATTGGATTATATATATTGTGGAGTGATTCAAAGATCTAGAATTTGCTTTTGTTGTTTGCTTCTACTTGCCCCAATTGATTACTACCACAAAAATCTGTCATTTCGCAACAAACAAACAAATTCCAACACCATTTAATTGAAAATTAACAAAAGCAAATTACAAATAATCCGAGAGGACATATAGGGCTGCAGCTGAACCCTGAGATGGTGCAAGTGGTGTCACCGCATTGAGCCTAGCTCTCTGATAATTAAACACATATGTATGCACTATGTATATCTTGTCCTCAATTTGATCTTTTAGACTTAAGACGCCCCGCAAGCGAAGAATAGAGACCCAAATTTTGTGGTCTTTTATTTGGTATTTGCTTCAATTTTTCCACACATCTTTTACCTTTCTACACTCTAATTAAAATAATGTTTGAGCATGTATCTGTAAGATTAGCAACACATTGTTTTATGTTTTTGTACTAGGCCTCCAAAATCTCATGACAAACCTAACCGATCAAGTTGAATTCGATCAATTCTAGTAAAATTCTGTTCATATGTAGGGGAATTTATCCAAGCATCAGATCAAAAGTGTCGGCAAGTACCTACCAATGTGATTAATTTTTCAAAAGAAAAAAAAAAGAAAATAGATGAAATACGAAATAAGAATGATACACCATCTTGTTTGGCTCCTTGATCATGAATTTGGCCGGGATTACAGGAATTGAAATTTGGGATATTTTCATGCAAATTTATATATATATATATATATATTATATTATATATATATTCTCCACTACATAGGATTGTATTTTTAAAATACAAAGTTCTAATGCCAATTGTCAGATCAGATCATTTAAACAAATATGTATATATGCACTTTTAAAATACGTAGTTCTAATGTGTCAAATAATGAGTTATTGATTCGGACATTATTATATATATATATATATATATATCATTATGGATCTGTATATGCAGCTCATGAAAGATGCATGTGGCATGTGTTATGTATATGCGAGCCTCAAAGGTCCCTGCTTGATTGGTTTCCGTTTCTGGGAGGATGAAGCATCTTGGTTGGAAACCATCGGAATGGGTCGAGCCAAACATATATGCATGATTCACGGTAGACGTCACTTCATATTATTTGGGTTATTGCATATGATATGAAGTATGAACCATCAAGTAGGATCAATCATGAACAGAAATGTTGGTATTTAATTCCTCTCCCACATGGCAGGTTCCCGACCGTTGCATAGAAAAGGTTACAAGTTTCTGTTTGCAAACTGCTCACTGTAATATAGTTTCGGTAGAAAGCTCATTGTACGGCCATATTTCATTCCCAACGAGCAGTCGTGTGTTGTACGTTAGTGGGTACGGTGAAGGGTAGCCTTGTGTTCTTTTTTTTTTGATACATTAAAACCTCATTTGGTTCGTAAAATTAAGGTTATAGCCTCACTTATAGGAAAAGAAAATCAATCATTTCCTGTGTTTAGAATACAAAAGGAAAATAAATATTTTCCTGAAAAAAAAGGAAAATATCAAAATATGGGAGAAATTGGTTTATTTCCTACTCTAAGACCTCTTTTGGTTCGCGGAATTAAGACCATGAGAAAGGAAACTCAATCATTTCCAATGTTTGGAATGCAAAAAGAAAGGAAATACTTTCCTGGAGGAAGGGAAAATAGGGGGGAAATTAGTTCATTCCCTACTCCAAGGGAATCATTTTCCCTACTTATTTTTCTGTATTTATTGCACCAATTTAACATTAATTACATCACTTTTACAATAAAATAATAATTTTTGAAATTATAAATATTAATTTTGTTTATTATATTATTATTTTTTGAATTTTTTTTAATGTTACCAAACATTTGAAAGGAAAAATAGTGAGAATTTTAGTTTCTTATTCCTATGGAAAGAAAAAAGAATTGATTTCATTTTCTTTTCTTTACATATTCATAGATATTCGTTAGTACTTATTAGATTAGTTCGATATAAACGTAACTAGTCTATCAATGCATGTAACATGTTTACTTTAAGATTGAGTTAGTTTACTTGATATATCTGTATTTTAATGTACCATAAAACTTTTTGTTCAAAATCAAAAAACTAAAACTAAAAAGAAACCCGAGCGGCCAAATTTTTCTTGACGATCACTCTTTCTAAATGCTCTGTCTTCCTACCAATGCCAACCACCGATGCCATAGCAACCTGCAGCTACCCTTGCCCTCGACAATAGTGATGAGTTTGTGAACTTGCATAAATAGTCTTTAAATATTAATTTAAAAGACCAACAATTCGAATTATTGAGTAATGATTCAAGCGAGATACTATGGTAAAAAAAAAATTAGCATATTTATTTTTCTGAACGTTTTTTTTTAGTATTATTTTAAACTTCAAATGGACAGGTGTTTTTTTTTTTTAGAGGTACATAGAATACATAGGAAATGGGCAGGTGTTTTTTTTTATTTTAGAGGTACATAGGAAATGGACAGGTGTTTTTTTTTTTTGAGAGGTACATAGAATACATAGGAAATGGGCAGGTGTTTGGCTGATAATGGCTATGCAAGAGTAGCCTAGAAACTCGGACTTGGGCATGGTGAACCGTCCATGCATGATATTTTCTTATATTTTATTCATTAAAAACTATATGACAATAACACCATTATGAATTTATGGGCATTCTATAGTCTATATATTGCAACTTTAAAATGCAAGAATTGCAGGTATTCTCGTGAGGAGGGATCACAAGCCAATAAAGCTCAAACCTTTCTTTCAAGATCACTCACGTATTTCACTCGTCTTCCACTTCCCTTTTCAACAGTCTAACAGACTGACTAAACCATTTCTAAATTTCACTCGACTCCCACAATATCGGTGGTTTCAACTCCACGGTTTGGTCTCTTCATCTACTCTGATTTGCTTTCCTGCTGTCGAAATTTTGGTTCTTGGATTTCTGCTTCTGTAAGCGATCTCTAAATTTGCCGATAATCCTTGCTCACATTCCCTGTGTTGGATGACTATGATCATGTGATCAAGTGTCACTTAACAATATCCTTGTGTGATCTATGCTTTACTGGGTTACTTAAATCACAGTTGTTACTTTACTGGGATTTGGGTTTAGCGGTGTGTGAGTAGTTAGATACTGATCAGTTCCTATTCAGTGAGGCAATTGAAATGGATTCATGCTGTGTGACGTTGAAACCAAACACCCATTTGAGAAAACCAACTCAAGGTGGCCTCTGTAATGGGTTTTTGGGTGAGAGGATCAGAGAGAGTTTTGGTAACAGGGTTTGGGTAAATCAGGTGTCCAAGGCTTTGAGAACTGAGAAAAAGAGTGTCAACAAGGCAAGACCTGGTGTTGTACGTGCTGTTCTTACAGACATCAAGGAGGCTGTGGTGAGTTAATCCTTTTAATAATGATCCATTTGAGATATTACTTGAAATGAAATGCCCATTTTCCTCTACCTATGTTCTGAAATTGTCATGATCATTGCCGTTTGTGTATGGTGATTATAAATTCTAGAGTTCTGTTTGATTCTTTTGTGACTCTGTTTTCCTGATTTGTTTGATGAACACTGTCATTGTTGATGTTGGGTTTTATATCAGACCCTGCAAGTGCCATCTTTCCACAGACGAAGAGTAGACCCAAAGAATGTTGCTGCAATCATACTAGGAGGAGGGAGAGGGACTCAACTATTTCCTCTTACGAGCAAAACAGCAACACCCGCAGTAAGAATAGTTATTTTTATGCGTATTATATTGGGTTTTTGCTGGTTTATTTGGACCAAATTTGGTTATACTACTCCAAATTGATGAGCATACACCCATGATTTATCCAAATTTGTATTATATGTTGAATATGAAGTTTATAGAGTATTGATTGGTACTATTGCAGGTTCCAGTTGGTGGATGCTACCGGCTTATAGACATTCCGATGAGCAATTGCATCAACAGCAGCATAAACAAGATTTTTGTGCTAACCCAGTTTAATTCTGCTTCTCTCAATCGGCACCTTGCTCGCACTTATTTTGGAAATGGTATCAACTTCGGGGATGGATTTGTGGAGGTAATGAATTCTTGAAGGCAGATAAATGCATGTATCATTTTCTGAGATTAGATTGTTTGAGATTGAAGTTTCTAGAGTGATACAAGGAAAGAAGAACTGTTTAGTTCTAGGTCAATGATTACTGTAAATATCAAGTTTAGACTGACAAATCAGTCTCTAGTTAAATGAAGTTTCCAGTGATATAGGGAAGCTTTCTTTTTCTTTTCTAGTTGAATGAAGTATTTCTCTTGCTATTATAAAAGAAGAATAATTGACTTTCATGTTTCAAAAAGTTACATCCATTCCAATGCGTATCTTTTTAATATTTATGTTGTCAAGTTCCTTGATTCTTCATGACTGAAAGAGCATTTCATGAGCAGGTGCTGGCAGCCACTCAAACACCTGGGGAAGCAGGAATGAATTGGTTTCAAGGAACAGCAGATGCTGTGAGGCAATTTACATGGGTATTTGAGGTGGGTAAAGAAGTTTCCAGTCTAGATATGGTTTAAAATAAAACAGGGGGAGGGGAGAGATATGAATAATAGGAATGTATGTTTTGGTTCTTTTGGTTTGCACTTGAGTTGATGTTGCTCTCTCTAAATAACACTGGTTCTTGTAGGATGCCAGGAACAGGCACGTTGAAAATATACTGATTTTGTCTGGTGATCATCTTTACCGAATGGACTATATGGACTTTGTGCAGGTATAACCATTTCCCTCCATAAAGGACTTCTTATTGTTGTTATTGTTGTTGAACTTTGCTTACATTTTTTCTGATATATAACAGAATCATGTTGATAGAAATGCCGATATTACACTTTCATGTGCAACTGTGGGTGACAGGTGTGTTTTGTCTACTTATTTTCTGTATGAAATTTCAAATTTTGACAGTCGTTTATTCTATTTGTTGACAATAAAGTAAATCAGTTTTCCACTACTCCCAAAAGTTTAAGCTGCTAGAGTGTAATTCAAAATATCAATTTAGAAATTAAAGAGTCTGTATGTGGAATTCAACATAAATTGGATGTTCTTCAGGATCTCCTGCTTTTATTTTGTGTTAAAGCTTTTCTTGTCGAGGTGTTGGCATACTATTATTGTGCATCCTGTTTCTAACATTTGCAATTTCAAGTGTTTGGAACATCAACCATTTTTAGCAGTTTGCTTGGACATACTATAGTATCTTAAGCTAACTTATGAGGCAAAGAACTAAAATGGGTAGAGGTTATGTTAATTGACATTCCACCCAATCCTTTTTAGAAAGATCCTAATTATATCTCTCAAATTATTCTAAACTTGAATCTACATTTCCAGCCGTGCATCTGATTATGGATTGGTGAAGATAGACAGCAGAGGTAAAGTCATCCAGTTCTCTGAAAAACCAAGGGGAGCTAAACTAAAAGCAATGGTGAGCAAGAACCACCAGACTTTTATGCTAAATCCCTTTATGTTTCTCACTTTCAGTTAGGTACTTCGCACTGAAAATGTTTTCCAGCCTATTTGAAAATAAATTTTGGATGGTGCTATTGTAGCATTGTAAGGAACATAGCAGACTGATGATTTGGAAGTAAACTCTGATTACAGAGATAAGAACAGTATCATGAAACTATACATATATAATTCTCTTTCTAGATTCATCTTATTTGGTTGTTCCTGTGTTTGAGCATTTACCCATGCATTTAGATTTGCAAGATTACATGTATTGATGAACATTTATTATATATTACACACAAGTTTTACCCTTGGTTGATATTATACAGCAAGCAGATACAACACTTCTTGGATTGTCCCCACAAGATGCTATAAAATCCCCATATGTTGCATCAATGGGAGTTTATGTATTTAAGACGGATATTCTACTAAAGCTTCTGAAATGGAGATATCCAACATCCAACGACTTTGGATCTGAAATCATTCCTGCAGCAGTGAGCGAGCACAATGTCCAAGTAAGAAAACTAGAACAGTTTCAGAGTCTTCATCTACTTATTCTTGATCTCCCCTGTGTTTTGGTAGGAGGTGGGTTTGTCAACCATTAGAGCTTGACTACCCCCATTTTTAGATGAAAAAAAATAAGAAGCTGAGTGAAGCCTCAGCGTTTAGACAATATTGGAGCCATTTGCATGAATAGTTCATGATTATTCATGTTTTCCACTTGCATACTGATATGTTTGTAGTTAAATATTGATTAGTGAAGAAACTGAAATTATATGCCGTCTTTTGCTTCTACAGGCATATCTATTCAGAGACTACTGGGAGGACATTGGAAGGATAAAATCTTTTTATGATGCTAACATAGCCCTCACCGAAGAGGTAGGTTTCATTGTAATAGGTTTGTTTGATTGCTTTCGTTTGGTATGCATATGGTAATAATTAAAACAGAATCATGTAGAAGACCATCACTAACTAAATTGGATATTAGTATATTACTTATGCTTGTTATGAAACATGCATGCCTTTACATGCTGTTTTATTGGGCACCCAGTCTTCTCAAACCACAACACAAAAGAAACAAATCCCTGTAAAGGTTTAGAATGTGTAAACAGACTATAAGTAGCATTTTTCTTTCCTTGATATGTGATTAATGTCTGCAAATTTTCAGTTTCCGAAGTTTCAATTTTATGACCCAAAGACACCTTTCTTCACCTCTCCTCGGTTCTTACCACCAACCAAGATTGACAAGTCCCAGGTATGCTAATGTATTTAAGGCTGTATTGGCAGCTTCATTAAGCATCTTGGTTCTCATGTTTTGTGTATGTTTTGCAGCTTGTGGATGCAATAATCTCACATGGGTGTTTCCTGCATGAATGTCTTGTCCAACGTTCAATAGTGGGTGAGCGCTCGCGATTAGATTATGGTGTTGAGCTCAAGGTGAATTATCATCATTTTCAAAATGAAATTTTTGAAGACTGGACCATTTGTGTACTTTTTCTCTGACGACATGGCCATATCTTATTACAGGATTCCATAATGATGGGTGCAGACAGTTACCAAACTGAATCTGAGATTGCATCTCTGCTTGCACGAGGGAAGGTCCCAATTGGTATTGGAAGGAATACAAAGATTAGGTAATTATACTCATAAAGTGAGAAACAGTTTTTGCCTTTTTATGAAATATCAGAATGTCAAGTTGTCTAATTATATCTTCATTGTCCGTCCTTGAAGGAATTGTATAATCGATAAGAATGCAAAGATTGGAAAGGATGTGATGATAATGAACAAAGATGTAAGCATCACTACCCATGGTTATCCCCTTTTTGATGGATACATTCATCTTTTCCTTTGATTTCTTAACAAATTTGTTTCCGGACAAACTATTCAGTGAAGTGAAATTTGTATATTCAATCTTACGACCCATCTAAATGTCGTGGCTGTGCAGGGCGTTCAAGAAGCAGACAGGCCAGACGAGGGGTTCTACATCCGTGAGGGAATCGTTATTGTTGTTGAGAAGGCACTAATAGAAGATGGCAAGGTTATATAGATGGAACTTAACATCTCAAGTACTATCAAAGCACAGTTAAAGGTGGTATTGGCAAAATAGCTGGAAAATTAGTGTGCATTGGCAGATAGGAGGGATTCTTCCGCATTTTGTCTTCAAAATAGGCAAGTACCACCTTTCAGTTCTTACTGTACTTCAACTAGAAACAGCCTTCAGTTCTTGTAGAATGGGATCGAGTTTATATGCTTATAAGACAAAGTTTTGCGAGATGTACAAAAATAAGTTAAGAGGGCTGATAGGCCGGTTCTTTCATCCTTTGTAGAGGTGCTTATCGATCTGAACTTCGAGTATTAATATTGATTATGAATAATTCAATGGCAGTCAGTTTGACAAGTAGTTTTATCATATTCATTAGGGTAAATAACAAATTTAGTCACTAAATTTTGCTTTGTTTGACACTTTGGTTACTGAACTTTCAAAAATATCACTTTGGTTACTGAATTAAAACACCATGTATCATTTTAGTCACTGCGGTGGATTTCACACAAACTAAACCCTAAAGTAGAGAGTACAGATTCAGGCAGCAAAGTGGGTATACTATATATAAATCCTAAAACCACAAGGATCCATTCTAAGTTTCTAACTGTTACCCAATAAATATTGGACTTTGAAATAGAGTACGTGAGTAAGAAGTAACCAGGTTATCATAAGGTTAATATGATGCCGGTGGAGAAATAGAAACAAACAAAACTTGGACCGCAAGTTTTCGGAAGTTCCTATATATACCAGTGACTGCCGATTGCAAAATTTGAAGCTCTACCAACGAGAAAACCCTAAAAATCTCTTCCCATTTTGGAAACGATTCTTCGCCTGCGTTTACCTTCACTCTACTTTCCCAGAATTTTTTTCTTCATTCTTTCTCGATCTAGATTCTCAATCAGAAGATTTCACGTCTTTCTTGACAGATTTCACAAATCACTTCCTCTAATCTTCCAACAAACTCATAACTTCCTTCTCTCACGGTTGATCTCTACTTTCTTTTCAAGTAAACCAAGTCCAAGACGTATCTTTAATCTTTCTCAAGAAAACCAATGACTGAAGAGAAACTAGCTATGGCGGCTCGTGTTCCTGCCCTCGATCTTCCAGTGGGTTACAAAAAAAGAAAGTTGAGTGATCATGATGATACTCCACAGTACTCCCAAAACAAGATTCGAAGGGTAGAGAATGACGATTTTCGTCTCATGTCTGAGGTAACAGAGGCGACGACTAGTCTCAATCAACCAGACCTTGTTAGAGACTTGGCAAACGATCTTGAGCTCAATGGCATTCAAACCATGCTAGATCAAAATCGATTGCATGGTTTTCATAAGGTTGACGCCTTCTTGATGGATTTCTTTTCTTCTGATGAAACCAGTATTGATCATGACAGCAGCGCAGCGCCATTGCCACCATCTGATTCAAATCGATATCAGTCTGCCACTAGCAAAGATGATGTTGTGAATGCTTCTAGTCTAATTCAGCCACACTTTCTTACAAACCCAACAGCTCCCACTGAGCTGCCAGATGAAACCCAACTTGACTATGGCTTGGACATTAAGGATCTCGCTGACTTCTTCCTTAATGATGAGCCTAGCACAACCAAGCTTGATGACAATGTGATCGATCTTGATGATGATGATGACGACGACGATGTGTGCAGCGTGATCAATCTTGATGATTATGATGGTGACAATTCAGTACTGCAGCAGTCTTTCACAACAGTTCAGAAACAACGGACGGGAGTATCATACGATCAATTCTTGCATCAATCCACAAACGAAGTAAAAGAGAGCAGTGCTGAGGCCAACAGTGATGTTCAACCTGGTCCAACAATGATAGATTCCTCATCACTTTCGGACAGCAGCATCGATAATCAAATACAGCAGTATGCAGCTAGCGACCAAAAGAGGACATATGATGATAACCATAATCTAGGGATCAGTGACAACTTAGAATTTATGGGACTCATTGACTCTGAGAAATTAGACTTCCAGAGTTATGAGGATGTGTTTGACTCGATCAGGCTCGATTATGATGCTCTGGAACCGCTCCCAACAGAGTCATTAATGGGTGTATCTTTTCCATGGTTGCAGCACCCTGCTGTTGAAGTCAAAGAAAGCAATGCAATTGAGGTGGTGATCATAGATTGATAATGAAATTGAAGGGTAAACAGTTACTAGTGCTATTGCAATTAATTCATTAGCATGGAGATCATTTTTCTGTATATTTAATATTTGTTCCATTGTCAATTGAATGCTAATGTTTTTTACAGATTGAATTATCATCATTCTAATGACTTGGTTAATTAGGATTAATGAATGTTGGTTTTTCTTAAAATTTAATCTGAAATTGCATCTCTGCTGGTCCCAATTCGTATTGCAATTCAAAAGTAATGCAAGTATCTAAGTGCTACTCTTAAGTTGAGAAATAGTTCTTAGCTTTTGATGAAATGCTTTTCCAGTTCTCTATAATTGTCTCTATAGTTATCACTGTTTAACTTCAAGATTATGTGGAAGTTTAGAGGCAGCAGTTGATATTGTCAAAAGGCCCATCAGTAACAGAAGAAGGATTCTATAATGCTATGACCGGAAGACTTCTCTCTGGCAGAGTGGCAGGGCAAAGACTCAAAAATCCTTTTACTGTAACAAGGACAAAGTGAACAAACTTGACTAAGTTCACTATAGTATGGACAAGGCAAATAATTAGGTCTTTGATTAGTATAAAGCAATGTCATTGAAGAGTGAAAACACAAGGAGCTAGGAGCTGGCTCAAATGGTGGCATTTGAGTCCTTTATACAGTCTCTACAAAGTAGAAATGAGATTCACACCTTGGTTCAGACATAATGTACGTACTTAGAATAGCACAGCTAGCTGTTAAGCTAAGATATCATATTTTACTGAAATCTGAATCTATAACGAAGAAAACAATGGTAGATAACACTACCATTGTTGATAGAATAAACGTTGAGACAAGCTTAAGATCATTACTAGCTTTGTAGTTAGTTACTGATGTTAAACAGGATTTTGTAATCGCTAATCCAATATAACTTTAATTAGGCATCAAGGACATTAAACACTAATACGACCCGTATATGATGATAATGCTTGAGACTAATGGAACACAGTGTCTCAGGGAGAAGCATTAGTTATCAGCGGAGTATTTTTCACAGGGCATTCTGGATTTGTGGGGTGGGATTAGAAGCTTCAACCCTTGATTTAGCCGTTTCCATTATTCTCTATCAGCAGTGTAAAGTTTAGCTCTCCAAACTGGTAATGAAAGTTACAAAATGATGATCATGGAAGAAATTTTTAGCTTCCAAATAGACCTTAAAAGTCGACTCATATGGTTAAGTGGGACAAAGGAAACTAGCCAATACGCTTCAATTGATATACAAGAAGTCCCACATCGATAGAAAGAAAACAGAACGAGTCTTTATATATTGGAGACAAGGCATAGTGAACGCCGAGCTTGGTCACGCCAGCTTATAACCCAAGTGGGGGCATGAGGGTGTTGGAACTTTGGTTCAGCATTAGCGGTTCGGTTTCGGATCGGCGATATTCTGACCCGCCCATTCCAAGCAAGGAGTTGGGCCATGTGGTTTGGGCGAAGGCTCTGGGCTGCATGGTTCTTAGAGAGGAGGGCAATGCGTGAGGCTGGTTTCACAGAGCAGCGATCACCTCCCTCTCTTTGCAGTGGAAGGATAACGGGTTGGTGCCATCTGGATCCACTATGGCCCGCTAGGCTGTCCCAATCGAACCAGAACTTTTATTTTTTTGTGGTGCCCATCTGGATCATCGTTTTGCTTGGAATTTCAGAGGCTGTCCCAATCGAACCAAAACTTTAATTTTTTATTTTTTTGTGGTGCCCATCTGGATCATCGTTTTGCTTGGAATTTCAGATGTGTATGGCCTTCTAATTGCCTTTCTTTGTGGCTTTTTGATGTTCATATTCGGACGTTTTGTAAATGTATCTTGGTTGGCTTCGGGTCTTATGTTTGTGCCAATTCATTTTGGGTATGGCTTTTGAGATTTTCTATCAGGGAATAGGCCAAAAGATCTTGATGATCTTTGGATCTAGCTAAAAGAAAACTGCTCCCGGTAAGTACAAGGTGGTTTGTCTAAAATTTTGCTGAATATATGATATGATACAATTACTATGGTTTGCTTTTTTGAAGAATTATGTTGAAATAAACCAATTGGTGTGATTAAGTTGACAACTTGTATCATCTAAATTAGGAGAGAACTGTTCCTGCATCCTGTTAATAAGAGGTCAGCGGCTCGAAACCTAACTTGGGCAGGATTGAGGGACATTTGGATTCATGCACCTGTCAAGCACCTGTCAAGCACCAGTGACCGCGACAGTACATTCCACGAATGAAGATTAGTCTCCTCGAAAAGGGTTGGAGAGATTTTTTTTAGGAGAGATTTTTTTTTAGGAGAAATTTCCTAATCAAAAGAATAATGCTGAAATAGTTACTTTATGGTGGGTTGACATAGAAATGATATACGTCGGGTTTATCGTGAATCAGTGATCAAGTGAAGACGATTGTTACTAGTTTGTATTAATTTTTTTTTTTCATAATTAGATTGCCATTGAACAAATTAGATAGGAACAAAGGGTGTGGAGGGCATAAACCAAAGCCAACCCCAAGCATAAAACAAGTACACGGGTAAAGAGACCAAAGCCATGAAAAGAAACAAAAAGCAAAAAGCTAGCAGCCATCAAGCCAATAGAAACAGAATTGAGAGAAAAGTGAAGAAACTGGGATACAGAGAGGCAAAGGAAAGCAAAGCTGCAACCGTCAAATCGTTGGTCTCCACAGGCCACAACGAACAATGGAGTTCCTTTACGCGGCAACCAAGAAACACATGATAAAAGCTTTAAACCGAAGGAGAAAACCCAGGCCGAGACCGAACCACGAACCTTAGAAATCCTTGATTAAGGTCGGTGCTAAAAAGGGTTGCCGACCTCCACCAAATTGAACCTTCATTTGCACACCATAGTTTGCAAGTTTATCCGCAACGGTATTTCCTTCCCGATAAATGTGTGTGATACGAAGAGATCTTTTTGTGCAATTAGGCGAAACAGTTTCTCTAATCAAAGGAATAATGCGGGAGTTGAAATAGTTACTTTATGGTGGGTTGACATAGAAATGACCCTCCATGTGTTCACTTTTTCCAAGTCGGGTTTATCGTGAATCCCAAAGAAACCCCCCAAAAACGCGGGAAGGCCAAAAAGCCGGGCATGAAAACAATTGAAGCAGAGTCATTAAAGAGAGGATGAAGAGGATTGCTTAGGTACTTAAGTTTGTATTAATTGAAATAACTAAGATTTGTAAAGTGTAAGCAGTACTGATGCATGCAATATTTCGCTGCTTGTGTAATGACTGTAATCATAATAACAAATGGCCAATGCAATTCAAAACAGTCTCAAATAGGATGCTGCTACGTAGTACGTACAATGCTGGAATTTGGATATTTTGTATCAAAGTTGGCCATTTTTTTTAGTTTTTTTTTTGGCGAGAAAGTTGTCCATTTAAGAGGCTATGAAAGAATCAAGTCACTGTACGCCTTTTTTCTTTGGTCAAGTGATAAGCTATTTCCAGGCACCAAAATAGGCACCTAAAAATAGTTCAATTAAATCCCTTGAAGCATAATAGTTAGTCAACGGTAGTTAGTGTAGGAAAGCAAGGGTGTCTCCCATCAAAGATTGTGTGTTAATTGCTAATCTACAACTACTTAAAACAAAATGAAACCTAAACTGTCTAGTCAGAAAGATCTTATTGTCAAACGATTCTACACACCTTAGAAAGACTTGAATTTTGGAGACAAATAACTAGACCTAAATTACTTATTGACAAAGTATCAGAATTTTACAACTTCTTGTGGTATTTTTAAGATGGATGAGAAAACAGAAAATAAAAGCTAACAAAAATAATAACTGAAATTGCAAAAAGATTGATGTAGACAATGATTGAGAACAAGTTAACGAACAACTATCCACCACAAAACAATCTTACAACCATGTTATATTCCTTATTTAATCCTTATTCATGAATGAAGATATCCACAATTAGCCTGATGCAGTGAATCTAATTGTTTTACTTTCTCTTACTTGGTATGTCGTGAATGTGATGCACGAAACACAACTTAGTCCTAACATGCAACCTAGCTAGGGTGATGCACTCCTAGATTTAACATATAGTAGTCATTAAGCACGAAGAAAGTTTGAATATCACAAGGCTCACAGAACTATGATGCATGATCCATGTAACCTAGAAGTTATTTCACTTAGTAACCGCAATTAATAATTATTTCTTGTAAGCATATATGATGAGATGGCCGGACATGCATATATCCTAGAACAATAGATCCTAAAACATGCTCACCAAGTTGGCTACCAAAGCAAACATATAAAAAATCATCACTAATTTGTCGGCATTTTCTTATAAAAAATCTAAAGAAAAGTTATAACATAATTGTAATCATATCTAGAACTTCAAGCAGCCTCTTAACCAAGAGAAAATTAGCCGGACATGGCTAGGTATGAAAGCATAAAGAAAATCATAAAAGAGGAAGAGCCGTAGGAGGCAAAAGTCATTCTATGTTACGAATAGAGTTCCTTTTATATGAATCTGTCAACCCTAGAAATTTTGTTTTAAGTCATCAACTAGGAAAATCGGAGCATCCATGATTCTTGAGTCACAATTTTTGTACCATGCTCTAGAATTTTAATATTCTTGTAAAAAGTAAAGAAAATGCCATGTCACTACACGTGGAGGTCTAGCTTTTTGACATCTGTCGAACGCGTGCACCTTCAGCGAGTACGGGTTGGAAAAATTGTACGGGTGAACCAGATCAAATAGGGGAGGAAGAGTTGGTTCCAATCAAAATCAGAGAAGGGAAGAACATGAGTTTGAAGCAAATAAAGGATGTAATGGAAAGCCCAGAAACTGGGGTGGTGGAGAAGAAAGAGAGCACCCAACAAATGGATTCGGGCACCGCTCTCCAACGCTTTCTTAACCGCATCCCCATCAGTGGTATTCCTGGTATCAAAAACTCACCTGGTACTATCACAATGCTCCATTCCTTTTTTCCTTTTCCATTTATCTTTTTGTCTAGCTTTGTTTGTACTTGGGTCTGATTTGAACATCCCATTTCGAAAATGGTTTCTGTTATCAAATGTATGAGAAGTATTGGCCTTGGAAACTGGGGAGAGTGTAAGAGATGCCATCCATTTGTTGTACGAGAAGAATGTGTGTGGTGCACCCATTGCGGACTCTTCTTCAGGTGGATTTTCGGAACCCTTCATCGGTTTCATTGATTTTGCAACCATGGTTCTTTGGTGTCTAGAGGTATGCTATTTCATTTTCTTCAGAAATTTAATATTCAAATACACAACCCCAGATAGCATTTATAGGTAGTTTATTTATTTTGTACTTGCACAATTGTATGCCAAGTGCTTCTCATGA
Source organism: Rubus idaeus (assembly GCA_030142095.1). Lineage (NCBI taxonomy): Eukaryota > Viridiplantae > Streptophyta > Magnoliopsida > Rosales > Rosaceae > Rubus > Rubus idaeus. The sequence goes on from CM057966.1 coordinate 6,492,337, forward strand.
AAATTTCATTCTGAGGAATATGAAAAATAGGAAAACCGCAGCAGATACACTGGGAATGAAAAGGTTGGCAACTCTAGTTTCTTTGCCATGCTCGAACAGCCTTCTCAAATTGGCCAAACCAAGGTTTTTTCCCACTTTTATCTCTCTATTTCTATGATTTGGTATGATACTTAGACTTCCGGTTTATAACTTTAGTGGTTGATATAGCATATTCACTCACACTCGTAACGAAAATGCCAGATAATAAAATGTGAAACCATAACAAATTAACAAGTAATTGGATTGTAACATCTTCATCACTTCTTTATATTGGGTTATGGTAAGTTGGTAACAAGTATTGGCGCTCCCCAAAATACTATTTGTACTTGATGCATAACAATGGGATGACCAGTACTTTGACTTTCCCATATGAATATGGGATTGAGGACTGCAAAAAGAGGAGTGCCAATTTTGTTAACTAGCAATTTTGCATTTAACATTGTTGATAGTTTGATACCAACTACCAATGTCTTTTGTGCTTTTCCTTGCCAAAAAAAAAAAAGTCTTTTGTGCTTGCACCACCACTGATTGTTCCATAACCAGTTAGGCATCGTAGAGCACAGCTGTACAAGTTTTCTTTGATCACCAAACATTATAGAGCAAATAAATTATATACATAATACTTTCCCCTTTAAAAGAGAGGCATTGGTTTATTTATGCCTAGGATTCAACAATATATCAGCATGACAGCATCATCTCTTCAGTATTTCCTTCAAGGTTAACTACGAAATGGAATAACTCCAAATCTTTATTTACCTCCTCCCACGAATCAAAAGTGATCTCAACAGTTTCAATTGAATACTGAACAGTTGGTATTGGAAGTTACTTCATTTTGTATTTAATTTCATATATGCAAAACTGTTGTCTAGGAGAAAGTCCAGAAACTTCATTGACACAAGCACTTAGGCGAACTACTGAAGGAAGCCCTTTTGATATAAACAATTTCTACCTTCTCCTCATTTTAATCCACCCCACCTGGATACTTCTCTTGGATTGCAGATGAAATCCACTTGTACATTGTCCTTGTTTAATGCAGTTTCTTCCCTTGTCTTAAAGTTCAATACACTGAGTAAACATAACTAATAAGCTTACAGGTGAGACTTCATAGTATTCTGTCAACATGAGCTTAAAAGTTCCCTGTATACAGATACAGAGCAGATGTACGCACTCCCTTCTGGAGATAAAGGAAAATCATTCCAAGTTTTTCATTGTTTTTATGCAGAGAAATATGTTCTGGAATCCATAGCTTTATTGTATTAGAATAATGCCAACGAGGGTTTAGTGTAATGGCCATGCTCATGGTGTGCTCCAAGGTGGTCTGGTAGTCAAAACTCCTCAAGGTACTTAACTAGCTATTTTCCTGAGATTCCTGCCTCCTAAAGATTGTAGAGTTCGGCAGGAGATCCCAGTTTTGAGGCCTGATCCATAAAGTAGGTTTAGGGGATTTCCTGGTATCTATAGGAAAGCAAAAAGTCATTAGTATGTATACTTATCTTTTACTAAACGAGAACATCAAAATGCCACTAATATGATGGTCTGGGAATATAAATCCCTCAAGATATTTACTATTTGCTTGAGATCCCTCTGCCTTCTAAAGGTTGTAGGTTCAGCAGGATTTGAGGCCTGGTCTGTATAGCCGGACGTTTAAGGGATTTATGGGTATCAAAAGGAACGAAAATAAAGTCATTAGTATACCAACCATGTTGTAACTCTTTATTTTTTTTTATCTATTTTTCTTTTCTATATTCTAAGAAATAATAACATGAAAATGCTATCATGCAAATTGTTTAGTCTCATCTATGATGAAATTGTCATGAGCCTTTCTATTTGAAATATTATAGATTGGTGAGCTAGCTAAGTCGTTTCTATGGGACTCGTATTTTCCTGTACACTTAGATGAGACACTGTTCCATGTTCTGCTGCTGCTTTCAAAGCACCGGCTACAAGTTGTGCCTGTCATAGAGCGAACCAATTCTCAGCTGACTGGATTTATTTCACAGGTATATCTACCTCTAAGCTCCACTTCAAAAATGGTACTAACAATATGAGAAGCCAATATGGTAATTAGCAGCAGACCAAAATAAAAATCCTTACCAAGTAAAATAAGAAAGTGAGATGGTCTGTGATGGTATTTGTTTGAAGTTGAACTAAGTAATGACGGAATTTTTTATTATTTTTTTATGCATGCATAGCATGGAGTAATCCATTTGCTGCTTCAATCAAGTGGTTTAGACTGGTTTGATAGCATTGCTGACAAACTTGTATCAGATGTCCGGTATGCGAAGCCAAATTGTTTTCTTCTTTTCTTCTTTTTTCTTGAAAGAATCAAGCTATAGATAAATAGTTCACAATGAAATAATTAATATCTCATTAAGTTTGAATTGCATTTTTGCCCATGCTTTCATTCAGGATTGGTAATGAAGATCATATTGTGCATGTATATGGAGACCAAAGCATAGCAGAAGCTTTTCATGTTCTATGGAACTACCGAAGTGGTGTAGTTGCTGTCACGGATAGAGATAGTAAAAGGCTCATTGGTAGCATAAGAAACAGCGACATCTACCTTCTCTTAGAGAATGATAATATTTTTCGCAGTTTAAAGTAAGTCACATCCATATATAGTTCCTTTCTCTTAACAGCTTGTTTACATACTGGTGCTGATCGTGTTACTTGTCTTTCATTTTTTGTTTCTAATTAAGGAAGGGGAGATACGAGAGAGGTAAGGTGTTGTCTGGCCCCCTCACCTAGCTCTGTTTGGGTCCATGGATAGAACCGGCATCTAAAAGTTGGATGGGTTGAGGGCTGTGGCTAAGGTTATTAGGTTGAGTTCTGGGCTGTGGATTTTTTGGCTTAAAACATATTATTGGTGAGTTGGGAGGCAAAATTCCAACATCTTATTGGGCTCTGTCTGTTGGAATTAAGATGCTGAATTATCTAAAAGTGAAGGTGCAATTTAAGAAGTATCATATATACTTATTGTTAAGAAAAAGAAAAAAGTATCATACTTGTAACTGACAACTAGATATCCTACTAATTTACTTAATATTTCTAGTCACTTATCCAGTATATAGAACTGAACTGTTCGATTAATCGACAAATCCCTCCTCACATCCTTATTTTTCTCTTCTCTTTCTGTTGTTAGGTTAAAAATCAGAAATCAGAGAGTAAATATTTTACAAAACAAATTCTTAGTTGCATTCCCATGACATGAATTATCAATGTGAGTTATTAATAAAAAGCATCTGGTCTTTCTGTTTTCTACGTTATGTAATGTACAAATGGTGGAGTTAGCTTGTTTATTAAATTATAAGTAATTTAGTATACATTCATACGTTTGACAATTACTGTTTAATACAACCATTCATCAAGTAATGTACTTGAGGAAATGAGAGGATCATCACCGGTGCATGTTTGATTTGATGTTTATATATATATATATTGCAATTGCAGTACTCTAACTGTGGGGGAGTTCATTCACATGGAGCCTAATAAAATAGGCTCCGATCCAACCATCGAACGAGACCTTGGTGCTCTTCTGTCAGCAGGGTTTCTTCATTTAAAGAACGGATTCTCACCAAGAATGGACGCACCAGTCACCAACAAGAGAAGCCATACCCTGAAGCAAGTCATGAGAAATATGGCAGACAAAAAAAGCAGGTTCAGCTTTTTGGTTGATGATTCGCATCAGCTACTTGGTTTGCTCACATTGAGAGATATGATCATCCACTTTGCTCCACCATGCATCGATTCAAGTATCCATGGTGATGGTTTCTTTGAATCAGCTCTGGAGCAGAGTGGATGCCATGTCCATAATGGTACCATAGTCTGTGATAATAATTGATATCTCCTTTATACGTACTAACAATCGAACTTGGACCATGATCTGCTAAAAGCCTTGCGCTGTAGTCTGTAGGTGTAATTTCTTTTATCTTTTGGACCTTTGTAGTAAGCTGATTGAGTACGTACGTAGCTCCAGGTTTTACAGTAGATCCTGATGGGTGGTGCAGAATCACATGTTGTACGTGGATTTCCAGCTAGGCCATCTTCTTTTGCTTCTGCTTTACATTTATTTTGTTTTCTTTTCATTTTATTACTCTTTTGTTCAAGTGAGAATTTTTGAACAAGATGGTATAGGTAAATGTTCTGAACTATTAGGGTTACAAGTTCCTATTCTCCATTTCATGACTTGAGAATGCATTTTCGGTTTAAGAAAGGTACAGCATGCAGTACAAGTAGGTATCTTATATACGTTCTCGACTATTATGTTCAAGTCAGAATTCATTAGATCAATAATCAATAGAGCATTTTACAACTCTAATGGAAGAGGAAGCTAGGTTTCTCATTCTCAAGTTCTACCGTTATATATACGACTAGCACGTCTTGCCTTGTGGTAGGATTTATAAAATTTTTGAAGTTTGAATTTTCTTTTTCAGGATTTATTATTCTCTAATCTCAGAGTACCACGTGGCATTGTCAGGGATTTGACGAAAAATGATTAATTTTTTTTTATTATAAGCAATAACAATAATTTTATAATCAAACACCATTCTTAGACACGAGCCAAGGGGGCCATCTAGTAGTCGCCATGCATCCATCCTCACACTTGATCGCATGAGAAGCAAGCAAGGGGCGAGATTACCGTTATCGACTAAGAAATTTGTAGCCATTTACCTTTGGATTTAACTAGGGGTGGGCCAAAACCGAAAATCCGACCCGTAGTCGCCATGCATCCGGGATCCGTCACAGACTTGACCCCCCCGTCCCGAAAAAAGTTTTTATATTTTTCTGGGCAAAACAGCCAACTTCGGAGGCTAATTTTTCCCAACTGAACCGTTGGATGAAGCTATAATTTTATGGAGTTATTCCTCTGGGTGTCTAGTATTCCCAATTAAAATTTTAGCTTCATCGGACTAAATAATTTATTTATTTTTTTTTTCTCCTCTTTCTTTTCGAAAAAGAGGAAGAAAAAAAAAAAAAAAAAAAAAAGAAATTTGTAGCCGATTCCGTCCCGTACCGTTCCCGATCCGATGGGGGGGCCGTTTTAACACAAACGCCCCGCCCGAAAAAAATTCGGGAACGGGCCCCCCCCCCCCCCCCCCCCCGGCCCGTGCCCACCCCTAGATTTAACATCAAGGGGTGAAATTACATGGATGTACTTTCAAGTGTTATAATCTTTAATTCTAGTATATCAAACAACTTATATCATTAATTAATCCGTCATGAAGTTTGTTGAGTGCTAAAATGACACTTGTGCTAAAATGCTGCTCCAATAATCTTTTTTTTTTCTTGGATAAAAATCAATACACAAGAATGATTTCCTTTATCAGATTGATGATGATAAATAATAATTAAAAAAATTGAAGAAAAAAGAAGAGCAATGAACTAATTATGTTTATGCAGATTGATATGATTTAATAAGATAATCAACTTGTTCTAATTATGGTCGACAATGAATGAACTTTGTTTTTTTGAAAGGAAGATAAATAGATTAATTAGATAGTCGATCGATTACAATCGTAAGCATTGACATCCTGAATAGTAACAGGAGCGATAAATAACCAACTATGGTAAATAACCAACTAGGAGCGATAAAAACAACGAGTCACTCCAAAGACAAAGCAGGCGGGAGGCCTCCTCCTATGGCATGACCGCGCAGGGCGATCTAGAGTGAAGGAGCAGCGATCATGGTCGTGCTCATAGTCGTCGGCAACATACTTGCCGCCTCTAGGGTTTGGGAGAGCGAGAGAGAGAGAGAGACGCCTCCATCTGAGTGTGACAATGAATGAACTTGGTCAAGATGATTATGCATATAAAGGAAAAATTGAGCTAATTATTTCCCAGTACATATAACTTGTAATACCGTTATACATGTGTATATAATTGAGTTTTAGAATACTTGCAATTTCTTCAATAACATATAATGCAACTGGGTGGAATGCTCCCTAGCTTGGCAATAAGCAGGTTGCTTAAAGTTATGCACAAAACAATGCTCCATATATTTGTGTACTACTTTAGGGTTTAGGGTTTAGGGTTGTGCACCATAGAACGCATAAAGAATCTATGGAAAGGGTGAACAAAATAACATTTACCTATCAAGGTGATAAAGAGGCTCATCTATGAATAAAACATGAGGCCTCATCACAAGCTCTCGGGTAATGCTAACACACCGTCTCTTTCCATTATGAAGGCCTTTCATATAATAGTGGCCACCTATCAATATGTTTGCGTAATCACCTAGTGACATTGCATGGATAGCATCCTCTACTACACTCTTCTTCTGACAAAAGAAACCAAGAAGCTGAAGCAGAGGCTGCAGAGCCGAGTAATTAATAAAGAAACTCCCAAACCGTGAGGGATCCAATTAGAATGATTTCCCTTTTAACAAAAACCATCTTTGATACTGGTTTTGAATGGTGTACCTTATGTTTCTGAATAACAAAAGTAGAGGCCTTTCAACACTTCAAATGCTAATTTTATTGTGTAACAATAACAATTCTGACTGACGACCATGCCATAATAAACTGTTACTGTCTGATAATAAACTGCATCATTATTTGTATAGTAGTAGATGAGATATACTGTTCTTTCCCTAGGTTTATTATATTATGGGGCTTCTTCAATTATAAACTGATCATTCTTTTCCTTGCTATGCCTGCTGTTTTCTCAAATTGAGTAAATTGACATTCCCTAACATTAAAGATTTGTCAATTCTGATACCAATTAGTTGTTTTGCCACTGCGGAGAAATGACCAATTTGTTACCATCCCGCATAGAGAAATTTAACTAACTAACCACAGTTGTTGTGTTGTTGGAGATAAATTCAACTGGGTGCTACATGATACAAATTCCTTAATCTCAAGTGCTCATAATTTAAAGTGTTGCAAGCCAAGCCGTCCGGGGAGTGCAGTTTTCAGGTGAGTGAAATTGATAACCATTATTTAAAGCAAAGCATAAAGGGTTGTGTGAAATGCAAATACGATGGCCAATTTCGCTCCCCTTTTCCAAGAGCCTATTGCTTGCTCAATCAGTTTGGAGTACTTGGAATCTGACAATACTTTTGAGAACTTCTTCGATCGCTTCTTCACTGACATGAAGAAACGTCTTGCTTTAAGTTTCACGATCGCACGGCAGAAGAAAACATTCATTATCCCCAGAATGCTCCCTTTTTTCATTTTTCCAAAAAAAAAGAAGGTTTGTTTCGTTTATTTTTGATTTCAGTCAGGAAAAAATAACCTGCCTGATACATGATAATGCTCCCTCTATATTTTTGATTTCGTGTCTTTAGTTGTTTTTGGATTTGATATTGAATTTTTGTTGTTTTTCAGGAGATTTTTTTTCCTCATCTCTTATTATTGTTGATTCAAAAACAGAAGACAATTGGGAGTCTTTCTTTACGCACTTGAAGAGCATATTGCTTGGGTCAGAAATGACCATATATTACTTTTTTGTTCTGATCGCCAATGAAATATGGCAGATGTGATGATGTTTGTAACCATAACAAGAAGATGTGTACGTAATATTGTAATCTGATTTGGAGCTTTTATATGTTCATATTATGTATATAATTTCTTCTAAAAAAAGATCATGTATATAATTGCTTTGAAGTTGTTACAAAAGCCAATAGGTGATAGGTAGTCAAGTAAAAATTTTATTTTACTCATAATTTGAACAAGCCAAATGCTGACACCATCTGTTTCTGTACGGACATTCCATGTGTCAGTTTCTATATGGACATTCTGTGTCTCAATCTGCGGTGCAGCGGCACAAAATAATAGGTTTATTGTCTGACAATAACAAATTTATTGTTTGACAATAAAATGGTGACAAAGTTACTCTCAAACAATAACCTTGTTATTGTCAAACAATAAAATGGTGACAAGGTTACTATCAGACAATAACAAGTTATTGTCACGCTGAACTACTGAACATAATTTGATATGTTCATTAAAACACCATATGTTTCTGTACGGACATTCTGTGTGTCAGTTTTGTACGAATATTTCGTGTCTCAATCTGCGGTGCAGCGGCACAAAATAATAGGTTTAATGTCTGACAATAACAAGTTTCTTGTCTGACAATAAAATGGTGACAAGGATACTATAATAGATTATTTTCACACTGTAAACTAGCACAACTACATTATTGTGAGATTTTTTTTTGCAAAAATTATTGTGAGATAATAAACTGGATTTGTGAGCATACACCAGCTCAATAACACAAACTTTAGTACTTTATTGTGATTAACATAATCACCTACAACAAGAATGTATACACTATAACTATTTATGTATCCAGGTACATTTATATAATATTTTGTACCACAACCAAAAGCGTGTAATGCCCTCTCTAGTTACCAACCGCAACATACATTCCAAAAGACAGTGATGCAGCCTCCAAGCATAATATGTCTTCCATAAACCAAGTTCAATATGACAACTCACTCCAGCTTTTTTATATTCACTGGATATTGATTCCCAACCCTAAGATAAAATCTATGAAAACCTAAGAACTAGAAATTTCAAATTTTGTCAACGGTGTTCCGATAATCATACTAACAAATTCCCCAAAGTTGATGATCAGCACATTGTTACAAAAAGAAGACCAAATCAGACTAAATCCAAGAAGAACAATCAAAGCTGCAAAGAGAAAAGGGCTAAGAGAGCTGAAATCCTGGCCTCTTCTTGCAGCCCATAATGTGTAGAGAGTCAAGCTGATGAAAATCACAGTGGTCAAACCCCAAGCTTAGAAAATTACCTTCTCTGTTATACAATTCATCAAATTACACACAATGTCAGCCAATTAAACTAGATATCCCAAAATCACTGTACAGATATGTACCAATTGATCAAACCCAATACTTCAGTAAAAAAAAAATATAGATTTGTGTGCTGCCCTTCAAGCGAATCGGACTCGAGGATGTCGACGATCCGACGAGCTAACAGAAGTCGCCGAAGTCTGAGACGATGTCGTTTGGAACTCGTCGGATCTTCCAATACTGAGATCATTGAAATTTCGTCCCCATGTAATTGAAATTCGTTGGATTTTTAGTCTCCATTGCTGAAATTAAGAGAGAGAGAGAGAGAGATGAGAGTTGGATCAAGATTTTGGTTTTACAAATGCAGTGGCATTTCGTAAATTTGGAGAAAACTAATATATAGAATTGTCAACTTGCTCCATGTTTTTTATTAGATGACCTTATTGGGCATAATTATATTTTGTATATTTTATTAGGCAAATTTATAGAGTATTTGACCTTAAGGGTCATCATCCCTTATTTGTAGTACACATGTATATGATAATTAGATAATATAAGTACTAAACTAAAAATACATTTAATATTATTAAATATAAAAAAATAAAATAACAAAATATAATATACAATTATAGTATATATATATATATATATATATATATATATATATATATATGCGAATTTACTAACTAGGATATCAGTTATGACGTATGTAAGTATGGAGGGGAATGCTAAGCTCAAACGCACCCTGCGTTTGAGTTAGCCACCCATTCGATACCTGTCCAATTTTTTTTTAATTAAATACTATTTGTTTCTTCTCTATGTTTTGCCCCTACTGCGGTCCCTTTCTCTTTCTTCTTCCTCTCCTCCTCTTTTTTTCGACAAAAGCTCTCTCTCTCCTTCAAATTACCTGCATAATCACAATCACCACCACAAATTCCAGCAACTTCACAACAGCTACTATGGCACCCTTCAATCAATTCCAAACCTGCAAAGCACCACCTGCAATCACAATTCCACAACAACAGTTCAAAATTTGCTCCACCCATCACAAGAGCCCACTGCCGTCACACCCAAATCACATCAACCCGTGAGTTTGTCTCACCCGTCACCACCGCGCTGCACACCCAATTAATTTGGGCACCCATGAGCTCAGCCAAGGCACCCATCAATCACAACCGTGTCAACCCAGCGAGGCCCCTCCAATCCTTCTCCATGATTTCTCTGCTCCGCCGCCGTCGACGACCCAAACCGGTCATCGATCTTATCTCTGCCGCCGCTGCAGTTCATGGTTCCGGCTCAATCCGAGCCTTGAGCCGCCGATTAAGCTCAATGGATTGAGCTCGTGCTCCGATCACCACCTCTGTCCGGTCTCACATCACCATCATCTCACTATAGAGGCTTTGAAGAAAGGAGAGAGAGAGAGAGAGAGCTTTTGTCGAAAAATAGAGGAGGAGAGGAAGAAGAAAGAGAAAGGGGCGGCGGCAGGGGCAAAACAGAGAAGAAGAAAAAAAGTATTTAATTAAAAAAAAATTTAGACAAGTGTCGAATGGGTGGCTAATTCAAACGCATAGTGCTTTTGAGCTTAGCATTCTCAAGTATGGAACTCCCTACGTAAGCTATTAAGGCCTTGGGTCTTAATTAATATGATTATTTATTTACTTTTTTTACAAAACACTTATATCTCACACTTTCCAATAGATAAGTTAAATTTGATACTTCATACTTATTTTGTGTATTTCCTTATTTTCCTATATTAATTTACCAAACACTTAACACTACTTTTATCACAACACTTTTAACAATTTACCAACACCACTCTTTTTCCTTTATTCCCCCAAGTCCCCCCCTGTTGTTAGTATGAATCCAACAAGGTTACATATGACCAGAAAAAAAAAAAGTAGGCGAGTCATATGACATTATGACTCATTTCAGTGGCAGAACAAGGATGTCGGTCATGGGAATTCGAATTCTTTGACGCTTCTTCATTGGACATAAAAATGTATTGAATTTTAAATTATTGTTGTTCTAATTGCTATCAATATATGAAAATTAAATTTTGCTAAATTCAAGCCAGTGGCATACCCTTATTTTCCTTAAAAGTTAGGAAAATAGGAAGATAGCTAGATGTTGAACCCCACATATATATTTAGTACAATTATTTATCCCAGGTTTTTCTCTACCCTGGGAATAACTAATTGGATGCTTACTAGTCTTGGCGTGGCCTTCGCCCTCATACTAGCTCACATATTCTTTTTTTTTTTTTTCTTTTTTTGTGGGCAATGGTATTTCAGCTAGTATGAACCATCAATGAAGAAGTCCCACCAATCCAGGAACATTATGAACCACCCGTTGTTTGCAGGAGCCCAACTAACATCTGGGTCCATAGCCATTTACCAGTTGTAAGAGCAGACATACCATGTATCGTCCCAAAGAAAGAATTTTTTTTAATGTTTGATCGAAGCCATTATTTCATTTTAAATCTTAATCCACAAGTTTTTTTTTCCTGCAAAAGAAACAATTATGTCTAAAATCTACATGTTTTTGAAATCATTTATTTGTTTGATACACATTAGTGTGTTTTTTTTAGAGAGTGGAATAAGGCTCAAAGTTCGAGAAATGTGGAGAAGGTATGAGTCGAACTCGGGTATATGTTGGGTAGACCACTCGACAAGAATGAAACATGACATTAAATAAACATAAATGATGATACTTGAAATGACAGACATATGAGATCAGAAATTTGTGTCTCTCCCCTTTACGTACTGTTCGTATATATGATGAATATGTGGCCTTAATTTTCTACAATAAATGAATATATGGTTTACATTATTCTACAAATTAACCCTAAAATGTATGGAGCCTGGATAGGTCGTACAAGATATTTTGATAACCCTAACAAATCAATCAAGTTTGAACTTTGAACTGTTGTAGTGTCGGTTAGATCATCGGTCATCCTAGGAATACGAACATATATATATATATTCTCTTTTTCAATCACTTTCATCATTTGGCTCGAGTGCTCGACTGTGTGACGCCTCAGCTCTAAGTGTATGTTGGCTCTTTTCAATGGTTGCATTGTACGTCTCATCTCTCTTTATATATATATATATATATATATATATATATATATATATATATGCCCTTCTCATGCGCACGTCCGCACTGAAAGTAAAATGCGAACATGCTCATTGTGAGTGCAAACTAAAAATCAAACCCGTATATATTTTAGATCATCATTCAAGGATCATTTTGATAAAAAAAAATTTCAAATCGGAAATTATTTAGCCATTTGATTATCACATCCATTGTTTCAACCTTATCTGACGACTTGTATTTGTTTGTAAACTATACAACGAACAGATGACCAAACAATCTCCAATTCGGCTGATTTTTTACAAGGATAATTCTTGAAAATAAATCTAAACGATGAACGATTCTGATGATTGAGATATATTGTCAATTAGTCGGGATGAAGATGTTCGCATTTTACTTTCAGTGCGGACGTGCGCATGTGAATGAGACTATATATATATATAGACAATGCACATTTTAAAAGATGGTGATAAGTTTCAGTTATCTCTATTTCTTAATGACGATATGTCAAGTTTATTTTCAGGAATATAATTACACATAATTACAAGAAAATTCTTTCTTAATTAAGTGATGTCACCTTCTATTATTGGTCGATCATTAGCTAGCCTTGTACACTTTGGTGCTGCCGTTACATATCCTGTTACAATTAAATTAAAAACTCGTTTGAGTATATGAATAGGAATAACTGAATAAGGCTTTATCTCTATGGTGTATTGGGACACCATCACTTTGAATTATTCTACTGGTTGGAGTAATAAAAGATCTTTGATGATTTCTTTCAATTATTCTACACTGGCACGCCTTTAATCACATGCATTCCCATTTCAAGAATTCAAACAGATCACTGCCAAGAGCAGTTGAAATTAAACCGAATATATATATGGGCGTACTAAACCTTGAACGAGCTGAAGGCTAGCTAGCTAGGACTTGCACACACAAATAAGAAGCTTTATTCTAGAAAACATGGAAGCCATAAACACAAACAAAGCAATGGAACATAGATCTCTGCATCATATTGATATTCAAGGCTTCTTAGTCAACGAGATAACCAGGTTAATGAACTGGCAGTTCTCCTTTTCCATGTGATCGAGAACATCTGATTCGAACCTGCGAAACAAATCGTCCATGGCTTCCTCTCCAAATTGGCTGGCCAGAATAGGCTCTCCCACAGCCCTAATGTCAGTGGAGAGTATTGCTGCCCTTGCTTTCTTGTCAAGGCTACTGTTAGCTTGTTTTATATAAGAGTCCCAGTCATTTCTGAAAGCCTCAAGGTTTTGCAAAGTAAAAGACCCTTCAGCCTCGATCACCTCTTTTACCTCATCTGTTGTTGGTGCATAGTATGGCATATTGAATGTGTCCAATTTTTCCTCTTCAATCAAACCCTGAACATTTATCACAGTAATAAATCAGTAACAGTAAAATTATATCATACCCTAAATGGAGAATGGTTTGAATCTAATGGATCTATACACATGCGTACATCTAAAACCATGTCATGGAGATTCAATCCGACGAATTCCCAAATGCAGAGAGGATCGTTGCTTTTTATGCTACCCATAGTTGTGAGGACCATACTACCTCCCGGGACTAGCTCTTGTGCCCGAGACCTCAAAAAGACTGTGAAGTCCCTATTGAATTGCTCAAAGTATTCATCAAACACAGCAGGTGAGCTTCTCTTGGCTATGCATATGTTCCCCTTGTTCAGTCCCTCTCCTCCTTTTGTTACCAAACCTTTTGGAACCTGCAGACAGAGATCATGTTTAAGTTCGATTAGTCAATTGTTGAGGCATTAACATAATATATAGAGTAATTTCAACTAGGATTTTTCTTCTAATATATGTGTTGTCCACGCTGTCCACAAAGTGAGTTGACCCCAAGCAACGCTTGGAAGTAAATTATGAGACTATTTTTAAGTTATATCATAGAAGAATGATTAATTAATGAAGTTACAAAATAGATAAATAAAGACCAACCAATAACGTCTTTTTTTTTCTTAAACATTAAAATGCCTAGATGATTGAGAGCTTGATTACTTAATTTAGACAAAGGAAATCAATATCATTTTGTTATGAATTTCGGAATCTGTGAGTACTTTTTTTATTTCCACTCTTACTAAAAAAAATAGAAAATGATTTTTCTTGCCGTACTCTCTCGTGATGGTTCGTTAATATTGTTAATGAAATTCACTTCTTCCCTCAAAAAACAAAATTGAGAAAACAAAGAAAAAACAAAAACACAAGAAATTAAATCTGAAAATGAACAGCATAAACCTCAGAGATCCACATCAGAGCATAAGAAGAGTGTACAAAATGGAGAGAGTTGTCAGGAAAGAGCCTCCCGTAGAAAGAACCAGGCATTGCTGCAATGAAACACGATCCAAACTTGTTCTCATGTTCTTCATCAAGCTTCTTGTAGAAGCCCGGCAGTGACCGGAACACCGTATTGAAATCGTTTCTGGGAAGGTCATTCAGGAATGCTTGGAGCGATGGCGGGGGACGGTTCAGCTTTCGAAACGTGTTCTGGAGGTTGTCTATGATGTCTGATACCACCAAAAGGGTATTGGGTCCCGAAGAGCATCCCAAGTCAGCTATCTTCAGACAGTCCGGGAAGAGAGTGCTGCAGAGCTCTTCTATGCTCGCGTCCACTATGGGCTTCACAGCCGAAATTACTGCTCTCTGAAACAAATTAAAACAGCTCACGCCATGTTAATTAATCTTTTTCATCAAAAGATTTAATGAGAGAGAGAGAGAGAGAGAGAGAGAGAGAGAGAGAGACTAACTTGAAGAAGTGAGTGGTTTGCATAGCTTGTTTTGGCATCTCCGCCATTCATGTGAAGGACTTGCTCAACCTCCATTTCTTTTTTTGTTGTCAATTAACTAGACTAAGCTTCTCTTGCTCTTTAATGTTTTTTTTATGTTTTTGGTTCGTCTTGTCTTTCTCTCCGGCACAAATTTCTACTTGAACACTTGCATATTTATAGTAGCAAAAATATATATGCATAATTATATGCATCACAACTGATAGAACCTGTTGATGCACGTTTTAAATGTTCTATGTATTTTCAAAACAAGTTGGGAAACGCGTATTATGTTTTCTACGTATACAAGGACAATATTATATTAGGACCACATAGCTCTACCCATTAATTGTGGCCTCTATTAATTCAATTTGGAGTTTTTTTTTTTCCAATGAGGAGTTTTAATCAGCCCAGCCTAGCCAAATAGCCAATCATGGCTCACACATTTTCACTAAAAACAAAAAAAGGTTAAGTATAACAACCCTTTAAAATCAACTAATATTTAATCGCTTGAATATTTCTGATACATATATAAACGATGAATATCGCGAATTCGTGACGTTCGATCGCTTGGGTATTTAACTAATCATGTAGCGTATTTATTTATATATTTTATTTTGATTATATTAGATTATTTTGATTATACTTTATTTTATTTTATTTTTTTCCAATGAGGAGTTTAATTTAATCAGCCCAACCTAGCCAAATAGCCAATCATGGCTCACACATTTTCACTAAAAACAAAAAAAGGTTAAGTATAACAACCCTTTAAAATCAACTAATATTTAATCGTTTAATTTGTGATGTAACAACTTGAATGACTAGGTAGCATGCTGGATATTTCTGATAGATAATATATAAACGATGAATATCGTGAATTTGTGACGTTCGATCGCTTGGGTATTTAACTAATCATGTAGCGTATTTATTTATATATTTTGTTTTGATTATATTAGATTGTAGAATTCTTAGAACAGAGTTTAGGGATTAGGGGTTAATTAGAAGTCATATTTGACCTAATTAATTGTCGTGCCTAACACTCTAGGTGACTAAAATTTACTATGGATTATGTTTTTTTATAACAAACAAAAAGTTTTAGCCTCATTCAAGGTCCTAATACGGTATTAATTAATGTTAAGCGTGACATATCATCTAGAGGTGGTTAATGTTGTTACTTAGAGCAGTGGCCACAATTTTTCTATGGTGGCATGGGAAGGCTGATCAAGGAGTCTATGCGGTTGTGGCATGGAGGAAATTGTGGATGTTGAAGTCATTTATTTTTTGTTGAATCATGAACTTTTTGGAGAAAGATTACCCAACATACAATAATCTTCCATCTACGGATTCGATCTTGAGATTACCCAACAGTATATCTTTTAGCCGATAACGTAACGAGCATGGCCTTGATCGATAGTCTCCCGGCCATCTTCTTAATTGATTTGGATCATGTGCTTAAACTCTCTAAGTGTCGAGCCTCCAGGAGTATCCATACTGATACACCAACAACGGATTAATGGAATGAGACTTCGATTACACTAGCAAGAGTCTCCAACGAGAAAGAAGAGCTCAAGGCAAAACTATGGGGCATTGTCAAATGTCTGCACCATCCTTTTAGGTTTGGGTTCTTTGGGTTTTTCTTTCTTTGGGGAGCAAGACAAAATAATTGCTAGGAAACTTATGAGAAAATACATAGTGTTTATACTCCTCTAATTAACTCATGTACAAACTCTAGATGAAGTGGACGACAACTTGTGTCACCTTTTATCTGTGGGCCCATATGAGTTTGGTCTTATTTCATTTAATTGATCTAAGCTCGAAATGCTTTTAACTAATTTAATCATATATCAATCTTTTATTCGTCGTTAGGATTATCATAGGTGTGTAATCTCTTAAGTTCTAAATAAACCGGCAGTAAAATAAATAAATTAATGAATTAATCTATTTTATTTATTTAGAACCACCTTCTAAATTAATTAACCTCATGAGAATTTCCACAAGCATGCCTAACACCTAGCAACATGTCATGACTACTCATAATAGAAAGAAGTACGCATGATTTAATTGAAGTACTTTCCGAACCATAGTTGTAGTTACAATGCAATTTAGTAATTCTATCATACATATGCAGATCGATCTTGATAAATATGACATGGAATATCGTCAATTCACTTAGATTATTGAGGTCACCATGATATATCTCATGTTGAAGCAAATCTTGTGAACCACAGCTTGATGATCAACAAGTGCTAGGCCCAGATGTTTCCTAGGTAGATCTTCCAATGGCTTCCAGCTAGGGATATCCCATTTCATTGAACAATTATTGAAAGGTGATAGATTCCTTGTTGTGCATGCATGCATCTTCGTATTCATAAGCATTAAATCAATCAATACACTATAAGGACATCGAGAACTAGAGAGAGCTTCATGGTGAAGTTAAAGTTCATGTGTATGAACACGAGATATTTGATGATGCCTCAGGTCAAAGAACTATTTGCATACTACAACCGTAAGCTTGTTTGATATGTAGTAAGCATCCATACATTTAAGATTCTAGGGTTGGTCAATGTTCAGTCTACTTGAATCTCGTGAAGCACCTGTATATCCACCACGTGTTCTACACACGTAACTTGAGACTAGCTAACCTTAGTGCAACATACATCGGTCTTTCCGAATATTCAATGTAAGGGGATTGAATGAACTGACCTTGTGTAGATGAGGGTGAAGACATGAGGATGTCTTTGACAAAACTCTAGCTTCTCCTCTGATCAATATATCTTTTAAGGCAAACATAATATGGGACTGTGATTTTTTGTATTGCTTAACGTGATTGATATATAGAGCAGTGCTAGAGTCCTATATACATATATATATATATATGTATATATATAGGCAAAACATATTAGGATTCTCCCATAAAGGATTTCTAATCCTTATGGAAATACTATTTACAGTTTTCAACGTAGTAAGCTAGGCACAACAACGTAGTAGGTAAGCCATCAGTTTCCAACTTTGTGAACACTGAATTAGGCATCAGAGAGTTTTTCAAGGATTAGTATGTGCTTCTCAAAGAATTTGTGAAGGAAAGATTATAATTTGTTGTGTAATCTCTCAATTTTTCATAATTCAACATACATATACCGATATCTGTTGAATTATGAAAAATTGAGAAATTACCCAAAAATTTATAATCTTAATTCTCTCAATGAATTCTTTGAGAAGTACCAACTAATCCTTGAAAAACTAACTGAAGTAGTATCAAAGCACACATGCATGCTGCAGCAGTTTTTTTTTTTTGTTTGTTTTATACTTTCACATTTCTGATTGTGCCAAAACATGAAGAAAATGTTATGGCACTCACACACTTGAAAAGAAAAACTAGAATGCCAAAGTAGCAAACCATACTCCAAACTCCAATTACCATGTGAAACACCAGCAAAACTATTTTATGCCATCCTCATAGAAATGAAAACAACAGCAAATTGAAACCAATAGCCAATAACAAAAATAAATAAAAATAAGTCTTGATTTTCTGATAATTAATCCAAATATCCAATGCAATGACAACTTAAGTAAATATAAGAAACTCAAGTCTAATTTTAGAAAAAGATTATTTTTTTTTTAAAAGAAGGAAGAGAGCCCTGGCCTAACCATGCATGGAAGATCCAATTTTTCATTTGCTACATCATATGGATGAATAGTCCTAAAAAACCTGTTGGAGTAGATGAATAGGATCGGAATAAGGCTTTATCTCTTTGTGGTGTATTGGGACTCCATCACTTTCTATTATTCTACCCGTTGGAGTAGTAGAAAGATCTTTGATTCTTTCAATTATTCTACACCGGCACGCCTTGAATCACATTCCCATTTCAAGAATTCAAACAGATCAGTGCCAGGAGTTTTTACACTTGAAAACCTAATATAGATGATCATATATTATTGGAAGCTACTGATGTGATAACTTAGACGTACTTAGGGATCACATCAGGACTGATTAGTTTTTACGTTTCCTGTTTTCTAGGTTAACCCTTGATTTAGGTTGTTAACCTGTACAATAAGTTTTAGAGTAGTTTAGTTGTTCTAGGTCCATATTTTATGGCTTTGAGTTGGGAGTCTTTTCTGGTAATGACTCTCAATGCTTGATCCACTGGACACAAGCTTGTTACGTCTCCTCCTATATACTTGCTACATCTTGTACATTTGAAACTTGAATGAAAATACAAACTTCATTACCTTTTGAAAGTTTCAACATATATGGACAAAACCTGGCAGAAGCTGAAGGCTAGCTAACTAGGACTTGCACACACAGATAAAAAACTTATTCTAGAAAACAAACAAAGCAATGGAAAGTAGATCTCCGCATCATATTCATATTCAACGCTTCTTAGTCAACGAGATAACTAGGTTAACGAACTGGCAGTTCTCCTTTTCCATGTGATCGAGAACATCTTCTTTGAACCTGCGAAACAAATCGTCCATGGCTTCCTCTCCAAATTGGCTGGCCAGAATAGGCTCTCCCACAGCCCTAATGTCAGTGGAGAGTGTCGCTGCCCTTGCTTTCTTGTCAAGACCACTGTTAGCTTGTTTTATATAAGAGTCCCAGTCATTTCTGAAAGCCTCAAGGTTTTGCAAATTAAAGGACCCTTCAGCCTCGATCACCTCTTTTACCTCATCCGTTGTTGGTGCATAGTATGGCATATTGAATGTGTCCAATTTTTCCTCTTCAATCAAACCCTGAACATTTATCATACTAAATCAGTAACAGTAAAATTTATATCATACCCTAAATTTATATCTAATGGATCTATACACATGCGTACATCTAAAACCATGTCATGGAGTTTCAATCCGACGAATTCCCAAATGCAGAGAGGATCGTTGCTTTTTATGCTGCATGCCCATGGTTGTGAGGACCATACTACCTCCCGGGACTAGCTCTTGTGCCCGAGACCTAAAAAAGACCGTGAAATCACTTTTGAATTGCTCAAAGTATTCATCAAACACAGCAGGTGAGCTTGTCTTTGTTATGTATATATTCCCCTTGTTCAGTCCCTCTCCTGCTTTTGTTACCAAACCTTTTGGAACCTGCAGACAGAGATCATGTTTAAGTTCCATTAATTAGTCAATTGTTGAGGCATTACCAGTTTACCACATGCAATAGATTAATTTGACCTAGCTAGGATCTTGCCTCCAGTATATATATATATGTCGTCCACACTGTACGTCCACGATGTTGCCATGCAATACTTGGAAGTCAATTATGAGACTCTATTTTTAAGTTATATCATAGAAGACTACTGATTAATTAATTTTTTTGAGCTTACTGATTAATTAATTAATGAAGTTACAAAATAGATAAATAAAGACCTGCCAATAAAAAGTCTTTTTTTTTCTTAAAAATTTCTTAGTTGATTGAGAGCTTGATTAATTAATTCTTAATTATTAGGATTAATTACAAAAGACTCCCCTCAACTATAGAGTTATTTTCAATTTCATACTTAAGAATCAAATTTTGTCATTTTCAGGCCTAACGTTTAATTTTGCTAACGAATTTATACATGGGAAGTATTAATTTGTTAATATTCTACTAACGATTTCATACATGCAGGGTATGAATTTGTTAGAAAAATTAAACGTGAAGTATGAAAATGACAAAATTTGATACGTGGGTATAAAATTGAAAATGACCCTATAGTTCGGGACGTTTTTTGTTTTTAATTCTTAATTATTATTTTGTTATGATTAACACAATTTCATAATTGTAAGAATTTATGGACTTATCAATACTCAATAAGGAATGCAACAACTTAACTACATATATTGCAGAATAAGTAATTGGACAATGTTATTCTATTCTAGTTAACTTACCTTATTCATGGTGGATACACACACTTTATATTTTGGCCATTATTTGTATCATAAGCAATCCTACTTGTACATAGAACAAGTCTATTAGGCCTATTGAAATTCCGGTTAAACGGAATAGTCCCAATAAACGGTAGTCGTCCTAAACACTAATCGGAGAGCATACACAACTTTGAACAAATTAAAAGTTTAATCTCCACAACCTAGGTTCTAGCTATTGCACAAGCAATACACAATTGAATACCAATTCGATATGCAACAATCACATTCAACTGTACAACCTAGAATCCCAAAGTGAGCATCATCAATAGCTCACCACGGACTATATCTAACAATGTATGATCAAGCATGCAACATGTTAATCAATTTAGCACAATAGCATATAGACAAGCAAACACACAAACAACACAACGATATGTTCACCCGGAAACCTCTACCTCTAGAGGGAAAACCGGAGGGGAGCCGTACCCCACGCTCTTGTGTAACACTATGAAAAACGCCAATTGGCAAACACATACAAGGGGGAATCACAATCCCAAACTCTACACTATCAACCCTATGACTAGTGGCAGCTCTAACCTTGTGTAGCCTCCAAATGCTTCTTCAAGTGCTCCCACCTCAAGCCGCTCCAATTGAAAGAACTTCACCACGTGAATCCTCCAACCGCAAGCATCACCAACAATGCAAATGTGTGTGTGTATGAGTGAATGAAATGAATTCAATTCGTTTGACACAAGCAAGTAAACAAGGAACACTTGCTAGAATCAAAACAAATCGAATTGACAAACCTTGAATATGATTCAAGGGTTGATTTAGTTATTCACAAGGAACAATAACTAAATCAACAACATCAAAGATGTGAGGAGCCTATAACATGGATCTAGGGTCACTCAACTATACCAGAAAACTCTCTCAAGGATGTATTTGACAGTAGGGAAAGAGTTAGGCGAAATGAAACAAGAGAGTTCTATTTATAGAATCTGTCCAGGCTGAAATGCGATCGATCGCACGATAGGTGGCGATCGATCGCCTAGTGTAAAACTGCGAAATAGAAGCTAAAACCCTCTTGTGCGATCGATCGCCCGATAGGATGCGATCGATCGCCTAATAGAAAGCAACGGATATATTCCGCACTCAAATCAAAATCCAACGGCCATATTGTCCACGTGGACTAGGCGATCGATCGCCCGATACCATGCGATCGATCGCACGTCTTCAATCAACGGACAGATTGTCCAACGTGGAGCGATCGATCGCCAATCATGGTGCGATCGATCGTCAGGCTTAAAACAGCCTTAAACAAAGAGGAATGCTAATCAAAATGAATCTAAGTGAAGATCTAGCAATCCTAACATAATAAACTCAAATGTATGAAACAATGCATTCAACTTGTGTGAATTAAACAATACAAGTGTGGCTAACAAGCAAACCTAGATAAACCTAGGACACCAAGGAAAACTCAATATGAATAAGTGCATGTGCATATGCATGAGTCATACCTTGAGGAGCTTGAAACGAAACCTTCGATGACCAATGATCGAAGTCCGGAGAAAAGACCGGATAAGAATGGCGTCTTCACGAACCATCTCGAGCAAGAACAACCTAAGCCACTATTCCTAATCCCTTAAACAACCTAGCATTGAATACAATAAAATGCTAATACAAGGGAAGAGGTTTTGTTAAATAGGAAATAGCCAATAGCAAATATTTTTCCCTTACACCTATATTGATTAGGACTAGGAATCCTTTATGGGAGGTACTTAGTCCTGTAAATGCCTATATATAGAGACCTTGGTCCCTGCTCTAGCAATCACAAGCACTACATTATTCTCTGCCCCATTGTGAGATTGCCTAAAGGATTGCTCAGAGGAGAAGCACTAAGTTCGACCATATCTGCTACGGGTTAGCGTTAACTATCTTGATTATATTTGTGTTCTTAACTTGAGTACAACATGCTTATTTAGAATTAAGTTTACATTTGGTATCAGAGTCATTGTGCTCAATTAAGAATCAAATTTTGTTTTGATCCAAAAGGGAGGGGGCGAAATTACTTCTAAATCCCCAATATTAGGGTTTTTCGTTTCTTGATTTCAATCAATATTTTTTCGCCTAAATTCTTTATCAAAGCTTGTTGAAATCACACTACTAGAATTCCTGCCTATCACATCGCCCCTAAGAAATCGGTTTAAATTGTGCCTAATGTAATAGGGCTATTAGACATCGATCACTAAAAAAACCGATTTTATTTCTCACTTGTAACATCAGTCGTCAAATTTTTCGATGTTGAAAGTTTAATTAAAAAAATTGCGACAACCCCAAAATAGAAAAAACATGAGGCGCTAAGTTTTTTAAAAAGAGCTCGAAGACCATTTTGCTTTACCTTTAACATTTCAACACTTCGATTTTTTTTTAAGACTTAACCCTTACGGCCTTACCTATCACCTCTTCATTGACCTGCGTTGACTCCAAATACCCTAGCTACTTTTCCCCATCGTTGTATCCCCTTCCCCATCGATTCATTCCAAAACTCTCCAAGGCTTCACTGACCCAAAGCCCAGAAACAGTCACTGTGCTCGGCCTGCAGCTCACACAATCAACTCTGCCGCCGCTCTACCACCGCCACCGTCAATCCAGCCCAGCTGGGCTTTAGCTAGCCTTGTTCCCATCGAACCCAGGCCGTGCCACCATAGAGCCCAGCTCTACTTTCTGTCGAAGCCGTGCCGCCGTGCCCATTTGCGGACCAACGAGCCGTCTCGAGCTCGAAGCAGCCATGCCGCCGCCTAGGCCGCACCTCCCTTGCTCTGAATCGTCGCACGCTTTCCGATCTGAATCGTCGTTCGGCCAAGGATGGTTCTGACAGTGACTCGGATGAGCCCAACGAGTACTACACTGGTGGTGAGAAAAGGTAATCTTTTTAGGGTTCATGCATTTGTCAACCTTGCATTTGAGATTGACGATTCTGGAATCTGCTAACATATGAACATATCTAAGAATCTGACACCTTTTGATGTTTTAGGTGGCTTTCTACTCACTGATGACATACTTTGCTACTTCTATGGGTACAAATATAGTTGCTGCTCATCAGGTTAGCTTTAATTTCCCTTGGAGTTTATCTGCAAAGAACAAATGACAATTATCCTGACAATCTCCCATTAAATATAGGTCATGATACAAATGTACGGGATGTGCGTGGTATGGGGTGAGCCTCTTTCTCAAACTGCACATCGTTTATGCTTGAGTTATTATACGGAGTTAACCGAAGTTTGGAGAAGGTTCATTTTGTTCAAGTTCAGTTGATGCTCCAATCATCATACTTTGTGTAATTGTTTGATGGGCTTTTCATGTGTCAGTGATATGCGGATCATGTAGATTTCCTTTCTTAAAACAAAATTGATCTAATAGCTTTCTAGTTGCAAAATGTATTTCCCCATGGAGTTTTGTCTGCAAAAAGTGTTCTAATTTTTTTAAGATTGCTAAACAGGCCCGAATGCTGCTAAAGTCACTCGTAATTATTGGAGCTATTCTTGGATTGGCAATAGGGGCTATTGGGATGTCTGTTCCTTGGTTGTTCCCTAATATCTTTACATTTGATCTTAAAGTCATACTGATAGTACCACACTCACGCCCAACATTGGTCGGCTAACATATACTAGAAGAACTAATTAATTAGAATCCAATAACATAAATAAACTCAAATATATATATAGGCTGAAAATTATATAGATCATGTCATGTTAACTAATACATAAGATAAACAATCAACAAAGAGGAACTCATAAGAGTAATTTAAAGAATAAGTTCGAATTACACCAGATGGATAGTATGAAGATCTCGAAACCACAAAACCTTGAATCCTTAGAAGCAAGTAATTCAAAGCCGTGAATTTCAAGGTGATGGTGAAGGTGATGTTGAAGTTGACTTATAATGGCTAGTGGTGTTGGTATAATTGCTCATCTCCTCCTAGAAGTATCGAAAACCCTAAGTACTAGAGAATGAAAATCAATAGTTAAAATGTTTAGGGATAAACCCTAAATTATTACATAAAATAAGAAAATATAGTTTTAAACAAATATTTACATAATAACAATTCCCAAATTATTCACAAATAATTAATGACATATATTAAAACAAACATATTAAATATACAAGAGTTCGGGAAATGTTACTATTGTGTCTATGAAAATAGAACACTTGTCGTCGGGCGAGGGTGGACGACTCAACCATAGAGTAACGGTGATGGCGGAACTAAATAAATACTTGCTAAATAAACACTTGTCGTCGCAATGAGGATAAAATGCGAACAATCTCCATTGCGAGTGCAAACTAATGATCAAAGCCGTCTATATTTTAGGTCATCCTTCAAAAATCATTTTGATATAAAAAAATTAAATTGGAAATTAGTTAGCCATTTGATTACCACATTCATCGTTTCAACCTTATCTGACGGACTGTATTTGTCTGTAAACTATACAACGAACATATAACCAAACAATCTCCAATTCGGCTGATTTTTTGCAAGGATAATTCTTGAAAATAAATCTAAACAATGAACGGTTCCGATGATTGAGTTATGTTGTCAATTGGTCGGGATGCATATGTTCGCATTTTACTTTACGTGTGGACGTGCGCATGTGAAGGAGACTGTATATATATATATATATATATATATATATATATAAAGTTTACAAAATATTCATGGTTTGTTGATTAGTCCAAGTGGTTGAGCATCAAGCTTCTAACCAAGAAGTTGGAGTTTCGAATCCTACCCGATGCAAGGGTTGGAGATTTGATGCTCAACCACTCGAACTAATCAACAAACCATGAATAGTTTGTAAACTTTATATATATACAAATATATATATAAAAAAAAAAATTATAATAATAATAAAAAATAGGTGATGGTGATGGCCACTAGGAGATAATCAGAATATGGCAACCGTCGTAAGGCAGATTCATGAAATTGATAATGAAGATGGCGAAACCACAAGCTTCGTCTCTCCCCCCCTCTCTCTCTCTCTCTGTTTCTATCTAGGCTTTTCAGATCGATGATGCATAATTACATAGGGGCAAAATTGTCAACGAATTACACACATACCTTCTTGGGAATTATTCAGACCTATTGGACAATTTATAAACCTTGTTGGTAAAAATAATTTAGCCCAAATCTAATTGGGAAGATTTGTAGCAAAATTAACCTAATTGGTAATTTTCTTTAAAAAATATTGACGGGACATGCTACGTCATCACTTAACGGTCAAACTGTTAATTTTGACTGATGGAATGACTAAACTCATGAAATTGAAAAGTATATGGGTGTTGCTGATCAAATTTAAAGTGCATGGACTAACATGATTTTTGGTGTAAAGTTCTGGAGGGTAAACTGAACATAATTAAGCCTTCCCAACAAAAACAAAACAAAAAAATTGTTTATGAAATGTAAATAAAACATTGATAAAGTTCATCAGGCGCTACCAGTACGTTGAGCTAGGCAATATGACGTTAGCATAGCATATTGTACTGCTATAAATATGCAGGTGATCTAGTAGAAATATGTACCAAGAGAAAACAGAATAGCAACCAAGCTAGTCTAGGTAATTGACAGCAAAAAAAAGAAATGAAGGTAGAGCAAGTCCTGCACATGAATGGCGGAGATGGCAAAACAAGCTATGCAAACCACTCACTTATTCAAGTTAGTCTCTCTCTCTCTGTAGTTGAATCTTTTGATGAACAAGATTAACTAACATGGCCTGAGCTGTTTCAATTTGTTTCAGAGAGGAGTGATTTCGTCGGCGAAGCCCATAGTGGACGCAAGCATAGAAGAGCTCTGCAGAACTCTCTTCCCGGACTGTCTGAAAATAGCTGACTTCGGATGCTCTTCGGGACCCAATACCCTTTTGGTGGTATCACACATCATAGACAACCTCCAAAACACGTTTCGAAAGCTGAACCGTCCCCCGCCATCGCTCCAAGCATTTTTGAATGACCTTCCCGGAAACGATTTCAATACGGTGTTCCGGTCACTGCCGGGCTTCTACAAGAAGCTTGATGAAGAACATGAGAACAAGTTTGGATCTTGTTTCATTGCAGCAATGCCTGGTTCCTTCTACGGGAGGCTCTTTCCTGACAACTCTCTCCACTTTGTTCACTCTTCGTGTGCTCTCATGTGGATCTCTGAGGTTTATACTGTTGATTTTCTTCGGGTTTTTTTTTGTACGAGTTGATTGTGGTCGTAGCATACAATAATTACCTTTTTTTTTTGTAACAGTGGAAATCAGAAAAGTACTTACAGATTCTGAAATTGTGCTAATCATAACAAAATAATAATTAAGAATTAAATACAAAAAAACTCCCGAAGTACTATATATAGGGTTATTTTCAATTTTATACCCATGTATCAAATTTTATCATTTGCATACCGCACGTCTAATTTCGCTAAGAATTAATTAATCAAGCTCTCAATCAAGTGAATCAACTAAGAACCTTTTATAAAAAATTACTCATAAGGCCATTTTGGGTGGCCTTATTCTTCAAAAGGTCACAGTAGCTTTTGTTTCCCAAATAAGGTCACTCAGTAGCTTTAACCATTTCCATCTGACATTAAAAAATTTCAAAATTACGATTCATGCCACTGACTTTTTATTGTTTTTGGACAGTAGCTTTATTATCGTTGGACAGTAGCTTTATTGTCATTGGACAATAGCTTTATTGTCGTTGGACAGTAGCTTTATTGTTTTTAGACAGTAACTTTAGTGTGCTTTAGCTTTAGTATTTTTTGACAGTAGCTTTAGTGTTTTTTGACAGTAGCTTTAGTGTGCTTTGATAGTAGTTTTATTGTCGTTGGACAGTAACTTTATTGTCGTTGGACAGTAGCTTTAATGTGTTTTAGATTTAGTGTTCTTTAACAATAGTTTTAGTGTGCTTTGACAGTAGCTTTATTGTCGTTGGACAGTAACTTTATTGTAGTTGGACAGTAGCTTTATTGTTGTTTCCGTATGCAGTGGCATTTTTGTAAATAATAGCAAAAAAAATGCGGTGGCATTTTTGTAAATATTGATGCGGTGACATTTTTGTAAATATTAGTGACTTTATTTGGGTAAAAAATGTTTGGTGGCTTTTTGAAGCATAAAGCCACCCAAAATGGCCTTATGGGTAATTGGCCCAAAAAAAAGACTTTATTGGCAGGTCTTTATTTATCTATTTTGTAACTTCATTAATTAATTAACTTCATTAACCAAAGGGATAAGCATAACACCATTGCAATAAGGGTTCGCGATCAGCAGTGGGCGCCTCCTCAAGCTGATTTTGTGAAATTGAATACTGATGGCTCTTGGTTGAAGTGCTCAAGTGAAGGGGGTTTGGGAGTAATAGCTAGAAATGCTTCAGGCCAGCTTGTTGGAGGTGTTGCAAACCAGGTTCAAGCAAACTCTGTTATTCAAGTAGAATTGTTGGCAATCTCTGAAGCCCTTTCCTTGGCATCGAAGAAGAGATGGGATAAGATCGAAATTGAATCAGACTCAAGAGATGCTTTAGATGCAATTACCGGAAAAAAGAACTCAAATTGGGAAGCTTACCCAATTCTCTGTCAAATCAGGCGAAAGATAGCTTTTTTCTCCCAGATTAGATGGAGTTGGGCTTCTCGTGAAGTGAACCAAGCTGCTGATTGCTTGGCCTCACTTGCCAGGCGGAGGTTGTGCGCTGAGGCATGGGTTGACAGACCCCCAACCTCCCTCGTCTTCATTCTCTCAAAGGATGGTCTCCCCTGCCCTCCCAGCAATGGAGCTTAAAGCTGCAATGGTGTCCTAGCTTCAATGTTTTACTAAGTTTCACTTTCTAAGCTTTCTTTTAGGTATGGTTGGTTTAGGTTCTCTCTGTGAGTTGGGCTTGATGGCCGACTCAAGCTTTTCTTTGAGACTTTTGTTGTGTCTCTGCCTGCGGGTTGCAGGTTTCTCCTTCAATGAAAGTATTTTACAGACCAAAAAAAAAAACTTCATTAATTAATTAGTCAGTAGTCTTCTATGATATAACTTAAAAATAGAGTCTCATAATTGACTTCCAAGTATTGCATGGGGTCAACATCGTGGACAACATATATACTAGAGCAAGATCGATCCTAGCTAGTTCAAATTAATCTATTGCTTGTGGTAATGCCTCAACAATTGACTAATTAATGGAACTTAAACATGATCTCTGTCTGCAGGTTCCAAAAGGTTTGGTAACAAAAGCAGGAGAGGGACTGAACAAGGGGAATATATACATAGCAAAGACAAGCTCGCCTGTTGTGTTTGATGAATACTTTGAGCAATTCAAAAGTGATTTCACTGTCCTTTTGAGGTCTCGGGCACAAGAGCTAGTCCCGGGAGGTAGTATGGTCCTCACAACCATAGGCAGCATAAAAAGCAACGATCCCCTCTGCATTTGGGAATTCGTCGGATTGAAACTCCATGACATGGTTTTAGATGTACGCATGTGTATAGATCCATTATAAATGTAGGGTATGATATAAATTTTACTGTTACTGATTTAGTATGATAAATGTTCAGGGTTTGATTGAAGAGGAAAAATTGGACACTACAGGCGGAGCCAAGTTTGGGCTGACCTGGGCTCCAGCCCGGGTAACTTCTTGCAAGAAAAAAGAATCCTGATGTATAATTAAGCATTTTTCTACCAGTTGTAAATGTTAGCCCACCTATTTTTTTTTTGACTTTTAGCCTATTCCAATTGAAAACTAATTCAGTTTGACAAAATATAGTTCTTTTTTTTTACTCACTTTCTCTGAATTTTAGCCCACTTCTCTCTAATCTATGTTTTTTTTTTGCTTTCAATATTTGTATTAAACTTTCTTTGAAAACTAATTCAGTTTGACAAATAATTCTTTCTTTGTTTTTTTTTTCGAATTTGTTAAAAATGAGTGGTTAGTTATGCATATTTTGTTTATATTTGTGTTTTGGAAGAAATTATGATGTTAATATATGCAAGCAACCAAAAAAAAATATTTAGCCCACCCTAATCGAAAATCCTGGCTCCACCATTGTTGGACACATTCAATATGCCATACTACACACCAACAACGGATGAGGTAAAAGAGGTGATTGAGGCTGAAGGGTCCTTTACTTTGCAAAACCTTGAGACTTCCGGAAATGACTGGGACTCTTATATAAAACAAGCTAACAGTGGTCTTGACAAGAAAGCAAGGGCAGCAATACTCTCCACTGACATTAGGGCTGTGGGAGAGCCTATTCTGGCCAGCCAATTTGGAGAGGAAGCCATGGACGATTTGTTTCGCAGGTTCGAAGAAGATGTTCTCAATCACATGGAAAAGGAGAACTGCCAGTTCATTCGTCTAGTTATATCGTTGACTAAGAAGCGTTGAATATGAATATGATGCGGAGATCTACTTTCCATTGCTTTGTTTGTTTTCTAGAATAAGTTTATTATCTGTGTGTGCAAGTCCTAGTTTTTTTTTTTTTTGATACGGAAAAGAGTAAAACAAACTACAAAGAGAAGCCTCTAAGGCAACCCAAACTAAAACTATCAAAGTTAAAAGCATTAAGAGCTGAGAGAGGCAGACAATGATTCCAAATTTGACTGGAGCTTAGAGTGTGACCAAGCTTGGCCAAGCTGTGCAAGTCCTAGTTAGCTAGCCTTCAGTGTTAGAATAAAATGGACATGTCATCACTTACCTAAAGTACAACAACTACTATGTGTTTAGTGGAATAAGCAAATAGAGACCAAATATGATTCTAAACATTGTAATTCTTATGTATGAAGTTTCTGGAATGATAAGGATAATGAACTTGACAATTACTTGTTTATTAAATAAGTAAAATGATGAGGATAAACTAAAAGAAATGGATTAGAGCTAAGACTCTTTTATGGGGTGGAGTCTTAGGGTATTCATCGGTATAAATAAAGGGTCCCTGTGAACACTTTTGGTACCCGAAAACACATATTACAGTCCCATAGATATTGACCAAAAGTGCTTCATAGAAGACTCTTGTTTTCTCATCTCCATGGCTGCTCAAGGTTGGTAACTTGTTCTCTACTAGTGCATTAAGTTACTTGTTCAAATCATATATAGCCGTATAATTGTTGTGTCAATTATCTTTGTGATATAAATTGTATGTTTACAATTTGTTTAACATTCAGCTCCTGCCAGGTTTAGTCCATATATGATCATCTATATTAGGTTTTCAAGTGTAAAAACTCCTGGCACTGTTCTGTTTGAATTCTTGAAATGGGAATGTGATTCAAGGCGTGCCGGTGTAGAATAATTGAAAGAATCAAAGATCTTTTTACTACTCCAACGGGTAGAATAATTGAAAGTGATGGAGTCCCAATACAGCACAAAGAGATAAAGCCTTATTCCGATCCTATTCATCTACTCCAACAGGGTTTTTTAGGATTATTCATCCATGATGTAGCAAATGAAAAATTGGATCTTCCATGCATGGTTAGGCCGGGGCCTCTCTTCCTTTAAAAAAAAAAAATTGTTCTAAAATTAGACTTGAGTTTCTTATATTTACTTAAGTTGTCATTGCATTGGATATTTGGATTAATTATCAGAAAATCAAGACTTATTTTTATTTATTTTTGTTGTTGGCTATTAGTTTCAATTTGCTGTTGTTTTAATTTCTATGAGGATGGCATAAAATAGTTTTGCTGGTGTTTCACATGGTAATTGGAGTTTGGAGTATGGTTTGCTACTTTGGCATTCTAGTTTTTCTTTTCAAGTGTGTGAGTGCCATAACATTTTCTTCATGTTTTGGCACAATCAGAAATGAGAGAGTATAAAACAAACCAAAAAAAAAAAGCTGCTACAGCATGCATGTATGCTTTGATACTGCTCTATATATCAATCATGTTAAGCAATACCAAAAATCACAGTCCCATATTATGTTTGCCTTCAAATATTGATCAAAGGAGAAGCCAGAGTTTTGTCAAAGACATCATCATGTCTTCACCCTCATCTGCATAAGGTCAGACGTTCATTCAATCCCCTTACATTGAATATTCGGAAAGGCCGATGTATGATTGACGAGACGATAATTTCGCGTTGAATTCATGTCTTCGTGTCATCAAAGATAGTATGGGGATGATATAGATTAAGGACCAGAGGTTGTCGTACCACAGGGATTGGAAGGCCCAAAACCACCTTAGTAATGTGGCAATCTAGAGTTTCTAAGCACTAAATGGTGAGACTAGAAATGGGCAGACTATGTACTCGTTATGTGGACTATGTGCATATGGAAGTGTAGTGTTCATGTTTTTGGTATTTTTGAAAGATGCATTTAACTAGGCAATAAATGTAAACTAGCTAACACATGTGTTGAGCTGACAAACTCAGGACACATAGATATAATTCAAAAACACTAAAAGATTTGAGGTTTAGGGTGAAAACACATTATCTAGGCAATTAAATATAAACTGCAATTAGTGTATTGAGGTAACAAACTCAGGACACACCGAATTCAAATTCACTAGACAAATAATATAAATTAGCTACTAGTGTGTTGAGCTGACAAACTCAGGACACACCGAATTCCAATTAACTAAACAAAATTCCTTAACCCTAAATGTTCACAAATAACAATTCCCAAATTATTCACCAACAAATAATTACAGAAATGAAAAATAAATAATATAAATAAACAAGAGTTTGGGAATTGTTACTGTTGTGTCTAGAAACTAGACACTGCCTCCAGGAGTGGGTGGAAGGTGCAGCCACAAGTAGCGGTGACTGTGGATCTTATCAGAGCCGTCCTTGGATGTGGCGGGTGCCCATTTCAGTTGGGCTTTGGATTTTGGGCCTGGGAGCAGTCAATGTCCAAATAAATTGGACCAAGTGGGCTGGCATGGGCCAGGTGCAGTGAAGACCCAAAATGATTGGGCTTGTGCCTTGGTCAACGGGTCAACAGGCCCAATTGACTTTTATTTTATTTTCTTTCTTTTCTTTTTCTACTTTTTTCTTCTCTCATGTTCCTTTCTTTCCCATCTCCAGAGCAAGAGAGAGAGAGAGAGAGAGGGAAACGCCGGAAAGAGAAAGAGCTGGTGCGGCCTAGGCGGCGGAGCAGGTAGCTTGAGGCGGTGGGAACTGATCGGACGCCGGTGGTAGTTGAGCTAGCTTGGCTCTGTGAAGTTGACGGTGCCGGCTTCAGGGTGTGCTCAGTGGAGCTACTGTCGGCGGTGTGGTGATCTGAGCAGCGACGCCGGTGATGGGTTTCTGGGCTCGGATTGCGGTGATCGATGGCGTAGAGGGTTTGCAGATGAGGAATCGATCCGGCATGAATGAGCGGCGGTGGTGAGCTTGGTGAACAGAGATGGGCTCTGTGATTGTATTGAAGTTGTTGGTAGTCTGAGAGACATGGTGTCGATTTGGGGACTACCATATAAGGTGGAACAGGTGCTTCTGAGATTGTTGTTCTATTGAATTGTGGTGATTGTAATATGCAGGTGCGAGCTTGATTATGAACTGTGATTATTGTTCGCAGGGAGAATTCGGAGATTGAGAGCTGTGAGAACAATGAGAGGAAGACGAGGCTGAGATAATTGGAGAAAGAAGGATAGAAGGACTAGGACAGAAGGCAAGCCATGGTGGCTTGAGAAATGGTGGAGAGGTGAGAAGATGGTGACCGGGGAGAGTCCCCCAGCCGAGGAAAAACATGGAAAATTGCCGGTTAAGTAGATGGAGCAGCAATAGTGACTTCCAACGCAGAGGAAATCTGTAGGCTGTGATGGTGGAGAACGTGAGTGGAGTAGTGGACTGTAGCAAGGATGGGCGGCAGATGGTGGAGAAACAGATAGAAAGCATGTGAAGAAGACAAACCAAAAGAATAAATTAAACAAAATTATAAATAAATAAATATAAATAAACAATTAAAAAGGGAAAATAAAATGGTTGTTCCAATTGTGTTATACCACCGCGTATGGTGGTTGTGCCGCCGTATGTGGTGGTTCACCGATAAATTTGCCAGAATTCGGTATGGTTTTTGAAATCTTCGTATAATGCTATGTTCCACATCTGAATGATGACCGGTGTCATCTTGACGTCTGAAAGTCACGGTTGACTTCCCGTCAATTTCGCTAAAAACCTCCAAAGTGCACATTTTCTGTACAAATAAACATTTTCTTCATATTTTCCCTACACACGTAAAAATACACATTAAATACACAAAATAACTTTCAGAAAAACTTAATCCAAGTAATTAGAAGCATTCTTTGTTCGTAAAATACCGACAAATCAATATTGCACTAAGGTTAACTAGTCTCAAGCTACGTGTGTTGAACATACATGTGGTGGATATACAGGTTCTTCACGAGATTCAAGTAGACTGAAGATTGACCAACCCTAGAAGCTTAATTGTATGGATGCTTACTACATATCAAACAACCTTACGGTTGTAATATGCAAATAGTTCTTTGACCTGAGGCATCATCGGATATCTTGTGTTCATACACATGAACTTTAACTTCACCATGAAACTCTCTCTAGTTCTCGATGTCCTTATAGTGTATTGATTGAGTTAATGTTTATGAATACGAAGATGCATGTATGCACAACAAGGAATCTATCACCTTTCGGTAATTGTTCAATGAAAGGAAATATCCCTGGAAGCCATTGGAAGATCTACCTAGGAAATATCTGACCCTAGTACTTGTTGATCATCAAGCTATGGTTCACAAGATCTGCTTCAACATGAGATATATCATGGTGACCTCAATAACCTAAGTGACTTGATGATATTCCATGTCATATTTATCAAGATCTGCATATGTATGATAGAATTATTGAATTGCATTGTAACTACAACTAAGGTTCGGAAAGTATTTCAATGAAATCATGCGTACTTCTTTCTATTCTGGGTAGTCATGACATGTTGCTAGGTGTCACGTATGGTTTGTGGAAATTCTCATGAGGTTAATTAATTTAGAAGGTTGTTCTAAATAAATAAAATAAATAAAATAGATTAATTCATTAATTTATTTATTTTGCTACTGGTTTATTTAGAACATAAGAGATTACACACCTATGATAGTACTAACGATGAATATAAAAGATTGATATATGATTAAATTAATTAAAAGTATTTCGAGCTTAGATTAATTAAATGAAATAAGACCAAACTCATATGGGTCCACAGATAAAAGGTGACACAAGTTGTCGTCCACTTCATCTAGGGTTTGTGCATGAGTTAATTAGAGGAGTATAAAACTATAAATATATACTATGTATTCTCTCATAAGTTTCCTAGCAATTATTTTGTCTCGCTCCCCAAAGAAAGAAACCCAGAGAACCCAAACCTAAAAAGGATGGTGCAGACATTTTACAATGCCTCATAGTTTTGCCTTGAGCTCTTCTTTCTCCTTGGAGATTCTTGCTAGTATAATCGAATTCTCATTCCATTAATCCGTTGTTGGTGTATCAGTGTGGATACTCCTGGAGGCTCGACACTTGGAGAATTTAAGCACATGATCCATTGATCCAAATCAATTAAGAAGATGGAGAATATCGATCAAGGCCATGCTTGTTACTTTATCGGCTCAAAGCTGTTGGGTAATCTCAAGATCGAATCCGTAGATGGAAGATTATTGTTGGGTAATCTTTCTCCAAAAAGTTCATGATTCAACAAAAAAATAAATGACTTCAACATCCACAATTTCCTCCACAACCGCATAGACTCCTTGATCAGCCTTCCCATGCCACCATAGAAAAATTGGCCACTGCTCAAAGTAACAACATTAACCACCTCTAGATGGTATGTCACGCTTAACATTAAATAAGGGAAATATCAAATAGGTCATAATTTTCACCTAATATTTTCCAGTAAGTTTGACAAGTTTTTAATTTTTCTCAATAGGTTTTAGTTGGGCCTGTTTTCTCCCACCAAGGACAAAATTACAAAGGCCTGATCTGTTTTTTCTTTTTTCGGATATTTTTGCCCTTTCCTGCATCGGGATCGAGCTATACGAACAAAATCTATGTTCAAATACCAAATCAATCAGGATTATGAGATGGTGATGAGTCTATTGCCGGGAATTGGAGGCGTTGGTGTCCATTGAAGGACTAAGATCGGTCTGGGCTTGAGGCCATGGATGGAGAGAGCTCGGGGAAGCTGAGAGAGAGATGCCGAGAGCTGGGCATGGTGAGCTATGTCGTCTGGGCTGTTGAGATCGGCGGTGGCACAGTTGAGAAGAGGCAAAGACGATCACGGGTTCGGCGGTGGTTGGTTGGGCACAATTACTTCAGATTCCATTGGAAGCTTTTTCGGTGCAAACAGAGAACTCGTCCTCGATCGAGTTGCACAATTAGCCGAAATATGAGAGAGTTATTGAAATCAGATTGAGATGGTCCGAACTCCAATGGAGTCACTGAAATCAGATATGTTTCGCATTTCATTGAACACTTTGGAAAACGAAGAAGAAGATAACCAACCAACTCTCACAGAGACCGACTCGATTAATCTTCATGGCCGCTGAGAAAAGTGAAAGCTAGGACATTAAGCTGTTATCATCCCAGTATGCTATGAACGACTCATACTAAAAGGCCCACCTGGTCTTAACCTGTAAGTACTCTACGCAGTGGCCAATGCTGGATAATTACTCAAAAAGGCAAAGGCTTTATGCTTGAAATGATCTTTAATTGTTAAATTTTTACTTTTTTTGTTTTGTAATTGTAGGCAGGCAATTTACAGGTCGGTTTTTTAGTGCAAGAAATGCCAAGTCTTATTCAAGCAAAACATTATTGCTACATTGGCATTCTCGCTGTCGACCTCAATAAAATTTTATTGAGGTCAATAATTTTTTTTATTGACGTTAATAAATTTATTTTATTTAGGTCAATAAAATCAGAACTGATACGGCATTTGTTACTTCACTGATGTTCTCATTTTCAACCTCAATCAAATTCTATTGAGGTCAATAATTTTTTTATTAACGTCAATAAATTTATTTTAATAAGGTCCATAAAATCATAACAGATACAACATTTGTTACTGCACTGGCGTTCTCGTTTTCGACCTCAATAAAATATACAAAGGCGATGATCCTTTATTCTTTCTCTCATACTACGAAATCGATTTCTTAAAAAAAATTATTGAGGTTAATAAAATTTGTCAGTGGCAGTTTCGTAATTTTTGTGAAATGTATAATTCAAAAACATAAATTGGTCAATTAATGGACCGGGAGGGCACCGCGTTTTTGCTTTGTCCTTGATGGTAAATATTTGCTCAATTTTGTCCTTATGAGTCAAGAACCCTAACATTAATTAATACCGTATTAGGACCGTGAATGAGGCTAAAACTTTTTGTTTGTTATAAAAACATAATCAACAATAAATTGTAGTCACTTAGAGTGTTAGGCACGACAATTAATTAGGTCAAATAGGACTTCTAATTAACCCCTGACCCCTAAACTCTGTTCTAAGAATTCTACAATCTAATATAATCAAAATAAAATACATAAATAAATACGCTACATGATAAGTTAAATACCGCAAGCGATCAAATGTCACGAATTCACGATACGCATCGTTTATATATCATCTATCAGAAATATCCAGCATGCTACCTAGTTATTCAAGTTGTTACATCACAAATTAAGCGATTAAATATTAATTGATTTTAAAAGGTTGTTATACTTAACTTTTTTTTGTTTTTAGTGAAAATGTGTGAGCCATGATTGGCTATTTGGCTAGGCTGGGCTGATTAAAACTCCTCATTGAAAAAAAAAAACCCCCTAATTGAATTAGAGGCCACAATTAATGGGTAGAGCTATGTGGTCCTAATATAATATTGTCC
The DNA here is from genome assembly GCA_030142095.1 of Rubus idaeus. Taxonomy (NCBI): domain Eukaryota; kingdom Viridiplantae; phylum Streptophyta; class Magnoliopsida; order Rosales; family Rosaceae; genus Rubus; species Rubus idaeus. The sequence continues at coordinate 6,529,676 of CM057966.1, forward strand.
TTGTATACGTAGAAAACATAATACGCGTTTCCCAACTTGTTTTGAAAATACATAAAACATTTAAAACGTGCATCAGCAGGTTCTATCAGTTGTGATGGATATAATTATGCATATATATTTTTGCTACTATAAATATGCAAGTGTTCAAGTAGAAATTTGTGCCGGAGAGAAAGAGAAGAACCAAAAACATAAAAGAGACATTAAAGAGCAAGAGAGAAGCTTCACATGAATGGCGGAGATAGCAAAACAAGCTATGCAAACCACTCACTTCTTCAAGTTAGTCTCTCTCTAGCTCTCTCTCTCTCTCTCTCTCTCTCTCTCGTTAAATCTTTTGATGAAAAAGATTAATTAACATGGCCTGAGCTGTTTTAATTTGTTTCAGAGAGCAGTAATTTCGGCTGTGAAGCCCATAGTGGGCGCGAGCATAGAAGAGCTCTGCAGCACTCTCTTCCCGGACTGTCTGAAGATAGCTGACTTGGGATGCTCTTCGGGACCCAATACCCTTTTGGTGGTATCAGATATCATAGACAACCTCCAGAACACGTTTCGGAAACTGAACCGTCCCCCGCCAACGCTCCAAGCATTCCTGAATGACCTTCCCAGAAACGATTTCAATACGGTGTTCCGGTCACTGCCGGGCTTCTACAAGAAGCTTGATGAAGAACATGAGAACAAGTTTGGGTCGTGTTTCATTGCAGCAATGCCTGGTTCTTTCTACGGGAGGCTCTTTCCTGACAACTCTCTCCATTTTGTACACTCTTCTTGTGCTCTGATGTGGAGCTCTGAGGTTTATGCTGTTCATTTTCTGATTTAATTTCTTGTGTTTTTGTTTTTTCTTTGTTTTCTCAATTTTGTTTTTTTGAGGGAAGAAGTGAATTTCATTAACAATATTAACGAACCATCACGAGAGAGTACGGCAAGAAAAATCATTTTCTATTTTTTTTAGTAAGAGTGGAAATAAAAAAAGTACTCACAGATTCCGAAATTGTGCTAATCATAACAAAATGACATTGATTTCCTTTGTCTAAATTAAGTAATCAAACTCTCAATCATCTAGGCATTTTAATGTTTAAGAAAAAAAAAGACCTTATTGGTTGGTCTTTATTTATCTATTTTCTAACTTCATTAATTAATCAGTCTTCTATGATATAACTTAAAAATAGTCTCATAATTTACTTCCAAGTGTTGCATGGGGTTAACTCACTTTGTGGACAGCGTGGACAACATATATAGTAGAAGCAAAATCCTAGTTGAAATTAATCTATATATTATGTTAATGCCTCAACAATTGACTAATCGAACTTAAACATGATATGATCTGTCTGCAGGTTCCAAAAGGTTTGGTAACAAAAGGAGGAGAGGGACTGAACAAGGGGAACATATGCATAGCCAAGAGAAGCTCACCTGCTGTGTTTGATGAATACTTTGAGCAATTCAATAGGGACTTCACAGTCTTTTTGAGGTCTCGGGCACAAGAGCTAGTCCCGGGAGGTAGTATGGTCCTCACAACTATGGGTAGCATAAAAAGCAACGATCCTCTCTGCATTTGGGAATTCGTCGGATTGAAACTCCATGACATGGTTTTAGATGTACGCATGTGTATAGATCCATTAGATTCAAACCATTCTCCATTTAGGGTTTGATATAATTTTACTGTTACTGATTTATTACTGTGATAAATGTTCAGGGTTTGATTGAAGAGGAAAAATTGGACACATTCAATATGCCATACTATTTACCAACAACAGATGAGGTAAAAGAGGTGATCGAGGCTGAAGGGTCTTTTACTTTGCAAAACCTTGAGGCTTTCAGAAATGACTGGGACTCTTATATAAAACAAGCTAACAGTAGCCTTGACAAGAAAGCAAGGGCAGCAATACTCTCCACTGACATTAGGGCTGTGGGAGAGCCTATTCTGGCCAGCCAATTTGGAGAGGAAGCCATGGACGATTTGTTTCGCAGGTTCGAAGCAGATGTTCTCGATCACATGGAAAAGGAGAACTGCCAGTTCATTAACCTGGTTATCTCGTTGACTAAGAAGCCTTGAATATCAATATGATGCAGAGATCTATGTTCCATTGCTTTGTTTGTGTTTATGGCTTCCATGTTTTCTAGAATAAAGCTTCTTATTTGTGTGTGCAAGTCCTAGCTAGCTAGCCTTCAGCTCGTTCAAGGTTTAGTACGCCCATATATATATTCGGTTTAATTTCAACTGCTCTTGGCAGTGATCTGTTTGAATTCTTGAAATGGGAATGCATGTGATTAAAGGCGTGCCAGTGTAGAATAATTGAAAGAAATAATCAAAGATCTTTTATTACTCCAACCAGTAGAATAATTCAAAGTGATGGTGTCCCAATACACCATAGAGATAAAGCCTTATTCAGTTATTCCTATTCATATACTCTGTTAGTATATTGGCATTCCTACACACATCTTGTTTGAATAGAAGTGTGAGCCACAACCTACGTGATCCTAGGAAGGTAAGTATACCAGGTAAGTATATAATTGTGGTCTCTTTAAATGAATGATTTTCTTAATTATCTTTGATTTAATTGTGTTTAAATCAAATCTTTTCCGCTGCGTTTATTAATGGTATTTGAATCCTAATTGATTTAGGATCTTTTCAGCAAAATCCTTTATTGTTTTATTTCTTAATTGATAATCTTTTTGACAAAGATATTTCCTTATAGGAAGTCAATTAGGATTAGGACTTTAAAGTGAGGGGGAGTTGTTGCTCCTATATATGCTAATTGGCAAAGGTGTCGATGCTTATGCTTAGAGGCTAGAGATTATTGTTTATCTCATGTGTTGCTGCGTTTATATCAGAGCATAAAAGCATAATTCGTTTATGGATTCACTTGTACATGTGAAGTGAATCATTGGTTCAATATTCTCTCATTCTCTCGTGGCTAGTAGAGAAGAGTTGCAGACTGAAGATTGAAGGATGTGTTGCAATCCCAGAAGAAGATGTTGGTGAGAAGAAGACTCAACACAGACACATAGACTAGGGCTGCTAGTTATTGTAATGGTAATCGAGGTTTACCGATGTTTGTAAGAGTTTCATCTCAACTTCTAGTGGATTGATCGTTCTTCTGGGCTTGAGCCCCGCAGTGTTTTTTCCTCTACTTTGAGATTTTCACTGCGTCAACATATCGGTGTTCTTTGCTGTTTTCGTTTTTTCCAGAACACTGGGATTGATAGAATCACTTCAATCCCAGACATAAAAACACACGTTCCAGTTTTTACAATTGGCATCAGAGCGGGTTCTAGATTTTTCTAGTAGATCAAGATTAGAATGGAGCGTGATAGAGCTGCTGGATCGATCAATTGTCCTCCTTTGTTAAAGGTAAAAGATATTACTTTCTCTTCTGTTAAGGAAAAAGAAATTGCAGATGATAAGGGTGAATCTTTTGATTTGGATTTGCTTACAAAAGAGTTCAAAAAATTTCTGAAAAATAGAAAAACCTCTTCAAACTCTTCTAAATATGCGTTGATTCAAAGAATAGATTTGCCTTCTGAAAATTGTTTTGATAAATTTACTCAAAAGAAAAATTTTCAAGAAAAATCTAAATGCTTTGAATGTGGTGGTTTTGGTCATATGTCTGCTGAGTGTGCAAACAGGAAACACAAGTTTAAGAATAGCAAGGCATTGAAGTCTACATGGAGCAATAGTGATGAGGAATCTTTAACTGCGAATGAAGTGGAAAATCTCGCACTTATTTCCTCATTTCATCAAGACAACTCAGATGATTCCTCTAGTGATGGTGAGATTTTGGTTGAAATAAACTCCTTGCAGGTTAAGGATGATTTACATGTTGAAATTGGAGAAAGGAGAGAGCTTGAGGACAAGATAAAGACTTTGGAGATTGAGCTAAATGCTCAGATTAATTTAAATGTCTTACTAACCCAAGAAAATGAGAATTTGCAGGTTGAATTGGCTGAAACTAGAGACAAGTTCAACAAATTTGAAATCAGTTCGGAGAAGGTTTCAAGGATGATTGGGTTTGGAAAAGATCACAATAACAAGGAAGGACTTGGGTATGAAGGTGTATCAAAGGGATCCCTACATTTTGTGAAGGAGAAAAAACCTTTTCCTAAGGTATTTGTCGCTGAAATACCTGTGCCAAAACCTGCATCCAAATCTGTCTCAGAACAGGGATTGATAACATGTCATCAATCCCCTCAGGTAAGTAAAGAGTTACAACCATGTACTTATCAGTCAAGGTATGTTCCTAAACCAAAAATCTTTGTTCCTACATGTCACTATTGTGAAAAACCTGGACATAGTCGTCCACGGTGCAATTTTCTGCGTAGAAAAATGAGAAAACAGAAGAAAAAGTCAGAATTTAACTCTGCTGTGTCTCTGCAAACTGAACTGAAAGAACACTTACTGCAGATTAATAGGATTGCAAAGCTAGTTGCAATCCCAGGAGGTATGAAGACGAAAAATAAACAGATTTGGGTGAAGAAAAGATCAATTAAATGTTTTCCAGCTTTGTACAATGATTTTCATGCATCTATGAATACTGATAATAATGCTTGTTTGTTAACCCCTGGCAGGAATGTCAACAAGGATGAACGCCACAAGTCTTGTGGGTCTGACTATACTCTATGACTGAAGAGAATGATGATGTGCATGATGATCCTACTCTTGATCCTCCGCCAGACCTGAGGACTGATTTTAAGCAAGTTCAAAAGGATCACTCTGCTTAAGCCATCATTAGGAAAATGGTTGATGAAATTTGAAGTTGAAGACAAGTTGCACATGAGGTAAGTAGTGATTCTTCTCTTGTACATTCTTTTTGGTTGTTAATAAAGTGAACATGAAAATAATTGAATATTTTGTGTTGTTTCACTTTTTGAACCAAAAATTGTTAAAGAGACCTTGATTGATGATGATTGGATTAATGATATGCAAGATTTAAGTTGCTTAGGAATGTTATAGGTGTGTACACTAAGCTCTGAAAATTCCCTTGAATTCGTCATTCCGCATACATCCATTGTGTGTGAAATCATGGTAGTATAGGTGCATTTGCAGTGGGTATTTTTTGTTGGTTCATAAAATTTCCAGATTACTAGGATTGCATGTAGGGTATGTATTCCACACTGTTTGCTGGAGTAAGTTGATCTTAGATTGACAAAGTATTTTTCATGGCTTCATGTATATAAGTATGACGAGTTGAATAACTGATCTTGAGTTTTATTTTGACATGGCTATGTGATCTTGAGCATGGACAAAATATTCTTAACCACCTTTGGCTTTGCACATGCACACATATTTTTCTGGTGGTGATTATCAGCGTGGTTGATCAGGTATAGGTCACATAAGTGATCAATTGCTTATTTCTTGCTCCTTGTTCAAAAAAAAAATGTTGTTATTGGAGCGTTGTCAAGCTATTCCCAAAGTAACTACGCCCTGGTCGTGGTGAACGATATAGGGATTAGGCAGAAACGGGAATGGTTTGATGGACAAGTTATTCCTAAAGTAATCAGGCCTTGGTCGTGGTGAACGATACAAGGATTGAGAAGAAAATGGAATGGTTTGGTCACCCCGGTGGTTTGTGAATCACAAAATTTTGTGAGTAAATTATGTGAAAGGCCAAAAAGAAATCAATATATTGCCCACACAGGAGGTATAAGGAGTGCAAAAAGATTGCTTAATTTCTCTATTTAATTGTGACCTTCTGGGATTCCTAGCATGATACAGATCTCACATTGAAATATGTTCACCAATCACCACAAAGGTACAAGGATACTCGATCAAACTCTTGCTTACTTTGTTGTGTCTTACCTTGATTCAATAGGTGAAAACTGCTTGTTTTGTTTATATGGTGAGGTTATGACATATACTTTGGCTAAAGGCTATGCCTCTTCCCTCTTATTAGTGTTGGATAATTCCCCACTCATTGTGTGATTGCATTAAACAGTTTTGCATACATATTCATCAATTTTAGGGGAGTTTTCAATGCTTGGTCACTACCTTTTGTGGTTGTTTGTGATGTAAGTCGCTTGCTTATTTATCACGTAGTGGTGCTTCTAAGGGGGAGTTTCTTAGTGGCTTTGACATCCCTATTCAAAAAGGGGGAGAAGAAGAATCTATACTATACGGTTTTATTTGTTGGCTTTGTTTAAATATGCTATATTGCCACAGTTGTTCTTCACAATGGGTTTTATTTATAAGTGTTTCAGGTTACTGATGTGGAAGCTAGCATGATCCTTGACTCTTGCAGCATAGATTGTTGACTATGAGTTGTTTTGTATAGGAATGCCAAAGGGGGAGATTGTTAGTATATTGGCATTCCTACACACATCTTGTTTGAATAGAAGTGTGAGCCACAACCTACGTGATCCTAGGAAGGTAAGTATACCAGGTAAGTATATAATTGTGGTCTCTTTAAATGAATGATTTTCTTAATTATCTTTGATTTAATTGTGTTTAAATCAAATCTTTTCCGCTGCGTTTATTAATGGTATTTGAATCCTAATTGATTTAGGATCTTTTCAGCAAAATCCTTTATTGTTTTATTTCTTAATTGATAATCTTTTTGACAAAGATATTTCCTTATAGGAAGTCAATTAGGATTAGGACTTTAAAGTGAGGGGGAGTTGTTGCTCCTATATATGCTAATTGGCAAAGGTGTCGATGCTTATGCTTAGAGGCTAGAGATTATTGTTTATCTCATGTGTTGCTGCGTTTATATCAGAGCATAAAAGCATAATTCGTTTAGAGATTCACTTGTACATGTAAAGGGTGAATTCTTGATTGAAAGACTATCTCACTCTCTCGTGATCAGTAGAGAAGTATTGAAGAAAGAAGGACATGATGCAGCCCTAGAAGAAGACGTTGGTGAGAAGAAGACTCAAGACAAACAAATAGACTAGAGCTGCTAGTTGTAATGGTAATTGTGATTTACCTTTGTGTGTAAGAGTTTCATCTCAACTTCTCATAGTGGATTGATCGTTCCTTTGGGCTTGTGCCCCGCAGTGTTTTTTCCTCAAGTTTGGGGTTTTCACTGCGTCAACATATTGTTCTTCCTTTGCTGTTTTCGTTTTTCCAGAACACTGGGATTGATAGCCTCATTTCAATCCCAGACATAAAAACGCCCATTCTGGTTTTTACATACTCAAACGAGTTTTTAATTTAATTGTAACAGGATATGTAACGGCAGCACCAAAGTGTACAAGGCTAGCTAATGATCGACCAATAATAGAAGGTGGCATCACTTAATTAAGAAAGAATTTTCTTGTAATTATGTGTAATTATATTCCTGAAAATAAACTTGACATATCGTCATTAAGAAATAAAGATAACTGAAACTTATCACCATCTTTTAAAATGTGCATTGTCTATATATATATATATATATATAAAGAGAGATGAGACGTACAATGCAACCATTGAAAAGAGCCAACATACACTTAGAGCTGAGGCGTCACACAGTCGAGCACTCGAGCCAAATGATGAAAGTGATTGAAAAAGGGAATATATATATATATGTTCGTATTCCTAGGATGACCGATGATCTAACCGACACTACAACAGTTCAAAGTTCAAACTTGATTGATTTGTTAGGGTTATCAAAATATCTTGTACGACCTATCCAGGCTCCATACATTTTAGGGTTAATTTGTAGAATAATGTAAACCATATATTCATTTATTGTAGAAAATTAAGGCCACATATTCATCATATATACGAACAGTACGTAAAGGGGAGAGAAACAAATTTCTAATGTCTGTCATTTCAAGTATCATCATTTATGTTTATTTAATGTCATGTTTCATTCTTGTCCTGCTCCAAAAATAAAACAATATATATATATGATTACGTAGCAAAAATATTATCAAAAATAGTCACCCAAGTCATCATCAAATTTAAATTTGACATCAAGATTGGAGATGTACGTTCATAAGCTGATAAGAAATAAGAGAACATGCACAAGATCAAACTTATGTAATTAAATAGTGCTAAATTCAGTTTTGCATCCTGAATTTTAAACTAAAAATTATGTTAGTCTTTACTTTCTTGATTTCATCAATAACGCGCTTATATCTACCAATTTGATCACTATATATAGTTCGACCGCTAGTCAATCTATCAATTTTAACCAATAAATGCTAGCATAGATCGATGAGTCTTTTTTATGATTTGACAATAACATGGAAGGCCCAATCAACTCGGGTGTTAACGTGGCAATTGATGGACCCATTTGATTATGTGGTGCAGTGTGATCGGAGTAGTGTTTCCCAGGCCATCATTTGATAATCAATCAAAAAATTTAAACAAAACTATCATTGTTCCAACTAAGGCTCAAACCTCTAACCTCAAATTTTCAGAACTTGTGCTCAACCAACGGGACTAATAAAGCAGCAAGCATTAAAAAAATGGCATGGTTTGGAATAATTAAAAATATGTAACAATTGTTGCTCATCCCAATTGATTGAGCATAAGTACTAACAAATTTTCAGTGTAAATTTAGTGTAATTAAAGTGCTAAACTAAATTTACACCAAAATTAATCCAATTGTACGTATTTTTCACAACGTCTGTATAAATCAAAAGATGTAAACATCAATACATAGAATGAAAACAACCTGACTTTCAACTTAACATTTTTGTTCTCATCATGTCTTTTACATCTTTTTCACTACTTACATCACTTTGCTCTCCTCATGAAAATTTTCGTCGCTGATATATGACAACTTGAATTGTTTCATATAATTAATACAGAGAAATTTAATTGTTTCATCGATCCCCTTCTCTTTCTCAATTTTTGTTGCTTAGTTTCTGCTATATAGACCACTCAAAAGGGAAAATTCTAGTGTATGTTAACGTACCTCATACGTATAATTACTATTTTTAGGACTTAATTACTCAAACGAGAACCTATTTACTCTGATGATGACCATATTTACCTTAACGAGAGTTTTTTTGTAGTTACCACATGAGTTGTCATAGTAGTAATATGTGTCATCAAATCGTAAAATATTATAATTACAACTTTTAGGACTTAATTACTCAAATGAGAACCTAATTTACTCTAATGAGGACTTTATTTACTCTAATAAGGACTTACTCTCCTCATTATGTATGAGAAATATTAACATACCATAGCCTTACTCACTCAAAAGAGATAAGAAATATAATATTTATTTAATTAAGGTCTTTATATATAGGCATGCATGGTATCCTCACAATATTTGAGACGTACGTACTAGATCGAACTACCACTAAGGCAGTATTACACACCCGCCTGAAGTTACTGTTTCTACACAAAGAAGCAATCAATTAAATCATGTCGTCTATGCCAACTATTTCTGTATCTTCAAGTACCACAAATTGCAAAGCCTGAAATTGTTCGCTGGACCAACCATGCATTTGGGGAGATCGCTTCATCAACAATGATTCCCCAATAGATTGTAAAACTCAATATTACAACTATATTGGGCGGTGGTTTTTACAATTTTCCCTCATTTTGCACATTTGCACTCTCCTTTTAAAAGTAAAATAAAAAACTTTCTTGAAACTGGGCATAAGTGTGAAGTGTATTGAGAATCAGGTGAGTGTGAAATCCATGCCCCTAGCCTAAGTATATGTTTCAATTCCGTAAGTTAATTATTTCAAAACTCGATGGATTTACGTAGTTTTGACTCATTTTATTGTGCGATTAATTTAAGGCATAATTGTCAAAATACTCCCTGAATTTGACTAAAATTATCAATTTGCACCCGGAACTTGCAATTATGGAAATTCATATTCTAAACTTGAGAAATTTGTCAATTTACACCCATTTTGTCAATTCTAACTTTTTTCATCTAAATGTTGGTCATTTTTTAAAATCAATTACAACATGAGCACTTAGAAAAACGAAATATACATCAACTGTAAGAATTGGAACCTTTGATTGATCGATAAACCCAGAAATCAGAAATGACCTTTGGTGTTGGTTCCTAAGTTCTACAACAGAATTAGACAAAGAATTCAGTAACCAATTAGGTTGCTAATGAAATCCAGTTAGTAAATACACACATACGTACCTTTAATGAAACTTATTTTTTAATTTTTATAAGAATTTGAGCATCTCCAACCATCTAATTAATTTTGATTGTGACGCTCAGATTATTTTATCACATAGAATTTCATAAATCATTTAAATTGCGAGAATACGTGCACCGACCATAATGTGACTGCTTATTTTTGATACAATATAAAAGTTTGACTTTGTTGACTGTCATGAACGTATACAACATTCACCAAATTTATTATCAAAGCATGCATCAAAATCTACCAAATAGGGTCAAGAGCTGCCTGCTATCTATGCAGCTTTCATGCTGCTCACAACCTTGTCCCTTGAACTCACTATTTCAGAGCTGCAATTCTCTCCTTTCCTCTCTAAATCCTCAATTTTGTTGAGAAACAGGACCAGCTTAGTCTTAATATTGTTGACAGCGGTTTCTACTTGTCCCTCGGTGGCAGAATTAACTCGGGTTAGGAGAAAACAAGAAGGAATCAATCTCATTTACAACCTTATCAATGAGAAACTTAACTTGGCCCGGCCAACTCCTTTATGGCGAACACACTGGACACTTGAATGTTACATTGTGCGCGGTATGACCAAATCATTTCCCAAACCTCTTTTGTATTGAGATATCAAAGCGAGAGCCCAGTGGTGTCCTGCAATTGTTGGTGCAATAGTTGCACCAATAGCCATTGCAGCAGGTGGACTACCTAAAGCTAATGCCGCAGCTGCGGTAACACACTCAGCAGCCACCGTGGTGATGAATATCATATTCACCGCCTTCCTCCAAGCGTGAACACTCCTCTTCTTTTTTTTTTTTGGGCAACAACACTCCTCTTCTTGTTTCCTAGCTTCTTATATTCGAGTTTCAATTTCTTGAGAAACTCCTGATGCTTAACCTGCAAAGTTTGAATCTTTTCAAGTAAGTTGTCTGCAGAATCGTTATGGTGGGCAGCGGCTTTGAGACTCTTCAGTTTCTCTGAAATCTTCAAGTACTTATTCCCTCCTGCGGAATCCTCGTTTTTCATCTCGCACTGTTGGATCACTTGTTCAATCTCTAAATGGTTGTTACGAGCGGATTTTAGAAACTTATCCAATAAGGAGCAGAAATTCAGCATCTCCCCGCTGTTGTGGACATACTCCTCGACCACCCCCTTAAATCTTTCTTCGTTCATCTCCTTCTTCTTCCTCCTCCACCTGCCGCTTGATATATCTTCTTTGCATACCATGACTGCGTCCACCGTCTGCTGGTTACAATATTTCACATAGGTTATGGCTTCACCCAAAAAATCAGTTGATACAGATCCGCTCTGATTCTGAAGGGTACTAATGACGTTTGTAAGTGGTTCAACTCTGGATCGTCCTTGCAGGCCTCTTTATATGACACCCAGTCATCATGACGCCTGCAAATCTCCTTAAGAGACTCCCATGACCTGCGAATTAGCTCTCTCTTTCCACCCATTATCCTACACTGATCAGAAGCAATATTAAATTTCAGTCCAAAAGGAAAAACTTCATGACAGCACAATACCCAAATAGAAAGCGCACACATAACAAAGTAGGAGAAACTGAAGTACAAAAAATGTAGTACGTACGTGAATATGAAAAATTTGAGCAACTTGGAGTGCGCACCTTTATCAGCACAATTGAGAGTGATAATTAAAGAAAGAACTTGAAATGTTTGTGAATATTAATTATGAAGACTCTCGGCTGCTTTTATAAGCACTAGAAACGCGTCTTTGTTTAATACATTTCAAATTTGCTTAAATTTATACAATTTCATCTTAACAAAAAAAGAAAAAGAAAAAGAAAAAGAAAAAAAAAACAGATCAATTTTTCAAAGAATTTGCCCATTTGCTAAATCTGCCTTCAATTTTCTACGCCAACCGTACCTCTTCCTTCCTTGAGTTGGGGCAAGTTCATTTGGTCCAAACACGTTTTCAATCAATTATAGTACTTCTTATATACTTCTATTTTGTATGTTTATATTTCGTAATAATAAATATAGTTTTTGTTTTGAGTAGACACTTATTTAGTTAATTATATGTTGTATAATAAAATTAAAATAAAATAAAACACTGCCTAGGCGTCATACTAATCCCCGCCTAGGCGCTAGGCTCCTCTCTGCCGCCTGACTAACACCTAGCGATTTTTAGAACATTGGTCTTGTTATCTACTGTAAGCTGCTGTGTTTTGGTCTGGTTTATTGCTGCAAGCTGCTTCATCAAGGTTTTTAATCCTTTGAATGGGTATCCTGAGGAAATGGTTTGCTTGGGGGCTTGGGTGTCCTCAGGTGTGTATCCTAAGATGCAACTTTTCTTCTTGTTTTGCTTTGAGTAAATGGTTGGGTCTTCTACTCTTCTATATGGTCTTCTTGTTTTATCCTTTGTCCCTCTTTCTCTTGTATGCAATTTTTTCTCTCTTTAATAAAGTTTCGGGTTTAAAAACAATGAAAGAAGTATAATTGATCATCAATATATTCCTTTTAGGAATTGTTTTACGACTACTGTACTGCAAGAACAACTAGACTGTGCAAAGAAAAATGCAGAGAAAATGGATGCTAATGCAATTGTTAATTTCCGATCAAGGTGAAACTACTCATAATTCAATTCACAAGATTTGCGTTTGGAATTGGTTCTATCAACTCCTATGAAACTGCTCACAATTCAATTCACTAGGGTTGGGCACAGGTCGGGCCTAGTTGACCATTTGCCAAGATCGACCCGGCCCGAAACTTTTTTGGTCAGTCTCAAAATGTGTTTTTTAGTGGCTAGGACTGGATAGAACCCAAACCGAAATTTTTTGGGTCAGTTTCTCGGGGTTTTGGTCCTGTTTCAATGTTTTCATCATTTCAAAATTGTCCGCGAAACTGTATCATTTATTAGTCCGATCCGAACCAGAAACAATCATCTTTTTCACAAATCCATACCTAAATAAGACTTTTGGGTGAAATCAATCAATTATGTGATTAATTGAGACCAACAGAAGAGATCCAAGAGAGAGAAGAAGAAGAAAAGAGTGAAAAGTAATTCTTTGTGGCTCAGTGAAAAAAAAAGTCAAAAAGAGCGATGAGACATGAGAGAGAGAGAGAGAGAGATCAAGTGGGAAAATACCATAAAAGTCTTGAAAAATATATTACTTGAGCCACACATGATATCATTAATTTAACTGAATTATGACGATAAATTTACGGATGTATCCTGATAATGTGTTTTTAGAAGTTTATGTACCTTATTTATCACTTTTGAAAGTTGAGATATGTCAAATAACTAATATGCTCTCATAATTAATGGTCAAGTAACGAAAAATAAACGAAGGTATTCTTATGCTGTATTTTTGAAAATTGAGAAACCATATTGATCACTTTGAAAGTTTGATACTTTTCCATCCGGTACACCAAAGTTTAAATCATGCTTGATAAGAGCGTTTTATGCGACGTATTTACTTGTTATTTTCTATGTTTTTGTGTTGGGTTTATTATTATTTTGGGTTTTTTAATGTGTTTGCGAGTTTTGTAGTAAGTCCGATGCAAAGAGGAGAAAAAGAAGATAAAGAGGGAGTTTTATTAAAGATGGAAGATTCCAATAGAATGAGGAAATCTAGTTCGGTGAGGATTCATTGGAGGTTGCATTCTAAGGAGCTTTCTTGTTGGATTGGAAGTGGTGAAGGGCAAGTAAGTTGAGCCAACATTGGAAAAGTATAAAAGGACCTCGTGGACTTCAGAAAAGGGTTGTTCGCACACGAGAGATTGAAGAAATAAGAAGCAGAAATCGGAACTCCAGACGACCTGACGCCCACATCTTCCGTCCGAACGGATACATCGAACTCCTCTTTTGAACTTCTCGATTTTCATGTATTTTGTTAAGTTTTCATTCATGGCCATGTCTGGCTAAACTTCTTAGTAGTTAGGGACTATTTGAAAGCCTAAACATGATTGTTAAGATGCTTTGATTATTTTATATGGATTTCCTTTGGATTGGATGACAATTTATTCACTAGTTTTACATCGAGAATTTCTATATGTGTTTCTTTGAGTGCACACTTAGATGCATGTGTAGGATTTCAGAGCTAGGGTTATTATGTAGACTGCCATATCGACATATGATCTTGAGTAGCAAAAAGATAATGATATTGTTCCTTTGAATAAGTTTCTTGGTTACATAGGGTACATGTCATGCCTTATGGCCGATGTGATACTCGTTCTCTTGATGCTTAATGATTCTTGAGTGTTAAATCTATGAACATGTCATTTTAGATTGCATACTAAGGAATAGATTAAGGAGTATATGGCATGCACTTAACATGCCAGCTATGAGAGGGCAATAGGATTTGATCAACATGTCATTGATTGTCTTGAGTGTCGTCATTCATGAATTCGGGAATTTGTGTGGAACTCGCATCTTTAATATGATTGTTTAGGGTGGATAATTGTTACCTAGCTATTCCATCATTATCGTTACATCAATCCATTAGATAACTTGTGTTTTCTTATTTTCGTCATAATTCACTGTTCTGTTTTTACCATTTATTTTGGTTATTCAAATCTTATCCAAATCATCTGAATTTTTATGTGCGTTGTCATTAGTGTGTCTAGTATCTAGGTATTTAATTTCATAATTTTCTGAGTTGTTTTAGTTTGTGCAGTGTCTAGTCTGCAGTTGTGTCTCATTCTCTTGCGGGAACGATCTCTACTTTCCATACTACATTCGATATCTTTATCCACAGTAGAGTTTATTTTTAGGTTGATTTCGTGCATTTTTTGGGTGTGTGGAATTGCCTGTATCAATGTTGGTGATAAAAACTCATGTAGCCATGTAGTGAAGCATAAGTATCTCATATTATTTAGCCATTCCTATTATACTCAAAATTCACAATGAAAGCAGGGATCCTCAAAATTAAAATAAATAAATTAGATTGCCATTCTTCTTAGATGGGGATTTGATAAATAAGGTCATAGACCTTAACCTTATGTTAAATAAGGTTACAAGATAAACTTATGTTAAATTGATCTATTTAATTAAAACAGGGACATTAAAAAATTAGTAAATTACGCACCAGCCCTTACCTCCTTACACACCAACCCCCCCTCCCAGCTCCCTACAACGGCTAAAATCACCCAAAACCTGAAAACGATTTCCAAATCTCCAAATCTCATCAACGATCTCGTTTTTCCGGCGAAAAGTCGAACACCTCATCTCCTTCGAAGAGAAGGTTTGCCTCATCTCCGTCGAAAAAGAGAAGCAAAGCAGCTCTTCACCGAAACTAGAGCTTAGTCTTGATCTGAAAACGAAGGCCTCCTCTCCATCAAAGAGAGGGAAAGAAAATCGATGAAGCTTCGTCAATGATATTCGAATCTCCATTTTCAGAGGTACTTACTTGACTCCCCTGAATTTTTTCTTCAAAATCAGTGTAAAATCTTCATATGTGTGGGATTGAGGAGTTGTGCTTTTTAATTGATTTCTTAGGAGGTGAAGAGCTTGCCGAGATTATAGGTGATTTTGAACGAATACACAAGTTCGAAGGAGCTTAAGTCATTGTTGGACAAGTTTTGGATTTCTTCAAGGTATGAACGGAAGCCAATCTCATCATCTAGTGTTGCAGGTGTTTGATAAAATGCCTAAATGAATCGAAAATAGAGAATGTTGGTGTTTGACAACTTAAATTCACAAACTGTTTTTGGTTTGTATCCAGTATAATCGAGTCACTAACTAAGTCACTGAATTTTTGTTCAAAATGGTCTAGGTGTCATTTATGTAAGAATGTATTGGATCCGATATTGGGATTAGTAAGAATTTTCGATATTGATTTTCACATGTCTTTGTTGTCATGGGAGCGTGTTAGTCTACGTGATAGTAGGATTGGGTAATTGTAGATTACATTTTGTGTCCAAACTATTGTGGAAGAGAGAGTGCAGTGATTAGGTATGGGTCACGACTCATGTTATGAAGCAGATTCTGCTGTCATCTTATTTTGATTGCCGTAGTTTAACTTGGTAAATGGTAGTTTTCATTTTTTTGGGAAGGGGGATGGGTGGGAATGTAAACATTGATTCTGAGTGTCCTCGCAGATTACTTGTTACAAAATATTAAGATTTGGTTTGCATCACTTGATGCGATTTTTGTTCCACGGAGAAAATATCAAGACATTATTCTTTATTATTGTTTTTTTTTCCTTTGCTTCTAAGTACTAATGCTAATAGATTTATGTAACAGGATTCTGTAGATAGGGCAGTTAGTGTGGAAGATAGTACAAGTGACGAGGAAGAAAGTCGTACAACGATGATGGGGAAGGTGATGACAAAAAACCTGTTCCAGCCATCATGGCATCACTACAATTATACAAAGAAGCTTTAGCCAGTAAAGATGAATCAAAAGTGTCTGAGCTTGAATTGTCATGATAGTTGTGCTTCATGCTGCTGGATTATGGGACTCTTAAACTAGCCTCTGCTACTTTCCTGCTTTTGAACTGATATGTCGCTTCTGACCATGTTTTGCCAAAGATTTATATTCAGTTTCTTCATGAAGAGATGTGGGACTCCTATTGAAGTGTTGCTTTGTTATCAATATCCCTAAGTTATTGTGGTTACCTATTTTTTCACTTGATTAGTTTCTTATTTTATCACTAAATATGCAATAAAGGAGAAGGTGGTGTAATTAGTCCAATAGTCGGGTCCCTAACTTACTGAAAAGTAATGCATCATTGATGTCCGGTATTTCGTGGTGCTAAATATCTTAATCACATTCATTAGTCCAATAGTCGGGTACTGCTTTAGAAATTTGTCTTGTCAACGACAAAGTCGCTGACCATGTCACTAACCATGTCACTATCCATGTCACCGACCAAAAATTATGATCGATATCCGACTTAAAAAAAAAGGGGTATTTACCATCGAACTAATTGTTGTCATGTGATATCTACAACCACGGTTGGTCGGTCACTATCCTTTTAGCATCCCGGAGTTTTCATGCGTTTACTAACACATTTACTCGGGATGGCAGTGAAAAATTGATGAAAATGTGCATTTCAGTTGCTAAAAACAAAAAGGAAGTTGTATTGTGCTTCACAATGTAAAAAAAAATATAAATTTCAAATGTCACTGACAAAGTCACTGACCATGTCACTGACAAAGTCACTGACCATGTCACTGACAAAGTCAATGAGTTACTGAAGAAAAATTATGATCGATATCTGACTTCTAAAAAAAGGGGGTATTTACCATCGAACTAATTGTTGTCATGTGATATCTACAACCACGGTTGGTCGATTACTAGCCTTTTAGCATCCCGGAGTTTTCATGCGTTTACTAACACATTTACTCGGGATGACAGTGAAAAATTGATGAAAAAGTGCATTTCAGTTGCTAAAAACAAAAAGGAAGCTGTATTGTGCTTCACAATGTAAAAATATATATAAATTTCAAATGTCACTGACAAAGTCACCGACCATGTCACTAACCATGTCACTGACCTTGTCAATGAGTTACGAAGAAAAACAATTCGGAGTTGCGAAGAAAAACAATCATCACATCTTCAATAAAAAGGTCAAGGACATGTGAAATTCATACAGAGAATACAACTTCTTTTTTGTTTTACCAACAACATTGCACCAATCATAAAAAAAAATTGTTGAGCACAAATGGGGTTGGAATTCGAAGAACCGTTCGAGATGAATCTTGTTGAGTCGAGGATTATAATATGAGCATAATTATTTTGATAGTTAAATGCAACTCTAACATTGTTGGAATAGAGCATTTTTAGTTGCTAAAAAAGAAGAAGCTGTATTGTCCTTCACAATGTAAAGAAGTATAAAAAGTCAAATGACACTAACAAAGTCACTGACCATGTCACTGACAAATTCAATCAATATTAGAATTTTAAAACAAATTTATGTCAAGTTCCAACTAGATGGGCACGTTACAAGTTTTCTTGTTGTGACCAGCAGCTTTTCCGCACCTGCTACACTTGATAGACTTTGTTGTTTCACTCTTCTTCCTTATCTTGCTACACTTGACCAGCAGCTTCTCTCTTATCTTCTTCCTTTAGTTCACGGAAATAGGGAATCAGCTAGTAATTAATCGTATTAATTTTTTGGACCAAACCAATATATATATATGCCACCAAACTCGTAGCAGTACTGCACATGCAGTTTGGTTGTAATATGTATTAAAGCTACACCTGCAGATGCACCAGAAAATTCTCCCCAACAACAAAATCCAGCAAAAATGCATGATCCTCTTCTAGAAAATCCCAATAACAACCTCTAGACAGTTCGCAGTTTGTTATAATTATTAGAAAGCTAATTATGAGCTGTCACCAACTCTTAGCTCTGCAAGCATTGTGTATAAATACCCTCATATACCAGAACGTTTTCAATCAATGTAAAAATTCGGTTTCTTCATAACAAATTCTGTTTGAATTTCATCGCATTCACCAACAATTTTTTCCTGGGAATTCAATACAAACAGATTCGAAGTAGGAGGTTCATGATGGCCAATTTTAAACATAGCATTGATAATGAAATGTTGTGGTGAAATTTGGTACAACCAAATTGAGCATTGGAATGTGAATGAATTATGAATGCACCAAGCTTTTCCTAGGTGGGAAACTGTTTTGAATAAAGCCGGACCAAAAATGATTGGATCAAATTCTGAAATTGTATTCCAATTGACAGAAAAATGTACAGAAACATCTATAATGAAGTGAGCACAGGTAACATGGTTGTAGAAGTACTGAGAAGGGTTTAATCAAACAAAATGCCTATTTTCCTACTAAAAATCAGATATTGAGCAAATGGTTCACTAATCATCAAAACGTAAAATTTTTCTTCATGATGATATTGTTAGTGGCGGATTCATGAACTGTTCTTAATTCTTAATTGATTGATCAAATTGACTGTATATGCATATTTCACACAATCAAAACGAAACCAATAGGAATTCCTTCTTAATTCTTAATTGATCGATCAAATTGACTCAATCAAATTCAAAATAACTCAATAAAGTGAGAAAATACTAAAATCAAGGTACAAACCTCAGATCCCAAACGAGAATTGATCGAACCGAAGCCGAGTAAGTGAGAAGCACAAAGCTGAGACCGGTCGAGGTAGAAGATTATGAATCAAAACAATGAGGTACAATCCGATTATGATCTGTGCTGACTGCTGAGGATTTGGATTCTTCGAGGGAGCAGAGAAATCAGAAGGAATTGAGGATTTGGATATTTGAAGGGAGCAGCCAACTTAGTGTTTAGGGAGCTTTACTTCTTTAAATTCGTTGGGTTACTTGAAGGGTAAGATGGGAAGAATACCAAGACAAACGCGGGCTTATTGGACCGGGTTGAATTAATTTTTAAAAAGAAATGGACTAATTTAACATGAACCCAACTAAGAACCTAATTTAACAATTAATCACTCTTAGAGACCTTTTTTATCATTTTTTCTTCTTAGATAAGATAATTTTCCTTTAAAAAGAGTCTCAGACTAATTTGATAATTTCACTATTAATTAATTTATGAATATATATTATGTAGGTACAAAGATGCTGCTCATATATAATAATACCCATCAGCCTAAGTAGATAATTCAAGAATCAAGTACTTTCCTCTCTCAAAAGTATACCATCCTTTTTGGTCCTGAATATCTGTCTTTCCTTATTCCCACAGTTCCTGCATCTTCCTATATACTCATAATTCATCGGTTTTCCTATCTTTTACTTCTGGTGCTCCACTCTCTGACTTACTTGCAGCTTCCTCAATTGATCGCTCTGTCTCTCCTTTCTTCCTTGCAAGGAACTCAAGTAGGTCTCTCAATGCACCTTCAGGCTCCTCATTCTTCAGCAACTGCTCTCCTATTTCTGCCGGGGTAACCTTCATTGTGGCTATCAACTTCTCTATGTCAAAGAAAAGTATGTGCTCTCTAATTCCCAGGTAATTGGAGGCTAGAATTTTGAATCCACATGGGGTGCAAAAGGACATGTGGATGTGCACATCCATTCGACCAGGGCGTAACAAGGCAGGGTCCAGCCTGTCTTTGTGATTGGTAGTGAAAACTATGATCCGCTCATCACCACAGCTTGACCACAGTCCATCTATGAAGTTGAGCAATCCAGACAGAGTAATCTAAAGAGGATAGAAATAAACATACGACTTGATCAGCTATATCATCTCTTTTTGGGATGAAATGCATTGAAAAATAACCATAATGCTCAAACTTAATTCTATGTTGATATAGAAGTTATATCATCCAACCCAAACCCATTTGGCAACGGGTGGAGTGAACCATGAAATTGTAAAACACAAGACTTAGCATTCCCTAAAGTGGGATGGACTCTACTATTCTCCAACGGAAGGGGAAGTTCATGTGAATGATGTTTCAGCAGGTATTAAATCGGTCTCTTACATCACTCATTCTCATCTTATATTCTAAGATGACCCCCAAATTCATAGCTTGCAGATTAGAGTTGGCAGTCCGAAAGGAATTCATTTCTATTATCTACCCCAAACAAACACATTGCTGACCAACTACCACGGATTGACTTATTACTCACTTCACTTTAGCACAAGAAATTCATTGCTGATGCAGGGTATACAATCTTACCATAAATCCCGAGCAATTTTAGAAAAAGCAATTTAGATGAAACCGCATCAAAGTAAAAATGTTTCCACACTAATTAATTGTTCTAATCAGTACACAACAAAGACAGAGTAGTACTTTGACATTAGCCATGACACTAGTGTTCAGAAATTGTAGCCATGACACTAGTGTTCAGAAATTGTAGCCATGACACTAGTGTTCAAAAATTGTAGCCATGACAATTAGGAAATAAAGGCAAAACCACCCAAGCAATCACAAAATACAAAAAGTTGAAAGGCATGAAATCATTAGTTTACCTCAGTTTTTGGAGTATTAAATGCATGACGGCCGGTGGCCCTGGCATTTGCAAGCCTGTCCTGCAGCTCAATGGAGCAATCAATATCCTCCACCACAAGAATCGACCTGTTCGCCGTGGAAATCAACATCTTCCTGAGCTGAGAATTGCTCCTAACATCAGTCAACTCCAAGTCATATATATCGAAATTCAGGTAATTGGCCATGGCAGCAACCAAGCTTGACTTCCCAGTCCCAGGAGGCCCAAACAACAAGTAGCCACGTTTCCAAGCCTTGCCAACTCTCCTATAGTACTCCTTCCTCTTCACAAACCTCTCAAGATCCTCCATTATCTTCTTCTGGGCCTCTTCATCCATTGCCAATGTGTCAAACGTCGCCGGGTGATCAAGGTTCACTGATTGCCACGGGGTTCCTCCTCCCACTACATGAATCCTTCTACCGTATTGCAAAGTGAAAAGCTTCAGAGTCTTCCTCTCTTCCTTAACTTCCTTGGCCTTTTCCAATACATATGGCAAGTAAGAGCCAAGAACCAAGTCCTTGTGCTTCTTGTGGAAGCTCAATTCCAAGTACCGGAGCTCCGACTTGAACGTGGAGCCGTATTCGGATCCGGGGCCGTCAATGTACTTGGATGAGATTTGGGTGGAGACCAGCTTCCACTGGAGTTTGACTCCCTCAAAAAAGTCGATGATCTCTTCGTTCTTCTCCATGGAAACATTAATCGAGTTCTCTTTGTCTGGCATTGTGACTCTGAACCTTTTGGAATCGGGGGAGATTGTGGGTCGTAAGTAGAGTTGGGCGGCCGTGAAAATGTGGTTCCGGTTTGAGACCCTCGAACTCGTCGATGACCAGGGTGAGTTGGGAAGAGAAGGAGTTGAGTAAGCTTCTGAGTTTCGTGGAAAGATAGTGCTGGAGATCGCCGGGTATGAAATCGCGAGAAATGGAGCGGAGGAGCATGGCCGTGGCGGCCACGGAGGCGGCGGTTGACATCACCGTTTTAGCAGAGGGCATTTCCATGTTTTTAACGAACATGGTCATTTTGGGATTGAAATTTGAATGGTGTGTTAACTTTGATCGGAATTTGTGGTTGATTTAAGGAATTCTAAGGACTAAGGAGGGTGGTCATCGTTTTCGAAATCAAAAGTCAGGTCGGCATGGGACAGTGTTGGACCGACCAAGCACTAGCGTGTTTACTACGAGGATGGTTCGAACCTACATGGAGGTTTCCTTTGTTCATTTTCTCTTGTGGTCAACACCCTATTTAGAGGAGGAAAAAAAAATACTAATTAATTGGTTTGACAAATGATATGTTACTTTACACATAATTGAAAGCCGAAAAGTTGGAATGAGATCCTCTCCTCATCAAGAGGATCTCTTATTATCCACAGCAAAAATTAATGCCAATATTATGTTCAATCATCATGTGCCCTCCACATTTAATACTAATGAAATGGAGGGCAGATATAAGTTATTAATTGCTTGCACTTTTCCCAAACCTTATACCTCCATATCAACATCAAAAGTGTAGAACAATCTTGTAGCCCTCCATTTCGAAATGGAGGGCTGAGATTCATGGAGGAGGGTTGCTTTGCAAATAAGAGATCCTCTTGGTGAGGAGAGGATCTCATTCCAACTTTCCGCAAATATCAATCCATATATTCTTACAAAAAATACCAAACAAATTTGAAAACAAGATAACACAAAACTGAAAATTCAAACAACATACAGAGTTCACCAATTTTAACCCTAACACCTCGCTCTCAATTATGATGTAAAGTAACTCCCCCCCCCCCCCCGGGGAGAGAGATTTCTCCCCCTCCTCTATCATCATTTGTCAAACCACCCCCGTGTATAACTCTAATCGAAATGGTTTAGTAGTGTTTTGAGAGTTGTCATGGTGTTTATGTCAAAATCTAAAAAAAAATAATCCTAAATTGGTTTGACAAATGATATGTTAGGATCCAATAATTGGAGTCCCGAAAAGTTTGGAATGAAGAAAGAAAACTGAATTGCAAACAACAAAAACGAAAACAATTTATAAATACTAAGAATGTGACATACAGCAAGTTCGCAAGTAAGATTGAAGAACTAAGTCCTTGTGCTTTTTTTTGAAGCTCAATTCGGTTCTTTTTCCTGAAAACTGAAATTTGGTTTTCTCTGGTAGGCATTGTGACTCTTAACCTTTTTGAATTCGGAGAGATTGTGGGTCGTAAGTAGACTTGGGTTGTCATGAAAATGTGATTGTGGTTGAGACCTTCGAACTCGTCGATGACTAGGGTGAGTTGGGAAAAGAACGAGTTGAGTAGGCTTATGAGTTTCGTGGAAACATAGTGGTGAAGCTCACTAGGTATGAAATCGCTAGAAATGGAGCGGATGAGCATGGTCGTGGTGGCCACAAAGGATGCAATAGACATCACCGTTTTAGCGTAAAGCATTTTGGGGTGGAAATTTGAATGGGAATTTTTTATATTGTCTTTGAAATTTTAGTTTTAGGATAGGTGGAGAAATGTGTAGGAAATTATGGGTGTTGAAGAAGGTGGAGGTTTTGTTATGCTTCTGGCTACGTAGGAATATAGTCGAAGGACCATTGAAGAGTCATATAGAGGATAAAGAGGGATTCGTTTTTGAAATCAAAAGTCTAAATGGACTTGTTGACTTGGGAATTTGGGATGGTGTTAGACCAGTAGATAGAGCCTACCTATGTGTTTCCTTTGCTTCTTTGTTTCATTTTTTCTTTTAACACCGAGGCTTCGTCTATTTTACGAATTCTACGCTTGCAAAAAAAGAATTTGTGAGTAAATGGTTGGAAAAATGATTCCTCATGCAAGAGAAAATAGAGGTAATGTGAATCCTTTTTTTTACGATGAAACTAGATGCTGTTTTAGATTTTTGTGCTTTGATATGTTTGGATCAATCCTAAGTACCTAACTATTCATTACAAATTTAATGGATATGAATCCATGGTTGTGAGTCCCACAAAACACCCTAAATGTGTTAATGCATTTTTTATGTCCACACATCCCTGGATTTGAAATAAATGGCTGGGATTAAAATTCAGGCATATTCATGCACCAAAAATCAAAGTAGAGGACCCATGTCCTCTTAGGATTCATTTTTACTTCTTTCCCAGGATTTTTTTTAGGGGTATGTATATGATATTCAAACGACCTTGGGAATTCAATCGCAAAGTATTAGATACACCAGAGCCTAAGCCTCTGAAGCAACATACTACCCAACATCTTTAAATACCAACTTGTCTTGAATACTAATAATTTCTTGATTGTTTTTCCATTCCAGACTTGCCAAACTTTGTAGTGGGAATTTTGATTTCCCATCCCCATGAAATTGCAAAGGAATAACTTTCCAAAAAAAATTAGTGCCAAAGTGTTGTCTTATAGATTGCATCAATGGGGCTAGTGCATTGTTCTTTGGCGTCTTAGGGTGATTGCTGTTGATATTCTTTTGATAGCTCAAGAATTTTATGATAATGATTTCATCTGCTGTGTGAAGCTAATTTTCTTGCTCGGTTCAGTTTAGCAGGAGCTTGTGTTGTAAGCTACTTTTTCTCCAGGATGCAAAAACAAACAACCAAATACTTTTATTTTTCACTTGATACTGACAATAATTCTTGCTTCGCGCGCTTATTGTAGGGGACTAGGGGCTCAACCTAAAGCTTTACACTTGGAGAGTGGAGATAATTGGTGAGAAAACAGTCACCTTCTCCATTGTAGGTCAGGATTTGTACCTATTTCTTTCTTTTCAAACCTAGATCCACTTTATATACCAAAATAAGAAACAAAACTGTCATATTTCACCTTCAAAATAATAATTTCATCGTTGGACCAATTCCATAAGCTTAAGAAAAAGGGTAGCAATACTCACCGCTGACATAAAAGCTGCTGTAAGGACTAAGGACCCCATTCTGGGCAACCATTTCGGAGAAGCAGCCATAGGTGGTCACATTACTCACATAGAAAAGAACTGCCAGTGAATCACCCTGGTTCTCTCCTTGACAAAGAAGCATTGAATATAAATATACAATATGCATCACTTTTTTAAAAACTCCCCATATATTTCTTACTAGAAAATTGGTGAAGCCGCACAACATTTCCGTATGGAACTAATGTAACTTCAGGCCAACAAAGAAAAATATGAGATATAACTACACAAGACAAACTCTGGTTTTGCCAACACAGTAGTACATGAAGCTGGCAAAACTCATCTTAGATTTCTATAGACAGGCTAACAAGTTGTTTATAATTCATAGTCATATATGGTACTGCATCCTATTCCAGATGCATAAATAACAGATCCGGTGCATTAGGAGCCATCCAAAGCAAGGACTCCTCCAGGTCAGAAATATCAGACTCCTCTGTCGGAGGGTTTGATATTATGAGCTGAAGATGCTTGGTACTAGGCAACGGTGGATAGCAGGCTCTTTTGAAATTTTCAGGAAAGATGATAGCCTATAGTTCAATAAACAACAAAGAAATTAGCGGCAGATAACGATTAATTGCACAGCTAATAGTGCAATTTACAAGGACAATTGACCGGCAACTCATGCATAGATACAGTTCTACACAATCCACATGCATGTCTTATATTTATGGATAGAGGTATACCTTAAAGTCACGCATAACCAGGATCATATTTTCAGAGCAACATGCTTTAAGAAAGTCACAGAAAGTAGCAAAATGTTTCCAGGGCAAATTGGTGGTGGAAAATTCTTCTTCCTGTAGTGTGATGCTGGCCAGCCATAAGTTTGGAGCATTGATAGAAACTTTGGCCGTCAGATGAGCATGGATATCAAGGTGATGCAAGTTTGGGGTATTGATTGTAGCCTTCAAACTATCATGGCATTCCAATAATCCAAAGTAGTTCAGGTGCTGAGCACGGATTTTGATATAATTCAAGTTGATGGTATCATTCAAGATCAGACTCTGAAGGAGTGGAAACTTGGAAACAAATGTAAAAGATTTAAGATTCATAGCTTTATCAACTTCAATATCATCAGCATTGCAATTCTTGACTTCTAAGGATCTGAGACTGGAACTTGAAATATGAAACACCGGGGGGTCAAAAGAACATGATGTTAATGACAAGTACTCCACAGAAGAGCACCCCAAAATTAAGTAGAAGAGAGCGTTGTCATCAAAATGCACGGTCTTCAGGGACAATTTTTTCAAAGAGGGACACAAAGGCTCAGTCTCAGCACTGTCAATATCCTTTATCCTCAAATACTCTAAATTCAGAGTAGTTATATATTTTGCATTCATAAGCGCTGTACGGGATAAGCAATAGTACCATTCAACCTCCTGATGTTTACTTCTAAGGCAGATATCTAATTCTTTGACTTTTCTCTCATACAAATTACTCAACAACTTACCTATGATAGCATCGTCGTCTCCAAACGAGTACCTCATAAGAAGCCTGAACTTATCTAAGACTGGTTGCTGCTTGTCTTTCTTACGGAATTCCAAATACCTTACCAAGATGTTAATAAAGCTCGTATGTTTATCATAGGCATCATCATTATCAAGTGGCATATCACCCTCGTCGAAATCTAACACGCATAGGGCAGACCATATACCTTCCCATTGCTTGGAAAGACAACTCATGCGAATGGCAGGTTTAGTGGGAAGTAGTAGGATGATTTGGTGCATAACAAGGTCAGGTAAGTGAGGCAATAGTGTACCAACAACCATGGCATTTTCGCTATGATCTTCCTTGGCTTCGTCTTCCTTTGTACTTTTCATCTGTGCAATTTGGTCTGCTACATGTCTTTCATTTGTGTTTGTGAATACCAATAAAAGAGTAACTCTTATCTAGAAATGCTGCAATGGAGTTGAAAACCCAGTTTAGAAAAAATGGTGAAATCAGTCACATCCATTCAGAAACTGATGACAGACGTCTAGAAGAAAAACAAAAATTTATACAAAGAAACTGCTACAAACATACAATTACAAATAAGAAATGAAGCCGAAAAACTTTTCCAATTTTAATAGCCTCTAGTTCAGTATACAATTCTGCCAATTTAGTACCACAAAAAGTAGCCAAGAGTTCAGCCCATCAATATTTTTCTAATAGCTACAGCAAGAGGAACTCTTAATTTCCCAAATCACCGAATCAATTTTGGCATCATGACGTACTACTTAGACATCTGAGAACTTCCTCTTAAACTAACCCATATGATCAATCACCGACCTCACAATGAAAAATCAAACGAAATAACACAGAAAATAACGCTTGAACAGAAAAAAGTCTACCAGAGTCAAAATCACCACACAGAAACCCTAGCTAGACTCCAAAAAGGAAAATTCAAGAGTACCGAAATCGAAATAGAACACATAAATTGAACGGCAACATAAATATGAGAATGCATGAAAGACAAATTGAAGAGACAATTGAACAAAAGAAAAAAATTGCAGAAAATAAATAAAAGAACAGAGAGGGAGAAAGAGAAGAAGAAGAGAGAGAGAGAGAGAGAGAGAGAGAGAGAGAGAGAGAGAGAGAGAGAGAGAGAGAGAGAGAAGGGGAGGCGCTCACCTAGAGAGAGAGGGAGTCAGAGTTTCAGAGAGAGTCCAGCGGTAGAGAAAGAGTGCACTAGTAGAGTGAAAATGGAGGAGAAAGGGGAAATGGGGTTTTTTGATTAGGAGACGAGTCGTTTCGTTTCATCTCCTCTCTATCCCCAACACGTCGTCGTACTGGTGAGACGCGGGAAAATGTTATCATTTCTTCTTCTTTATTTTATGCATGTTTCATTGAAATGTGATATGGTACATTAATGCATCGATACATTAAATTGATTAACTCGAAATAGAAGTAAACTAGTTCGATATAAACGCAGACTAGTTCGAGATTGTTTACCTCTATATCAAGTAGTCTATCTCTATATCGAGCTAGTATATTTGATGTATCGGTACAGTAATGTACCTTAGACGAACCCACCATGTCTCATTCAACAGTATGAATCTCCATGTACAAAGATTAGAGAAAAAAAATTCACAAAAAAATATTAGAGAAAAAATTAAACTATACCAGAACGGTTACACACTCCAAGGTTGTGGATGTGGCCAGTTAGAATTTGTATTGATTTTTTTTTTAATTTGACGTTTTTGTCTTTGACTGTTTGACATAATAACAATTGACATTTTATCCAAAGTTAATTAATACTTGAAAATTATTAAGTAAAAAAAATTTTAGTTATAGTTAACAAATAATAGTATAGATTTAGTGTTTTTTTTTGTTTTGGCAGATAACTATATTTTAGTCTCTTAAAAACTCTTCTTTGCTTTGAATAATTACGCACTTTATGAGGTGGTTGTCATTCGTTCCTCTTTGAAAGTCTTTCCTATATGAGGTGACCTCATTAAACATTTTTTTTTTGCCAATAAATCTTATTTATTTTAATAAAAATTTTCTTTCTTCATTATGTATGAAAAATGTTAACATACCATAACCTTACTTCAGAAAGAGTGACCTCGTTAAACTTTTCCTCTTTAGACATGAAGGAAATATCAGACTTGTAAAATTTGTCTGCTAAATAAGCTGTCATGTTATGAATAGATGGAATTTAAAGTGACTTGTGATTAATTAAAGGAAACCCATCGGAGACAATTAAGTAAGCAAACTTGATGAGTGTAATAGTGCTCCCTTGATACCTGAACAACAAATATATTGTCTCTAAATTTTAATTATTTTACTATATTACCACCAAAATTTATGGCCAAGGGAGGCAGCAATACTCACTGCTGAGTGCTGACATAAAAAGGCTATAATAGAGCCTATTCTGGCCAATCATTTCTAAGAAGCAGCCATAGACAATCACATAGAAAAGGTGTTGCCAACTTGCCATAGACAATCACATAGAATTTAAGCTCCCAATATGTCTCTAACAAGTCGTCAAGCTGAACAGCATGAGGTTTGAAACTAATATATCTTCAGGCCAAACAAAAAGCATGGAACATTACTGAACAAGACAACTCTTGTTTGCCAACAAAAATTGGTACATGAAGCTGGCACCACAGCCAACTTAGTTTTCAGCGACGAAGCTAGCTAGCTGTTCATATTTACATAATCCTTTACGCTACTGCAGCCAATTATAGACCTATTTGTACAAATTCCACTGTAGAATGGGACATCCAAGCCAAGGACTCCTTCAAGTCAGTACTCTCTGTCTCCTCTGTCGGCAGATTCACCGTTGAGAGCACTAAGATGCTTGAGACCAGGCAATGGTGGATAGAAGGCCCTTTGGAAATTTTCTGGAAAGATGAGAGCCTACTTGGAATTGCACAATTAATAAATTAAAAAAGGGCAATCATCCATATATAATATAAGGAACAATTGCACAGAAAACTTGGAATACATGCACATCCTCACAGAAATCGTGCAAAATAGCAAAAGCCAATCGATAGCCAACTCATGCATAGACGAATCTATACAAAATCCACATGCAAATCTTACATACACATGTATCATATAAGTAACAAATATACAAACTGATATTTTACTAAAGAGGCCTACCAAGCGCATATGCATAAATGTATACCTTGAAATCACGAATAGAGAGGGTTATAATTTTGGAGCAGCCAAATGATTTAAGAAAGTCTCTCAAAGTTGCAAAATGTTTCCATGGCCCGTTGAAGGTGGAAAACTCTTTGTCCTCGAGTATGAGGTGGGTCATTAGTAAATCTGAAGCTGAAATAGAAACTCTGGACTTTATATAACCACGGAACACAAAATGAACCAGATTTGGAGTATTGATTGTGGCCTTCAGACTATCATGGCATCCCGATACACCCAAGTAATTCAAGTATTGAGCACGGATTTTGACATAACTCAACTTGAAAGATTTGTTCAAGACCATACTCCGAAAGAGAGAAAATTTTGAAACACATGTAAAAGATTCAAGATTCATAGCTTTATCAACTTCAATATGCTGAGCTCAATGCAATTCTTAACTTCCAATGATTTGAGACTAGAACTTGAAACATGAAGCACCGGGGGCTCAAAAGAGCATGAAGTCAATGACAAATACTCAACTGAAGGGCAGCCCAAAATTAGGTAGAAGAGAGCCTCGCCTTCAAAATGCACAGTTTTGAGGGACAAAGTCTTCAAAGAAGGAAAGATAGGCTCAGGTTCAGCTCTGTCAATGTCCTTTATCCTCAAACACTCCAAATTTAGAGTAGTCACAGATTTTGCATTAACAAGGGCCATCCGGGGTAAGCAGTAGTAGCATTCAACCTCCTGCTGTTTACTTCCAAGGCTGATATCTAATTCTTTGACGTTTCTCTCAAAAGAATTACTCAACAACTTACCTATGATAGCATCTTCATCAGCATTTAAGTACCGCATACAAAGCCTGAATTTATCTAAGAGTGGTGGTTGCTTGTCCTTCTTACGAAATTCCAAATACCTAACCAAGATGTTGATGAACTTTGCATGTTTGTAGTTGTCAACATCATCATCATCATCATGTGGCTGATTGCCCTCGTCAAAATCTAATATGCGGAGCGCAGACCATACGCCTTCCCATTGCTTGGAAAGACAACTCATGCGAATGGCAGGTTTAGTGGGAAGTAGTAGGATGATTTGGTGCATAACAAGGTCAGGTAAGTGAGGCAGTAATGTGCTAACAGCCATGGCGTTTTCGTTAAGATCTTCCTTGGCTTTGTCTTGCTTTGAGCGATTCATTCATGCAATTTGGTTTGCTATGTCTTTCTTTTGTTTCTGTGAAAACCTGGTTTAGAGAAAAGCTGAAATCAGTCATATCCATTCAGAAACTGATGAAAAGAGTTTCAGATGGTCCTGACGAAAACAAAAAAACAAGCTATAAAAAGAAACTGCTATTATCAAACCAATGAAAAATACACATTAAGCTAAAAACACTTTTCCACTTTTTAATATCCCCTAGTGCAGTATAAAATTCTGTTAAGTCCAGTACCACAAAAGTAACCATTTCCATCAAAAAATTTCTAATGGCTATCGCAAGAGGAACTCTTAGTATCACAAATCACCGAACTCGTAGTAGTACTACTACTTAGTCATATGAGCAACAAGGAGAAAGACTCTTCCTCTTAAATTAACCCATGGTCAATACTCTCTACATTGCTGACCACTTTCAAAACTCAAACGAAATAACACAGAAAACGAGGCTTACAGGTAACAACTATAGCTACAAGTACAAGATTATGAACCTCCAGAGTCAAAATCACACCCACAGAAACCCTAGCTAAATCCAAAAGGACAATCCAACAGTATCAAAATCAAAATAGAACACACAAATTGAACGGCAACGTAAATATAAGAACGCATAGCAGACAAATTAAACAGAAAATCGAACAGAAAATGCAGCAAAATAAAAAGATAAGGGATATATAGACAGGCATAAGGAAGAACGAGAGAGAGAGAGAGAGAGAGAGAGAGAGAGAGAGAGAGAGAGAGGAGAGAGAAGGGGAGGCGCTCACCTGGAGAGTGGAGAGTGGAGAGAGAGAGTCCAGCAGTAGAGAGAGAGAGAGTGGACTGGAAATGAGGGAGGAGAGGAACTGGGGTTTCTAAATCTAATTAATAAGCAAAGATCTAATTTTAGAGACGAGTCCTTTCGTTTCGAAAAGAGAATTCATCTCTAACCCTGAAAACGTCGTCGTACTGGTGAGACGCGGGAAAATGTTTTATTTATTATGTTTGATTGGACCAGAAAAATCCACGTGGAAAAAGTTATATAATTAATCTTAAAAACTCTTTTTGTTTTGAATAATTGGTTAATTACTTGGGGGGGCCCCCCCCCCCCCCCCCCCCCCCAACCCCCCCCCCCCCCCCCCCCCCCGGCGCCGAAAACTTTAAAAAAAAAATTCTTATTCGCGCCTTGTGGTGGGAACTGCCGAAGAAAAATGTTTTACTCGTTAAGTTTACCATCTTATACATTTTTTTTTTCCAAATGTTTCCTAGGCCCAAAGACTAATCTCTCGCAGCGCATGTGAAATGCTTCAACTATGCATTGCAGCATAGTGTCTGGCCACTTTGATGGCTTCGTGAATAGAACTAAGGTAGGAGGGTTCCCAACTTGGAAGCTGATCCACTAGACTACTTGTGGTGGTTAGTTTACCATGTTATACATAAACGAGGTTCAAATTGACCTAGAGTTAATTAAATTACTAAACATTTTCATTTTTATCGTCATACACTTCATGCTACTGAAATTATTTATCAAGCGGCTTTTTAAATAAGCAAAGATATGCTTCTTCATCGTGAAAAACACCATCTTAGTAACCAATTAAACAAAATCATAGATCAAGAAGCAGAACATAAAAAATGGGTGATTTTTGTTAGGATTGCTCAACTTCATAAATGGACTGTGATCAAGGTTTGGGGATGAACAGATCATCGTGTTCATACCAATAGCAAAGACCGGCTGGACTCTGCCAAATGTAAGAGGCCGGGCTCAAACAATGTTATCCGTTTCTTTACTTCAAGAAAAGCAATCCCCCTTGAGACTTCCAATTGCGTAAATGCCGGAATCTTTATGCTCAAAACCCCTATTCAAGTAGTCATTTATCAATGGTGAGGCCTATAAATACTTCCAGATATGCAATGGACCCATAAAATTGTACTAACATGCCATTCTAAACTCCCAATGCTTGTGTAAGAATTTCTTTTATCATAATAACTGAAGAACAAACAAGCTGAAACTAGCATTGCTAGAAATCAAGGGCAGCAATACCCGCTGCTGACATGATAGCTAGAGCCAATTCTGGCAAACCATTTTTAAAAAGAAGCCATGCATAGAGAATCAGAAAAGAGGGCACCATAGACAATCACATAGAAATTAAGCTCCAATATGACTCTTATAAACAAATGGTGAAGCTGAACAGCATAAAGTACGAAAATACCATATGTTCAGTCAAACAAAAAGCATGAAACTTAACCAAACAAGAGAGCACTGGTTTGCAAACAAATAGGTACATGAAGCTGGCACCACACCGGCCCGTCTTACTTGTCTGTCAAGAAGCTAGCTAGCTCTTCCGTTTCCGATGATAGATTTGTTGCTACAATATCCGCTGCCGAAGGGGACATCTAAACCATGGAGTTTTTCAAGTTGAAACTCTCTGTCTCCTTTGTTGGAGGATTCAAACATTATGAGCTTATGAGTTAAGACCCTCGAGACAAGGCAATGGTGGATAGAATGCCCTTTTGAAAAAAATTCTGGAAATATGATAGCCTACTTGGAATAGCATAATTAACAAATTAAAAAAGGCTATATTAATCAATATATAATATAAGGAATAATTGCAGAGGCAGCAGAGCAAACTTGGAATACAGATCAAATTCAAAATGCACATCCTCACAGCGAATCGTACATAATAGTGCAGGCCAATTGACAAGCAATTCATGCATAGATGCATATAGCCATATATACACAATATGAGAAACATATATATACATTATATATAATTATATACACACTCAATGGCGGAGCCAGGATTTTTGATTAGGGTGGGCTAAAAAAAATTTGGTTGCTTGTATACATCAACACCATAATTTCTTTCAAAGTAAAAATAAATTTAATACCGCTATTGACAAGTTTTGAACCCTTAACATTAAAAGAGAAATGAAAAATACAATGTTAAGTCATTTTTCACCAAACTGTTCATTTGTTCATTAATATATTATACAAAATTTAATTTATTTATCAACCTGAGGCTTGTTTTTTGGTTTAAATTAAAAAAAGGGCAAACCCCAGCCATTCTCTCTTAATTTCTTCTTCCTCATATTATCATGTTCCCCTTCTTCCTCTTCTTCATCAGTCAAGCCCTTTTTTTCTGTCTTCTTCTCCTTCCTTTCTCTTCTTCATTTCCCTTTCGTTTCCGTCCTCTTCTTTGAAATCCAATATTGCAATTATGAATTTATGATAAAGGAGAGAACTCAGAGAAGAATTTGTGCTAACATGCTATACGCTATAGCCCAGAGCAATTGACAGAGAACTAAAGAACTAGAGAACTAGAGAAGAGAGACCCAAAAAAGAAGAAGAGGAGAGACCAATTGAGAGAAGACAAAATTGAGAGAAAGTTGATCGGCAATTCATTAATGAAATCCAATTATTCAGAACGGCATCGTTTTGTTTGGGGATAATTGGATAAAGAAAATTGGTCATCTTCTACCTCTGTTTGTTGCTTGGTTGCCCATTTCCCACCATTCTTGCCGATCTCAACCTCTATACTACATATATTAGTAACATATCTCACAAAATCTGATGGTGGGCTGAAACTCAAAATCAAGGGTGGGCTAAGTTTCAAAACTAACTAAAATTAGCTTAGCTAAACATACCTTTTCTTTTTTCTACCCGGGTTGTAGCCCAGGGCAGCCCAGGGCTAGCTCCGCCTGTGTACACACTGAGTTTGGGATGCAGCACGCATCGCTACAAGCTATATGGCTCATTTGGAACATAACAAGAATCAGAAAAAACTCTATGAATTGCCCTTGCCTTGTTCTTGTTCAGTTCTGTTTCCTTATTTTTATTTCAAGCTAGGCTTTAGCGAGGATTGCAAACGATTTCGTTCAAGCCCCATCCGTCCGGACACCTTATATCCATCCGGACGAAACCTCCATGGTTTGTCGCGCTGGTAGACAGTTCTTCGTGTGTTTGGATTGCTTTTTGAAGTGCACTGCATGCTTTTTAATTATGCTCTTGGAGTGCCCTTTTTGTGTGTCTTTTCTGGGCGTACGTGTTTGGTGTGTGAGAGCTGAAAGTTTGTTTGCTAGCCAATAATTAAGTATTCATCATCAAGGATGGTGCATGGAAGCTAGCTTTTAGGTATGTTCAGATAATATGCCCTAGTGTGGGAATGTGGGAGCATGTTGCTTCCTCTTTTCCTTTGTTTTCTATTTCTTTTCTTTATAGAGGACCTAGGTGAGCAGTAGCAGCTCTTGTCCCTTCTTCTTCTTTTTTTGGTTACAATACAATCTTGTCCCTTCTTCTTAATTCCGTTGGTGTGTTGCCTATTTATAAAGGCTATTGTATATTGTAAGGCACTGGAATTTCCGAATTTGGTTAATGAAAATTGAGTGTAGTTTGAGATAAAGCTCTCATTCTTGCTTGTTCTATCAACTTGGTATTCCATCGGGAATCAACTAGCTATAGACGCCCCGATCATCACGGATATTCTCATTTGGAGAATCAACGAGTTCGTGTGGTAAACTTCTTGGGTATTCTTAGACTCAACAAGAGGTTTAGGACTTGTGAAGTTTGATATTGTCTTCGACAATCAACGAATCCGCAAGGAACGGTTACGATTTTTTTTTAGGTTCTTTGTGTTTTCTAACAATCATCATCTTGCACGTTAGCTCGCTGCATCAGTTTGTGGCTGGGTTTGTGGTTTAGTCGACCTGAGTGGAGCAAGGCAAGGGGTTTGGGGATTGGTATCAACAAAATATCTTATGCAATTGTTTCAATTGAAAATGATTTTTACCACCCTTTTTTTTTTTGTTGCCCCAGGTGCGTAACCCAAAATCTGAGTACCACAGTATCAACTTGGAAGGATGCTAGAGAGTCGAGACGGTGTTTTCGACGGGATGCATAGCGTAATGTATAATTCTTCCATTACCAGAAAATGCATGGCGTAAGTTTCCAACATTAATTACATATGCAGTTGATGACGCATATATGTCAACTTAAAAAGCCCTACAATTTAGGGTTTAGGCCTTTAGGGAACATTCCTAACCTGGCCTGGTATCCCTTTAATTAAATTAATATTTTTAATTAGTATTAATGAAGAGAATAAGTCTTATGGTTAAATTTTTAAAATTCTCACAAATGCCCTTGATTAATTAAAAACTGTAATAATAGAAGGGTGTTGTTATTGACACACCCTAAAGTGTTAATAACACACCCAAAAGACACTAAAGAAAGAAAGAGAAATAGAAAGAAGGGGGAGAGAGATAGAGAGAATGAGTGTGTTATTAACACTTTGGGGTGTGTTAATAACAACACCCTAATAGAAAATATAATATATAAAGGATAAAATGATAAATTAAAATTTAGACTATATTTAAGAGAAGAGGTTTTGTCAACCATAATATAATTTTTTTACACAAATATACCCCTCATATATTAAATTACTTAGCATACCAAATTAACCAAAAATGATTAAAAAGTTAAATCACAAATAATAGAAAATAAAAAATAAATAAAAAAACTAGTTTAACCACCCACAGTCTCGAGGAAATATGGGAACAAGTCCTACCTCTAATTGACTCCCCCTCACCATTAAAGTCCTAACCCTAATTGACTTCCTATAAGGAAATATCTTTTATAAAAAGATTGTCAATTAGGAGAAGAACAATATGTGATTTTTCTTAAAATATCCTAAATCAATTCGGACTGAAAATCAAAGAATAAATGTAGCGGAAAAGATTTGATTTAAACACAATTAAATTAAAGATTTAATTAAGAAAATCATATCCATTCAAGAAGACCACAATCATATACTTACCATGCATATCCACTTACCTTAAAATAACATAGGTTGTTTACACTCCTAATCAATCAACGTTTGTTTAAGAATGTCAACATTAAATATGCCAACATAGAAATAGAAGAAAGAAAGCAAAAATCAATCAATCTTTAATTTTTATCATGAACAGTATCTGACATTTGGACTGTTCATCACTTTGGTACATGATATATGAAAACTATCACATTAATACTCCTCGTCAATAACTATGTTTAAATCATGCTCATGTGATTTTTTTTTTCATGAGTATTTTTGTTCTCTCTCTCCTTTCTTCGTCATTCTCTCTCTTGTTTATTAATTAAATAAGAGAAAAATCCTATGGTACCTGAACTATTACCAAATGCAATTTTTGATACCTGAACTTTCATAAAGAACCTGGTGGTACCTAAACTGTTCATTCGTTAGCCATTATAATACATACCGTTAAATATTCCGTTAAGTGCTTATGTGGCATGGGTAAAACTTGTAATTTGGTGACTAGAGTAGGGCAAAATAGTTATTAAAGGTTTTTACTATTAAACTTAAAAATATAAATATAAATAGATTATGAAAAAATAAATAAATTTATATTAACATATTCAAATTAGAGTTTTTATCCCAAACATTCAAGATTAAAGATGCAAAAATTATTTTTATTCTCAAATATTGAAGATTAAATATGCCATGTAGGTTGTTTTATAATTAAATTTTAAATAAAAAAAATATTATTATTTTTTAATATATTAAAAATTTAAATTGTTTTTTAATATAGTTTATTTGATTTTTTAATTAATAATAAAACCACCTACATGGCAATAACTTATATTAAAAGCATAAAAATTGACAATAAATTATAGGGATAAATACACTTTTAGTCTCTAAATTAACTTTGACTCATTTGACACTTTCGTCCCTGAATTTTGAAATATATCAATTTGGTCCCTAAACTTTGACATTTACTATTATTTTCATTCCTGACCAAAGTTTTCACCGAATAAACCTCCGATTCTGGCCAAATCGAACGACATCACATACTAGGCTTTGAAGCCCTCCTTTAGGCGAGTTCAACGCCACCAACCTCACCTTAAACCATCACCGGACGACGGAGAATTTTAGAATTTAAGTTTCGGTCACCATCGGCTTTCGGGACAAATTCGAACCATTTTAGGCCGAATTAAGCTTAGTCTCAATTATAAAAGTTACTCCTCTCATCCTTGCGAACATTTTGGCATAGATTTTGTACCATTTTTTTCGGCCAGGGACGAAAGTGATAGTTTGTGTTGAAGTTCAGGGACGAAAGTGATATATTTCAAAGTTTATGGGCGAAAATGTCGAACAAGTCAAAGTTGAGGGACTAAAGGTGATTTTTCCCTAAATTATATTATAAAAATAAAATAAAAATTTCTCATTTTTAGTTTTGAATTGTGGAAAAATTATCTAAATTATTATTTTTGTATAATTTATTTTGAAAATTAAAAATAAATGAAATGACTGTTTTACCCATGCCACATAAGCACTTAACGAAATATATAACGGTATGTACTATAATGACTAACGGATGAGTAATTCAGCTACCACAAAATTCTTTATGAAAGTTTAAGTATCAAAAATTACATTTGATGTTAGTTCAAGTACCATATAAATATTTTTCTTATTAAATAAAGGCAATTGTTATCAACACACCCCAATTCTCTATTCACACACCCTTTCCATTTTTGTATTCTTTTAATTCTACTTTATTTGACAAAATGTCTTCACTACCCTCATATTTCAACTACAATCTATTCACATCCTTTGCATTCAAAATTCATCTATTGTACGGGCCAACTTTATTTTTTCGTTTCTTTCTAGGCATAAAGTTTCCCTCTTCCTCTTCTTCTTCTTCTTCTTCAAACACAAATTCAATTTTACCTCCCCGATTACCCAATACCAATGTCAAGTACTTCAAGTTTTACTTCCTTCATTGTTGACACAGCGAGCTAATGAAGAAGATGATGATATAAACAAAATACTCAAAACAGCTCACAAATTCGTTGATTGTAGAACAATACCGAATTTAGCAAGTTATAAACCCTTGTTGATTCTATGAATACCCAAGCAGTTTATGGAAGGAGAAAGCAACAAGCTTCACTCAATATTATTAATCAAATTCCACTACTCATTACAACAGTAGATAGCCTATTTTATGAAACCATCCTAGTGTTTTGATATTTTCCACCTCTATCGCAACCGATAAAGACACATTTATCAGTTTTAGATCTTCTTATAATTGTTAGTGAGGATATTTTGTCAAATAAAATGGAATTGAAAGAATAAAAAACTGGGAAGAATGTGTGAATAAGAATTGGGGTGTGTTAATAACAATTTCTTAAATAAATATGCGCATGCTCTCTAGTCCACTGCCACCCCTTTCCTTTGTGTCTCATGTGTTTCTCTATTGATCGAGAACAACTGAACAATATGAATAACAAAATGTTTGTACTTTGTAGGGTACCTGTGCGCGGGAAAACCAAGTTTTGGCGGGTTAATTCCCTCCAATTCCGTCACAGTTTTCTAGAAACACTTTTCCAGGGCTTTTTAGCACTTTTAAAAGGCCCAAACGACTCACGACTCTCCTCTTTTCCACCAACAAAGCCCCCCTCTCTCTCTCTCTCTCTCTCTCTCTCTCTCTCTCTCTCTCTCTCTCTCTCTCTCTCTCTCTCTTGCACTGGTTCTCTCATCGATTTATCAGTTATCACCCTGGGTAATCATACTTCTTTACGTCATCGATTGTCGTATATTTCAGCATCTAAGGCTGTGTTAAGTTATATTGTCAATTTAGGGTTTGACGCATCAACTTGTCAATGTTCTCAACTGAGGTGGGCTTTCTGGTTTTAGGGTTACGGGATATCCATTTGTGTACAACAGTGAGGAAATTGAATTTCCTTTTAGGGTTTATCATATATTGTATATTTGGGTCTGGGTTTCTTGTATAATCGACTTGGGTGCAGCAAGGCAAAGGGGTTTGGAGATTGGTATCAACAAAATAATTAGTGTAATAATTATAGTATTGGGCATGTGTTTCAATTGAAAATGATTTTTTACCACCCTTGTTTTTTGTTCCCCTAGGTGACGAACCTAAAATTTGAGTACTAAAGTATCAACTTAATTGGAAGGATGCTCGAGACTGTATTTTGGACGGGATGCAACAGTTCCATAGAGGAACTTCTGCAGGTGAGTCAGTGAGTGTGTACTCTATCTTTTGTTTGTTTTCTAAATATGAATTGGATTAGTATTTCTTTTTTCCTTTTCTAGTGGGTACTATTAGCTGTTTTTAATAGCATGAATTTTAGTTGACTTAGAGTTGAATAAGCATGACATACTTCCATTTGATTTTGTTTCCTTTGCATTTGGTAAATATATATATATATTTTTAATATTCTTTTGTTTTACTATAAATCATGAGCGGTATTCATACAATCATACCATGAATTGTTTCTAAATTGAAGATAGTGCATTTAATTTAGATGAAAATTCTTGACTCTGTTACACAAACTTGGAGTATGTTTGCTATTTATCTTTTTCAACGATGGTGGGCAATCTGTTTCTTGTAGTTCATGGATCAAGAACGAAGATGGGATCAGTTGGATTTTGCTTGTTTGGTGAATATCTTTGGAAAAGTTGGAAGAGGTGGCATGGAGTCGCTGCTTTTGGATGTTCCTTTTGTCTGCAAGTCATGGCATAAAGCAAGCCTCGATCCTAATTGTTGGGAAAGTCTCATTTTCCCCATCATTTTTACTAGTTTTTATGATTCTAAGGTTGAAACTGAAGACTGGACTTCTGATCCTTTTTTAAAAAGATTTGTTCGTGAATATCGAATTAATAAGAGGCGCTTCTCTATCACCTCATTCATGAAGTTTATGGTCAATCGTAGTAAAGGATGTGCTACTGAAATCAGGCTACCTGTATGCGCTTCAGAAGCAGCACTGAAACATGTTGCAGACTCGTAAGTGTACTCTCTCAAGTATTTTAGTGTGACATAATTTATTTTGTTACCCGGGAATGAACAATGATTAATTATTTGTTTCAGGTGTCCTCGCCTAAAGAATTTGACTTTGCCCACTGATGTAGTGTACTACAAGTCAAGAATGATCCCTGATATGATTGGCAAGTGGAAACATTTGGAGTATTTGTTAATGGGAAGCTGCTACCATGATATGGAGAAAATCATTTCACAGATCAGCATTCACTGCAAGAACTTCTATTATTTAGATATTCCTGACTGTCTAATTCGCAAAGAGGCTGCATTGGCAATTGCAAAGTTGCCTAATCTTAAGCACATAATCATGATGAACTCAAAGATCGAAAGGGTTGATTTTGTTAGATTACTGAAGGGCTGCAAAAATCTTGTGTCATTGGATGCCAGTAATTGTCTTGGTTTTGGTGCAGGTGATAAAGAAATATCAAAACTTGCTTCTTGCATCTGTGATTTCCGGTGCCAAGGTTCTAGAGTTTTCGATCGTCATTCCAAGGAGGGAAAATATATTTGGTTTCATGATACTGTCTATGATGGACGCTGATGTGTTGAAACTGGTTTTGGGTTTGTCATCTTTAGCAGAGAAGATGCAGGATCAGGGAAACCTCTTTGGACCATCTTTTGTGCAGGAAGTCTTTAACAGCGGAAAGAATTGGAACCTGCGATGGTTTTCTTTATTTTGTTTCTTATTTTGTTGGCCTGTAAATGGACACTTGGTAGGTAATTGTTGATCATCATAGTCTCTTTGGTTATGCTTGTTTTCAACTAGGTTTTTTGGTGGTCGTTTGTAAAGTTTAGGTTTGTAATCCTTAGGTTTTCTGCTACTCTTTTGTGATGCTATTTGTATCATTGCAAATCTCTTTTCTTCCAATTGACTTGTCTCGAGATCCTTAAGAAGGGGTGGGCATATTCTACTACCAATTTATTAAGCTGTCTCACCAAAAATTTTTTTTTATCAAACTGACCAACTAGCTATTTGCCCCTTCCCCAGATTAAAAAGAACCTAACTAAATTAGACCAGTCATGATTAGCAATGGAATTTAGTTCACTCGTAACTGAAAATTCCAACTCATAACCAGTTAACATGAAATAAATTTTGGATGTGAGTTCCGTTAATGCTCAAGTTGTTAACGATTTTGAGCGTTGGATCTAAGATGTCCCAATCATGATTGAGGTGCAGTTGCAATCTATCACAAGCTTGTTAAAATCATCGTCATAAAATTCTTATCCAAATTAGTTACCGATTCAAATCCAGGTCTTATCCAAATTAGTTACCCATTCAAATCCAGGTCCAACTTCCAACCTCAGATCATACCCATACATAATCAACATGTTCTCCACAACTCGGAACTGCCTTCTCCTCTTACCCTAGCAATTGACGAGTTGGAGGGTCACCCACATTTTCATGGTCAGCGCTACAATGAATGGGAAGATATCCTTGTGGAAGCCAGGGCTTCAAACTCTTTGCACAGGAGTGAAGCAAAAGTTTAGAATTTGTATGGGTGGAAAATATGTCAAAGTCGAGTGACCAAAAGTAATTTTTTACTTATATAAAATATTTTTTTTGGTAAAAATTCATATTTTACTTCTCTAATCATATAACAATTAAAATAAAAAAATTAATAAAACAAAGACAAAAGAATAAATAGCAGAACTGAAAAGAAATAAAAATATATCAACGGCCTCACATTCAATTGCTGATTTTTTTTAGAGAAAATTTGTGTGTAGTCCATAAATTACACTCTATTTTGAATGTAGTCCAGACAAATATTTTTTACTAATTGATCAGTGAGTCACCTGCCATATATGATTTCTTTCATTTTCAATTTTCTCTAACTAATTATGTACTTTTGCATTCCTCTTATACCCTTTTGTAATAAATTATGGTACATTGTCATCATAATTAAATAGTACCCCATAATTAAAATAATTAATAAGGTCAAACAAGATTTCATATTTCATTAAATAACAAATTTATTCTCTTACAAGGTTTCCTTAAAAACATAATCAAAGATAATTATTAGTGCATTAAATTTGACAAATTCCTTATATATTTGTTAAGCTACCTTAACA
Organism: Rubus idaeus; assembly: GCA_030142095.1. NCBI lineage: Eukaryota > Viridiplantae > Streptophyta > Magnoliopsida > Rosales > Rosaceae > Rubus > Rubus idaeus. The sequence continues at coordinate 6,572,151 of CM057966.1, forward strand.
TCTCAACATTTCCATCTTCTTCATACTGAAACATCTCTTTATTTCTCTCCTTCTTCTTTCATTGCCATCTTTTTTCTAACATGTAAATTTTCTAAAATCTACCTTTATCATAGACTTTCCCGAAACTATTGTAGAATTATCATGTCGTATCAACATTCATCATACAATCAAATATAGATTTTGGATGAATTTTTCATAAGAAGGTTCTGATTCATTTAAAGGAGGTAGTATTCGATCTACCTTGTTCATAGATACATTTGCATCTTTATATACCTAATACAAAGGTGAGTTAGAAAAGGGGATGCATTTTGCATATCTTAACGGAATGTAATTTTAGTGATTTTTTTTTCTAACTTTTGATTAGGAATAATGCATGTTAAACCTACCTTGTTTTTTTTCCTCTACCTCGTGCATAGAAGCCTTTGCACTTTTAGTTAGATACATAGTATAAAAGTGATATTTTTGAAAGAGAGATGCAATTTGCATATCTTATAGGAATGTAAGTTGTGGTGCTTTTTTCATACATTTTGGATAGGAATAATGTTAAACATTGATTCGAGACTTTTGATTATGAATCATATCTTGAGTATTGTTGCGTAAACTTTCATTCGATGACACTTAGTTTTTTCTTAATTTCAATTTTTTTTCTTCCTATGATGTAGTTACATTGAATTATTTGAATTTTGAAATTATTGACATTTCATGTAGGTATTATCTGTGTTGTTAAATGTTTACATAGTTTTAAATGTATGTTTATCATAATTATTTTCCAAATTAGATTTGAAGAATTTGAAATTTAAAATTTAAAAATTTAAACTGAAAAGCAAAATGCCAAATTTAAGGGATTTTTATTTGTTCCCTTATTTTTATTCAGGGGCAAAATGGACAAAAAAAAGTTATTGGACCTCAATTAACAAAAACAAAATGGCTGGACTAAAACCAATATTTATATAGCAAATTGGACCTTAATTAAAATATCTTTTTTTTTTAATTTTTAATTTTATTAGTTTTTGTTTTTATTTTTTCTCTTATTCTATATTTGAATTTTTGACACAGTGAAGACCACTAATCTATTCGATTCACTGCACTAGAAGTCAAGAATATTTCGCACTTGATAAGGGCGCTACAGTGTTTTAAAAGCTCCTTGGCTTCTGCTTTTGGCTTTATAAAGCGGGAAATTCTGCCATGCTCCAAGCATGCCATGTTTGGACACGTGGCATGCTTGGATGCCCTTGGATGATGTCCCTCCCCCACCACCCCCCTTTCAAATGCATCCTATAGCCCCAAGCATCTTATGCTCCGAACATGGAAGGTGCACCCTTATAAAGCGCAAACTTCACAAATAAGCTACTGTTTTTTAACTTAGCTTAAAAGCTTTCGCAAACTGAACCAATTGTAGGAAGGCTATGAAAAGAGCTCTAGCAGGTCTTGCCTTAGTTGTGAAGAAACACACGGACAAAACTCCTTATCATTGAAGGTGGAGTGTGAGTGAGTGAGAGAACAATTGTCTCCGCACCCCAACACAAGCGACTTTTCGAGCCCCTGCACAAAACCTCTCTATTTCTCACTGATTCTCTCATCGACTTATCAGTGTGGGTAACCATACTCTCTCTCTCTCTCTCTCTCTCTCTCTCTCTCTCTCTCTCTCTCTCTCTCTCTCTCTCTCTCTCTCTCTCTCTCTCTCTCTCTCTCTCTCTCTCTCTCTCTCTCTCTCTCTCTCTCTCTCTCTCTCTCTCTCTCTCTCTCTCTCTCTCTCTATCTCTCTCTCTCTCTTATTTTCTTGGTCTTTACTTCATCGATTGTCGTATTTGTGTACAACAGTACACAAATTGAATTTCCTTTTAGGATATCTCGATATGATTTAATCGACCTGAGCGGAGCAACAAAATAATAGTACGTGCAATAATCATGTGTTTCAATTGAAAATGATTGTTTTGTTGCCTAGGTGACTAAACCAAAATTTGAGTACCAAAGAATGCTCGAGACGGTATTTTGGACGGGATGCCACAGTTCCATAGAGGAACTTCTGCAGGTGAGTGGGTTCCATACTTCATTGATTTTGTTATTTATTCCTTTGCATTCGGTAAATATTTTGTTCCTTTTTATTGTTCTTTTCATATCCTTTTGTTTTACTATAATTCATGAGCGGTGTTCATACCATGAATTGTTCTTAAATTGAAGATAGATGTGCATTTAAGTTAGATGATAGTTCTCGACTCTTTTACTCGACGTAAGTGTTTGTTTGCTATTTTTCTTTTTCAACGATGATGGGCAATCCGTTTCTTGTAGTTCATGGGTCATCGAAGATGGGATCAGTTGGAGTCTGATTGTTTGGCGAATATCTTTGGAAAAGTTGGAAGAGGTGGTATGGAGTCGCTGCTCTTGGATGTTCCTTTTGTCTGCAAGTCATGGCATAAAGCAAGCCTCGATCCTAAATGTTGGGAAAGTCTCATTTTTCCCATCATTTCTACTAATATATGTGATACTGATGTTGAAACTGAAGACTGGACTTTTGATCCTTTTTTAAAAAGATTTGTTCGTGAATATCGAATTCATAAGAAGCGCTTCTCCATCACTGCATTCATAAAGTTTATGGTCAATCGTAGCAAAGGATGCGCTACTCAAATCAGGCTACCTGTATGCACTTCGGAAGCAGCACTGAAACATGTTGCAGATTCGTACGTGTACTCCCTCAAGTATTTTAGTGTAACATAATTTATTTTGTTACTCAGAAATGAATGATGTTTAATTATTTGTTTCAGGTGTCCTCGCCTGAAGAATTTGAGTTTGCCCGCTGATGTAGTGTACTATAAGTCCAGAATGATCCCTGATATGATTGGCAAGTGGAAACATTTGGAGTATTTGTTAATGGGAAGCTGCTACCATGATATGGAGAAAATCATTTCACAGATCAGCATTCACTGCAAGAATTTCTCTGACTTATATATTCTTGACTGTCTAATTCGCAAAGAAGCTGCATTGGCAATTGCAAAGTTGCCTAATCTTAAGCACATAATCATGAGGAACTCAAAGATCGAAAGGGTTGATTTTGTTAGATTACTGAAGGGCTGCAAAAATCTTGTGTCATTGGATGCCAGAAATTGTCTTGGTTTTGATGCAGGTGATGAAGAGATATCAAAACTTGCTTCTCGCATCAGTGATTTCAGATGCCAAGGTTCTAGAGTTTTCGATCGTCATTCCGAGGAGGGAAAATATATTTGGTTTCATGATACTGTCTATGATTGACGCTGATGTGATGAAACTGGTACGTTTTGGGTTCATCATCTTTAGCAGAGAAGATGCAGGATCAGGGAAACCTCTTTGGATCATCTTTTGTGCAGGAAGTCTTTAACAGCGGGAAGAATTGGAACCTGCGATGGTTTCTTTATTTTGTTTCTTATTTTGTTGGCCTGTAAATGGACACTTGGTAGGTAATTGTTGATCATTCTAGTATCTTTGGTTATGTTTGTTTTCAACTAGGTTTTTTTGTGGTCGTTTGTGAAGTTTAGGTTTGTAATCCTTAGGTTTTGTGCTACTCTTTTGTGATGCTCATTGTATTATTGCCACTCTTTCTTTCAAATGACTTATTTCAAGATCCTGAACAAAGGGGGTGCATATTCTACTAACAATTTATTAAACTGTCTCACCAAAAACAAGTATCAAACTGACCAACTAGCTATTTCCCCAAGATAAAAAGAAAACTATCAAATTAGACCAGGCATGATTAGCAATGGAATTTAGTTCACTTATAACTTAAAAATCCAACTCATAACCAGTTAAACATGAAATAAGTATTTGATATGAGTTGGATTAATGCTCAAGTTGTTAACATTTGATCTAAATGATCCAATCAATCCTATATTCATATTCAATCTTAAAATACTAAATGGCTAGAAGGGGGGGGTAATAGCAAAACACAAACGGTGATCAACTTTTTTAATAAATTACCAAACCAAAATTAAATTGACACAAACACATTTAAAAAACATAAACAAGAACACACAATATTTTCACCATAAAACCCTCAAGATGAGTAAACAATCCTACCTCTTAAGCAAATCAAATCAACTCACTATATATATGAACAATACAAACGAACTTACAACCAACACAAATACCCTCCTATTTTATCTAACCCTCTAATCACCACCATCTTTTATTTCTCCACCTTCAACTCTTCCATATTCTCTAACCTTCATCCTCTAACACCCAACTACCTCTGGATTCCACCAATGAATAATATATAAATTTTTTTATTTTAATTCACTTAACATAACAAGTGAATTAACAATTCTCAATAACTCTATTTTTTTCTATCAATAAAAACTCTTTCACAAAAAATCCTCAAAAATATTCTTTAATAACAAGAAAAAACATTTTCTCCCTTTATTACACCAACACCCTGAGACCTCTAGAAAATAAAACTCTGACCTAATTGACTTCCATTAGAAACAAATTTTCCTAACGATAAGATATTTAAAATATTTTATCCCATAAATAAAACATATCATAATTTCCAAATCACTCATAAAATCTATTTTACCACTATACTTATTACATTAAACCAATACATCCTTCAGCAAAAAAAATATTACAAACATTACTCCACACAGACCTCTCATTGAGACACAATCTTCAATCCCTCACACACAAACTCATAAACAAAATACACTTAAACCATGAACAATTAAACTTATTCTCTTATATTATCACCATACTTTCCACATAAACACTCTTAGACTTAACCAATATTTTATATTACCAACATAAAAACACTATACTAACAATCTCCCCTTTCATTCCTATACAAAACTATCATACACAGATTCAACGAACACAATCCTAGAACAAACAAAGGGCCTTCAAATTTCAAACACTCAATACTCAAAAAACAACACACCTGTAAAAAATAATAAAAAAAACAAATAAACATACATCTCCCCCTTTTTTTAAACAAACAACTTCCTTTCACTGAGAACCATAAATAAAAAACCCTCAAAACAAAAACACCATCTTCCCCCTCTAATATGAAATATCTAAAAATAAAAATCATCTTATATGAAAACAAATATAAAATAAAATATACTTCAAATAATACAAATTCATCCTTTAAACAACATTTTACAGATAGATACCATTAAGTAACATAAATCATATTTTTAACTTAACAGTAAAAATTAGATCACAAAACATCACACACAGGATAAAATTTTTCTACCCCTTCCTTATACCCAAATAATTTCTTTGAACCCTTCAACACTAATTTTTTTTTTTTTTACAAAAAACACATTCTAACCATAACACTTAAACTCCAGAATTACTAAGCACTAGGGTAAAAGGCACCCAAAGGACATACAACTCCAAAATATAAAATACCGGGCAAACCACTCCTTTAAACCCAATCTATTAGGTTTTGAACCAATTTTTTTTTTTTTTTTTTTTTTAACAAAACAACAATATATTGAACTCTTTTGAAGACCTAATCCCAAACCAACATGACCAAAATATTATTCCCACAAACGATTTACATGCATAGCAAATAAAACAAAAAAGCCTTAGCAATATTTCAACAAGAATTCAGTAGATGAACACAACCAAGAAGGCATTTAAATACACTAAAACAATTTACATATACCCAAAACCCAACCTAAGACAATTAACCACCATACCACCAAAAGGAACTCTACTAGAACAAAATAACAAAATATTAAACTAAACACTGTACTAGAATTCCAAAATACTAATTAATTTATTAAGAGGAAGGACAATTTTACACCCCTATCACTCTAAGGGATTCAAACGAACATTATCTAGAGGTTTGGTAAACAGAACCAATTATTTAGGGACAAAACAATAAGAATATTCTTCTCAACAAGACACAAAAGATACTTAGTTCACTAGAGTTTAAGATTTTTAGAGATATGATTTTCACAGAATGTAACTTACTTGAGAAGGAAATCTCTATCTTCTTATATCATTTGGCACAAGCAACATTCCTTACAGGAGGAAGCAATTTCTTCTTGCGCAACCAGTTTTTCCTACAAAAAACACCCTTTCTACTTCAAATCCCCCCAATCAGAATCAGATACGCTTTCCACATAGAAATATTCACACCAAAATAGAATACCAGACAATTTTGCCTAGAGAGATTCTTTATAAAACCACACACGACACTAAAAGATATCCTACTTGTAAGATACAAAAGACCAACACTCCTATGACTGACACTCCTTCCAAACCCACAATTACTAAATTTTTACTAATTATTTTTAAAAAAACTTTTTAAGAAAAAAACAACACAACATCAACACTTTACTTCTTTAAAATTGAGTGAAAAAAAAAACAACTTAATTTTTACTTTTAAAAATTTCCCCCCACAACCTTTCTAAGAGAAAACCATACACTCTTCTAACTTTCTTGTTTGTCACAGACAGATGTCTCTTCCAAACACCATTCTTACTTTGCTAAATAAAACCGTTTGCAAAGGGAAAACAAAACCAACCCCTATAAAATCCTATTTTATTTCCCTTTTTTTTTACACTTTCCAATAACATTTGGGTAGGAACAGGTCACATTTCCTGAATTATTTTCTTACAACAACACTTCGTTTCATAAGGACACAAAACCAAAACAAACTTTTACTTTGACAAAACACAATTACACCCCATTTCTTTCACATAACACCGATACAATAAGGAACTTAGCCCTGATACCCCTTAAGAGAAACAAAAATGGATACCAAGGAGCTTTTAAATTTGTAAACCTATCCTACTTTAAAGAAAAAAAATACACTTACATTCTCTACCTAAAAGAAAAAACACAAATTTGACTTTTACCTTACCAAAGCAAATGTATTGAAAAAAAAAACCAAAATACCAAAAAATTATATCTATAACAACTTTTTTTTCCTCAATAAACCTTGAAACTAACGTTTCTAAATTACAGAAAACGAAAAAACACAACAAAATTACAACCCAATCCAATAAACTAAAGGAGGTAATTGAATGGAACTTCTCGCCCTTTTGTGTTGGGGGGACTCTTCCTTCCCCATATGAAACTGAAGGGAAAATGCGCTAGACAACCCTACAGTAAATACCTTCTCTAAGGAAGAGCTACAATTGATTGCATTTCACTGCCTTTGCATTCAATACTAAAATTTGACAGTTTTAATTTTAATACAAAAACAAACATCTAGAACAACACCACGACTAACACTATGAGATTTGAATGGAGACCTTCCACAAACAAAACATTCTGTAAGTTGGGAATTCCAGGTGTGTGAACTCCCTTTTCCCTGTTTAGCTTTCCTTCCTCACCGTTACCGAACCCTTGTGTTCACTTGAGAGGAAGGAACAACGTCACGTCATAGCTAGAACAACCACTATCAATGTACCAAGTTCAGCCTTCTGCGAAAGGGTTAAGGCAACAAGACAGGCTTCAACATTCAGACCTTTATATTCAAAGAGGCAAACAACAAGTTGTATTATCAAGACTAGAAGAAGTAAGAGGACATTGACAGAAGCAAAAGAAGCAAGGATCTTTTCCACCCAAGCTGTTTCAAATTTGGATCCAAAGCATAGGGATTGAAACTAGCTTTCCAAGCCTTTTACTTCCTTCAAAGTTCTTTCGTTTTGCTTGCGGATGATTTTCTTTTGGGCTAAACTTTGGAAATTTCTAAGAGAATGCACTTGGGCTGATGTGGCCGGACTTGCTGGAAGACTCCTGGGTGGCAGCACGGTTGGGGCTTTTCACAAACTGTAGATTTATTACCCATAACGACTTCAGAATATATCCCAGCCCTTTGCCCCAAATTTTCCTTTCCAATCTTTTGACCTTTATCCGACCCAATGAAAATTTAAAATTTTTCTTGAGACTCTTGCAAATTAAGTTCAAGTCCCTTTTTTTCAGAGGAAAGAGATTCACAGACGATTTGACATTCAATTGTCTTGCAAAGCTTGATAGATCAACATAAGCGTTCTTCATTTTCGTTTTGTATGGGATTGCAGACGGCAACCATTCTTTTCTTTTTCAGCCTGGATGAGTTTTCTATTTAAGTCTTCTTGATTTTGATCATTTTTGTTGAGGCTCTACACTTTCCTCATACTTATCTGCCCACTCTTCATCAACATGCTCATCATCGTCAGAATCATGTGAGGAATTTGAATGAAGAGCGCGTCAAAGCAACATTTTCTTCCTCATTCTCAGAATGGTTTCAGACTCAGGTCACTCCACGTGGACTTCAAAGCCTACCGACCGAGCTTTGTATTTCTTATTTCCACAATCAACAGCCGATGACCAAACCCCTGACACTCAAAACATTTTGGTTTATCACTAAAGGATTTCTTATGTGAGAACCTATTTGATTTAGTGTCTTTGTCTGAAGAAAAGCATTAGAAAATTTTCTTTGAACTTGACCCAGAAGGTTTTTGAATCATGAAAAGATTTAGACTGACAAATTTTTGAAATGTTTAGAAAGGAGGGCAAAACTTCAGCGAAAACTCAGGCATCTTCCTTTCTTTTTCTTTTTCCTTTTTAACAGTTTCAGGGCAAGGTTTTGCTTTTGGTTTGGCTAATCTTCTTTCAAAGGTTTGAAGTTTCCAAGGTTCATCTAGAGAATAGGTGCTAAATCTTGAGCTTCTTCAATGGCAACTGTTTGCTTTGAAAATACAGGCAAGATAAGAAACCTCACAATTCTGTGTTCAGCAATAGGGCACCTAAACGTCACACTCATTTGCACTTTATAAGCTAGAATGAAAATCATCAATAGACCATCACTCTCAGGACGTTTCAAACCTGAGTTAATCTTGAGTTTCTGGCCTAACCCTTATTTCCCTCTAGTTACTTGGAGAATGTCCCAACTTTCTTAGCGTCTTACAGTCCCAACGCTTTTCTCTCTCTTGACGGCGGTACAGCGGTGGCTTAACCTTGTTATAGTCCGGCTCGTTGTGACCCCGACCTTGGCTAGTTCGTTTTGACACTGGCCTGCGTTTTGACCCGTTTTTACTGGGTGTTCCCCCCTTCCAACTCCGACTTCCTGTGTGCAAAAGGCTGATCTAACTTTCCATTGGTATAATCTTCTCCATCAAAAATGGTGGACAATTGATTGACCCGAACCCGACACGCCTCCTGACCAAACAAGACTCACTAGAAACTAGTAACGCTCTGATGCCAATTGAAAATACTGAAGGCCTAGAGGGGGGGGGGGGGAATAGGCAAAACACAGAAGGGATCAACTTGTGTTTAATAAATTACCAAACCAAAATAAATTGACAGGCAAACACTTTAAGCAAAAGCATAAACAAGAACACACAATATTGTTCACGCAGTAAAACCTCAAGAGAGGAAACAACGGGGCACCCTGAAGGCCAAAGCAAACAACCACTAGGATATGAACAAACAAACGAACTACAACCAACACAAACCGTCCTGGCTATTCTATGACCTCTGAGTTGGCCTTGTTTTGTTCTCCACCTTCGACGCTCCGTCTCCGAAGGCTAACACCCCACCGGGGTTCTGGACTGCCGAGTGTGAAGGTTTGTTTGAGTTATTCCTTCAACTGGACGGAATTACCGCCTGTTTTCTCAGAAAACGTTCACAAAAGGGCAAAACTTTGGAACGCGAAATTTCCCTTGTATGGGAACACCGGACCCTGGGAAAATAAAACCTGATTGACTTCCATTAGGAAACAAATTTTCCTGCGAAAGAGACGTGAAAAGTTTATCCCATAAAAAAACAGCAAATTCCAAACACTGGATAAAACGATTTAGCCGACTTGATTGACATAAAGCCAAATTGCGGCAAAAGAAATACAAACAGACTCCACCGACCTTGGGATGAGACACAACTCAACCCTCACACCAAACCTAGCAAGAAGACACTTACGAAGAGCCCGGACTTGAAATGACTTGCCTTCTGTAGCTTGACTTCCCACGCCCAAACCCTGCTGGACCAAGTTTTGTATTTGGGGCCAACTAAAAACGAACAAACTTGTTAGAAACACCTTAAAGTTCCTATCAAAATAGTACCAATCAAACCGTTCCACTTCCAACTTCGAACAACACAAGACTCCACAACTCGGAACCCTCCCCTTCCAAAAGGGGCCACTACCCTTGTGAAAAGGCGACTTTGTTGCTTTTTCTTAGTTAGAATCTGAACGTCATGGCACCCTTGGGGGTTTTGGAGATGAGATCGAAACCTGACCTTCTACTTTGGGGTTTTGATGCCCCGGCTTACTAAGAAGGGATTCCTTGCAAACAAGTTTGCAAGGGCTAAACCGGATCCCCCGATTTGAAACCGGCTGATTGTTCTAGGGAAAACGTTTGCTGCTGGTATACGGGAAGCGTTAGTTCGCGCGGCAATTCTTTTGGCGGACCTTGGTGGGGTAGGCACTGCGGGAGGCGCAACGGTAATTAGGGTCTTTGCGCTAGAGTTTGGCTTTGCACAAACCCAAGGCTTCAACCCACTTCTTGGCGGGGATCGAATTTAACGCAAAAGTAACCGCCGAAAACCCACAAACTGCCAAGGCTTGGCGGGCGGGCAATCGACAAAACTGGAGGCAGTGCAACAAACTCGTAGTCTAGGTACATATATTCTTGATAGCCTTTTAATATCCATTAGATTTGTGAATAAACAGAGAAAAATGAAACCTCAAAGAGCTACTTTTCCAGCATTAACCAAGGACCGGTAGCATTAGAAATATAATGAGATAAAATCCCATTGTAATTCCTTTTGAGGACACCCACGTACCCAAAAGCAATTCCAAATAAATAGCTCGAACTGAAAATCATGTACTGTGACAAAAGTAAAAAACCCTCATGAACAAACTTAACAGAAACCTTAACAGGGTTTGTACTGCATCATTGTACAAAAACAGGCCGCCTAATCCGAACAGATTGAATTCATTTCTTTGGTACAGTAGCAGAGGGAGATGCTGGTCCAGACAAGTGTTCACCAATGTAATCAGCCCAAGTTCTTTTCTTAGGATTCTTAAGTCCCAACCTTGTGTCACCAAGAAGTTCCTTTGCTACATCATTTGCAGATGCTCTTTGATCATTCAAGCAATCCGAATTAACTTCCTCTGCATCTGAAAAACCATCAGTCCTAGTATTAAAGACTTGTAATTATTGTGTAAATGAATAATTTGTTCGTTAGCTTTTTTCACAAATGACAAGCAACTTCATTAGTACACTAGATATTAGATAGGATACTATAATACATTTAGCAAATGCAGCAGATGATTGACTATGATCATCCAAATTTGATAGCATGCATCTCCTATTGCCTGCAATATATTTTGACTTGTATATTACAGCAATGGAATTTTTTAAAAACCAACGAAGCTTCTTGATAGAAGCACAAAGTGTGACATTTTTAATGTGTTTTCCCCACTATTTGGCTATGATTTAATTGTAACTTTGCTATTTTAGCTTAGTTTCCATATTTGAGTCCAAAATGATGTATTAATGAACATCAAACGACTAAGGCTTTCCCCATTAAATTCCATGAGGCCCAAGAAGAGGCCCAAACCCAAGATGGAAGGCCCAAATCCATGAAAAGCAAGTCACAAAGCATGAGAAAGGCCCAAGCCCGATTTTCACATTTTCCTGTCAGATTAGTCAACTTCGAAGCCCATATCTCCCAATTCACCTTACACTGTAATTTGGATACACTCATTTTTTATATATTCTGTATTAAAATTTGAAATCATCCAACCGTTCAAACTCATTATCCGTTCTAATAATTCCTGTGCTTTTTATTTATTTCCCTTCTTTTATTTTAACCCACTCACCCCTATATTTTTCCTCTTCTTTCTGCCCACACCATTATGTTTAATTTCTTTTACCTAAATAAATGTTCATTGCCATAGACTACATTTCCACCATTTCACTTACCATTTCTTTTCTACCACTCACATTCCACTTCTCTCCTTTCTTTCTTTATTTCACCCCCATTCTCCTATAAAACAGCTCATTCTTCTCTTCAAACACACCCCAATGGGGAGGGACAAACCCTCCTCTTCTCTTCCACTCACACATAATTTCATTCTCTAGTATTTAGGGTTTTAAGTCTTCAAGGAGGAGGGGACTGTTTACATTACCACCACAAACATACACCTTGGTCTTTTTACTCCTGAGATTTAAAAGTTTGTGATCTTCGTTCTACTTTCCATCACTTATTTTTATTTTTTTTTGTATTTTTTAAGATTTTTTTTCCTATATTTATGTTTTATTGATCTAATTAATTGTTCTTCTGCATGCCTTTTTGTTTTTTTTTTTTTTTTTTTCAAACTTAGGTAAGTTAGATAGTTTTATTTATTAAGAGTAAAGCTTATCAAACGGCGACAAAAGAAGACGAAGAGTACGTAAACTTCCCTCTGATATTGATTGAATTTTTAATTGTTTAATCTGATGAGGTTCACTAGGTTAATTTTCATAGAAGAGGTTTTATTTGGGGAATGATAACCGTGTGGGCTTCCACATATGTTAGTTTCGGTTTCATGGCTAGGGAACTTGGTTATTTTCGGTCTAATGATTGGTAAACTTGTGTATATGGGGAACTTTAATTGTGTTTATATTTTTTTTATCTTTGTAGTTAATTATTTATTTCATTCAATTTATCCTCAATTCCCTTTACTTTGACATATGTATATATTTATACTTTAACTTGTTAAAATATTTTTTTTTATTTAATTCTTTGACTTTTTGTTAGACACCCTTTGATCTCCGTTGGAACATACCCTTACTACACCGAGTTTTAAGTTGGGCGATCATTTTTCCTTTTTCAGAAAACAGATCCAAAGTAAAACACAAGGTTTGAACTTCGAAATATTAGATATGTTCTACACATTACTTCTTCCTGCATCATCATTTGCATCAGCAGAATGGCAGCTGTAGAACTCTTCATCATCTTCATTTTCCAGTTGATCACCACCATCATCATGTGGCACATAAGCCAGGTGGACCCCGCAGCTTTTAATGAGCAACCCTGTTCCCAACCGGCGGAGGATAATTCGACACATATAGGGCATGGATGGACTCTTTCTATCCAGCTTTGGCTTCAAGAATCCAGGTAATGATATATACTTTAGCCACACATGTGGTGACTCTGCCTCTCTTGATGTATAAAAAACTGCATCACTACTTGGACCCATGGAGTGTCCATTGATTGTAAATTTGTCTTTGAAAAAACAACAATGACCATCATATTCTTCTGTGCTTTCAAAAACAACACATAAAACCAATCCTGTGTACTCCCATTTGAAACTGTGAGGGATTTCAACTACTAGTTCACATAATAATTGTTCCGTTTCATTATCACCAACAGGCACGCATACATCCTTACGACAGTTGAACCACTTTGGAACTTCATTTCCTGGAAATAGAGTTTCAAACCAAGAGTTTCCTACCTGTAGCATAGTATTAGACATGTATAAACTATGTATACATATAAATATATGTGTATATATATATATATATAGAAAGAATGAGAGAAAGACCTGATTCACCAACACATTTGTCATCTTTGCTACGTCCAAGCCCAGATTGTCACATAATCTGGGGCAATTGGACAAGTCCATCTTACGAATACGACTTATGTCTTTATGTTCCAATATCTTTGACAAGAGGGAAAATATTTCCAGTGATATGCAATCAACAACTGATATACAACTTATATTTGGTGGAAGTTCTACAATTTCTCGAAGCTTCTTGCAACGACATAACTCAAGCCTTGTCAAGTTAACAAATTTGCTAATGCACATAGGAAGAGTGACAAAACTGCTTCCTGATAAACTGAGGAAAGCTAATGTGGAGAAGGAACCAAGATTACCAAGGCAATCGAAGTCAGATAAGTTGCATCCTTCGAAATATAAGCCCTCTAGCTCTGGAAGCACTGAACTCTGTGAAGTGTTTGAGTTAGTTGGAAGCGCCAAGGCAAGTGATCCTACAGTACTTTCAGAGTTCAACTTATTAGGAAGAGTGACAAGTTTTGGGCAATGGTCAAGACCAAGAGATGACAGATGTTGGAGCTCATAAATACTGCATGGCAAATTTTTTAAGTTTTCACATCTATTTGCATGTAAATCACGTAGCCCAGTGAGATATCCAATCGATGAAGGCAATTCTTCTATGCCACTGGCTACCAAATGTATATATCTCAAGGATTCCATCTTCTCCACAATTTCTGGGAATTTCTTAAGCCTTTTGCAATAGTTAAGAGAGATACTTTCCAGACTTTTCCAGCCAACTCTTTCTGGAAACATCTCAAGGTTAGCACATCCCTCAAGATCCAACTTAACAAGTTTTTCAAGAAATCCAACAGAATGATCAACTTCCAGTAGACTTGTACAATAGCGTAGATTCAAGGACTTCATGTTTGACAGACCAGATAAGTCGGGGATAGTTTTTAGGAATTCACAGCCTTCAAAGTTTAGAGATGTCACCTGTGTCAAATACTGTGAAAAAAAAAATCAACAACAAAAGCAGGATCAAATAACATGCATTGAGGGAATTAATTTACAGTATGTGAACAGTCCTCAAAACAAATAATAATTTAGAGTACCTTTATTAGTCCTTTCCCCAGTTGTATGATGCGACTGTAAGGCATATTGAGCACAACAAGTTCCTTTGGATGGAAATTGGATGGAAAAGATTCCAACTGACACCAACCCCAGTCAATCAACTTCAAGCTATTGGGGAGATAACCACAACATCCAGAAAGGGATGCATTACAGTTTATGAAATATTTAAGATTAGTCATCCCTGAGAAGCTTTTAGCCCTCAAGAGTATCTCATTTGGTTTAGGAAACTTCACCAAGATGCCTTTGATTTTATTTGTTCCCTAGTAAGAAAAAAGTAATAGTATTAATAAAATAAATCCTTTGTCAAATGAGTAATTAGTTTTTGTTTTTAAAGTAGCCTAGTTTTCTAAACTGGTTGGGGAAACTTTACCATGATGCCTTCAATTTTATGGGTTCCCTAGAATGAAAAGGCCATAGTGGTAATAAAGCAAGTCCTTTATCAATTAATTAGGAAAGCAAATATTTTTAAATACTTCAGCAATAAATATTGTACTTACAGAATTTTCGGTTAGAACACGAACCACATCCTTGTGAAACCACAATCTTTTGCATTCTCCGGGTTCTAGTGATTCTTGGCGAGCTATATCTTTACCCATTTGTTCTAGCAAATTATGCATTGAAATCCTCTTGAATCGATCCAAACTTATCAGGGCGCTTTGTATTAGTACCTCAATATGATTCTCAGGAAAATCAAGGTCATCATCTTTCAGTATTTCTAGCACAAAGTCCTTTTCCTTATGGTTGAAGAAGCATGCAATGTCAAGGAAAACTTCTTTCACTTCATATTCCAATGCATCGTAGCATATTCTGAATGGTTTCTGAATCTCTTTATAAGGAGCACTTTTATAGCTATCTAATGTTTCTTGCCAACGATCTACGGTTTCAAGAGTACCCAAATAAGAACCCAAAACTTTCAGAGCTAGAGGAAGGCATTGAACATAGTTTATTGCACGACTTGTGAGTGCAACATACTTGTCTGGAGGTGCATTGCTTCCGAAGGCATGCCAACTGAAAAGTTCAAGCGCTTGTTGGTAATCTAACTTCTTGACTTCGTATACTAGCTTAATTCCATGACGAGTTAGCAAACCCTTATTTTTTGTCGTTAAGATGACTCTACTTCCCTCACCAAACAAACCTGTAGCTCCTGCTAATTTGCTTAGCCATTCCAATTTATTCACGTCATCAAGAACTAAGAAAACCTTTTTATTGCTCAACCTTTGCTTTATAACATTGATTCCTTTATCAACACTACTTAACCTCCAGTTGTTGCCTCCTAGAATCTCGAAAAGGAGAGTCTCTAGTAGTTGGACTATGCCTTCAGGTGACTCTGACTTTTCTCCAACATTTTCCAAAAAACATTTGCCTTCAAATCTATGTGCAATTGAGTTATAAGCAGCTTTGGCAATTGTTGTCTTTCCAATTCCAGGAGTTCCCCATATCCCAAGTATGCAACGACCATTTCCACCTACACCTAGAAGGTCATCAATATCCTGTACATGACAATCTAATCCGACAGGGTACTCAGCCACATCCAAATACGTGTGATTAAGTAGTTGGATTGAGATCTCCTCAACGATGTTGTCGATAAATTTGGATTCATATCTACCGGTTTAAAAGAAAGTGTAATAATTTATTAGTCAACAATGCAAAGATTATAATTTATAAAACAAACATAATAATTAGCAGAAGCTACACTATGTCATCTCTTTAGGATAATATATCTAAGGACATATTCTTATACGTCTAAATCATGGAACGAAAGCGACTAGGAATTGTTTTCTACTTTTTATTCCATTGTTGTTGCTTGTTGAGTTTTGGTTTTGCTATTGATTTCTAGTAGTTCAGTTACTACCAACAATTTTCACTTGCATACTCTTATTGAATGTGCCCTCTCTCTTAATCTTTCTCTCTCCCTCTTAATGTGCGGTTTGGTTTTTCCTCTAAGTTGTTGTTGCCTTGTCTTTTTCTATATTCTATCTAAGGTTTTGCTAGTGTTAGAGGGGTTTGTCAGTCTATGAACTAATTTTCTCATAAATAAAAAAACCAGTAGTAATATTGAATTATTGATGGAAATGTACTTACTCCCCCTCCTTGTAATGCCAGCCAGACAAATTTGCTGATCTTGTAAGTGCTCTCCTCCATGTTTTCACCTTGTCCAAGTTATCATGGAATCTCCTTTCATGCTTGGCCATTGCTTCATCATAACTGCCTTTTTGGTGCCGTACATCTGCCGGATCCACCTTATAGAAAATTGGTCTGACCATTTGTTGCTTTGATTCATTGCAGTGATGAATCTGAACCAGTTCATCCAAGCACCACTTTGAGGATGCATAGTGTTGAGAGAACACGATGATCGAAATCCTCGACTCTTCAATGACCTTGAGAAGCGAGTGTGCGATTTCATCTCCTCTTGTAAGATCGTTATCTATGAAGGTGTTGATTCCCTTGCGAAGCAAAGCACTGTGCAAGTGACCTGTAAAACCATAGCGTGTATCCTCACCTCGAAAACTTAGAAACACATCATATGTCCACGAACATGGGATGAAAGAAGAAGACGATGCTCCTTGATTGTTCATAGAGGCCATAAAACTTGTTTGCAATGTGCATGCCCAGATAACTGAACAGAGCTCAAAGAGTTTGGAGACAACTGAGAATGTATTTGCTTTACCTTCTCTTTTTGGTGGAACTTTCCCAGTTTTAATTGTTCCATCAGGAGGGGTATGTTAGTAAGTACCAAGTAGTGGGGAACAGCCAATTATTCTTAGGGTTAATACCCATAATGGTACCTGAAGTATCACCGTCTGGACCAATTGGTACCTGAAGTATCAAAATGGACAATTTGGTACCTATAGTTCTCATCCGTTACCCAATTTGGTACTTCCGTAAAAAAATTCTGTTAAGTATAGGGGTAATTTCATCTTTTTACTATTATATATTTCTAAAATCCATCTATTAAGGGTACAATTTTTTTATCTTATTATTAACACACTTTTTTGTATTTTTTTAAATTTATTTTTATTATACAAATAATTCATAAATCTCTTATATTGTTTAGAAAAATTATATTTAAAAATTGTCCCATGTTATATAACTTATATTTTGAGAATTAGCACAGCAAGCCACATGTGAACTAGTAGAACTTCATATATTTCACACCAAAAATTAAATTACTACCAAATACAAAAACTTGGGTTTTACCAGTTGATGTGAAAGTTTCAATTGCAAAATTCACCCTCTTCCATTTTCGAAGAAGGGGGACGATAGGGAAAAAGAAGAAGAGGGGGAAGCAAAAGGGGATCGGGAAGAGGAAGGAAGAAGAAGATAATATTTTTTTTAACAGACGTTGTGTGTGTATTTAGAAAAATGATGTGAGATGTGTATTTAGTAAATAAGTTGTGTATCTAAAATTAAGGTAGTTTAGGAAGTTTGAGGTTGTGTATCTAATAAATTATGTTTTAATAAAATTAATAGATTGTGTATTAATATTGAGGTGTGTATCTAGTATTTAGTCATGTGTGAATAAAATTTCTCGACATAATATTGTCCTAAAGAAAAGAATTATTATTAACACATCCTAAATTATTATTAACACACATTTATATTTTTAAATATAATTTTTCTAAATAATATAAGGCATTTATGAATTAATTGTATAATAAAAATAAATTAAAAAAATACAAAAAAGTGTGTTAATAATAACATAAAAAAATTGTACCCTTAATAGATGGATTTTAGAAATATATAATAGTAAAAAGACGAAATTACCCCTATACTTAACAGAATTTTTGACGGAAGTACCAAATTAGGTAACAGAGGAGAACTATAGGTACCAAATTGTCCATTTTTATACTTCAGGTACCAATTGGTCCAGATGGTGATACTTCAGATACCATTATGGGTATTAACCCTTATTCTTAATAGTGTAGTTGAATTTCTTTTTCTCAATAGTAAAAATGAGAGACAATAATGCAAAGACTAGAAGACTCTTTTTTTTCTGGTCGAAAAGACTAGAACTCTAGAAGACATTTTTTTTCGATGAAGAACTCTAGAAGACATTAGTTTGTTACCCTTCTCTCTACAAAAGAAAATGAAAAATCAGCACATTTTTTTTAAGGGGAGTGAAAATGGCACTCCCCAATTTAACATCTGCACTCCCGTTTTAAGTTTTAATATTTTTTTTATGTTTAGATTTATGTTCTCTTCCAAAATTACCCTTGTGTTGCTCAAATCTTAAATTCGTAATCACTCTCTCTCCTCTCTGAGTCTGCCTTCATCTATATGGTTATACCCAAAATCCCAAGATTGCAATCTCTCTCTCAGTTTCACATTTAACCACAAAAAACTAGCACTAAAGATCCGGAAACCGAGACCCATTATTCATAGCTGCAAAATCATGTTAGTGTTTCACAAAGCACCATTGGAATGTCAATGATGACCATGAGCAGAAGCTGGATTTTGATCTATGTAGGAAGGTGAGCAGTGGTTTAAGAAAGAAAGTGAGAGGTTCGACTGTAGGAATATGTTTTGGTTTGATACGAAGATTCTGATACAGACAGAGAGAGAGAGAGATGAAAGTAATAGAAAATAAGGGTGAGAACATAAATCTAAACATAAAAAAATATTAAAACTTAAAGTGGGAGTGCAGATGTTAAATTGGGGAGTGCCATTTTCACTCCCCTTTCTTAAATACCCCCAGGAATCCCCATTTTTCTTATTCTCAAAACTGAGTCTCTTGCAAAACTCTACAATCTTCTCGGAGGGGTTCCAATCCCAAACCATTCCTACGAACCCCTTGTTGGTTTTTCATATTCTTTTTTTTTTCTGGTCGAAAAATATAGCACATTTAAGTCTTATTTCCCAAGCAAAGCCGTGTGCTACTTTAGTGCAAGTGTTTTTGTACGCGTTCCGTCTTCTTCACTACTTTCGGCTAAGGAGGAGGTAATAGTGTTACAACTTGAAAGCAACAACCCAGCCCCACCAGCAAAATGGTAATGAAATTTTCATAGGTGACTGCTTAAAATCATAATACTTGACTAGTTCATACATGATCTAGAACTTTGAGAAGACAAATAATCCACCAAACATACCACACCAAGAGAAGGCATGTGATCCAACTGCGTTTTCTAATAACAGTACACAATAGTAGTTTTAGTCATAAAGAAAGTGATGGACACTCCCATATGAAAAAGTGAAAGTGCAAAGCAAGATCAAAAGGCAAGAGAATATATCCAAGTATCCTAAATCACCTTAGAACCACCACCTGAATGTGGAACTAAAGGATTCCCAGTTAATTACTACAGATGCAAAGCTTGAAGTATATCCTACTAGCAGTTATTCAATTGTATTGAACTCTACATCAACATGAACCTCCAGTTCCTGTGCCTGAAACATGATATATAAAGCTTCAGTCTCATAAATTTCACAAACTTGAGGAATGAAAAAGTAACTTCTACAATTTAAGTTTGTTCAAGCTTATGGAATAATGTAATTAGCACAAGAGAGCTGCGCGCTTCTATTTCCTTCCTGTTCTTCAGTTTTTTTTTATGAAACTAGCCAAACACACATAAGGCTACCACCATATGAATTCTCTACAGACAACAATAACTACAGAGACAAGGATGGAATTTGCAAACTAATTAGAAGGGCAGAGATGCATTTGTAAAGACTATGGCTGCAAATAATCTCACCGGCATGTTATGTAAACGTTTATTAATTATACTGTAGTATAAGCAGAACTGGGGAAAAAAAAATATCATGTACTTACCTAAAAGAGCAATATCGCCCGCAAATAAAGACCAGTTGTCAAGCTCTCTGCTGAAATATGAGAGAGCCTTAGACAGCCATTTTCATTTCTATCTTCTCATGAGGGTCATAACCTATGAGTTCGAAATCAGCTGCCACAAAAGAATCTATATTCTTTTTCTCGGGATTGATCTTCAAAATCTGCATTAGAATGGAGGTAGGCAGATTTAAAAATAAAAAAAACAAAAAAAACAGTGCATATAAGGATGGAAATGAGAGAGGGGTGAGGCAAATTCTCTTTCCAAACCAAAAACAAGATCATTTGTGTAATCTTATTACACTTACTGGAAAAGGCTTGGGCAGTTTCTGAAGTTGCTCCTGCAAAGGCCTGATGTGAGTGCGGTAAACATGAGCATCCCCTAAGACATGAACGAAATCACCTGGAACAAGATCTGCACAACATAGAATGCTATTCAAGACAGACTCTAAGGACAACTCCAGACGTAAGGTATAAACACCTCTGGGTAGCCAATGAACACGAAAGGCGTCGGCAAAAAAGATCTACCCAAATACTAATAAGGAGTTCCTAGAGAATGCATACCACAAACATGAGCGATCATGCATGTCAGAAGAGCATATGATGCAATGTTAAATGGCACGCCCAGGCCCATGTCAGCAGAACGTTGATACATTTGGCATGATAACTCTCCATTGGCAACATAGAACTGCAAAGACAAGATAGATGAATGTACTAAAACAAAAGGGGTATGATAAAGAAACAAAAGCTGTACCATGATACCATCTCAAGACAAACCTGAGCAAACATGTGACAAGGTGGGAGTGCCATCAATTTGAGATCAGAAGGATTCCACGCTGAAAGTATAATCCGCCGATCATCAGGATTATTTTTAATCTTGTCAATAACATCTAACAACTGATCAAATCCTTGGCCAGTGTAGTCAGCATGCATGTCGGTGTACCTATTATTCGAAAGAGAATTAAGCAGGCTTGAAGTTAGACTTCATTATATCAATGATCTACAATCTCAACAAATAGAAGTTCACCAACCTCGCACCAAAGTGTCGCCACTGGAACCCATATACTGGTCCCAAGTCTCCCTCCTCCCTACCAGTTAAGCCAACGCTGAAGCAGTATATACAAGTATCATATAAAACTGCACGAAACAAACAACTCATCCCACACACACACAATCACACATGTGAAAGTCCAATAATTACCTATCAAGGTAGTCTCTAGATGCATTTCCATCCCATATGTGAATGCCTCTCTCCTGAAGGACCTGAGGAAATAAAATGAGCACTACATGTAAGACTACTTTGTATAAACTTCTCAGAAACAGCCAACCGATGGCTGTTTGTGTCACAAGTTTGCTCTTTCCAGACTAGCAAGGTGACTTTTTTTCCCATCACCCACCCAAAAATAAAATAAAAATAGATGTTTTTTTTCCAAGTGAATAGATGTTTCTTTTCCAAAAGAAACGAGAACGGATTTAAAATGCAAGAACTTCAAAATGTTAACCTTTCAGCTGTTCTTAATTCACATTCTATAGACATTTTCAAAGCACTGGTTGACTGAATCGTCACAATAAGTCATCACTTCGAGCAACTTATAGTAGAAAAACACAAACACAGGTTTCAGAACGCTCAACTTAGGATAAAGAAATTGAGCTCTCAACAAACTAGCAACACCGACTTGCTCCAACATTGTTCCATTATGATGTAAAGTATATGAAATAAGGAAATTAACACATATGGTTCTAAAGGTTCAAAAAAGGTAGTAATACCTTGGCATTGGTTGAACCACTGAGGAACCACAGAAGTTCTTCAACAACCCCTCGCCAAAATACTTTCTATGTTCCAAATGATCACAATGCATGTCAATATATATGAAAATGAAAAAAGAATTCCAGTCTAGTAATTCAAACTCGTGGAGAGAGAGAGAGAGAGAGAGAGAGAGAGAGAGAGAGAGAGAGAGAGAAACAATTGACAAGAGAAGCATAAAACTAGTGGCATAGTGTAGGTCGAGAGGAAAAACCAAAGATCTTTATAAAAAAACAGATGCATGCCTTGGTTGTTAGAAGAGGAAAAATTCTGCGCAGGTTGAACCGCATCTGTGGAGATACAATGAAAACATGTGAAAGTAACTTACCAGTTCTTAATCAAGAGACTGTGAAATGGAACAGAAATATTCTTTATTTTTTCAGTTTTAGCTTGACATTACCTGGCAACCAAATTTTGATAAAGTACCAGTCCCTGTCCTATCATCCTTAGAAGCACCATCTGAGAGTATTTCTTGAACCAGTTTTAGATACATGTACTCCTCATGTTTCTCAAAAATCATCTTGGGCAGGAAAGAGAACTTTTTTACCTCACACTTAATGGAATCCGACCTACTATTACAGTTCAGATCATTGTTTTCACAAAGGGATCCAACCTCAGAACTCCTCACACGAACATAAGTTGTGAAGGAATGACGAATGCTATTCTCCACCTTGGGAAAGGATGAATACCATGGCTGAAATACAGCGGAATCAATTGCAGGGATAAAAGTGTCGCATTCAATGTTGCTCTCTATTTCTGTAATGTGAATTGCATCACAGCCAGGCGCATTGAGAGCTTCCCTGGATACAGAAATGTTGATATGAATAAGAGAAGAAAGAAGAAAATGGTTTTCAATACCGAAATGAACAATAAACGCCATTGCACCTGAATATCTGGCCACCTCCTATGAGAAACACTTTGTCAATTGACAGACAGTAAGGAGAAGCAGCTAACAGCTCCAAAGCAGAGGCCAGGCTTCCACATATGACAACATTCTCTGCAGTAGCAATATCAAAACTCCCAGAACGAGTCAGAACAACATTAAGGCGACCAGGTAGAGGTCGATGCTCAGGGGAAATGCTCTCCCATGTTTTTCTACCCATTATAACCGCATTCTTTTTTCCGGGATCCGATGTGGTCACTGTAACATCCTTAAAGAACTTGAGATCAGAAGGCAATCTCCAAGGTAATTTCCCATCTTTTCCAATACCCAATTCTCGAGTCGCAGCCACAACAACTTGGTAAGTCCTCTGTGGATTCAGCTGGGTGTTGCCATTGCCATTTCCATTGCCATTTCCATTTCCATTTGCGCTCAGTAATTCACCGGCCATCGTTGAATACAAAGCACAACACAAAACCTTAAAACGAGGACCGCACAGCCAATTCTTCTGGAAGTGCGGCAAACCCTACAATGATAAGACAAACGTCTTTTAGGACAAAAACTGAAGGAAATAAAGGATAAAAGTGCAGAATACGAGCATACATACATATAAGCATGAGCAAAAGACAGAGAAAGAGATTAGTGAGAGTCCATTAAAATTATCGAGAAAAGAAGTACAAATATTTAAACTAATTTCAAGGAATAGACTGTATGTTAACAATCTAATTTCAAGGAATATTGGGCATGCAAAGGAACGTCACCCAATCCAGTGTTCTTTTAAACTACAAGCCTATAACTATATAAAAATATGAATGCTAGTAACATCCATACTAGAAAATCCGATCTTTATTGTTGAATTGTTGCGTTGTTAATTCTGGCCTGGAAATCAATTTGCAGAAATCAATAAGATCTTAAGTTTCTCTCTACTAAAACACAATCCACAGCTTCATGACAGTAAAGATTACTCGCTGACAGTAAAATCTATAAGCAACGAGAAAGTCAACAAGATAGCAAATTCTAATCATACCCAGTAAAATACTTAACCCCAAAAAAGAATTGCAACGACTTTCAGTCCTGATGAGGAAAAAAAGTAGGTAAAAAGAAGTAAAACCAGCACCAAATTATCAAAACTAAAGTATGAACAACAGATCCTCCCATAATCACCGGAAAATAAAATAAAATACAGGCAGTAAAAAACGAAATTACAAATACTAAGAAGAAAGTTGAAATGAGGGAAGCAACTGACCGATCTTGATCCGAAGCGCGAAATTTTGGATCGGCGGGAGGCGGGAGTGGCGGCGAGTCGGAGAAATTTGGCGGTGAGAATTAGGGTTTTAGAGAGGGAATTGGGCAATGTGAGAGGCAAAGAGGGCATGCGAGAGTGGGAGTAGAAAGGGAAAAGAAAAACCAGGAGCGAGAGAGAGAGAGAGCGAGCTATAGCTTAAGGCTGAAACCGCTTTCTTCTCGCTTTCAATCCTTTTCCCTCTTCTCTCACTCCGACTGAGAAAAAGAGAGAAAATTAATAATAATAATAATAATAATACAATTAGATATGACACGCAGGCAAAGAAATCCATAGGCACAGTTGACGCGGAGTTCCGCCGAAGTCATTGTGGCGGGTAGCGTGAAATCAATTACCCCTGCTTTTTGCACATTTTTACTCGCATGCCATGCCCCGACCTTTATTTTTTTCTTCTCCACTTTTTTCCTAGGGGTGGACCAACCAAAACCGCACCCATGACATCGGTTTTTCAGTTTTTCCAACTGAGGGGGTACCATTGAATTGGATTGGTGGTCCGACTGGCTAATGAAATGTTGCCAAGTAAAAAGTAAAACATAAAAATACCGTTCGGTTCGGTTCGGTTCGGTTACATCCAATTTTTCAATTGTTGCCACTGAAATCCAACATCGGTTCGGTACAATTTTGGAAAATGGTCGGTCAGTACGGTGCGGTGAGACTGACCTAGATTTTAAGATTTGTAATCCCTACTTCCCTAGCCCTAGGTGTTTAATCGTAATTACATGCTATGGTTGAGGGTAATTAGGACATTATCTAGTAAACATAAAGATGCGTTTTGACACCAACAGCCTAACGCACCTCCAAAAGCAACTTACTTAAAATCCCTAGCTGTGAGCCGTATAGCTGAAAGGCGGGAAAATCCTTCAACAGTCCACTACCGTGACGACACGTGTCAGCCTTGATTAATCGCATTTCGAATAATAGATCGACGACGTCCACTTGACATGCATCTGAAAGTCTTATCAGCCTTCTGTTGCTTTGTGTTAATCATAATTAATAGGTGTTGGTTGGAGCTGCTGCAACTTGAAGTCTGGAACAGATGAACCTCTATTAAAAAGACACTGTCCCAGATGGAATAGCTTAAATTATTTAAAAAGCTCCTTAACAAAGAAATTAAGCAGCAAAGGTGTTTAGTAAAATTAATAAAACAGTTCATTTCAAAAGTTTAACCATTCAACAGTAGCTTATAAAAATTGATAAATAAAAAAAACCAACTTTTATAAACTAAAAATTATAACTAATTGAGAAATTCTACAATGTTCATGCTCCTTAAATGTAAACCGTTAAATTTGGTCAACAGTTGAAAATTAGCTGACGGTTAAATTTCACGCGAGGGAGGAGAGCATTGACCACTATAAAAACGCCCCCATCAAACCAAAGGATTTGCATCTAGCAAATTTGATTATAGTTGAAGAGTGTAAAGATTACATAGATGCTTCAGAGCTTACACAGACGACAAAACTCAAGTACGAGGGAGGCAAAAATTATCTTCGGATGCCAGCTTCATATCCAAATACAACATTTCTATTGTTACAAAAAAAAAAAAAAAAAAACCATAAATAAAATCTGGTCTCTTTAACTGGCTGTTGACTACCAAGCTCCTGCAATCAAAGACCCTCAAAGAATCTCATATGGTCTTCGAATGTCTCTGCATGCCTGATCTTGGACACTGATCCATCTTCTTCCACCTGAAAACATTGTAAAAGCTCTGACAAATAAATTTTTGGAAAGAGCATAGATGTTGGGGTTGGCTTGTAGAGATAGTCTGCAGTCTAACTTCCTTACCCAATATTCTGGAGGACGCATTTTAAGATTGTAAGTCGAGGCCATGCTCATGCAGTAAGCACCAGCATCATGAACAACCAGACCAGCTCCCTGCAATGGGAAACTCTAGTTCAGAAATCAAGCACAAAATCTAAAAAGGAAAGCTCCAGAACACAACACATGACAAAATTATTGTATACTGTGACTTTCCCATAAAAAGTAAAACAATTTACCTTTGGAGGAGTTGGGAGTTCTCTCTCCTTCCCTAAAAAATCTGCAGACTCGCAGACAGGGCCAACCACATCAAAAGTAGAAATCTCAGCCTCACTTGGTGCAGGAGAAACTAGTTCAATATGCTGCAAGAAAATGCTGACAGTCAATTGTGATCCAAACCAAAAACTAAAGGGCAAGTCTTAAAGAAACACACTATGAGTACAAGCTTATAGTCGGGTTACCAATTACTTTTTAACTCCAGTTTAGTTAATATGAACTATAAGAGTCTTAAAGAGATTTAATGCATTTGCTACAGCAGATGCTTTTAATATATGAATAAGGCCACCAAAACACAATTTCTTTTTTCGTTGTAACGAAGGAGGGGGTTCGAACTCTGTCCCTGGATGTGGGAAAAATGCCCATTACCACTGCAGCTACAAGTCCTCACACAAACACTCAATTTTTTATTTTTTTTTAAATCAAAGGTAGATCAAGAAATATCAATTGTAAAAGTTATACAATAAAAGCACCAGATAGAAACCAAGAGTAATGACGCAAAGCCGATAACAGTTTTTCTGGACATAGTGGGAATGAAGTGCACATAACCACTAGATGAAAACAACACAGATAACACGCTCTAAGAGTCTACAACATGGCAGACTTTTATCTTTACTTATACAGTTATACTATGGAATATTCCGAATGCCCATCATTGATGAATTTTATTTCAGCAGCAGTTGACTGATCCTTGAACTTACTTGATAAGCATCATAGAGACTGGGACGAATGAGTTCAGCCATGCTTCCATCGATCACGATAAAGTTTTTGGTGCCATTCGTTTTCACCCCCGTTACTCGATTGACCAAACAGCAAGAATTTGCAATAAGTGATCTTCCAGGTTCAATGATAAGATTTAGATCTCGTGATAGGACCACCTCCCGAACCTAAACCATCAACATCAATGTTGATAAACTTCAGTGAAATTTTTATATTAATCAAAATAGCAAGAACTGTTAGTCTTTTCATTGAATAGTCACAAGGCAGCAAGGCCTCATTACTGATTCAATCAGCATATTCAAAAGAAATTCTAAGAGTTAAAAAAGATTAACATTAAACCTGGGCATATTGGTATCACTAATGATAAGCTTGAAACAAAGAAAAAATTACAGATCATGGGCAAACTAATCCCTAATAAGATTAATATGATCTTCATAAGACAAGAATTTACACAGCACATTCTTCATTATTCTAATAAATGTGCATGCAACTTTCAAACATGAGGACAACATTCTATAATCAGGTTCCAAGGTGCAACCGAATGACGTATGTGCATACTGCATGAGTGCAAGCAAAGAACTTTTTCATTAAAACCAAACTAATGTGCCATCCAATCACACACACACATGAATTGCATACTGCAATAAGAAAGCAAGATTCAAAGAAATGATACTCACAGTATTGATGAGATCTTTGGGAGTTGGAAGAACAGCGCCAGAATGATAGTAATCTATCCCAAGTCCACCACCAATGTTTAAATAATTAACTTCAAAACCTTGAGCACGGATCTTGTCAATGTACTCAACCATAAGAACTGCAGCATCCCGAAATATATCCACCTGATAATACAAAAATAATAATAATAACAAATAAGAAAGAGCTTTAGACATTCAGACAGAATTGTAACTTCTGTCCTCTTTTAATTTTATGAGCTTTATTATTGGTATAAACTTTTTGGTTATGATTTTTCTTAGCTTATTCCATAGTTTACCTTATACAAGCATGGATTTGCAAACTGTATACTAACTGATTTTTTTTTCCGCTAAAGTTATAAAAGGTATGCTACAAAGTCATCATCGTACCTTCGTTATGGTGGATCCAAGATGACAATGGGCCCCAACAAGTTTTAACTCATCAGGATGTTTCTTCACCTCATCCAAAAACCATTGCAGCTTCTCATTTCTAATACCAAATTTGGAATTCTTGTTTCCAGTGGAAACATAAGGATGAACCTAAGAAAATAACACATAAATCAAACACTATATTAATGGTTTAAGATCAATGTAATAGCCAAACCCCTTATCATGGAGAACATGAGAATATCATCTAAACAATAGCGAAGCTGTTCAAACTGGTGGGGAAGGGGTGCTTAGGGAAGGGAAACTGAGCATCCATGCATGTAATACAGACAACCTAGAAGGCAGTTGTATTCCGTGTCAAACATATCCACATTTTTTATAAGAAATAAATAAGAGCCCTAAGTTCACAAAACTACATGTAACACTCGGCAAGAATACTACTTGTTATAGCTGAGTTGATGAATATAATCTTGTTCTATAAAGCTAACATGAAAAGGCTAAAATGCAATGACATCATCAATTACAATTTATTCTTTCTAGTAGTTAATCTAACTGCTGATCCATTTTATGAGAAATATATCTACACTGTAAAATTAGTGAGAGTTTCTTGCGTAATTTTATACTTGAACGATTTAAATAAATAAATAACTTCATTTGAGGTTACACCAGAGTGCTGACTCCTTACTACTTAAAAAGTATCTCTGGCATAAATCATATTACATCAGTTCGCTATTGTTAAGACAACGCAGGAAGAACCTTCCTATCATAAGAGTTTCAGCCCTATCATCACAATGGAAAAATAATGGCTTTCAGCTAAAGAAGAGATTTTATGTCCTTATTTTGCTCAAGAACACACTAAGAATTTCATATGTTTAACTTCTATAGGGCAATGATTCTGGGGTATCTTTGCATTGTGGTTTAAGGCATACCTGTGGATCTACGTCTGGGTTAATTCGTAGTAGAACATTGACCCTCTTGCCAGCAATTCTTGCAGCTCTAATAATATTTTCCAAGTCGAACTCACTATCCACATTGATAAAAACACCTTCTTGGGCAGCCAAAACCAAGTCATCCAACAATTTTCCGTTCCCATTGAAAATACACCTGCTCACATAATTGATCAAGCATCAATTTGAAGCACATTTATATTAAGAACATAATCATAAATCATTCAAAGCAGAGTTAAGCATATCACAGAGTAAGGTTCAGCTAGATGCCCACATTGACATCATATCCATTACACTAAACGATTGGCAAAGTAAAAGCTACATTGCACTAAATAAAGAATACATGGGTGCGTAGAGCTTTACCTTGTTGGGTCAAACCCAGCTCGAAGAGCCAGCCTAAGCTCATTCCCACTAACCAGCACAGCACCACAACCCAAACCCCTCAGATGCTCCAAAATCTTGAAATTGTTGTTGGCTTTAATGGCGTACCCAATGACGGACCTTAAACCCTCCAAGGCCTCTTTATAGGCCTCAACATTTCTGGTGATCTGAGGCTTGCTGTAGAGGTAGAAAGGCCGTTTCTCCACGGAATCCATGACGTCCTGTACCTTGAGGCCCTCACAGTAGAGAAACCCATCTGATGATTTGGTGAAGCAGTGCTTAAACGGCAGCGTTTGAGGGTCTTGGGTTAGGGATTTGGAAGGGTTTTGGGAGAGCACAGCTTTGAGAACAAGGGGTTTAAGGGAGGGTCTGAAGGGTAGAATGAGGTTCTGGGAAAATGGGTTTCGGGTTAGAGAGTGATTTAGGGGTTTGGAGGAGGACGATGGAGGGTGGAATGTAAGCTGGGCAGCCGCCATATTCAAAACTGCAGAACAAGTAGTGAGACTGAGAACTATGCCTCGATTCTTTTCAACTTTTCGAACATCATCAGCCCGACTGAAAACTGCCTCGACTGAGTTGGTAATTTTATATGGATATTATTTATAGTTCTGGAACTTAAAAACATCAGCCCGTCTAGCTCAGTTGGTAGAGCGCAAGGCTCTTAACCTTGTGGTCGTGGGTTCGAGCCCCACGGTGGGCGGAAATTTATACCACATTATTTTTGGATTTCTATTTTGTGATGGAGGAGTTGATTTTGTATTATGAACTTTTAAAGCTGATTAGTTGATTTCACAGTATGAAACTAATAATTGGTGTTTCGCACAAGCACATAATGACTCGTCTCTCTCTCAAAACCCTAATAGCGTCGCCTCTTTCGCGTTGTCGGATGTTCTCTTAATGGAATTGACACCCTCTTGTTTCATTTATAAAAAAAAGTATGAAACTAATTAGTTGATTTTAAAATTCTCTTAAATCTCGATATTGAACATCTGAACTAATTAGTTGGTTTGGTAGTTCAAGGTTTCTCGTTCGTTGGTGGTGCTTGCAGATGAGCCTCTATTATCTTCTTCTTCTTTTTTTGTTGTTCAGTTGTCAAAGTTATTGCGGGTGGTCTCTACTTTCTCTTAGATGGGGACAACAACATCACGAT
This sequence comes from Rubus idaeus, assembly GCA_030142095.1. Taxonomy (NCBI): domain Eukaryota; kingdom Viridiplantae; phylum Streptophyta; class Magnoliopsida; order Rosales; family Rosaceae; genus Rubus; species Rubus idaeus. The sequence continues at coordinate 6,602,803 of CM057966.1, forward strand.
ACAAGATCGGAGTGATATTTTTTAATCAAAAGATCTAGGTGATCTTTTTTTTTTTGGGTTTCAATATCTAGGTGATCTTTATTAGCTAGTACTGATTTTTTTATTATTTAAATTCTTTTTTTAATCTTTAATGTGAACAAAATCTTTTTTTTTTTGGATGAGCAGATGGTTCAAAATGGTATTTTCTATTCATTAGTTTGGTAAAAAAAAATCTTTCACTTGGCATTTTAATATTCCCCCCCCCCCCCCCCCCCCCCCCCCCCCCCCCGGCCCCCGCCGCCCAAAACACCCCCCCCGCCGGGCGGTTCTTTCAATCAAATAGGGGTGGACTTTTTGGCATTGATTGAACCGCGTTGACATGCACCAACAGTTTTGGTGTTAGTTTGGTCGACGTTTAGGGGTCCTCAAACACCGACGAAAACCGAGCAAATTGAGGATGACAGAAACGATCAAAAAGATCAAGTACCCCTACATATAGTATTATTTTCAATCTTCACTTTAGTTTCATCACAAAATGGATCTAGCTTCTCATACTTTTAAGTTTAATCACACAATTGTCAAACATAATAAGAATGCTTAGCAAAACAACTCCCTTCTTTTCAATAAAATAAAAGGAATAAACAAGAGCAGAGTAACAGACTACCTTGGAACACAAGTATAATTGCTCTGTTCACAAATCTGCATTTCACCCTGCAAACAACCAAGGCACTGATAAAGTAATATGTATAAATGCACTGGATGATAATAATACAACAGAACATCCTTTGGCTTAAGTAATCATCAAGGCCTCAAGGGCACCTGAACAATGCAAAAGGTAAGGGTTATCCATATCTTTCCTAGCAAAGATTAGCAATAAAACTGGGGATATCCCAAAAAGCTCAAGTTAGAATATAGACTTTATTGAATAAAGAATTTTCGGATATTCGTTTTGCAAATGTAAAAGTCATAGGACTGGGACATACTTTACAATCAAACAAGAATGTGAAAATCAATTGCCCTTAGGATATAGATATTAAACACAAATGAACTAGAAAAGAGGAATAATTACACTGTCAGTTTTCATTTGTCTTACCAGTTGAATGAGAAATACGTCTTTCAGATATTCCTATTACCAGCAACTAAATATTCAGTCAATCATATATGCTAAAATTGGAGTGCAACAAGGAAATACCATTGTGTTTTCAAATGATGCATTAAACAAATAACATTCATAATTACATCCCAAGTTGCTAAAGGAGCAGCAAATTCAAATTTCCTTGACGTACCGAGAAAGTTCTGTTTCAAATATTCAAATCAACTTTATCATAAATCATTTAACAATGGCAAGAAAGCCGGATCTACTTTATCCTTAGACAATAAATCAACTATCAATTCCATAGTTGATGCATCTGCAGAGAAACCACTGTCCACCATTTCTTGAATAAGTCCCATAGCCCATGACGTCTCATTGTTATTGATAAACCCTCGGATAATGGTGTTAAAGATCCAACCATCTGGAGAACAGCCTTTCTGTTCCATTTCTCTAAGCAACTTTTCTGCTTCAACCAATAGGCCTGTGAAGCATTTCATCGAACACCTTCAGGGCATCGTCAACATTAGTGACTTTGGGCCTTGAGGTTGGGTCTCTCACAAGCTTCCTTAGCTGGGTGTTTGTATCTTCGCTAGTGTTTGAGGATTTCGAATGAAAAAAGGCCAAGTAATTGTTGACGGAAACAACAAGAGTAGTAGTACTAGTAGTGTGAAGAAATGGCATACCTCTTCTGCTGTTGCTACAACAACAAGAATAAGAAGACGACGTTGTGCGCATCATCTCTTCTGATTCAACAACGGGTTTCCTCTAGAAAGCTTTGTTGTTAATTCGACAAAAAGTTGCTTCATTTTTTTTTTGGTTACAAGGGAGCCAAAGGCCCAAGCAAAACAACAAAAACTAAATTACAACATTAGGCACCAGCCTTTGAAAAGAGACACCAAAGATCATCAAGGAGAACAGAAAGTTGCTGCTTTGAGCTCAGCTACTATATATTTTTATATTTCTGGGAAAAACTGTCTTTCATCCCCGTATTTTTCTACACTACCACTTTTGTCCATATCTATTAAATTTTTCATATTTTTGAAAATATTTTCTGCCAAAAACAGAAAAGAAAAAAGAATGTCATTTTTGAGAACAGAACACGTTTAAACATAATGACTGTTCCAAGGTAATTTTAAGATTGAAGTGTTACATGAACCTCTCTGTCTTTGGCATCCGCAAACTCAGCTTTCCTAAAATCAATCCGGAGAGCTTCGACAAAGTAGAGGTCGGCATTGTTCCTGTTTAATGAACATTCTTTAATATCTTCGACTTGAATAAGGCCGTTTTCTACATTTTCTTAGCCATGTTTTTGCATGCTTCGCACTACATCATAGTTTCCACAAGGCCTCGTTTAGTTTGCGGAATGGAAAGGAAAGGAAAGTGAATCATTTTCACTTTCCCATTCTTATGGGAAGGGAAATTAATTTTTCCACTATCTTTAGTTTCCAGTGTTTGGAAAGATCAAGAATATAATTAGTATTCATAATTTAATTTCCATTATAGTGTTTTGAGTCTTGTAAATTATGACATTAAATGTAGAGATAATTTCGTCATAAATTATGACATTAAATGCAGGATTTTGGAATAGAAAATGAATCCTTGCTTGAGAGAAGGGAATCAATTTCCACCCAAATTTCCCTTTCATCAGGATCCACTTTCCTTTCATTGTCATTTTGATAGGAGCACAAAGTGTGACGTTTTTAATGTATTTTCCCTACTATTTGGCTATGATTTAATTGTAACTTTGCTATTTTAGCTTAGTTTCCATATTTGAGTCCAAAATGATGTATTAATGTGAACATGTGCAGAAACGAAGTCTAATGGGCTTTTGCGAGGCCCATTAAGAGGTGGTCTGCCATGAGGCCTAAGAAGAGGGCCCAAATCCAAGATGGAAGGCCCAAATCCATGAAGGAAGGCCCAAGTTCACAAAGCATGAGGAAAGACCCAAGCCCAGATTTTCGGACATTCTGCCTGTGCAGATTAGTCAACTTGCGAAGCCCATATCTACCAATTTCACCGTTGGATCCAGCTGTATTTTTGGTAGACGCTGCATGTGTGTGTTAAGTATTCTGGATTCAAATTTCAGAATCATCCAACCGTCCAAACATCCAATATTCCATTCTGAGTGCGCATAGCTCAGTGCTGTCTGCTTTATAATTCTTTCATTTTCCTTTATTCTCAATGCTCCACTCACCCACATATTTCCACCCATATCACCACACTATCTTTGTTACTTTCTTCCCACATCATTAGTGTTTAGTTTCTTTTACCTAAATAAATGGTTAATTGTAATATGACTACATTTCCACCATTCCACTCACCATTTCTTTTTCTCCCACTCAAATTCCACTTCTCTTCCCTTTCTTTCATCGTCTTCTTCTTCCTCTCCATTCTCCTATAAATAGCAGCCTCATTCTTCTCTTAAACACACCCCAATGGGGAGGGACAAACCCTCCTCTTTCTCTTCTCCATCTCATTTTCCATTCTCTAGTATTTAGGGTTTTCAAGACTTCAAGGAGGAGAAGAAGGAGATGTCACCATCACCACCAGCCATCAACCACACATGTTCATCACCATCATCACCTTGGGAATCTCGGCTTTGGATTGCTTGCTTTCAAGGATTCAAGTTCGTGGTCTTCAAGTTCTTCCTACTTTCCATATGGTGTACTTCAACTTAATCTTTAATTACTCTTTTTGAGTTCCTCTTTGTTGCTTGTTTATCTTTTGTACTAGTTAACATGACATGATTTATATAATTTTCAGCATATATTTATGAGTTTATTTAGTTATTGGATCCTAATTAATTAGTTCTTCTAGTAGCTTATGTGACTCCGTTTACTTGATTCTGTTTTATAGAAAACTTTTATGTGTTTATGTTATAGGGTTCGAAACTTATAATATTTGCATATAATTGGAGCTAGAGTTAGGGATAACAATTCACCTAATAGTTTTGGAAACCTAATTCACGAGTAGTAAAGGCTTTGGACAAAGGTCGGTGTCAAATAAAAAGGATTGTGGACATATGGACTTTTCTATAATGGGTCGTGCACTTTGATTAACAACTCTTCTTCTATGTGTTAAACATGGTTTGACTAGCTAGCTTTCTAGACTAAGATGGTGTGTTTAATTGGTTAATCTAGGTGCTTTCACTTAGGTTAATTTTCGTAGAGAAGCTTTATTTGGGGAATGGTTAGCTTCTAACTTTTCACATATGTTAATTTTGGTTTCATGGCTAGGGAACTTGGTTAATTTTCGGTCCAATGATTAATAAACTTGTGTATATGTGGCTGAACTTTATATTCTTTATGTTCCATCCCATCTTATTTAATTTATTCTTTGTACATTTAATTAATTTATTTCATTCAATTTATCACTAAATCCCCCCCTTTTACTTTGTACATATGTATATATTCTTTATACTTGTTAATAATAATTCTTTATTTTATTTAATTCTTTGTGACATTTTTTGGTTAGGTACACCCTTTGATCTCCGTTGTGAACGATACTCTACTATGCACTATACTACAACCGATAGAGTTTTTTTAAATTGACGCTCCTTTTGGCCTGTCAATTTTTGCATTTCCAAACGCATGAATCTTGGGAGAATAAGTTTTCATTCCCATGGCCCAAAATCCGCGAACCAAACATGGCCTTAAGGTTCACTGCCACAATGAGTTGGAGTCTAAAGTTCATCTCAATCTCTTTGGCATCAATGATGAGTTTCTGTAGAAACATGAGGAGCTTCTATGAATCCCGGAGATTGATAGAAATTCATATTCCCTGTGGAAAAAATGGGATGCTTTCACCATGAGTACCACTACTTTCAAGTTGGCTAGATAGATGGCAGTAATGATTAACAAGCAAAAGGAAATTAAGCAATTACAATATTCAGACACCAAACTAAACCCATTCATTTTGAAACAACCTTATCCATTTTGAGCAAATATACGAAGAGAATTTTCAAATGGGCTTACCAGAATCAGTTCAACAGTGTAAAAGAGGTTTTCTCCGGGGGCTTGGCTTTCCCAAATATTTACAATTATATAGTCCCTACAAAATGATCGATTTCAATAAACTTTGGGGATCGAGCTTTGAGAATCCCAAATGACTAATATTTACTACTTCCCTGTCAAAACAAAACAAGAAAGAACTTGAATTTTTCCAGTATGAATACCACTTCTTGAGATTGAGTAGCAAGTCAATACCCAATTCCAATTCCTAATTTGGGGCCTGCTAGGCTGCTAGAGAGAATAAACAACATTATAATTGTTCAATGATAGAGAAGCAGTCAACTCAACAAGTCAGTTTCTTTCTTGAATATAAGTTCCAGATCGAAGTGACTACTTCTCATACTTACAAGTTTAATCACACAATTATCAAACATAATCAGCATTCTTAGCTCAACAATTCCCTTACTTTTCAACAAAAGACACAAACAAGAGTAGAGAAAGCAGACTACCTAGCTTGGAACACAAGTATCATTGTTCTTGTTCACAACTCTGCATTTCACCCTGCAAAACAGGTTAAATGGAACAAGGATAATACTGCCGCATTAGGAAACACGAGCACTCGCCGGAGGTCCTCATAAGTCATAGCCATGAGTGAAAGCATATATAGAAGGAAGATCAGCTTAATTAATGAATGCATAAATTCCGTGTAATATGTATTCATGCACTGGATATTAACAAAACAAAACATCCTTCAGATTGAGCACTCATAAGGGAACCTGAATTCCATATCTTTGCTAGTAAAGATTAGCAATAAATCTGGGGTTATCCCAAATGCTGAAGAATTTTTGGATGTTTGTTTTACAAACTGATGTAAAACATCACAACTTCACAAGTACTGGCACATAACTATAATCAAACAAGAATCACACTAGTTTGTTGTAGTGTGAAAAACTATTGCCTTCAGCGCATAAAGATTACAGACAAATGAACTAGAAAATAGGAATAATTACACTGTCAGCACGTTTGTCTTACCATGCAATTGAATAAGCGATACTTCTTCAGATATACTTATTGCCTGCAGTTAAATATTCAGTATCAAAGTAACATTCATTGTGCCTGTAAATAAGTTTTAAACAGGTAAGAAAGACGATATGCAGAAATAAAAAAATTACAAAGATTGAGCAACGCATTCTAAGAGAAAGATGGCACGAGTACAAAGTATTTAAGCCGTACTGGGGAAGCAAAGAAGCACAAGACACATCCATACAGATATGGATATTCAAATCTCATAGCCCTATCTGTGTATTCAGCAGACCACCTTCTCCTCTGTTTTATTAAATCTTTTCTCCTCTATTATAAACTCCTTCTCCAAAACATTAAGTTCTAAAGCATCTTGTCCTAAGCCCATCACTACTCCTAAACTCTAGTACTTCCAAAACACCTACCAAACCCTCTAAATTCTAACAGTGCTATCAGAGCACCAATTCTAACAATGGTATCAACCCTTTAAAACACTAACATCCACCAGCCACCTTTTCTCTTAAACAAGACGGTACTGGTGGTTGCATGATAGACGGTGGATGTACATTCACTTCACTTCATCAAGAACATTATAGCGTTGTGATTAGAGAATTCGGAAACCATTTCCTTCATTCTGGCCTTATAATTTGAAGACTTCACGAATCTCAAAGTTTCGAACTTTGTTATACATTTTTACCAACCTTTCGACAGTATGCAGGGATGACATTTCATTTCGAACATGCTGATTTCATTGTACAACCAAAGTATGTGTATTTTTTTGATATTGAGGAGAAGTATTTTTGCAGGCAATTAAACCCATCACAACATCGAAAACTATCATATATTGGGGCATGGCAGCAGGTACATACTCGCTTAGTCGCTTTGTCTATGATCTTCATTTGCAACAACTCCAGCTGTTTGCTTCTGTCGACTGCTCAAAAGACGTGTAGTACTGTGTTATGGGATTGCAGGTAATTAAATCTTTTGTATCATCTCAGCTAATATATGTAATGAATGAATTGAAACATCTGTGGATGTATGCACGTAAAGCTATGTGATATGAGGAATAAGACATGCATCAACATTCTAATATGTTAAGTAAGTATAAAGATAAGTGTTTTAATATATTTTTGTTTCTAAAAAAAAAAGATATACTTCATTTTTAACATATTTTAAAAAGGAAGTAACTTTTGACACCCTACTTTTAACAGTTTCACTTCATTTTCGTGCCATCACCGTAATTTGTAAAATCATTCAATATAGTTCTAGCTATTTGCTTTTAAAATTCAACAACAATTCTTCTGTCATTTGGCTCATTTCACATGTACGTAGTATAATTTTGTTCACATGTAGTATAATTTTGAAAGTAAATTGCAGACTACAAGAGAAATCAAAATTTGTTGAGTGAACCAATCTTTATAATAGTCTGCTTTCCCTGCAAAACCTATAAGATTTTCAGTGGCAAGTAAATTGATAGTTTTCTATCAGGTAAGATACCAGAATCCTTGTTTACATTTCCGCACCTAGGTTATACATAATTCTTGAGTGGTTTCATATCTGGAAATTAACGTCATGTTCACCTACTCAATAAAGTGTTTACTCAGTCATGCTCAACTGCCCTTGGATCTAAATCCAATAGTGGAGAACAATGAAGCAAATAAATTCATTCCAACTGTTTAATTATTTTACACTCTTGGATTTAGATCCAAAGGCAGTTGAGCACAACTGAGTAAGAAATCTATTGAGTAGGTGAACGGAACTCCTGGAAATTAATGTTGGTCATATGAATATGGTTGTACATTGGTAGTTTATATATATATATATATATATATATATATATATATTGAGGAAATGAATGAAAAGCCCTCATTTTAAAGTCCATAATCCATTAAGCCCTCTTTTTTTCCTGATTTCTTTTTAAGCCCTTTTAAAAGTTTTTTGAATGCATTCTTACTATTTTAACCTTTAGCTCTACAATGACATTTTCCTGGTTCCTCAACTAGGTCTTTCTCATCCCAATCTCCCCACTCCCCAGCGATGTATTTGAGGTTGATTTTTGATGGCTTCGAGAAGGAGAGTTGGTGCTGCCGTCGTCAATTTCAAGTCTAGATCTGAATTTGTGCTGTCGTCGTCAACTTCCAGTGATGATCTGAATTCATATTCGACATTCTCATCGATAATTACAATTTCGTCAACTTCCAGTCTAGATCCGAATTCACATAATTTTGTATGCATGGTTCATGCCATTGGGTTAATTAGATGTGCGAATTGGATAATTACTATTTCTCTTTGTTTAGTTGCTGAGAAATTGAGGGAAAGATAAACGTACAACAATTCAATCATTTCAAACACTTGGAAATATTATTTTATTGCTATGAAAATTGTACATTAATCTCTTCCTATTATTGGATTTCTGTAATTTTCTATAATCTTTCTTGTAGTACATGCAATTAAAGTATATACAAACTGTATATGCTACATATATTGCTTCCAAAGCTTTTCCATTAATATATATTGAAGACAAATTACTGGAGTACGTCTACTACTTTAGTCTTTAGACCATCAGAAAAATGGTGCTTTCGTTGTTTCTCCTTCAAATGTTGATTGACTTGGAATTCTTAATTTGAGCCATTGAGCTATTTTCTTTTGGAGAGTTTGCAACAAGGTTGTTGCTACAGTTCTGCTGTTATTGCTATTATTGCATATTTGGAAGATGCAATGTTAAAGGGCTCATAATGATTAGACCATTTCAAGGTTTGCTGTCGTTATTTACTTGTTGCTACATTTATGTTGTTATTGCTATTATTGCATATTTTGAAGATGCAATGTTAAAGGGCTCATAATGATCGATTAGACCATTTCAATTGACTACAAATTTTTGAGAAATTCATAAGAATTGGGCTAAGATATGATATGTGTTATACACTATGTAGCACGAAAACTCCAAAACCGCTCGATTCCCCGTTTCGGAAACGCGATGGAAACACGTCTTTCCTCTAGACACCATAATGGAAACGTTTTTTGTAGATTAATGAGAAACGTGGGGGTAAAATTGACTTCATAGCTCAAGAAAACAAATTAAACAAAATTAGAAACCTATAACCTAATCAATCAGCTGCATACTCGGTCTCTTCTTCTCTTCTTGGCGGCCTCTTCTTCTCTTCTTTATTCTTCTCAGACCTCGGTAAGTTTTTCTTTTGCCATTTTTGATTTCTCAGTTCTCAATTTATCGAAGCGGAGGGCTGGGCTTTGCTCAGTTCGGTTTCAAAGAGAGGGAAATCCTTTTGGCCATTTCAATGTCACAAACTCATATTAGCAGACCATAGATAGGCTAATAGCATAATAATCAAACTCAATCGAAGAGAATATACCAATTAAAGCCCTAATTTGGTGTGGCCATGGAGTTGCAGATTTCACTTAAAATATTGCACTCATACCGCTTGCAACTCAACAAAATCTCAATCAATCACCAAGAAAGTGGAAGAAATCTTCCAAAACACAAATGTTTTACACAAAAATCAAAGATTTTGAGCCGAATTTGGGTGGACGGGAAGAAAAAAAAACAGAGGAAAGAGTGTTGCGGGTGGGTGGGTAGGGGAGAGAGAAGAGAGGAGAGAAGAGAGAAGGAGAGGAAGGGGAAAGAGGGAAGAGACTCAAGAGAGTGCGCACCACGTGAGGAGGCTGGGAGAGAGAAAGAGAGTCACACAAGAATATAAAAAATAGAAAAATCAGAAAAGATAAAAGATAGAGAAAATTTATTATTTATTATTTTAATTATTAATATATTATTTTATTCGCGTTTCCTTACCACGTTTCCAAATGAAATTTTTAAGATTTGCCGTTTCCACGTTTCGTTTCGTACCCGAAACGGAAATGCGTTTCCGTTTCCATGCATCATAGGTTATACAATGGTGATACACATGTGATACAGTGGTGATGCACATGTGTGATACAACAGTGATACACGTGTGATGCAGTTAGTGATACACATGTGATACAATTAGTGATACACTATGTGATACAGTTGTGCTAGAGTTTCTGATACACATGTGATTTCTGATACACATATGATATAGTTGTGATACATAGGTGATACACTTGTGATAAACATGTGTTACATCGGTGATATACTTGTGATAAACATGTAATTACATTAGAATTTGTGATACACTTGTGGTACTCATGTGATACACTTGTGATATAGTATTATGTGGCGTACTCTCATACACTTGGTGATACAGTGATATACATGTGTTACCGAATTACGTGGCGGGTCTCGATGATGATTTTTAGGAAAAATGGAGTAAAAATGTATTTTAGTGATACTGTGATACACATGTGATACCGTCTAACGTGGCGGGCCCGAGGTCCCGATGGTGATTTTTGAAAAAAAAAATGGAGTAAAAATGTGTTTTGGTGATACTGTGATACACGTGTGACGTGGCGAGCCCGGGGTCCCTATGATGATTTTGGAAAAAATGGAGTAAAAATGTGTTTTGGTGATACGCATGTGATACACGTGTGATGCGGTCGACGTGGCGGACCCAAGTCTAGATTGTAAAAATAGAGTAAAAATGTGTTTTGGTGATACCGTGATACACATGTGATACACGTGTGACGTGGCGAGCTCGGGGTCCCGATGTTGATTTTTGAAAAAAAATTGAGTAGAAATGTGTTTTGGTGATATTGTGATACACGTGTGACGTGGCGGGTCCGGGGTCCCGCTGATGACTTTAAAAAAAAATTGAGTAGAAATGTGTTTTGGTGATACTGTGATACACATGTGATACACGTGTGACGTGACGGGTCCAGTGTTTAAGTGAGTGAACATGTTTCATAAGGGAAAAGAGTAATTTAGGTAAGTAAAATTTACATATAAGGAATAAAGGGCTTAAAAAGAAATGGAAAAAAAGAAGGGATTTAAGAGGAACAATCTTATTAGAAATGGGCTTTATAGGAAGTAGCCCATATAATACCCAAGAGTGCAAAAATGGGTTAAACCGTCTCCAGGATTCATTAAATTGAATGTGGATGCTGCATTTAATCAAGCTACTGGAATAGTAGGTATTGGGGGAGTCTTTCGTGATTATGAAGGAACTTTCCTAGGTGGTTTTTATCATCATGCTTCCTTTATAGGTTCTGCCAGACATAGAGAGTTGTTGGCTTTGTTGTTTGTGTTGATGCATGGACGTTGGTCCTAAGCATAGGTACGAGTGTTTAGTGAAGTGTTGTGCGTGCAAGGAAGACACAAGAAGTATAGTGGTTCACCTCTCCCGTAAGGAGAGGCTACGTCCACTTGGAATGTCCACTAGTATGATAAGAGAAGTACAAGCCCATGTGAGGGATAACAAGCTCATGGATCAGACTAGGCATCCATGACTAAGAGGGAGAGTGTTCCTTTTATAGATAAGGGAGCTCCCCTCATTACACACTTCTCCGATGTGGGATGCAAGTATGTTGATTGTGCTTGGTGGCATGTGATATATATGTAGTATGAACAAGTCCCCCAAGTCCGCAAGTAAGAGGGTCTTCTTGGTTGAGGAGTTGAAAATCTGATGTTGCCAAGCACAAGTGACATACGGGTAAGGTTATACCCATAGGAGTCCCCCAAGTCCTCAAGGAAGAAGAGTCGCACCAAGTCTCACCAAGTAAGCATGCCATGTCGATGCCAAAAGGAGATACGAGCAAGTTGTATAGAGTTCCTGGAAAATAGAGAAAAGAGCAAGAAGTACATATAAGGCAAGTATGGATTGCGCGAGGCAATCAAAATTTGACGTGAAAGTCAAATGTACAAATAATATATCGTGGATATATTAAGTGTAAGGTACATAATGATGCATGTATGCATGTATTGTCAAGTGTGCACGTACAACGTGTGTTGCGTGTATCGTGTTACACATGTTTGTGTACGTTGACATGCATGTGAGGTGCGCATGAGATGTGGTTCCGAAAAGCTTGTTTGTCGGAAAGACGTGAGTTTTAGAGCTCGTGAGTGTCAAGTAAGCAACAGCCCGTGTGAGTTTGCGTTTGGTTGTATTAATGGAAAGTGAAAAGAATTCAACTGTTGGAACAACAGTAGCTGATAGAAGAATTCAATTTTCCATTTAATACAAGTGAGAGTATGAGTGTGAAACTCGAAGAGTGCCGAAAAGGCGCGCGCAAACATTGTTCGGGACAAGCATGACTTGTCTCGTCCGGGTTTTAGTATGCGCGATGGTAGTGTCGTACGGTTTAAACCCCTACCATGTGTTTTAGACGGTTTGTACCCCTAGACCCGAGTACAAATATCTCGGGCGGGTTTGTAAGTGGTAGCTTGTCGTAGCCGAGAGGAACGATAACCTTGAGTTTGGTTGTAGGTTACATCCGTAAGATATAACAGCCTTGAGTTACTTAGCCCCAGCAGTCCCCCAAGTTCCACTTTTACGGAAGTCGAGGAGGATGGATAGACTAGGTGGCCTTAGTTCGTGTATCCGATGGAATGCACGGGCCGGGTAGCTGTGATGCGCAATAGCTATAGCCGCACGTCTGCGGTTGTCATCTTGAAAGTTTCTTTGGCTTTCAAGTTTGACAATAAGGCTCGTAGGGCCGTGAGGTTGAAACCGTAAATGTTTGCACGGATGAAAAGCTTATGAACCATAACCGAAGGGCTATGAGGCTCGCATGGGTGCGAGGCTTATGTACCATAGCTAAAGAGCTATGTGGCTCGCACGGATACGAGGCTTAGATCGTTGAAGGAAATTATATATCTCGCCCGTGGAGTGAAATACGTTGACTTATTTTTAGGAAAATGTGAAAAGGATTAAGTTTGTTCCATCCTGGTAATTAGTATCCGAGGGATATAATAGGATGGAGACAATGGTTTGAATAATCCAATATTGTACGAAAAATAAGTCAACATTTACAGAGTGTATCCGAGCATGGAAGAGAGTTGAAAACTCGTGCATCGAGGTTGTGCCCGAGCGATCGCTTGTAATAGTATCGGGGTTACTTGGATCGAGCCAAGTAAGAGTGCGTCGGAGTAAATCCGAGCGAGTTGATTGTTGTTTGAGCACGTTGGACGCTATGCACAAGGTGCACATAACGATGTATGCATGTGTGAGGAGCGGTAGGCCCCCATGTCCCATAGTGATTGTATGAATGGAACGGCGGAATTCAATTGTTGGAACAACAATTGCAGAGGGATTCCATATTCCATTAAGTATCGGGAATGATGCATATATGTAAGCATTTAATTGGAATGCAATTAAATGTAGGCATGTGTATAGCAGATGCGTATATGTGTAATATGTCATAGTTAGCATATTGTAAACATATTTTAGCATGTTAGTAGCTCTAAATAAAAGAGCGAAAATTGTGAGGACTTAGCTGGAGCCGATAGAAAGAGGCGTAAGTGTCGTAGAGCGAAGCGTCATGGTATAGTGAACCAAAAGCATGCTCGGTCGAAGCGATCGAAAAATCCTCCAAAATAAAGTAAATGATTAGTACACATGTTGTAAAATCATTTAATTACTTTAGCTTGATAAAGTAATTGTTTTAAGTGTTTGACATGCTCGGAAGCCATGTGAGCTTATAAAATTGAAGTTATCATGCTCTCATGTGTATACTGTTATTGTGATTTCAAGTGTGCAACCGTGAGTATGCAGTTAGTCTTGAAACAAATATAAGCGTGTATGAGAGCATGTATGTGATAACTTGGAACAATTAAAAGCAAGGCAATAACCACATAGTTATATTTAATCATCTAGCATGTCCGGACATGTATTTGATTGAAAATATAATATGTTTAAGTGGTAGTCATGTTCTGATTAGCATAGTCAAGGACGTATGAGAAACATGCCATAATTGAAAATGTAGACATGCGAAACAAGTTACAAGAGAGATAAAAGACTTATCTGTAGAAAAAGGGCGCGCAGTTGCTCGAAGTATGCAAGCTGAGTGTCCAAAGTACATGGACGGGTACCCAAAGAAAGTGGGCCTCTCCTCTTTTTGGGTGGTTTTTTTTTTTTTTTTTTAAACGCACGGGCGATTGATTTATGTTGCCTGGACCGCACGGCCAATATTGGGCAAGAGAATGCGGGGCATCGGAGCTGCCGAGATTGCTCGAGCACGATGATCGCTAGAACACGGACAAGACTACTGATCGATATGGTGGAGGCCGACCGGGATGGGTAGTGAGCGTGCAAGAGCGGGTGAAGGGTCCGAGTTCGACCGAGTCGACCGGATCGGGCGGTGGTCCGAGCGAGGCCGTGAGAGCTTGCAGGTCTCGGCCGGCCCGATTCGGAGAGAGGGATGCTCGGGCTGGTCGAGATGCACGGGAAAGAGCGTTGGGTGTGCTCGGTGAAGACAATCTCGAGCGGGTCACGGCCGTGTGGCATTTCGAACGGGTCGAGCTAGCTGGGCTCGGACCAAGTTGATTGGTCGAGGGAGTAACTCAGACGGGTCGCCGATAAGAGAGCCCGGTCAGGTGAGGGATGAGCGATCGAGAGCAGCCATGAGAATGATGATCGATTAGATGATAGCCGGGCCATGGTGACTGAAGTGATGGCCTTGGGTGAACTCGGATTCGGTTTTGAATCGCGGGCGAGTGAGCAGCGACTGCTGCCGGCAAAGCTGAGGTCGTGGGAGTGCGACAAGAGTCGTGCGAGATGGAGCAGAGGTCCGGCAAGTCCGAGCGTGGGTATTGGGAAAGCCCGGGCGAGGTTGGAAAAATGTCGACGGAGCCGGCCGTGAGTTCAGAGCAGTTGGCTCTGATTAAATTTGTTCCATTTTGCTTGAAGAAGCCAGTCGAGGTGGTCAATTGGCTGCTGACTGGGAAAGCTCGGCCGAGGTCGGAAGAGTGAGTCTCGGGCCATGTTCCTTGGTGAAGGTCGAGCAAGTGAGCTGGCTAGCACGCCGAACTTGGTAAGGTCGGCCGAGTGTACAGAGTTAGTCGCTCTGTTTTGCTTCTTGTAGAAGAGAGGTCGGGCGTGCTCCCCTTTGTTGCAGGTGAGCAAGGTGTGATGCTGTGTAAACTCTCGGACGGGTCTGAGTTTGAGTGGCTCGGACGAGAGTGAAGATGAGGACGGCCGAGTGTCCAGAGAAGGGGCACGGGTGCAGTCAGTGAATGAGCTCCTTAATTAAGGAGGGTTGGATCAAGGTTGACCGGCCGAGTGATTGATCATGGGACATGGAGCAATCAATTTGAACTCGGGCTGGCAGGGCATGAGACCTTTTGTAGGAAATCCCACAGACGGCGCCAATTGTTGATGCATGGACGTTGGTCCTAAGCATAGGTACGTGTGTTTAGTGAAGTGTTGTGCGTGCAAGGAAGACACAAGAAGTATAGTGGTTCACCTCTCCCGTAAGGAGAGGCTACGTCCACTTGGAATGTCCACTAGTATGATAAGAGAAGTACAAGCCCATGTGAGGGATAACAAGCTCATGGATCAGACTAGGCATCCATGACTAAGAGGGAGAGTGTTCCTTTTATAGATAAGGGAGCTCCCCTCATTACACACTTCTCCGATGTGGGATGCAAGTATGTTGATTGTGCTTGGTGGCATGTGATATATATGTAGTATGAACAGTTTAAATTCAAATGGCTCAAGCTCACAATTTTATTCCACTTATGGTGGAGTCGGATTGCTTGGATATAGTTCAAGCTGCTAATTCTACATCTCCAGAGTTCTCGGAATTGGGTTTTTTAGTTGATGATCTTAAGATTGCTTTGCAATTGACTTCAGCTGCTCTTCTTCGACATGTGAAGCGAACGGCAAATACTGTGGCTCACTTGTTAGCTAGAGAAGTCGCAGTTCATGGTTTCTCCAATTTATTCTTTGTTGTTCCTCCTCGTTGTGTGGAGGATGCTTTAATCAATGATTGTAATGATCTTTAATCAATGAATTTATTCTTTCCCCTAAAAAAAAAGTAGCCCATATATATAAATAGTAATCAGGTTGTAGCATATTAGCAATGATTTTTTCGTTGATTGCAAATTATAGTAACTAAGAGGAAATTGGATTACAACCAGTTGACTAGGGTGTAGCTTAGGCGTCTGAACTACTTCTATGGAGAAACCAATAACATGCTCATCCAGATCTTATTGTGCAACAAAGAGGAGTGTGGTTATTGGTTTAATAGGTGTTTCCTTATTCGATTCATGTCTATATGTTAGTGTTAATTAGTCTTGAGGGCAATGTATCTTTAGGTTCAAGCAATTTCCAACAAGGAATTCCCATATGTATCATATTAAAGTTATTTGAAACAATAGCAAGAAATTCTTCTATTTCACAGGTGTAGCTTAGTTAGAATTTATTCGAAGTTAGCACAGTCGATAATTTTATATGAGGAATTACTGAACTCAATCACTTGCTGCACTTCAGTTGTACTTTAGGTCTCGACTTCTGCGTACGTTTTGATTTTCCCAATAGACTGACCATACACCAGGCATTGGAAACACAAAAACTCAGACCGAAGTTGCTCGGAAATTCTGCTGTCCACTAGGTGGAGCTCCACCAGGGCCAATCTGGGCCATTCATTTCATTAAAAAAAAATTGAAAGGGAGGTTAGCTGTTAAATCTTGGCCGTTCAATGAAGTCCACCTGGTGAACCCAAGATGCTCTCGAAGTTGCTGATTCTTTTTTAAGTTTTGTCAAAAGCTCAAACCGAAATTTGACATAGAACCAAGCCGTCTGACATAGAACCAAACATAGAACAACATACAGTAATTAAATGTTACTTGTGTGCAAACACTCCTTTAGAGCATCTCCAACATACCCCTAAGCCATTTTGAAAAATAAAAATAAAATTATAGCTATTTTGACACAATTGACTCCTATAGAATAGCTAAATGAAAGTGAAATTTAGTTTTTGTCAAAATCTGTAGCTATATTTAGCTAGATACTTTGAAGCACCAACACTGACACGGTGACACGACACGGCGATACGGTAAAATTCAAAAAACTAAGACACGACACGTTAATTGATAGTTTTATGGTTCAATGCTTCTCAAATTAAAATTGTGCATGTCTCATACTACTAGCATATCCCCTAGAGGCCACCCTGATCCTATAATCCTATTAGACACACTTAAGTAATAGTATCTATTAATATAACAAATGACACAACCTAGCCTTTTCTCTTGTTGTGTATCGTTTGATCTAAGAATACAGAAAACCATGACAAAATATATATGAATTAATTGATAAACATGTTTAATATATCATCACCCATGTATATTAATGAGTAAGGCTATGGTATGTTAACATTTCTCATACATAATGAGGAGAGAAAGTCCTTGTTTAGGTAAATAAAGTCCTTATTAGAGTAAATTAGGTTCTCGTTTGAGTAATTAAGTTCTAAAAGTGGTCATTATAATAGTTTACGACTTGAGAACACATATTACTATTTCAACAATTCATGTGGTAGCTACGAAAAAGCCCTCATTACGGTAAATAAGGTCCTCATTAGAGTAAACACGTTCTCGTTTGAGTAATTAAGTCCTAAAAGTGGTAATTGTACGTATGAGATACGTTAACATACATTAAAATTTTCCTATATTAAGCAACGACAATTGATTTCTTTTATTAACATGATGATATATTAATTTATAAATATATACATATAGAGCTCAAGTTCTCTGCCAGTCAAAGGCAAAGGTAAAAGTAAAAGAAACCAGCACAAAGCAAATAGGATTAGATTTTGTATATATTTAAGAATCCAAAATTTTTTCAGACACAAAGCCACAAAACTATGGTGCAATCATACCAGCAATAATACATCAGATCCCGTCAGAACTCTAAAGTTCAGCTTGTTTAAGCGAGAGTAGTATTAAGATGGTGACCTCAGTAGGTTATATGTATAAACCATTAATCACGTCTCAACAATTCACTCTTACCCTGCACGTCTCAAAAAGATTCAAAATTCAAAGCTCTAGCTAGCCTCTGGGCATTTCCACATTTTAGAAATTAAGTTTCCCAAACAATACTCGATGCCATTCCTGTCAAAGTGAAGTGGATAGTACGTCAAGGAATACAACTTTTATTGCTTCAACGACCTGCAACACAAGCATATTTAATCAGAGCATGTTCTTCATGTAAAAGAATCCCTTTTCGACCAAATAATTTTTTTAAAAAAATGGAATATGCAGAAACCCAACTGCCCATCAATAGATGTAGAAAATATACATAATCACATTCAGACTTTTTGTCACATGTTCTTATTCGACCTCACTTCGAGCAAAATGGACCAGAACCGTATATAATTAATTATGCGATCGATGTACGTACATATGTATTTCATCAGTATGATGGAAGAAAATGGATATATAAGAAACTTTCCAATCCCTTAGAAGATGAAGGAATAACTAATCTATTATTTTCATTAATAGGTGATTTACTAGAACAATGAAAGAAACAGAAATATAGTGTTATGTATAACCAAAATGACCATTACCTTACCCAGCCACATAAGATTCCGAGACAAATCTTTTTTCTATTTAATGTCTTCGGTCATCCAGGCCATGTGGCTCAGTTACACTTTCTCAGTACTCCAACCACTTGTCCACATAATATGCAGATAAAACCACATTGTTCAAACGGATGCAATGACATCATATATATGACTATAGAGTACTGACATTATCATGCTAGCTCTTCACCATCACCACTGTCACCTTCTTCATCATCATCATCATCATTGTCGCCTTCTTCATCATCATTGCGCTGTTTTCGTGAACATAGCATTATTGTTTCCACAAGCTCGTCCACATTTTGATGGAATACAACTTGGTGCCCACAGCTGAGGATAGTTAAGTCCTTGTTGTTAGGGTGAAACCTTACATACATGGAAGTGCATCCATTCAACATTTCATCTGGAAATGACCCACGTGACATATAAAATATACAGATCAAACCTACTCGCTTCAAACCAAAAGGTTCAGATTTGGTGATTTTAGAATTCATGTTGATACTCCGACGATTCATGCTTACTAAACGACAATTTATTATATAAGGATTCTCCGAGTACAAATCGTCAAGGTTGAGAGATGGATCCCTGTGCACTGCTATAGAGACACAAAGCGCAATTCCTTTCAAACCAATTATAGAATCCAAACTGGCATTCAGAGTGAAGGTTGCTGACGAACCCTTGATACAGCAGAATGACTCTGGAATTTCACTTTGTAGAAAATGCTCACTATATCTTAAGTCATGCTGACAAGAATATTCCTGTTAAACAAATATACGAAAGCAAACTGGTATTAATATTTGTCTGCGAGCATGAGAGAGTCTGCGAGCGTGAGAGAGAGAGAGAGAGAGAGAGAGAGAGAGAGAGAGAGAGAGAGAGAGAGAGAGAGAGAGAGAGAGAGAGAGAGAGAGAGAGAGAGAGAGAGAGAGAGAGAGAGAGAGAGAGAGAGAGACTGAATGATTTCTTCTAACGCCAATGCAGTCGGGGATTAGTGAATTTGCCTTCTATGTTGTAGTACTTGACTCCTGAACCCCTTCGACCCCGAAAAGAAATGAAACAAAGAAAGGTGCATAATGTCATTTGGGAATGTAGAACATTTGATGTTGATTGAAATTATATGACAGAAAAGGACCTCATAGCATCGCAGAGACAATGACTCGAGGAGTTCGCTCAGTGTTTCTCCTTTAAGATTTCTCTCGATCTTTAGACTTGTAAAGGCATATTTCCATTCAATTATGCTTTTACCACACAAGAGAGGAGCCAAAATATTAATAGCTAAAGGGTGGCCCTCGACATAGTTTACAAAATCATGGGATAGCTCCATATAATCTTTTGGAGGATGATCATTCTTGAAGACTTTCCGACTAAAAAGCTTAAAGGCTTCAACATATTTCAATTCCATGACCTTGAATATTTTTCCCACCCCATAAGCAATCAATAGTTGTTCGTCTCTCGTTGTTATAATGATCCTACTCCCTTCACCAAACCATTTACGACTTCCTGCTAACGCCTCCAACTGTTCTACACTATCAACATCATCAATGACAATGAGAACCTTTTTATGGCGTAGTCTATGGCATATCTCACTAATTCCTCTATGCACATCCCTCTTTTTTGTTTCACTTTTCATTTGAAGATCGAAAAGGAGGTTTTCTTGTAAAACAACTATCCCTCCTCTTTTAGAAACTTCTCTAACATTTTCAAGAAAGCTTTTAGCTTGAAATTGAGTGGAGATCTTATCATAAAAAGCTCGTGCAAGAGTTGTCTTTCCTATCCCACTCATTCCCCATATACCTATAAATTCAACATCATTCTCCTTTTCTATACCTGAACATATCTTCATCATTTTCTTGACACGAGAGCTAATTCCCACAAGGTCTTTGGAGACAGTTGGGAGTGTACGAATGCAATCACTTAGTATCTTTTCGATTATGTCTTGGATAAAATCTGACTCATACCTGCCAAAAAAAAGTTCAAAATTTTGGCGAATAAGATAACTCCTTTTTTTTTTCATCAAATATAAGATGACCAGGGAAAAGTGAGCATTTGATATTTATACACCATAAAATTGATATATTTTTTTGAAAATAGCATAAACTTTATTAATCAATAGAGGATTACAATCCTTAATATGTGCATCCTAAAAAGGATCAGTACAGACCATACAATTGGCCTAACCGATGAGTCTAAACATAGAACTCTAATCGATGATTTGAAACCTAGAACAACACATACACCGTGCATCACTGTTGTCAACAACCAACAGAAAAATTCTGGCAAGTATTGTCATTGAGACCAATAAATCCAATCTAGCTCAAGGAGAACCCATGAAAAAAGAAAGTAAAACCACAATCGAAACTTGCACAATTGATTATGCTTATTCTTAAACAAGAAATTAAAACGAACCAAATCAAATAACCAAATTTGATTTAGGTTAAACTTTAGCAGTGCCCCACCAGTAATAAGGTCGCCGACTTGGAACACTAAGATTGTTGAGTTGCCAAAATCGATCATCCAAAACTCACCTGGATCCCAGACCTTGAATCCTTGGAATTGATTGATTCCCAACATAAACGGCATCGACAAGCAGAACACCAGATCTAAGCGAGGTGTTAACCATCTTTGAGAGCATCTGTAATGGATATGTCAAAATCCATGTGGCAACCAACGGTAACTTTTGACAGCAAGTTTTTCTCTACAACCCATATGCTATTGCACACGTGGTTGGCAGCAACAATTCAGATATGTCAAGTTTGACATACCAAAAAGTTTATGTCAAACTTTTTTTTATTATTATTTTCTCTCTCTTGGCTCTCTCTTTTCTCTCGTCTCTCTCTTGGCTCTCTCTTTTCTCTCATCTCTGTCTTCTTCACCTACCAATCTCATCTCTCTCTTCTCACCTACCAATCCACCATATTAGAGAACTATCTCTCATTCAATTGTTCAGAGTTTAAACATTCAATTGTTTTTCTATCAATATTTTATTGTTGGGTGTTTCATCATACAAATGGATTCTAATTTTTCAGATGAATCATCAGATGCAGCCGATGAAATTTTCTGGAATCTTGCTAATTCATCATCTGATGAAGAATTGTTGAGTTTGGAAATTGTTGCTATAGAAAAAGAGCAAGAGAACTTAAGAGAAAGGAGAAGGCGTCGTGGCTCCATTCCTGGTCGTGTATACGTCAATAGAAAGCGACTTTTCGGCCACCAAACACTCTACAATGATTATTTTGCTGAAAATCCAGTCCACAAAGAAGTTGTATTTCGGAGGAGGTTTCGTATGCATTGACCACTTTTTCTTCGAATTACAAATGCAATAGAAGCTCATGATTCATATTTTGTCCAAAAAAGAGATTCAGCAGGCCGTCTTGGTTTATCATCTCTACAAAAAGGAACTGCTGCAATAAGAATGCTTGCCTATGGAGTTGGGGCAGATGTTGTGGATGATTATATCAGGATCGGTGAATCGACTACAAATGAATCGATGAAAAGGTTTGTTCAAGCGATTATTGATTTATTTGGTAAAGAATACTTGAGAAAACCAAATACTGCAGATATTAGTAGATTATTATTGATTGGTGAGAGTTGTGGATTTCGGGGAATGCTCGGTAGTATTGATTGTATGCACTGGAAATGGAAGAATTGTCCAGTTGCATGGAAAGGAATGTATTCTCGCGGAGATCATCGCGAACCTTCATTGATTCTTGAAGCCGTTGCTTCAAAGGATCTTTGGATATGGCATGCTTTTTTTGGACTGCCAGGCTCTCATAATGATATTAATGTCTTAGAGCATTCACCTTTATTTGCTGACCTTCGTGAAGGTAGAGCCCCTCCTGTCAATTACAATATCAATGATCACGATTATACAATGGGATATTATCTTGCCGATGGCATATATCCCTCATGGGCAACCTTTGTCAAAACGATTTCATGTCCATAAGGGGATAGAGCAAAAAAATTTGCTAAAGCTCAAGAGGCATGTCGAAAGGATGTTGAACGAGCATTTGGAGTGCTTCAAGCACGTTTTGCAATTGTTCGTGGGCCTGCTCGTTTTTGGAATCGTACAACTCTTCAAAAAATCATGACAGCATGTGTTATCATGCACAATATGATTATTGAAGATGAACGTGTAGAACACATTGAACTTGATGACCATGAAACTCTTGCAAGACAATATGCTGAACCAAAGACGGTAATTGATGAGCTTCATGTGTCACGTGAGCACACCATCGAGTTTGATGCTTTTATCGCCAATCATTTACAAATTCGTGATAGGGGAACACATTCAATGCTCCAAGCTGATTTAGTTTGATGCTTTTATCGCCAATCATTTACAAATTCGTGATAGGGGAACACATTCAATGCTCCAAGCTGATTTAATTGAGCACTTGTGGCAACGTCACCAGGTTAGAAATATATAGATGTATAATATCCAATTGTAGTCTTGTGCTTTGTTGTCTTGTGCTATGTGGTGTCGTGCTTTGTTGTCTTGTGCTATATAGTCATGAATGTGTGGTTTTGTGTACTGGTAATGTTAAACTATGTATTCACATGTGTTAAAAGGTGAAAGCCATCATGAATGTGTGGTTTTCTGCTTTGGAAATGTTGAATTATGTATTGGCATGTGTTAAAACGTGAAAGCACTCATGAATGTGTGGTTTTGTAGTTTGGAATGTTAATTTAAGAATTGGAATGTTGTTTTCACGTGAAAGCAATCATGAATGTGTGCATGTTATTAAAAGGACACCAGCTCCTAGCTTGGCAATATGAACTTCCTTTCATCTGTTGATAATACTTCAGTCATCCCTTCATCTTGTCAAAAGCATTCATTGTCCATGGATTCTTATTATTCGCAATTCCCCAGTTTCTCCACACAAGGATCGGCTGAAAATGCTAATGAGGTATCTCAAACCTCAACCAAAAAGGTTAGAGGTGCCAGCTTTACTATACAGGAGGATCAAGTTCTTATTAGTGCTTGGTTGAATACTAGTATAGATCCGATACAAGGAAATGAGCAAAAGTCTGCCACTTTTTGGGAAAGAATTACAGAGTATTATCATCAATACAAGGTATTTGAAAGTGATCGTTCCCAACAGATGTTGAACCAACGGTGGCAAAAAATTCAAAAGTATGTGAACAAATTTTCAGGATGTATTGCAGGCATAAATCAAATAAATGAAAGTGGAAAGACGGAACAAGACAAGGTATATATAACATCAAGTTAGTGGAGTATGTTGTAGTAGTTTTACTCTTTGGTTAAGTGAATTTATGTTTTTTTTTCCTACTTTTCAAATCGCAGAAGCAAAAAAAGTGTTTGAAGCACAAGAAAAGTCTCAATTCAAGCTTGATCATGCTTGGATTTTGTTGAGGCATCAACCAAAGTGGATTGGAGTAATGCAAGAAATGGACAGCAAGAAAAGTAAGAAAAGATCAAACACTTGTACAACTAATATATCATCATCTTCAACTGCAGGCACACACATAGATATTGAGGACGACATGAACATTTGTGATCCTGTGTCTAGACCACCAGGTAGGAAGGCAGAGAAAAGAAAGTTGAAAGAGACCACTGATCAACTAGTGAGAATTGAAAAGTTGCATCAAGAGAAAAGAGAAAGAGATGAAAGAAAACTGGAAATCATGAAGGAGAAAGTTGAAATTGATAAAGAAAAACTGCGAGTTAGGAAATTTGAGGCTGAGATGAGAATTATCGGTATGGATACATCTACTATGAATGAAGAGCGAAGGATATATTATTCCAAACTCCAGATGAAAATTTTACAAGGAGACACATGAAGTTCTTGCCAATACAGAGCTAATAATGCTATTTCGGAGTAGGTTTTAATGATCACGTTTGTTTTGTTTTGTTTTGGCTATCTATTGTAGTTGTTGGTTGCTTGTTTGTTTTGTTTTTTGATCTGTTATAGTTCAATGACTTTGATAATCAATAGAAGTTCATGAACAAACTTGAACGTGCAGTATATGCAAAAGAAAGAAACAAAAACAATATAAAATGAACTGAATATATTAAAATATGATTCAAATTTGACATATGGGTTGTAGTATTATTGACCAATTTTGACATATTGCCACATAAGCTGTCAAATTTGAATTTGACAAAAAAATTTGACATATGGAGTAAAGATGCTCTGAGAGCCCAAGAGACGCCTTGTAGGAGCATAACTACCAAAGGCTTGAAAAGAGCATGACAGACAGAGCCGTCCTTGTGAGTGAGAGAGGCCAAGACCATCCTCGCCATAGAAAGCCGCACCAGCGATTGCTGACGGCACTAGGATTTTCACAATGAAAAGTATAGAAAGAAGCCAGACGCAAGGAGGATAACACACGAAAGTGTTATTGGATTTGATGCGCACAGAGGCGCTACTGAGGAATCTCATGGGGGCTAGGGTTTTGCTAGAGAGAGGACTCTCATGGGGGCTAGGGGTTTGCTAGAGAGAGGACTCTCATGGGGGCTAGGGTTTTGCTAGGACTTAATAAGACAATAAACAAGAACAGTTCCATAAAATTGATGTTAGTTACAAAATACACGTAAATCTAAAACAAGTAGATCTGAAGTCGGTAAAAATTTATTAGCCAAGGTCAACATGGTATTAAGAGCAATGCTATATAACTCAAGTACATCGATCTGAAGGCTAGTTTCCATTATTTAGACCATATATTTGCTCATATTCTTTGGAAATTTTCTCATGTCAATTTTATCCATTGATGAAAGTAATGTACCAGTATAAGAAAGTTTAAGAGCAAGAAAATACTTGATCAAACAGTCAATTTATCAACAAAAACACCGGGTGCTTCTATTTACCCCAGAAAAAGGAAAAAAAAAGTTTCATTATTCAAACACACCAAAGATTTAAAAAAGTTTCCTGAAATTTTCATTTTTCATATATTAGTTTAGTTTTCCAAAAAAGATAAATTAATTGCAACAAAAAAAAAGATAAATTAATGAGTTGGAAGGAAAAAAGTTTAAGCCAAAAATAAGGTGATGTGCCATGATCGCAGTACACTTGGCTTTGACAGCCACGAAAGGGGAAGGCATGTTTCTTATTCAGTAAATTTATCGCGAGTGCAAATAATTTTACCTAAAGGATGTTTCTTATCTAAGGATGTATTCAGTAAATTTATCTAGTATTCTAGTGCAAGCACAAAATTAGAGGACATACTTGTAAAGTTTGAAGTACTTCAATAACACTTTTAAATGAAATATGAAGACAATCAATTAAGTTACTTACCTATCTTGTAAATGAAATCCAGAGAGATTAGCCACTTGAGTCAAAGAAGTTCTCCACCTTTGCACCTTGTCTAAGCTATTCTTGAAGCGTTCTTCATGTGCATCAAAGGCCTCTGCAAAGCTTCCCGTCTGTGTTCGTACCTCTGATGGATCTACATCATAAAAGATTGGAACAACTATCTGCCCCATCTCTTTCATGCACTTTACAATCTTAGCGATTTCATCCAAGCACCAGGTCGAAGAAGCATAGTTTTTCGAGAACACAACAAGCGCAATCCTTGAATCTTCAATCGCTTGCAAGAGCTTTGATGAAATTGGTTTTCCTCTCTCAAGTTGTTCATCATCCCTAAAGGTGAAAATCCCTTCCCGGGTTAAAGCAGCGTATAGATGGTCTGTAAAACTTTTGCGGGTGTCCTTGCCTCTAAAGCTGAGGAAGACATCATATGTCCACCGTTTCTTGGAAGAAGAAGAAGAAGAAGAAGAAGAAGAAGAAGAAGAAGAAGAAGAAGAAGAAGAAGAAGAAGAAGCTAGTGACAATAACTGTGTTGAGGAAGGGGAGGCCATGAAATTCAGAGTTTGGAAGAGGGAAATGTGTTTCAGGAAATAGATGAGGAAGAGGTAATACGTTGACTCATCGTTTCTTTAACAACAAAAAAAAGAGGATTGTTAAAAAAAAAACCAAATAAAAAAGGAGCCGTCGGTTTCTTAGAGGTTTCCCTCACTTTTAAAATGTTTTTCATTTGAGTTAATTTTATTTCCTTCAATGAATTTTTAAAATGTTTCAATGAATTTTTATGACAATCCATATTTTAGTGAAGTCTTTGACATCAAAGGAGGAGCGTGGCTTTATTGTGTAGAACATATGGATAGATAGATTTTATTAGTACTAAAAAGAAGAACAAAAATGCCCAAAAAGAATAGATTAAAGAAGCAAGTGGTTGCAACTGGTTTGGCGTTTAACCAGTAGTCCTTAATCAAAGCAAGAGAGGCTGTGCAGACTATGAGAAACACATGCAGGTTTCATTTGGAAGGCAATAAGGTTGGAAAATGATTATGGACTCCGGAGGTTCAGAAAATTTCTACACAAAACTGAGGCGAGTGTTTGCCAATTTAGACAAGGAAAAGCTGCTGGACTTGTCCCGTTTGGGATTTTGATTATTTGGGCCCAAAAACAACTTTCTTTTGGACCATAATCGATCTAATTGAAGGTGCGGTCTGCTTGACCCAAAACTCCGTATTTTGAAATCGAAAATAATATGTTCGGTGAGTATCCACTAAATTAATTTTGGTTGAATGAAGCCAAATTGCTCGCTTGGCTTGACAAAGATCTCTTTCTCCTGGCTCTGTTTTTTTGTTTGTTTTAGGGATAATTCTTCATTCAACCACAAAAACTTTGGGAGAATTTTGAAAAATAACCTATTTTAGGCCTCCATATTGATTTTATGACCTTGTTTTAAAAAAATAGTTGAAAAATAACCATATTAAGTGATAAAAAAATCTTAACTACCCTTAGTATGACGCTACGTTTCCAAAATCTTTTATTTTCTTCTACTTCTCAAATGACTAACAAACCTAGTTCTCAAATAATCAAATGCATGCCCCGCTTAGTTCTTAGTTTTTATTTCCAGTCTTCTGATTTTTTTTTAGCTGGGTAATTTTGTTATTTCTTCTCTGCCTTGTGCAGTTTAATGAAATTTCATTGTTAAAAAAAAAAAAAAGACTAACAAGCAGCTTGACTGCCTCTTCTTCCTCTATTTAGGAAAATTTATTAGGCAAATCTATAGAGTATTTGACCTTAATGGTCATCAACCCTTAATTAAATTCGGGCGGATTATTGTAGTTAACAGCGATTTTCCGGTCCCAACGCAGAAAACCATAGACGTGAATGTGCATCTGGCCCTAGTACACACATGTGTTTAGTACATAGTCAGTGTTAGCTACTATGATCTAAAAAAATGTGAAAAACAAAATAAAGTAAAAAAATAGAGTTGAAATAGGCGAAATACGGTTGTAGAAAGTTGGCAAATTTGCGTGGGAAATTAGAGAATGGGATTGAACGGGGTGGCTTGCATTTCGCAGACTCTCTTTCTGTGGCAACCGAAACCCCAAAAGTGGTTCAAAGCACAACAGAACAGACCATCTCCTGTCCTGTTTTCTTTTCTATATCAGTCATGTCATCCTCGTCGCCCCAATCTGTCCGTTCAAGTCGAGAGATTAATCCGGGTGATAAATATGCCCACCACTTTCTCTCTCACCCTCTCTCTACATTCCCCCTTTTTTCTTTTTTGGTACAGACAAGTTCTTAACCCAGAAAGAAAGGGAGGGGAGGACGACGATTAGTTTCAACTCTTGACCATGGGTGAGGGGAAGGGGGTAAGTGCACAATCACTCAAGTTATAACCCCACTTAACCCCCTACATTCTTCTCTAAAGGTATTTTCTCCAATACCCAACTCTTCATTTTTCATCCTCATGTCATTTCATTGTTCCAATTTGTTTGTTTTTCTCTTTCTTTCTGGTAGGAATTCAATTGGGTTTTGTCATTTTTTTAGTTTTCTGATTTGGGTTTGAAATTTTGGTGTACAAGGTTAAGGTTATAGGTAGAGAGGTATATATATTATATCCCTGAGGGCTCTAGTTTGAGCACCTTGTGGTATATGTAAGTGCTTGACTCTACTAATCCTTTGGCGGTCTCAAATCACTTGAGCTACGTCCTTGCCAAGATATAGCAATCGTCTCCGACACTATGTCTGGACCTGATGCTGACCGACGTCCTGGTATGTGTTACATTCTTTAATCTGTGTCATATTCTTTATTTTTAGAGATATATGAGATTTGCGTATAGATTTAATGATTATTGTGAGATGAATATATAGTTTGATGGGTTTATGTGAATCTTGTGAAATTTAATCACTCAAGTTAGGGGTTTCAAAGATATATTTAAGGGATATATTTCATGTTTAATTCCACTCTGGAGTCATCCGAACTCCTTTGAACCAACCTTATCAAGTTAGGGGTTTCAAAGATATTATCCAACCCAATGCATTACAATGCCCTCTTGTCCACATAGGGTCAGACAGCCTCATGGTCTTTCTCAATGGCTCTTATATTTCTGTCCTTATACAGATAATAGGTGTCCTTATACAGATAGTAGAATGCCTGACTTCATGAGAAAATAAGAACATGGCTACATCACTTCAAAGCTTTTTGAAAATGTAGATGATGCTTAATTAAGAAACTGTTTTTAATGTACTTAAAGAGATCATAAATAAATTACGATATAGATGTTGACCAACTATGAGTAATAGAACTTTGTGCACTATTGATCTGCTTTCCTTGACACGCTTCTTTAGACCATAGGTTATAGTCCTAGGTGAAGATGCTAAATTAAGGACATCAGCTATGCCTTCTATACAGTTTTAAGCCAATAAAGGGTGTAATTTGGATCAGGAATATAATGATTCAATAGGCTCACACAATGATGTCCCAAGGATTCATTCATCACCGCTCACTATCAGTAGTCTTGAAATATAGATATATGCCATATGAGTTATTTCCTAGTTGTTATGAAAGAGCCTAAATATAAATTTAAAATAGAAGCCAAGAAAATAGAGAAAATGAATTTAAAATCCCAAGTTAACATTTTTGCCTTCGAGAATTCACCATGTGCCCATCACATGTCTTTTTCTTACTAGCAGTAAGGATGTAAATCTAAAAATTTGATGGCTATAGGGACCTTGGCCTATTTTTTAAAAGCGAGGAGGCCAATTTTCCTCGATTTTTATTTTGTGTGGGGTAAATTGACAATTTTGTCAAAGTGAGGGTCGATTACTCTAAAAAAGATTTGCTATTTGAATTGTTTAGCTCACATCACGGTTTCTCAAGACCACATTGGTCGAGTTTGCATTTTCATTGTAGATTGTAATCATTTCGTTCACTTTGATTACTTTTTCTTGTAGAAATGTCTAGGATAGAAAGGAAAAGACAACCTTTGCATATGTTAGTCAGTTTATCTTGTGTGCAGCTGAAAACTCTGAGGATGAGAAGAAAACAAAGCTTGGGTCTTTTAAGAAGGCAATTTCGAATTCCTTCAATAAGGGTCGCAGGAACAGTAAGGTAATGTCTTTCCCTATGGATGACATTGATGCAGAGGAGTTAAAGGCAGCCGAAGAACTTCGGCAAGTGCTTATTGCGGAAGAACTGCTCCCTTCAAAACATGATGATACTCATATGATGCTAAGGTTACTGATTCTATATTTTGATTGATACCAACAACTAGTGATGGCCCAGTTGCTATCACCTGCATATGAAAAGATTGTTATATTCTTGTATGATGGTGCAGATTTTTAAGGGCCAGGAAATTCGACCCTGAGAAAACAAAGCAAATGTGGACTGATATGCTCCAGTGGAGGAAGGAATTCGGTGCTGACACTGTTATGGAGGTATTCTTTATTGCTTCTATTGAAATTGGCATGTAGTAGAATTCGTGTAGTTTGACTAGTTATTATGTGTCTGAACCTTTCCCTTTGGTTCTATTGCTAAGGACTTCGAATTCAAGGAAATTGATGAAGTCTTGAAATATTATCCACAAGGGCATCATGGAGTTGATAAGGATGGACGCCCTGTCTATATTGAGAAAATTGGTCAAGTAGATTCTAACAAACTATTGCAAGCGACAACAATGGACAGATATGTGAAGTACCATGTACGGGAGTTTGAGAGGACCTTTGTGCATAAATTCCCTGCTTGTTCCATTGCGGCAAAGAAGCACATTGATCAGAGCACTACCATTCTGGATGTACAAGGAGTGGTATGTGAAACTCTTGCTTTTAACTTAAGCCAATTGGTTATACCCAATCATGCTATAGACATTCTGATATTTTAGTTAACTTAATTATCAGCAGAGATCCACAAGTGACATCTGATTATGTTAGACATGATTTTATTTCATCTTACTTTTGGAAAGTACTTGGGTCCAAACTCTCTCCTATTTGCATACATTTGACAGTGTAGTGCCATAATCGGAACCGTTCATCTTAAAATCAACATTTAAAGATCATTTCTGGAAAAAATATCCAAATAGGACGTCGTCAACTCAAACAAATGGACGGTTTTGGTAAAAGTTAACATTCTCATGACCAATCGTTCATTTGCGATGCAATTGAATGAGTACACGATTGCTGTGTAGGGATTAGGTTTTTGGCAAAGATGATCTTTAAAGGTTGATTTAAAAGACAAACCGTTTAGATCATGGAACTATACTACGATATGTATGCAAATAAGAGAGACTTTGGACACACAAGCCTGAAATGGTTCAGACCTGAGTTTTTTTCCCTTACTTTTTACATCCATCTTAATTTTAAGAGAGGTAGTAGTTAATTCATATTATTGATGGACAGGGGCTGACAAGTTTGAACAAATCTGCAAGGGAACTTATCCAACGCCTTCAGAAGGTTGATGGTGACAATTATCCTGAGGTATCCTGTCCAATGTATCCTTTCAAGTTTGTATAGCTTTCTTCTTCGTTTGCTTGCATGAAAAGTACGTGCATTTATGAAGATGATTGAATCTTTGTTTACTGTAGACCCTGAACCGTATGTTCATCATCAATGCTGGTTCTGGATTTAGGCTTTTATGGAACACTGTGAAATCTTTTCTTGATCCCAAGACCACTGCAAAAATCAATGTAAGTTTAAATCAGTGGTAATCTAAGATTATAATCTAGTAATGGCGCTAAACAAATAATGCAACAGGTACTGGGAAACCAATACCAGAGCAAGTTGCTTGAAATAATTGAAGCTAGGTAAGTATCTTCCCGGAAATATATATTTTCTTATGTTCAGTTCCTTATCTTGGCTCTACATATTTTCTATCTTGTTCAATCTAATCTTAGCAAGTGCTCATCATGTACCAGCGAGCTGCCTGAGTTTTTGGGAGGTACTTGTACTTGTGCTGATAAGGGTGGCTGTATGCTTTCTGATAAGGGCCCATGGAATGATCCAGAAATAATGAAGGTGAGATTACTACTGTTGGACTTTAAATTATTATTGATCCATAACCTAACCCCTTAAGCTTTTGAGAATAGTGGTCAACCAACATATTCATGGAGGGAGAATTTAAATTCCAATCCCTTGAATTACAACTTCTCAATATTAAGTTGAATTCCACATGTACGGTTCTAATGGTGGAGAAAGGCCTACATGTGAAGGGGAAGTGTTATAATATATGTTAATTGTCGGTGCACTATATATTTGATAGTCTGATGGGAACAAAAGAAAATGAAATCTGTTATTTTGATGAGGCAGATGGTTCACAATTATGGTGAGGACCGTGAGGTTGACACCAAATCCCCAAGAAGAACTACATCTGGCAATATGGAGTCAAGCAAAAAGGAGTCGGGCAATAAGGAGTCAGGCAATAAGGAGTCAGGCAAGATGGAGGAGAAGAAGGTCTCTGAAGAAGAGAAGATAATCTCTGAAGATGAGAAGGCTCACCCAAACGTACTCAGACCTTGGCCAAGTTTGCCTTTTCATTTTTGTGTGTTTATGGCCGCTATTCAAACTGTGTTGTCTCAGGTTTCAATAAATGATCAATAGTCTGACTTGCTACTTTGTGCTATTTTCCATTGGTATACTACTACATGAAGCGATCCGATTCAATCTGCTCAGATACTTTTTTGGAGGCTCAAGACATGCATATGGATCATCTCACTCCTGTTCCTGAAGAAGTAAGCTCAGTGAACTTCCACGTTCTATCTACATTTGGCAATTGTAATCTGTGATACCTTTGTTGTCTTTGTTACTTTTTAAGACTTTTAGCATCATATTATAACCATTGCAACTCATAAGGGGGTGGCTATTTACGAATGAAACTTCAGGTGTACAACAGCTTTTGGAAATCTTGGACAACTAATTTCTTAGCTTCTTACAACTACTAGATTTTTATTGCAAGAGCCAATTACATATATCAGATACTCGTGTTTATATATTAGTCAACCCTTAACTCTACCTATCTCCTTTTTCTCATTTGCTTCATCTTTTGCATCTTTCAACTCCCAAAAAGGGTAACTACGTTGGAAATGAAAAAGAGGAAAAGCTTAAATCTGCTCTCACTGCCTTAGAACATCAGCTGTCTGCAACCAAGCAGGTATCTTGATGTTTTTGAATTCTTTTATTTTATTTGGATATCCTGAAAGGGAAGATCTAAATCTAGAGAAAACTAAATGTAATGATTTCTGCATTTTCTATCTGTGCGGATGGTCGACAAGGCTGAGGTTGAGAAAGAGCAAAAGCTGAAGGCTGCTCTCGACCGCGTCAACGCATTGGAACAAGAGCTAACAGAAACCAAGAAGGTAAACTCCTGATACTCTTGAGTTCAAATATCGAAGTTAGCATGCAAAATTATAAATCCAAAAAGAAAAATCTAGACATTTCCTTTTCTTTTCATTTTTGCAGGCACTCGAGGAAGCCCGTGTTAAACAAGATGAGCTTCTAGCCTCTGTTGGCAAGGAAAAGAAGTTGGTATGTCTACTAAATACCTATAATTTGCTTGCCAAGTTAAAGTTTGTGTTTATTTCAGTTTTATTTCATGTAAATATCTGACCTTGTAGTGGTTTTGGACTGTGCAGGGCCTATTCTGTTGGTGAGGCGATCCATATAAACATATATGTAGTGTGGTGGATTAGTGGCTCAAGTTTGAGTGATTCTCAGGAGGGATGAAGTGGAAATACTGTTTGCCTATCTGTCTTTGGGCTACTTTCGAATGGCAGGAATTATCACTTCATATAGAAGAAAGCTT
The DNA here is from genome assembly GCA_030142095.1 of Rubus idaeus. NCBI lineage: Eukaryota > Viridiplantae > Streptophyta > Magnoliopsida > Rosales > Rosaceae > Rubus > Rubus idaeus. Next base: position 6,636,337 of record CM057966.1, read on the forward strand.
CAAGCAGTGGGTTGGTGCTATATTATATCGCCAGGCATAGATGTTATGTGAGGAGTTCCAAAAGCAGCAACCAAAACCACACTCCAAATAAGCCGACTCCTCACAGAAATTGGAGCCTCCTCCTGGGTTAACTTTTAAGTTCAATGTATATAGAAGCAGCTATTAAGAAGGAAACATTGCCCAGGGATTGGAAATACTTATTAGAGATGAACAGGCAAGAGATGTGCAACTATCGCAAAACATATGCAGGGGTAAGTAATTTTCATCAGAAACTATGGAACTACGAGCTATTTTCGGAACAAATACATACAATTTGCAAAAGATATTTTGAGGATTTGGATCTCAGTCATAGTTGATCGATTGGCATGCTAAATGCAGAAGAGGACTCTATGGCTGCAGAAGGGGATTTAGTTTAATTTGGTTTGCATCTTGTATGTGATATGGAGAACATTGCAAGTGATGCTTCTGCAATTGTAACATTTTAAGTTTAAACAGAATTTCAGTTTTGAGATAAAGAAAAAAAAAAGTATTTTAGGTGCTAGTACCCCAGTTCAATTTTTTTTCTTTTTTTGTAAATAAGCTTGTACGATAAATTTTATTAGATGTCCTCCTTAATTTCTCTTTTTCACTTAACTTAGGTCCCTGCTGAAAGCCTAAAATATCACCCGTCACTTCTCTTAATTTGAAAATATTCACATTATCATTGTTTGATAGAATAGTCCAATTTGCCAACTTGGAAGAACCAAGTTTTAACATAGAAATGCATTATGCATGATGCAAGTATTATTTAGGATGGACTTGAAGAGTTCGAGTACTGGTTGTGATCAAAAGTGAAGTTCGAGTAACATGTACATAATGAAAGTAAATTTCATGTATTATTTGTGATAAAAATCTTTAATTTTATTTTAAAATATTTTATAATTGTCACAATTGCCTTTGATGGTTAAACTTAATTCCAAAGTATTTTAGGACTTGTTTGAAATTGCTTTTCTGAAACTCAAAAATGCTTTTAAAATAATTGAAAAAAATAATTATAAATATAAAAAATTTGAAAAATAAAATAAAATACCACTTGGGTGATTTGTAGAAGGTTTTTAGACTTTTCAATGTTATTTACATAAAAAAAAATCAGTTTTGATTGACAAGCCACTCTTATCTTAATAATAGTATAAATACTGAGAAATTTTTTTTCTGTAAACTAGGCTTTACCACATTATAAAAATTAACGAAATTATTGCTTTTTTTTTGTAATTCTTTTACCCTTTTTTTTTTGTACCTTTAGAATACCGGTCAAAATCTTTCACAATCCAATCTTAATTCTAACCCAATTCTCTAGCATCCAACTTGGGCTAACCTATAGGGCAAGTTTTAATTTAATTTGAGGGCCACAAAATTAATTAGGGTTTTATATTGATCTGAAATTCATAGTAGGTATTAGAGTTTTATAATCGACCACAACGGCCAGTTAGACACAATTGAAGCTCCCCTGTTCTCTTCTCTATTCTAAAACCATGTACCTCACCTTATGAAATGCTTGGTGGAAGAAAGAGAGCTCGATCAACTTTTTTTTTTTTTTCAAAAATCTAGCAACAACACAAATTTTTATGGATAATACCAAATGAATCACACTTTTCTGTACAATATATAAATAACATGATGTCTTTTTTTTTTTGGAGCAATAAATAACATGATGTCAAGATGTGAGACTTGATATAACATGTCAACATTTGACAATTGCAAAGAGGCTACATGATATCAGATAAATTGTTAAGAAACAATGCACACTATTACAAACACACTTAGTAATCCCAACAACACCTTCAACACATAAAATGTTATGGCCTTATTCAGTTACAGGATTACATTTTATTTCAAAAAGACAATCTCCTATATGCATATACGATATAAACCATCTCCATCACAGTGGCACTGGATCTATAACAACTGCAGCAACGCTATCCTTCGTCATCTTCCCAACGCGTGTGAAACCATCTTCCCCTTTGTAAAGGAGATCGGCTACTCTTGTTAAGTTGAGAACGCGCATAAGAACTGGCTTTGGCACAGCAGTTGGTCTAAGGAACTCCTCGTTTATATCCTTCCACGAATCCACAATTTGTTTGTTAAACACATCAACTGTCTCTTGCTCAGAAACCCCATATTGCTTCATGTAGCAATCAATGCTAGAAGGTGCATGCTCTCTCTCTTTCTCAAACTACAAAAGTAAAATACTCCAAAACAGTTAGTTAATAAAGTTGTTTGTTGTAAAGTTCTTGTATACAATAATAAAAACTCAAAATTAAGATCGAATATATATGTACCTTGGTGGAAACGATGTCATCCATGAGCCTGAAAATGATATTGGAAGCTCTAACAATTTTGGGGTCTGTGAACAACCACTCAAAAGCCTCCTTTGTTACAATATCTCCCATGCCAAGTAATGAAATGGCCGTCAGAAAGGTGTAACTAATAGAAACTGTTGCGACACGCATATACTCTTCCATGCTCGGAGTGCGTCCTTCATGCAACCATTCAGCTTCATTGAAATAGGATCGGGCTTGATCTTTCATCTGAGCATTAATATGATACACATAAATAATTGAAGATGAAATTAAAAGTTTCAATGTTCTGAATCGAATCGATCATGTATTACGTACAGCTTGTATTGCGTAGCCAACTCGGTATGATCTTCCTTCCTTTGACATGACTTGGTCAATTTCATTGAAAAGATTTAAAAGTTCTTGATAGAAAATTTTCAGGTAGCCCGGGAGTTCATCTATGCATTTGACATCCCACCTGAAATGGAATCAGATATATAAAGATGATAATCGTAAGCATATAAACATAGTAGGAGTCAGACTTGAAACAGATGAATTGACAATAATAACAAATATTTTGTTTTCGATTTAAACCTGTCAATTGCTTCAGTGAAGATGACGAGTTCTTCAAATGTAGCATATGCATCGTAGATGTCATCCAAAACTGTTAGGAGGATAGCTACTTTTGTCATAATGCTTCTGCCAGTAGAGTAATGGGGTTCAAAGTACACGCCCACTATCCAAAAGAACAACTCCACCTTCCTATCTCTTGCAAAAGGCAGGGTCCTTTCAAAGTCTAGTTCATTCCACCACCTAAAAATAAAATTAATTAGTTTATGCAACTCGATAAATTTCACATACATATAATTAACTGATAATCACAAATATAGTTAGTTACCTAGTAATCTCGCAGAGCTCCTTTTTGTGTAAAGATTGAACAAGATTGAAATCCAATTTTGCAAGTTTCAGTAAAGCTTCATTGTGTTTGTGCGAGGCTTGATGTGCATCTTGGTAGACTGACATGTAACGTTTGGCACATATTCTGTCTAGACTTTTCCGCAGAGGTCTCGCTAAGGCTTGAGTTATTTGTTCTCTCAGTTGTACTGCGTAGCATGCGTTGTTTTTTAAAGACTCTAGGTGTGTAGTGGTGAAAACAAGAGCCTCTTCTAGTATGTCTTCTTTATGAACCCTAAGATGTGAAGCTTCATAGAGGCTTAGCATACCAGACGGGTCAGCAACCAAGCTTTCCTTGAAGCAACCATTTGCATCCTTGAACTTGTTGAATATATCTGCTAGAATAATATTAATTAATTTTCATAAAAACCGGACACCATGGTCTAGCATAAGAATTATAACAGCTAGCAAAGATTGAGCTGGTTTGTCCTAGGCATGTACGTACCGGATGAGATATCATAACCATGTTGCCTTAGCAGCCGAAAACACAGTGCGACATGGTGAAGATCCCCATCATCTATGTAGTGTTCATGACGATGACATGTAGCATGAATATGTTGCAGTGCTTCATCTATTTCCTTTTCAAAATGGTATGCGACGCCAAGGCGTTGAATTGCATCAATCAAATTGAGTCGAAGTGAAAAATCACCTGCATCTGATCTACATACTTCCCTCTTCACTACTAGTTTCAGTTCGTCAACCTGTTGTTGCCAAAGAACCTCAGTCTCCTGCAATCACATAATAAAATGAGCTAGTCAAGACCATATAATTAAACGTACGATCCAATTTTGTACTTGAAGCAGAACTGAAACATATAGTTAATGCATAAGAGAGATGAATGTATTACAGTGTATTGGGAATCATAGTTGAGGAACTGATCTCCCCAAATGCTTGGTTGAAAATTGGCTGTCCGGCGAACAATTTCAGGCTTAGCAATTTGAGTTGATAGGGAAGTGGCTGTTGGCATAGACATGATTTAATTGCTTCTTAATGTTTCGAAGGCTGGCTACTTGGAATGAATGCGATATGATTTAAGAACAAATTAAAGCTCATATATATAGGCAAAGGGATCGACGGGATGCACGTAAGTACAGAGGCTTAATTTTCACGTGTTTCGGAGTGGACTAGAATGATTAAGCTACTCATCAATGTTTTCCATGTTTAATTAAGCGTTAACAGTAAGCATTTCTTTCGTTAATAATTGTTATATATTATATATCTAAGCTGCTCATCAATGCTTTCCATGTGTAGGTATCCCTTTTTGGACTGATACATTAAGCTTTTCCTTTTTTGGTCATATAATTAAGCTGTTCATCAATGTTTTAATATACGTGCATCAATCAATGGGAAACAGACCTGTATATGAATCAATCAATCAATGATGCTGTCATGTTTTATTCTTATCCATCTTCTGTGTGTGCAGTGCTACATCCCATATATGAAGTTTGTTTTTACAAAATGTAATTGCATTTATGAATTGTAATTACTGTTTAAAAAAAGTGAAACTGACCATTTTATAAGCAATTGCAATTCAAAGATAACAAATTGTCGTTTTGAAGGAGGACCAGTATTTTGATGGTGGGGTGGAGGTGTTTGGGATTGGGGAAGAAGAATAACAGGAACAAGGCGGAGCAGAGAGGAAGGAGAGAGCAAGAAATAAGAAAAAATAAATAAATAAATTTTTTTAATTTTGGTTAAGATGATTCAGATATGTTCAAGGCAAATGACTACTGATGTTCGATTGCTTATTTTAATTTTTTGTTAGTAGTAAGATACTGAGACTAATATAAAATAGACTAAAAACATGATATATGATTGATGAATATAAATTTCAGAGAACCCTAGCCGCCGTCATGATGGGGGCTTGCAGCGACGTCATCGAAGGCGTTCAATCCAGCGTCGACGTCTGTCGACGATCAATCCAGTTGATGTCGTCGTCTCTTTTGAGGTTTGTGCGATGGGTTCTGGTATCAAGGGCGACTTTGTTCGTCGTCATTCTATGGTCCTTTCAGGCCATAGATCTAGTGGGTTTGTTTCTTCGATCCCAATTATCATGGTTACTATGGCTATATCATCACGATATGTTGTTTCTTGCTGGTAGCTTTACTAGAGGAGGAGTCCATCATCGAGGGCTTCGACTATATAGATTTGCTGCGTTCTTGGCTAATTCGTTGGTGAGGACTAAGGTGGGGATTTCAATTTGGGATCCCGGTGGATTTCAATTTTCCGAATTGCTGCTTTTCTGTAAAGCAGTTCAGAGTGATTTATTTCACAGGTCTCAAGATCATGACAATAGTTCAGTTTCTGTTGTTGGTAATTATCTTTGGGACACTACGAAATGGTTTTTGGGTTATGCTAGCCGTTATTTAGTTGTTGGACACAAGTTTTGACTGTGGTTTTACTTTCTTTTTTCATGGGTTATCCTTGAGCTAGATTGGTTTTATTGGTCTCAATGGCAATACTTGCCGGAATTTTTCTGTTGGCTGACAACAATAATGCACGGTGTATGTATTGTTCTAGGTTTCGAATCATCGATTGGAGTTTTAGATTTAGACTTATCGATTAGGTCACTTGCGTGGTCTGTATTGCTCCTTCATAGGATGCTCATATTAAGGATTGTAATCCTCATTTGATTAATAAAGTTTTCTGCTATTCTAAAAAAAAAAGATATATTCAAGGCTGAGTTAATAAAAAACTCCACATGGCGGGTTTTAATTAGACGGTCACGCCATTTCAACTTTCTGACATGGCGTGACCGTCATATGGAAAAATTTCTCGATTATATATTATATATCTAAGCTGCTCATCAATATTTTCCATGTGTAGGTATCCCTTTTTGGACCGATACATTAAGCTTTTCCCTTTTTGGTTATATAATTAAGAGAGTGTCTTTGGTCCACCAAGTGGACTTCAATGAAGGTGTTCATCAATGTTTTATATTTTTTTTGTGGAGAAAATCAATGTTTTATATATCCGTGCATCAATCAATGGGAAACAATCAATCAATCAATGATGATGTCATAATGGGGATGTACATGTCGTATGGTGTTTTATTCTTATCCAACATCTGTGTTGTGCGGTGCTACATCTCATATATGAAGTTTGTTTTTACCAAACGTAATTGCATTTTTGAATTGTAATTATTGTTTAAAAAAATGAAATTAATCATGTCATATGTAATTATTATTTAAGAATTACGAATTGTCCTTTTTGAAGAAATAATTACAATTCAAAAATGTAATTATATTTAAAAAAAAGATGTATAAGAGGATCCATATTAGAATTTGGGTAAAAGTTATAAATGGTCCCTGTGGTTTGGGGTGATGTTCAACATTAACCTTGTGGTTTCAAAATGTTTAATGTAACCCTTGTGGTTTGCAAAATTAATCAATATTAGTCCATATACTAATTTCGGCAAAAAATCCAACAATTAAAATTCATGTGTAGGTGATTCATAAGGATAAATTTATCATTTTAATTAGAAAACAAACTTTTTTCAAGTGTTTCTTATTTAATTTAATTTTCGACACTATTTTAATTGATGAAAAGTTTGCTATAAATAACATTTTGGACCAATATTGATCATTATTGCAAACCACAAGGGTGATATTAAACATTTTGAAACCTAAAGGTTAATGTTGAACATCACTTCAAACCATAAGGACCATTTGTAACATTTACCCTTAGAATTTTCTATAATTTTTTGCAATGATATAAGATAATAAGAGGATGTATGTTGTGTTTTTTTTTATATAATATTATTTATTTATTTTTATTTTTTGAACGGAATACGATAGTTAATTTATTACAGAACAGACACTTTTAGAACTGAGGGCGTCCCTCCACCAAATATAAAGCATCCACTAGATAGGAAGCACCATGAACATAGGATCCCGGATTCAGACCCAGAAACTACCCGAATCCCAGAGTCAGATCTTCAGAGAAAACAGCAAAGTAGAAGCATCACAATCATGACCTGAAGATTGCAAACTCCACCAGTCATAAAACCATCGCGGCCACCTGGAAGGACGGAACCTGAAATAATAGAATGGTTGATAAAAGAAACCTTAGGGGTTTTTTAGAGGAGAACGTAAAAGAAGATGCTTAGGAGAACGCTAAAGAAGATGCTTAGGTTGAGGGAAAGAAGCTACACACTAGGAGAAATGTCGAAGAAGATGCTGAAGTCGAGGGCAAGGAACCAATAGAAGAAATTAATAAACCAAATGAGCTTAATTTTGCTGCTGATTCACTTGCTAACTTGGGTCACACTATACCAGTCAACATATTTGTTTTCGGGCTCTTACTCTAATCTACACTTCTGCTTTTTCTTCTGGATAGCTGGGGTTGGGGTGTAGAGGCGGAGCCAATGTAGTAGCCTCTCAAGTTTATGTTTTCAATTATTTTTTTGATCGAATGCAAAATTTTATTCAACTCAATGAAATAATACATCAATCTGGGGAATACCTTTTTCTGTATATAGCAAAGAACCCCCTTACAACCTTAACTAGTTTTCCTCAAATAACTCATGAAGCTATGGAGACCTGACATCTTTGCAATGCATAGCCTGCTCCATTTTAGCGCTACTATTGATAGGGAGTGAGCAATGTGGTTGTTCCTCTTACAAAGATGCTTTGAAGTTTGCATCAAGCATATCTTTCGGAAAGTAAACTCTATTGCGGATACTATTACTTCTCTTAGCCATTGAATCTGTGCCTCGCAGATATTGACTAATGGGCTTCCCCTCAATACCCTATCTGTTTTCAACAATGATTTATTTGGCCTAAGCTGCCTAAGAGGCTTTAGGTTGGAATTTTTTTTCCTCATCAAAAATAAAAATAAAATATTAATAATTAATAATAATGATAATACTAAAAAGAGAGTAAGACTATAACACACATCAATCAATGCAACAATGTAAGTATCTCACTGTTCTATGCAATATGTGTAATATTTAATTTATTGGTACGCCGCCTGGGGGCCATAAACAACAAACCATTGGGTGCTGCCATAGTGCCATACAGATATATATGTAAGATATTGCCATAGTGACATACAGATATATATAAGTAAGATATGATACTTCCTTAAAAAATACATATATAAGATCTGATACGAATTAATATTAATTTTTCGAGAGAAAAACAAAGTACTAAATTTCCTTGAAGATCTTATGAACTAGATTGTTTCATGACAGCAAATTAAATCAACCACGTGAAAAATATTTCTACCCTTTTACCTTTTACCTTTTACATAAATTAATTTTTTTCTCATTTATAAGTCGTTTATAGCGGTTTCACATTTGACTTAGTCTGTTCGTTTTGGAAGCACTCGATAAACATCATGCATGTTTCACGTAATTCATATGGCATGGGTGATAGAATTGAAACGTACGGTCAAAAAGATGTATGTGAATGCTAGTGGGGTACCATGCCTAGGTGATTAGGTGTGCTGAAATTGGAATAGGGAGGAAGCAAAAGGCAAAGCTCTTTTCACACTATGACAATTGCCTCTCAGAAGGAATGATGTCTCTCATTCCATGCATCCGAGAATAAGGATCGTTGAAGCATAGTATTGAGTGTTTGTGAGTGCATAGAGAAAAAAAGTGCTAACATAGAAATTTTCTTAGTTGAGATATTGTGTTCTTGGGTATGTTATGAATGAGTGTGTACAAGAATTTTAGGATTTGAGTTTATTAATTTATCTCATCTATCTTGTACTGGTACTTTATTCTCGTAGTAAAAAACAAATATCTTGGTTGGACGTAGGCACAAATTGTTTTTTTTTTGAACCACGGAAATTTGGTGTGCATTATTTTTCATCTTTGTTTGTTAGGATATCAACATTTGGATTTGTTAGGAAATGCGAAAGAGAATAATAGAATGGAATCACAACAACTCAACCCATAATCACACATAGTGATATGCAAATGAAATAAAACGTATGCGAAAGAAAATAAAAGAGATAGAGAACATAAAAGGTTAACGTGGTTCGACAATAACCTACGTCCACAGAACAACAAATAAATAACTGACTTCCATTATATGTAATAGTAGGTACACCAAGAGCAAACAACTTCAAATACAACACACTTGAAGGAAACACACTCTTACACTTGCGTTTGCAACCTTACACCCACACTCGGATCAACTTGGAATTCTGTCTTGGATATATAAAAGCATGCATGGGGAGGAGCCATAAGCTCTTCAACAAGTTTCTTTCATATATGGCCTGGGCGATTCAACAAATTGTGGTCCCTGGAGCAGCGAGTTAGGGTTTAGGAACATCCAAACGGTCGCATCTTCATCAGTTTTGAATTTTGATAACATAATAAAATACAAGTGCGGGAATTTTTGGATTATTTACTCTTCTTCAGGAGCTATTTATAGTGATACAAGATATATACGTACAATAATACAGTAAAACCTCGATAAATGAATGTTCGATAAAGTAATAATCTCGCTAAGATAATAAAAAACTTCAGTTCCGACTCGGGCATGTGTGTTAAAATAATAATTTCGCTTAATGCATAAGATAATAATTTTTTCTAACTTTCTTTAAGGACCATTGAATATATAAATTAATAATTCATTAAAATATATAAAAAATAGTACATAAAAATTCGTAATGCATATGACGGAGAGTTGATACTTTTGTAGAACCCATTGTTGCAAATCTTTTTTAGTAGAAGAAAGATGCTCATTTTTCATAAGGCTTACCTCATCTTATCAGTTAATGTAGATTTTTTCACTCCTTTCAAATGAGAAGTCATTGAGGAACAAGATGACATAATTTTGGGTCTCATATATTATTTATATAGAGATCATGTTCTATACTTCTATGTATATACATGGGCATTAAGTGATCTAAACCACTTTATCTTTTAGTTCTAAAAATATGTATGCATATGTATCTTTAAAACCCTTATATATTTTTATTTTTAATGTCCATTAGGAAGTTTGACTAATATTTGAATCTATAGCTATGACTTTTCATAAGATACATGCACTTTTTTGTTTTGAAAACATAAAATTCTTTATAAATGAATAAAATATTCATTTATCGATAAATTAATAAATTATTCATTTATCGATAAATAAATAATCTCGCTAAGATAATAATTTTTCCTAGTCCCAAGAGTATTAATTTATCGAGGTTTTACTGTAACAATATAAATTAAACTGGCGCAAATCAACTATACAAAATTGAAAAGAATTCAAAATCCTAATTTTATTCCAAATTCTAATTATGATACAGCTAATGCCAACACAATTACACAAACAACGAAACAACCTTTTTTTGGTCATATATAAAATGTATATTCTTCTTATTCTTTTTGTCACTGCCAACTATAATTGAAAGGAACAAATAGATACTTCACCAAGACAAGATAAAAATAAGGAAATAAATGTTTAGGGATCAAAAAATATATAAAAATTAAGAAATCAAATAAGAAGAGAAAATCTGGTTTGCATGCATTAATTCAACCTTGTTAATTAGATGAGCCGAGTACCACTAATTAACTAATTAGTAATTACCTTAATTACCAAACCTAACTGTACGTTAAGACTAACAGTTTGTTACGTACAGCAATCTCAACAGTAGACTAACGTTGACCAACATACCTATAATCTTCCCCCTCAACCCTCAATTACAAACATATTGAAGCTCTAAAAGATAATCTTGATCTAGTCATGATTTCGTGCTTTGTCCTAATCTGTCTAGACTTTTTCATAGAGGTATCGCAAAGGCTGGAGTTATTTGTTCTCTCAGTTGTACTGGGTAGCGCGCATGCTTTGTTTTTTTTTTTTTTTTTGCAACGAAGAGCCTCTTCTAGGTGTGTGGTGGTGAAAACAAGAGCCTCTTCTAGTATATCTTCTTTGTGAACCCTAAATCCGGTGCAACGAAGCCGCTGCACTTTTGGCGAACAAACCGCCAATATATAGACGAACAAACCCCACATTTCTTCATGTAGCAATCAATACTAGAAGGTGCATGCATGCCCTCTCTCTTTCTCAAACTGCAAAAGTAAAATACTCCAAAACTGTTTATTCCTTAAGATATTTAATTGTTGTACTTGTAGCATAGTAACACAAAGCTCTGGTGCGTACCATAACATCTTACACAATAATTAAAATTCACAATTAATAAATCTGTTAAAATATTATATATATACCTTGCTGGAAACAATGTCATCCATGAGCCTAAAAATGATATTGGAAGCTCTAACAATTTTGGGGTCTTTGAACAACCACTCAAATGCCTCCTTTGTTACAATATCTCGCATTCCAAGTAGTGAAATGGCTGTCAGAAAGGTGTAACTAATAGAAACTGTTGCGACGCTCATATACTCCTCCATGCTCGGAGTGCGTCCTTCGTGCAACCATTGGGCTTCATTGAAATAAGATCGAGCTTGATCTTTCATCTCAGCATTAATATGATACACATATAAATAATTGAAGTTGAAATTAAAAGTTTCATTGTTCTGAATCGAATCGATCATCTATTACGTACAGCTTGTATTGCGTAGGAAACTCGGTATGATCGTCTTTCCTTTGACATCACTTGGTCAATTTCATTGAAAAGATTTAGAAGTTCTTGATAGAAAATTTTCAGGTAGCCCGGGAGTGTTAGTTGCAGAAACACCAAACCACAAACAAGAATTGGGAGAATACACACACTGTATTCATTATTTGCAGACTAAGGCATATATAGCCTTACAAGATAAACTGGAAACACAAAGCAGCCCACGTATTGCACTAAACCTAGTACGTGGTACATGATTACAAGAAACAGTCAAAAGCAAACTACATGACCCTATAAATCAGGGCTTATTAACTAGAAATTGCAAGCAACTAAAACACTTAAAAGCTTAGCACCAACATATCCTCCCCTAAACTAATTGCTATAAGCAATCAGTTTAAGCTTGGAACTTCACAGACACCAAGCAGCTCTCTCAACTTCACGAACACATCCAGCTTAAGTGGTTTAGTCATAATGTCAGCCACCTGATCCTTAGTGCCACAGTAAACTAGCTCCACTTTTCCTTCTTTAGTGAGATCACGCAAGAAATGGAAACGAACATCAATATGTTTGCTACGACCATGTAAAACTGGATTTCTTGAAAGCTTGATGGTGGAACTATTATCACACAGGATGGTCATGCATTTGTCTTGAACTAGACCAAGTTTGTCTAACACTCTTTTCAACCATATCCCCTGAGTAGCACACGATACAGCAGCTATATATTCTGCTTCAGTGGTTGACAAGGTGACCACAGGTTGCTTCTTGGAAGCCCAAGACACTGCTCCCCCACTCAGAGAAAATATGTAACCAAAGGTGCTCTTCCGGTCGTTCAAATCCCCGGCATAATCACTGTCTGTATAGACAGTCAGCTCTGCATCACCCTTCCTCTTGTAGAATATGCCTAAATCAGTGGAACTCTTCAAGTATCGAAGCACCCTCTTAACAACCTGCAAATGTATCTCAGTTGGAGCTGCCATAAACCTGCTAGCAAGACACACAACATACATCAAATCGGGCCTCGTCACTGTCAAATACATCAAGCTTCCCACCATTTGCTTGTATACAGTGGCATCAACCTTAGTTCTTTCTTCATCTTTAGTTAGCTTGACACCAGGAACAATTGGATTATTCACACCATTACTTCTGTCCATTCCAAACTTCTCCAGCACTTCTCTTGCAAACTTTTTCTGGCAAATATAAATTCCTTCTGTGCATTGCATCACCTCTACTCCCAGAAAATATCTCATCTTGCCTAAATCCGTCATGTCAAACTCATGTTTCATTGAGTTTTTGAATTTGACAAACATGCTCTCACAATTACCAGTGAAAATCAAATCATCTACATAAAGGCTCACAATTAAAATCTTACCTCCTTCTTCAGATTTAATGAACAAGGTGTGCTCAAAATCGCATCTTTCAAATCCCTCCTTCATGAAGTAAGCTTCTATTTTGCTAAACCATGCCCTTGGAGCTTGTTTAAGACCGTACAAGGCCTTCTTAAGCTTGTATACTTTCTCTTCTTCTCCTTTTTTCACAAATCCTTGAGGCTGATCTATGTAGTTCCCCATGTAAAAATGTGCTTTTAACGTCAAGTTGATAAATACACCAATCCTTTTGTGCTGCCAAGGCTACAATCATTCTAATGGTGTCCCAACGAGCCACTGGAGCATACACCTCAGTGTAATCTATACCAAATTGCTGGGCATACCCCTTCGCCACCAGACGAGCCTTACATTTATCCACCTCACCATGTTCATTGTATTTCGTCTTAAAGACCCATTTTACTCCAATTGTCTTCACTCCTTTAGGCAACACTACAAGCTCCCAAGTGTTGTTTCTTTCGATGGCATTGATTTCTAACTTCATTGCATTTCTCCATTTTGAGTGCATTTTTGCTTCATCATAAGTGACTGGATCTTCATTCGCACAGAATACAGCAAGGCTATGAGGCTCTTCGTCTTCATCGGACAGCCCTAAACCCTCTCCAGAAACATAATCTTGCAAATAGGCAGGTTGTTTTCTATCCCTTATTGGTCTTCCTTCAACATCTGGAGGTGGTGAAACATCCTGTAGAGAGGTATTTGATGAAGAATTTGACAGACCATGATCTCCACGATCTTGCTCACCAACACCATCATTCCCATCATGATCTCCACGATCTTGCTCACCAACACCATCATTCCCATCATTACCTTCATTTTCATTATTTTGCCCTTCTTCTACATCATCTTCCTCACTGTCTCCCCAATCCAACACCTCTAGTTTCACTTCCTCCAAACTCCTCCCCCAATCCCAACTTTCAGTTTCTTCAAATACAACATCTCGACTTACAATAATCTTCCTTGAAGTGGGATTGTACAGTCTATAAGCTTTGGATTCTTCGCTAACACCAAGGAGGATACATTTGCAGCTTTTATCATCCAGTTTCGTTCTTTTGGCAGCAGGGACATGTACATGACCAATACAGCCAAATACTCTGAAATAATCAACACTTGGTTTAACTCCACTCCAGACTTCTTCAGAGGTTTTGTCTTGAATCACCTGTGTAGGACTCCTATTGAGAACATGTGTGATCCAATTCACTTGCTTCTGCCCAGAAACACTTAGGAATCTTCTTCTCAGACAACATGCTTCGCACCAAATTCATGACTGTTCTGTTCCTCCGTTCAGCAACCCCATTTTGTTGGGGAGTGTAAGCAGCTGTAAGTTGTCTTTTGATCCCATAAGCTTTGCAAAAATCATTGAACTCAGTGGATGTGAACTCACCTCCTCTATCAGTTCTTAAACAACAAATAGAGGAACCTGTTTCTTTTTCAACTAGAGCTTTGTAATATTTGAACATGATAGGCCTCCGACTTCTCACTAAGAAAATAACTCCACATTTTCCTACTGCAATCATCGATAAAACAGAGAAGGTACCTTTTGTGACTGTTTGAAGTAGGTGTAATTGGTCCGCAAATGTCTGCATGCACCAATTGCAGTTTGTGTGAGGCCCTCTATAAGCTCTTCTTCGAAAAAGAATCTCTATTTTGCTTTCCCACCAAGCAATCTTTACACACCTTTGTAGGAGCTTGAATTTGTGGAAGTCCCCTCACCATCTTCCTGTAATGCAAGGTTCTAAGACCCTTGTAATTCAAGTGACCATATCGGCAGTGCCATAGATATGCGAGATCATCTGAGGTAACTTGTAAGCAAGCGGAGGAATCTGTGAGCACCATATTTGCAAGAAGTACAAACATTCTATTTGCAGTCATGAAAGTCTGCATAATAAGTCCCTTGCTTGGATGATAAATTCTACAAGCTCCATTTTGGATCAGGATTGCCAAGTTCTTCTCTTGCAATTGACCTATGCTGAGCAAGTTATTTCTCAACTCAGGAATAAAATAGACATCACTGATTACCTGAGTTAGGCCATCAACCTCCAGTTTGATGTTTCCCTTCCCCATCACTGCCAATCTTGTATTGTTACCGAGTTTGACTGAGTGTCTGAAGTCTTCATCAAGGGTAGCAAACCATTTCTTTTTGCCACACATATGGTTGCTACAGCCACTGTCTAGAAACCAAACATCCTCTCGGCTAGCATTATTCAACTCTACATGAGCCATCAACAAAAGCTCCTCATCTTCATCAAGCTCAGCATAATTTGCACTCTTTTCCCAACTAGGGCACTCATATTGGAAGTGCCCTAGTTTATGGCACTTAAAGCATTCGACCAAGGCTTTATTGAACCCTAGTCCTCTTCCTCTACCTCGCCCTCGAAAGCCTCCACGACCTCTTCCTCTGTTTACAGAATTCTCACCACTTCTTCCTGCAACTTTATTATCAAAAGTTACCTTTAACACCTGTTCATCTCCACCTCCAACTCCATGTGCAAGCATTCGTTGTTCATGCACCAAGAGACTACTCTGCAATTCATCAATAGTCATAGTGGTGAGATTGTTGGATTCTTCGATGGAGCACACAACATAGTCGAACTTGGCTGTCATCGACCTTAGTATTTTCTCAACTATCACCAACTGCTCCATTCTCTCACCCTGTGCTTTCATTTTGTTGGCAATGGTGAGTGTACGAGCGAAGTATTCATTCACCTTCTCTCCCTCTTTCATTCCCAGAATCTCAAATTCTCTTCTGAGTGCCTGCAGTTGCGCTCGCTTGACCTTTGTAGACCCTTGATATTTCTGTTTCATGGAGTCCCAGATGCCCTTTGCAGTTTCCTTATCCAAGATGGTCTCCATAATTGTTCTGTCGATGGCCTGGAACAGATAGTTTTTGACCTTCAAATCTTTCACTCTAGCATCTTCTCTAGCCTTTCTTTGAGCCTCAGTCTCTTCAACTCCAGCTTCTGCTGCCGCAGGAATTCCTGCTTCCACCAAAGACCAATAATCCTTCGAACGAAGAAGATTCTCCATAAGCATAGCGCAATGGTCATAAAAACCATCGAACCTAGGTATGGCTGGTTGAACAAAATTGTTCTCTGCCATGCCCAATCTTTCTTCTCTCTGTTTCTCCTTTCTTGACTCTATCTCTCTGTGTTTCCCCTCTCTCAAACTCGATCAGGCCCTGGTTAGAGCTCTGATACCAGATTTGTTAGTTGCAGAAACACCAAACCACAAACAAGAATTGGGAGAATACACACACTGTATTCATTATTTGCAGACTAAGGCATATATAGCCTTACAAGATAAACTGGAAACACAAAGCAGCCCACGTATTGCACTAAACCTAGTACGTGGTACATGATTACAAGAAACAGTCAAAAGCAAACTACATGACCCTGTAAATCAGGGCTTATTAACTAGAAATTGCAAGCAACTAAAACACTTAAAAGCTTAGCACCAACAGGGAGTTCATCTATGCATTTGAGATCCCACCTGAAATGTAATCAAAAATACATGCTAATCATAAGCATATAAACATAGTAGGAGTCTTGAAACAGATGAATTGATAATAATAATTACAAAAGGCTTGAGTTATTTGTTCTCTCAGTTGCACTGGGTAGCATGCATTGTTTTTTGCAGACTCTAGGTGTGTAGTGGTGAAAACAAGAGCCTCTTCTAGTATATCTTCTTTGTGAACCCTAAGATGTGAAGCTTCATAGAGGCTTAGCATACCAGATGGGTCCGCAACTAAGCTTTCTTTGAAGCAACCCTTTGCATCCTTGAACTTGTTGAATATATCTGCTTGAATAATATTAATTAATTTTCAAAAAACAAAACAGACACCATGGTCGAGCATAAGAATTATAACAGCTAGCTAGTATAGATTGAGCTAGTTTGTCCTTAAGTACATAACTACATACCGGATGAGATATGATATCCATGTTGTCTTAGCAGCCGAAAACACAGTGCGACATTGTAAAGATCCCCATCATCACTGTAGTGATAATGACCATGGATATGTTGCAGTGCTTCATCTATTTCCTTTTCAAAATGGTATGCGACGCCAAGGCGTTGAATTGCCTCAATCAAGTTGAGTCGAAGTGAAAAATCACCTTCATCTCTACATACTTCCCGCTTCACTACTAGTTTCAGTTCGTCAATCTGTTGTTGCCAAAGGGCCTCAGCATGCAGTCTTCTGCGATGAACAATTATTCACATAATAAAATGAGTCAAAATCATATAATTAAACGTAGAATTGAATTTTGAAACATATGGTTAATGCATAAGAGATGAATCAATTACAGTGTATTGGGAATCATATTTGATGAATTGATCTCCCCAAAATCTTGGTTGAAATTTCGCTGTCCGGCGAACAATTTTAGGTTTAGCAGTTTGTAGGTGTTTACTTGATAGGGAGGTGGTTGTTGGCATAGACATAGACATAACAATGCTAGGTTTAGCAATTTGTGGGTTTAGGCTTGATAAGGAGGTGGCTGTTGGAATAGACATAGACATAGACATGATTTGATTGCTTTGCTTCTTAATTTTCAGACTCGAGGCTAGCTACCTGGAATGAATAACTCAAGAACAGAGCTGATATATATATATAGGCAAGCAGGGTGAAGAGAAAATGTGATCTCACCGTTGGTTAATTTAATCCAAAATTCTTTTATTTTTATTTAAATCAATCAACAACTCAGATTATCCTATTTGAATTCAAGATAGACAAGATACATGTCAGCGATCTGTATTTAGTTAGTTTCCTTATTTGTAATTAATTGTATTTATGGGAGGAATCTGTTTCCTTGTCTAATATGGTTTGTAACACTTTATATACCTCCCATTGGAGAAGAATAAAATCATCTTAGAATTCCTGAATACAAACTCTGATATGGTATCAGAGCACGTTCGATCCTAGAGCGTGTTTCTTAAATTTCTCGAATCCCGAATCTTGAATTGAAATTTGAAGCCCCATCCAATCCCGAAGTTGCAAACCCTAAATTTACCACCATATAACTCTCACCACCACCGCAAATCTCACCACTCAAAACCCTAATTGTTTCAATGACACTCCCAGAAACTTCCACTGGACCACTCATCTCCACCACCGGATCCTCGGCAAGTGAGGCTCCACAGCCACAAGTCATCAACCACCACTACCATACCACCACCCAAGACAACTCTACGTTCCCCACTGGAACGGCCCTGAATGAGTCCAACTATGCAATTTGGGCTCCTCTCATGCGAATGCGAATTGGAGCACGGGGAAAGGTTGGGTATCTTACTGGAGCAAAGACTCAACCTGCCCCAACATCCGCTGAATATGAAGGTTGGGTAACCGACAACGAAAAGGTGAAGAGCTGGCTCATTGACTCTATGGAACAATCTTTTATGAACCGCTACATTCGTCTTCCCACAGCCAAAGATGTATGGGATGCAGTTGCCAAGACCTTCTATGATGATTCTGATGAAACTCGAATCTTTGAACTGAACAAGAAGTGTTTTGGAGCAAAGCAGAATGGCCGGTCTCTTCCGGTTTATTACAATGAACTGGTGTCCATATTTCAAGAAATCGATCAACGCACCGCCTCTCAAGCTGACACGGTTGAAGGAGTGGTATTGATGACTTCTTCCATGGCTCGAATGAGGGTTCATATGTTCCTTTGTGGACTTGACTCGGAGTATGATCAAGTACGTGGAGAAATTATGCGTAAAGAACCGAAGTATGATTTGGAGCAAAGCTATGCTTATGTACGTAAGGTGCAATCTGAGCGGCAAGTCATGGGACACTCGACTGAATCCTCTGCCTTAGCCACTGAGCGAAGACAAGCCCCTCCTCCGGGTTTCTCTAACCCGTCCAACAAAGTTGGTAGTTCAATTGTCCAACGTCCTTTCAACAAAGCTGGAAGTTCAACTACTTACTCATGTACTCATTGTGGAGAAACGGGTCATACTAAGAATCGGTGCTATGAAATTGTTGGATACCCGGAATGGTGGGATTTCTCTAAAAAACCTCGCAAGAAGATTCGAAAGGCTGCAGTTGCTACTACTGAGGATGAGCATCCCTCAACTGGTGCATCCGCTCATGTAGCACAGTCAGGTATAGTCGGTAAGGCATTTGTTTCTCCAGCATTATCTACAAATGATACTTGGATAATTGATACGGGTGCCACAGATCATATGACTAATAATCCCAAGAGTGTGAAAAACTTTAACTCCTCCTCACAGGCAGTTATCTCTACAGCTGATGGTAGCTTAACTCCGGTTATCGGAGAGGGTTCTGTAGTCTTATCTGATACTCTTACTCTTGACTCTGTTCTTGTGGTTCCTTCTTTGTCTCATAACCTCTTATCTGTGAGTCAAATTACCTTACTTCTTACATGTATTGTGACGTTTTGGCCTTATTTCTGTGTGTTTCAGGACATTATAACCCGACAGATTCTTGGTTATGATGTTAGAAGGGGAAAATTGTACTACTTGGATTTGACAGACAGTGGAACACAAAAACTGGGTCAAGCACATCAGACCGGTGGAGTGGAAAGTGCTAAGGCTACTGTTTGGCTATGGCATTGTCGTCTTGGGCATTTTTCTTTCAGTTATCTTAGAAAACTACAACCTCATTTTTTTCAGTTGTTAGTGATTCGGATTTTCATTGTGATGTTTGTGAACTGGCTAAGAGCCATCGTATTTCCTATTATCCCAGTATGAATAAAGCTACCATTCCTTTTATGAAAGTTCATTCGGATGTTTAGGGCCCTGCTAAGGTTCCTTCGTTTTCTGGTGCTCGATATTTTGTTACTTTCATTGATGAGTGTACTCGGATGACTTGGATATCTTTATTGAAAAACAAGAGTGATGTTTTTTCTGCCTTTAAGGAGTTTCATGGTATGATCACTACTCAGTATCAACAACATGTTCGAGTTCTTCAATCTGATAATGGTGGCGAGTATTTGAATGGACCAATGACAAAATTTCTCACTACTCATGGCATTCGCCATCAGACTTCTTGTTCTTATATGCCTCAACAGAATGGGTTGGCTGAGAGAAAAAATCGCCAATTACTGGAAGTAGTTCGTGCCTCTCTTTTTGGTATGAACATGCCTCGTTCTTATTGGGGGGAGGCAGTGAAATCTGCTGCCTATCTTATTAATCGTACTCCATCAAGTGTCCTTGACTTCCAGACTCCGCAGCAGAAACTTCAAACTCTCTTGTCTGTTCCCTCTTTACCAAACTTGGAGCCTAGAGTGTTTGGGTGCATAGCTTATGTTCATGTTCACAAACATCAGCGTAGCAAGCTTGATCCGTGTGCCCGAAAGTGTGTCTTCATTGGTTATGCTGAGTTCCAGAAGGGTTACCGGTGTTATGATCCCCTTACTGATACAGTTCATGTGTCTCTTGATGTTTCATTCCGCGAGTCCGAACCTTACTACTCAGGGGGAGTCTCCGAGTCTTCCCTTTAGGGGGAGAGAGATTATGAAGGGAAGGCTTCTCTCTTGCCCATTACGGAGTTTGAAGAAATTGAAGAGTTGGAAGCGAGATTCAATAGTACTACATCATCTACGGAATTGCCCGTTCGACCGATCGAAGTAAATGAAGACGATTCCAGAAGCCAGTTCGACCGGTCGATGAACAGTGATCGATCGATCGAAGTAAATGAAGACGATTCCAGAAGCCAGTTCGACCGGTCGATTAACAGTGATTGACCGGTCGGAGAAAATATCGACGATTCCAGAAACCGGTTCGACCGGTCGATGAACAGTGATTGACCGGTCGACCACTATTCACCGATGAACAGTGATTTGATGAACAGTAATTTCCTTGAAATTGAAGAAAATTCCCCTTCTACATCACCAACCGAGAAGTCCGCTCAGAATGTCCTACCCGAGGTAAGCCTAGATCCTACACTTGTTCAATCTTCTGAATCAGAAAACATAGAACTTAGAAAGTCACAAAGAGTTACTAAGGGTATTCCAAAGAAACAATATGAACCAGAAATCAAAGCTAAAGCCAAATACCCAATTGCTAACTTTATGTCTACCCATAGGCTGTCTGAGTCATATGCACTTCGTATCAATCAATTATCCTCTGTATCTATTCCTAGTAATGTGCAGGATGCTTTGGAAGATCCAAAGTGGACAAAGGCAATGAATGAAGAGATGGAAGCCTTACAAAAGAACTCTACATGGGAACTTGTTCCTATGCCAGCTGGAAAGAAAACTGTGGGGTGTCGTTGGGTGTTCACCGTCAAGCTCAATGCAGATGGGAGTATTGATAGATACAAGGCAAGATTAGTTGCAAAAGGGTACACACAGCGCTATGGAGTGGACTATCAGGAGACCTTTGCTCCTGTAGCAAAGATTAATACAATCCGGATCCTTATCTCATTAGCAGCTAATAGAGATTGGCCCTTATATCAATTTGACGTGAATAATGCTTTTCTCAATGGAGACTTGGAAGAAGAGGTATATATGGATGTACCACTAGGAACAAAATGTAAACCCTCTGATGTTGGAAAACTGTGCAGGTTGAAGAAATCATTGTATGGTCTAAAGCAATCACCTCGGGCATGGTTTGGAAGATTCACTAAATCAATGAAGGCATTTGGATACAGGCAAAGTAATTCCGATCATACGTTATTCATTAAACGTAAGGCCGGAAAGATTACAACATTTATTGTATATGTTGATGATATGGTTGTTACTGGAGATGATCCTGAAGAGAAGGAGGCACTACAAAGACATTTGTCTAGTGAATTTGAGATGAAAGACTTAGGCCAATTGAAGTATTTTTTAGGTATTGAAGTTGCAAGGTCAAAGAAAGGTATTTCCCTATCACAAAGAAAGTATGTCTTGGACCTACTAGCAGAATCCGGAATGCTTGATTGCAAGCCTATTGAGACACCCATAGAGATGAATCACAAGCTTGGGATTTTTCTAGATCAAGTTCCAACGGATAAAGGCAGGTATCAACGTTTAGTTGGTAGATTAATTTATCTCTCTCATACTCGGCCGAATATAGCATATGTTGTTAGTGTTGTTAGTCAATTCATGCATTCTCCAAGTAAAGAGCATATGGAGGCTGTGTACCGTATCATGAGGTATTTAAAGACCACTCCAGGTAAAGGATTGTTGTTTGCCAAGGGAAGTGAATTGGTAGCCGTGGGCTACACTGATGCTGACTGGGCAGGAGATCAGACTGATCGAAGGTCCACTTCTGGATACTTCACATTTGTGGGTGGTAACTTAGTTACATGGCGAAGCAAGAAACAAAAAGTTGTAGCTAGATCAAGTGCAGAAGCGGAGTTCCGAGGAATGGCTCATGGTGTGTGTGAACTTTTGTGGATTAAAAATGTTATGAAGGATTTAGGTTTCAAGTTTCAGAAGCCTATGGACTTGCATTGTGATAACACCGCTGCTATTGAGATTGCCCATAATCCAGTGCAACATGACCGAACTAAACACGTGGAAGTTGATCGGCATTTCATTAAGGAAAACTTGGATCGAAAGATTATTAAGTTTCCTTTTGTCCCATCTGAAGACCAACTTGCAGATGTTCTTACTAAAGCTGTTTCAGGACGAGTACTATTCAACAGCTCGATTGACAAGTTGGGTATGATTGACATCTATGCTCCAACTTGAGGGGGAGTGTCAGCGATCTGTATTTAGTTAGTTTCCTTATTTGTAATTAATTGTATTTATGGGAGGAATCTGTTTCCTTGTCTAATACGGTTTGTAACACTTTATATACCTCCAATTGGAGAAGAATAAAATCATCTTAGAATTCCTGAATACAAACTCTGATAATACACATGTTGGAGTTGTGTGACTCGTTACAAGTTAAGGATGTAGAGAGAGAAAAATATCACATTAAAAATGAGACACAATAATATATGAAATATTCCTAATAGTACCGTAGCATTTTGAAATAAAACCTAACACTTGTTAAGATAAAACCTCTAGGACTCACTACACCCCATAATAAATTTTTGTCCAAATTAAAACTCTTTTCTCTTCTCGTACTGCAATTGAATTACAGTGGGTGTGAGTGTGAGTGTGTGACAAAACTAAATAGAGTGAATACTATTTGATAAATATTTTGGGTAAACAAAAAAGGCATAAATAAGTTAGACTCAATTCCCTTAATATTGATCCAGCAACTTGGATAGTAGCTAGTGATCAACAGATTATAGAAAAAGAAAATCTCTTTGTATAGATTGATCAAAGATGAATACAAATTGATATTTTTTACTCAAATAATTGAACAAAGATGAATATAAATAATTGCATCGTTTCTTTATTTTGAAAAGATAAATTTATCATAAAGTGTAGTAAATCCTAGATAGAACGCATTTAGTCGCAGCGTTTATTTATTGACTTGGATCCACTCCTCGTTCTCCACATGTAACCCCCTAAGGGCAACTCCAATGCATAGCCCTATACCTAAACTCAAAACCTATATTTGAGTATAGATTTTGGGGCATCTCCAATGGTAAATTCTATACTCAAACTCAAAACCTATATTAGGGCATCTCCAATGGTAAAATCTATACCAAACTCAAACCTATATGACTTAATATTTTTTTATTGTTGTGTAATATTATATTAGTATAATATTAATTATTATATAATAATATTATTTTTACAATATGATAAGTAATTACTAAATAATAGTAGTAATTTTTTTAATAAATTTAGTCAAAAGAAAAAATATTATTCATGATATTTAAACAACATACACAATTTTAAACAAATTAAAAAATATTTTGGTATTTTTTTAATATTTATTTTGGATTTTGAATTACTAAATAACAATAGAATGAAACACAAACCGTCCAAATTAATTTTAAAGAACCGTGGGTCGTTGGATCAATAATAGATCTATTATATTTGTTTTTAAATAAAATAAATGTTGACCAACCAGAACCGTCCATTTTAAATTGGACGAATCCTGTCAGTTGATATTTTGACTGTTGGAGGGCAGCAATGAGTTTCTGCCTTGCGGGCCAGCACTTCTCCCCCACTTGCAAAGTCTACTGCAAGTCCCACTTGCGCGTACAGCGCCTTCGCCTTCTTGCCATAGTTCGTGTCATGTGTTCTTATCACTCTCCTCCTCCAGCTCGCAGCCTTGCTCACCCTTTTGTCAATTCTCTCTCCTCCACTTGCACCCGGCCAACTTGAGCAATATAGGTCTTTGATCTCATATTGGGACCGAATTTAGGTTTGAATATAGGTTTGAGTCTGGAAAAAACTCAGTTTGGGTCTGAAAATTGTCCCCATTGGAGATGAGAAATCCTATACTAAGACCTATATATATGTATAGAGCTCCCCCATTGGAGTTGCCCTAATAGAATCCATACCCATTCCATTACATACGTAACAAATTCCCTTTGATTGCATCATCAAAAATCAAAATATCTCTGTGTGTATCTAGCACATGAAATTTGGTACTGCATGCATTCACGTGAAAGGTGAAAATTATATATTGTGTCCTTGCTGGGACCATTGTACGACGTCATTACTAGTCCTCCTCAAATATGTTCCAAGTCAATAAACATATAGACAACAACGTACAAAAAATAATGTAGCTAGCAAACAACTTCTATTTTTTTCATACTCTCTAAATTTTAATTTTTTTTTTTTTTTTTTTTTTTAACCACCAAAAGGAGAGAATTTAATAGAGAAGAGAAAAATTACAAGCAAAAATGGGAGGGCAACAACCTGGCCCAATAAAGAACAAGAAAGAGGAGACAAAGACTCTTCTTTTACAAGCAAAAGAAAACAAAGGAAAAGGAACAAGAACATCACGAGAACCTGTATGAGGCCAAAGAGGCCAAGTCACGACCATAAGAACCAGCAAGAAAAGCAGGTAAAGAGTCCCACCAAATTGAACCAACATTCAACGCACCATAATTAGCAAGCTTGTCAGCTAGGGAATTGCCTTCCCTAAATATATGAGAGATACGAAAATTAAGAAGCCTAGAGAGATGAATGCAGTTCAACCAGGGAGTGCGAATCCTCCATGGAATTAGGTGAGGTGATTTGAAGTAGGTTACCACCAAAGTGGAATCCGTCTCAAGCCAAATATGAGTCCACCGTCGAACCCAAGCAACTCTAATCGCTTCAATCACTGCTAAAATTTCAGCATCAATTGCACTAGGAACCTTAACGTTAAAAGAAAAGGCACCATGAAATAGACCTGCAGAATCTCGAAAAATACCACCAAACCCAGCCAAGTTTGGATTTCTGAAGGAGCCATCAATATTTACTTTAAGCCAAGTTGAGGGAGGAGGGCACCAAAAAACCGGGATGAATCTCGGAGCCTGGCGCCGCAAAGGAGACAATCCCAACAAGATAAAAATCGGCAAAGCAGTGGAAGAAGAAGAGCAAGAAAAGGAGAGGCTTGCTGACTCTTTGAGAGAATTAAGGAAAAAATGCTTGAACCGAATTAAGCAAAATAATTTATCATTGCACCTTAGCATGTTTCTCTCAGTCCAGATACACCATAACAAATTGCATGCCGCAAGAATCCAAAGCTCGGCACTGGAGGTCAGGAAGGATGTTGTGAAGTGCGCACTAAAATGGCTACATAAATCTGCATGAGCAGGCAACTGACACCGAAATAAGCTGGTGAGCCATTCCCAAATACCAAGAATAATCGGACAATGGAGAACCAAATGAGAGGTTGTTTCGGCATTAGAACAGCAAAAAGAGCATTTAGAAGCAATGTGAACTCCAATTTTTTGAAGAGCTTCATCAGTTAAAAGCCTACCATGAAGAGACTTCCAGGAGACAATACTTTTACGAGGCTGCAAAGAAGAATGCCAAATACGCTTTCCCCAGTCAAGCATAGGAGCAAGAGGCGTTAGCAAGTTGTAAGCTTCCTTAGACGACAACGTCCCAGAAGAAGTAGTTGACCAAATAGGTTGATCCAGCATGTCATCTAAAGGAAGAGAAAGATCCAAAATTTGAGCTGCAGCAGCCGGGAAATTGTAGGAGAAAACAGACGGCAAAACCCATTTGGGACCACATTTTTTGTGAAATCGAAGGATATTTATTATTACTAAAACTCAACAAATAGTATAATATTGACTCACCTTTAAGGGGGTCGTCTAAAAAACTCATCACTTATAGTACATACTAGAATCAACACACTCCGAATACACCTATCTTTTTGTATTAGGCCTTGAAGTTTTAATTAAGCAACAGGCAATTACAAGTTTCTTAACATTTAACCTCTTAAGAATTGTTTGTTTAATTAATACTTATGTATGCTTCTTCCATTGTAAGACAATGGAAAATTCATGAGTTTTGACCTTATATATATTGGTGATAGATTAAGGTAAAAACTTGATTTGATACATAAACTATTGTCAAATATATCTTTTGGTACCTACAATTTTTTTTACTCAAAATGATACTTGAACTATTACGCCGTTACCCAAAATAGTACTTTTGTTAACTTGGTCATTAAGTTCGTCCACATGACGCATATTTGGATGTGAAATGCTACTTAATTAGGTTAGGGTAAAAATCTAATTTGGTATCTGAACAATTGTGAAATGTATTTTTTGATACCTACAATTTTTTTATACCCAAAATAGTACATAATTAGACCATACTTAAAGACCAAGTTACGGATGTACCATTTTAGGTAACGGTGCAATAGTTCATTTACTATTTTAGATAGGGATATTTAGATAAATATCCCTGCAGTTTTTATTTTATAAAATATAATTCATTGACTTTTAGATTACTAGATTTAGACCAACATTAAATTCTAAATGACACATTGGATATCTTCTTACCATATTTTTTAAATTATTTACAAAATCTGCCATAATCAGAAAATATTTAACATCTATTAGCATTCAATTCAAATCCCTATAATTAAGTTTACTATTCAAATTTTCATTATTATTAGTCCTACAATTAATTCTATCATTCAAATTTTTAATTTTCAAATCTGATTCAAACATCTATAACTCTATAAGGTAAATTAAACTTTGTAGTAGACTAATACAAATTATGAATTCTTAGTGGTAGATAGTGAGTTAGTGACATAGTGTGTAGGTAAATTATGAACCACTTGATAATATGATTATTCTTTATTAAGGTTATTTTGTATATGATTACATGCGAGTAAATTAATCTTATACATATACTATTATTAATATATGCTAATTTATCACCTCTATATAGTGTAGGTAAATTAACTAAGTAGGTAAATTAGTTGACTATAAATATTGAGTAGGTAAATTAAACTGATAAAAAAATAGGTAAATAAATTGCTAACAAAACTAGGTAAATTAATCATTTACTAAGGCGAATATTGTAGGTAATTAAATTAATCTTTTAAGAAAATATTGTAGGTAAATTACTAAATAATTTACGTAAATTAATCTGTTAAGAAAATATTGTAGGTAAATTTACTAAAGTGATATAGAGTAATATGAAAGCAATAAAAATTAGAAAACACGATATGAAATTGAGGAAGAAAACAACCCCAATAACAATATCATTGATAAGAAGAATGAAAAATTGAAAAAACACTTGAAAATGTATTGAATCACCAAAAGAAATTAAATAAATATATCAAATACCTTTTAAATCTTGTAGCAACACTAATTGTAAGAAGAATGCACCAATCACACAAAAGCAATGATATGAGTTTTGCTTCTGCAAATTGATCATTTTTGAATGGATCATAATTCTATCTTCTCTCTCAAAGTTATGAGAAATATGAAAAATTGAAGATTATGATTGAAATACAAAATAAAAAGGCTAGGAATCAATTAAATGAAGCTAAAAATTAAAGAGAATATAATTTTATCATAAATACTAAAAAGTCAATGGTTTTGAACATCTGAAATTAGGTCAAGGGCATTTTAGGTACGTTAAAATATACAGAGCTGACTCATCAATCTGAAAATGGAAAATAGCTTAGTTGGCAACTAGTCAAAGGATTGAAACTACGAAAAAAATTTGAATAGGATTTTAATTAAAAAATTGAATGTGGCAGGGAGTTTATTCTAATTTATTCTTTTAGATAATAAAAAATTTGTAAATACCAAAAAATAACTTTTGCAATAGTTCATATACTGTTTAAGGGAAACGTAAATAACAAAGAATAGTAGAGAATACTCAGAATAGGATCAACTTTATTAATGAATAAAGGGCCTCTATATATAGAGGAATACATGATACAATCCGTATTGATGTAGGAAATATCTAATCCATATTCTAGAAGGATAACCTATACTAAGAGTCCTAGTTTGACAAGGCACACAATAATGTTTTCCTTCAACACTCCCCCTTGTGCCGGTCACAACTAGGTGATGCTTTCCATGTTGTCTCGTTAAAAACCTTGCCAAGAAACAATAAAACCCAGTGGGAAAAAATAAACTTGGTCGAAGGGAAAAAGAGTACAACGCACCCTTCACATTTGAAAAATGACATGCATGTGCCAGACTCCCCCTCAAGTCTGCACCTCCCCCTGATTCCTACAATCATGGGATCTCGAATAACTTAAGCATATCAATGCTTTTAACATGTTTTTCAAACGTGGAGTTAGGCAAAGACTTAGTAAATAAATCTGCCACATTCTCCTCAGAACTAACTTGGTTCACTTAAATCTTGAGGAGAGCTTGTTGTTGCTGATTATAAAAGAACTTAGGTGATATATGCTTGGTATTGTCCCCTTTAATGAAACCTTGCTTCATCTGCTCGATGCAAGCAGCATTGTCCTCATAAATGCATGTCAGTTCCTCAGTGGTTTACTTCAAACCACTAGTTCCTCGAATATGTGCAATGACAGACCTTAACCATACACAATCACGAACAGCTTCATGTAGAGCAATTATCTCTGCATGATTCGAGGAAGTAGCAACTAAAGTTTGCTTGGTGGACCTCCAAGATATCGCCGTGTTACCCATGGTAAAGACGTAACCAGTTTGGGAACGGCCTTTGTGCGGGTCAGAGAGGTACCCGGCATCAGCAAAACCAACCAAACATCACAAGGATTTTCGGTATATGGAGTATCAGCAGTGGCGCGACCGGTCGACAAATTCTCGGCGACCGGTCGCCCGGCATCAGAAAATGTTTTCTTGTTATGCCTTTGTGTCTCTCTGTAGGGATAAAATAAGCCCAAATCGATTGTACCTTTAAGGTAACGAAATATCGTCTTTATGCCACTCCAATGGCGTTGCGTGGGCGCAGAGCTAAATCTAGCCAACAAGTTCACAGCAAAAGAGATGTCAGGTCTAGTGCATTGAGCTAAGTACAATAATGCGCCTATTGCACTCAGATATGGCACTTCGGCCCCTAGAATTTCTTCGTCATCATCCTTTGGACGAAATGGATCCTTCTTTGGATCTAGGGTCCGACCGATCATGGGAGTGCTAACCGGATGTACTTTGTCCATGTTAAATCTTCTTAACATCTTGTGGACACAAGCCGAATGGTGGATTAATATTCCACTATCTCGATGCTCTAGCACAAGGCCTAGAAACCGAGTTTCCCAAGATCTTTCATCTCAAATTCGGATTTCAAATACGTAGCAATATCTCTCAGTTCTTCGAGAGTGCTAATTAGATTCATGTCATCAACATAGACAATAATAATTGCAAATCCGGAACTTGTTCTCTTAATAAACACGCATGGGCATAAACCATTATTTATATATCCCTTCCCAATCAAGTAGTCACATAAAGTGAGCGTTTTAATCTTATCAAAAACGCACTCCGTGGTTTAGAGTCACTTGATTTGGGTAATTGAAGTCCATTAGACACCTTCATATATATCTCTGAATTTAGATCCCCATAGAGATATGTTGTAACCACATTTATAAGCTGCATGTCAAGTTATTTGTGGAAACTACCAAACTGACAAGGTAGCGGAATGTAATCTCATTCCTTACGAGTGAATACGTCTTCTCGTAGTCAATCCCAGAGCGTTTGTGAGAAACCTTGCGCCACGAGGCGAGTCTTATATCTCAAGACTTCTTTATTCTCTTTACGCTTTCTAACAAAGACTTATTTATGTCCAATAGGCTTTACACTTGGGGACGTTAGCACTACGTACCCAAATACCTTTTTGCTTTGTTAGTGAAACTAGTTCAATTGGGATTGCATCTTTCCATTTAGGCCAATATGCTCTACGTTGATATTTTTCAACAGAGCGTGGTTCGATGTCATCGTGCTCTATAATCTCTTGAGCAATACATCATCAAATAATGTCGTCTCAAGCATGCATGCATTTATCGAGATTTTATTATTCTCTGAAATTGGTTCAATCATTGAGGCGTCCCCCAATATTGATTCATGGACATAATCAAAGATAATCTCATGAGACGGGTTTCGATATTGATGATGAATGGATTAGGCTGTGCCAAACTCACTTCCTTCCTTTGGTGAGTATCCATCGAACCAAGTGGTATCACCCTCTTCCTTTAGGGAACCACGGCCTCAACCACACATCCACTATGTGTGATTGTGACACCATTATTGGCGCCATATCCCCTCTTCCTTTAGGGAATTTCCAACCTTGCAGGCATGTTTGCAGCTGGTATATTTGATCTCGTCACTTTAGCAATATCAGAAAACGCATTAGGCATCGAATCTACTACGTTCTGAATATTGAGTTGGGGATCAAGATGAGACACATTGGGGACAGACCACGACAATTCATGTCGTTCCTGTTGAACATTCTTGTTCTTATCTCCCCCTAACGACGGGAAGACTGTCTCATCAAAGTGACAATAAAGAGATCGCCTGTCAAGGATCAAGTAGCGGACAATAGTTGGAGATTCTTTACCAACATAAATACTCAAACGTTTCTGAGAACCCAGTTAAGTGCGCTGTGGGGGCGCATATGGCACATAAACCGCGCAATTAAATATGCGTAAAAAGTGAGACATCCTGCTCATATCCGGTTACCATCTGGTACGCATAAAACGGTTGATTGGTAGTGGGTCGGAAAACGAATAAGTAAAGCTGCATGCGATATTGCATAACCCCAAGCCGATAATGGGAGATTGGTGCGCATAACCAATGTCCAAGCGACCATTTAAAATCTCTTAATGGTGGCTTCTGCGAGACCATTTCATGTATACACATGGGGCGTAGGATATTTAACTTTAATCCAATGCAATAATCATCAAACTTCTGTGATGTAAACTCTCTAGCATTGTCAAGACATATTTGACATAATAGGATGATATGGGTGGTGAGCCCTTAAGTATATAACCGGTGCTAGAAGTTTTGCAGCATTGCGTGTAGACAATTAAGCGATATGTGACCAGTATGTCGATGCATCCACTAAAATCATAAAATATCTCAAAAGTCCGCAATATAAGTGGATGAGTCTACAAAAATTTCCTTGGATACGATGTAAGAATGGAATAGTTTCTTTCATGTACTTAGCATAGGATGGTCTCGATCCTAATTTGCATAAGGAACAGGCTTTGCAAAAATGAGCCATTAGCCATGAAGGCTGCAGAAGCATAGGAGGTATCCTGATCAATACTGGAATCAGGATTAGACCATGAAAATTTGGTCATAGGGGGAACTTGTAGCGACGAACAGTTCGTCGCTAAAGGTAGAAAAACGATTTTGGTCGACCGGTCGCCGGAATTGCTCGACCGGTCGCCGGAATTGCTGGAGACGGGTGACCGGTCGCCGGAATTGCTCGACCGGTCGCTGAAAGCTATTTTCGGGTCAGTCGCTTTCTGGAGACGGCCGACCGGTCGCCAATAATACCGCGACCGGTCGCCGAACGTGTGACGATTTTGCACCTTTCTTTGGCACGTCAGTGACGATTTTCTCCCCTCCTTGAATCAACTTTTGATTCTTGCTTCTATTAGCTCAATAAAATGGATGTCCGTGTGAGGTTTTCAATATACGGATCATCATATCACGACCGGGATGTCCCAAAAGGTCGTGCCAAAGCCTATATGTGTCGGAATCCAAGAGATCATCTCTAAAACATTGTTGGATTCAATTATACGAATAGTGGTTAAGTATAACCCACAAGATCGACACATAAGTTTTTCTAAGATGCGCTTTCTTCCGCATTCATTAGAAGTAATACATAAGTATTTTATCCATTCTTACAATATATTTCCATATGATAATCGTTTGGCATTTATGAATTGATACTATGACATATTAGTCGAAATTTGCTCAGTACTTTGAAGGAAAAATCAAAGATTTATTATTCATAAGCCAACGATTACATCGAGGTCTTGTCCAGAAAATCTAATCCAAAATAACTATGACAATCGTCAATTTATTTAAGGCAAAAACGCCATTACATAATGAACTTGGAAATAAAACAATTGCAATTTAATCGAAGTCTGGAGCTTCCATAGTCTTCTCATTACTTTGGTCGACTTGAAAATTTGCAATTGTGAGATTGACGTCCTTCTCATCTCCGGTATCTTCTCCATAATAGGCTTCTTGCTCTCGGGATTCACAATACTTCTTGTAATCCTCAGACAACCTATTACTTGCCTTGCATTGTTTAAACCAATGATCGTTCGATCCACATCGGTAGCATAGCTCGTTAGCACCACCTGCCTCATCATTGCGTCTAGCAACTTGTGCCTTTGGAGGGTTATTTTGTGTACGATTGTACACCATATTGCCGCGCCCTCTATGGCCGGCATTGGCATGGCCACCATGGCCCATACTACATCCTCCTTGCCCTCCTCTACGTGGTACAAAGTTTCCACGGTTTTGTACAGCGGTGTTGCGATTACCTTCCATGTTGGGACGATTATATGGACCGAGTCGTCCATTACCATTGCCCTTTGCATTAGGGTTTCGTCCACTCTTGGCCAATTTTCCATAGTTTGCTTCTGGAACCCTCTTTGTTCCGACAGGCCGCGAGTTATTGTTCAACATGATCGTGTCATGCTTCTCAGCTACTTGCAGAAGATTAATTAGCTGATTGAACGTAGTAATCCGCTTGGCATTATACTCCATCCTATATTGCTTTGAGAGGATGAGTGCCGATGCGGGGAAGGTAGAGAGGGTCTTCTCTATCAAGTCTGCTTCGGTAAGAGTCACCTTACAAAATTGAAGCATAGCCCGTAGACGTAGCATCTCAGAATTAAATTCTGCTACGGTTTTGAAGTCAAGAAAGCGGATGTCGTTCCACTTGACCTTCAAATCAGGAAGTAGTGTATCCTGGATGTTTCCAAATCTTCCATGAAGAGCTGTCCATAATTCATATGGATCCTTAACTTGCATATATTCCCATCTTAGGGAAGGGGCCATATGGCGCCTAAGAAACATCAATGCTTGGGCTTGGGCAGACGCAGGTGGAGCTTTCGTGTTCGCATCTGGAGCACGAATTGTGGAAATAAGTTCTTTTCCAATAAATGTAGTTTCAACATCCGTCACCCATCGGTGATACTCGGTTCCATTAGGATCAAGGATGTCGAATTCGAGCTTTTGCGTTTCAGGCATCCTGAAATAGACAAATAAGAAGATACAATAGTTTCGCAGTCATAAAAGACATCCACGAACACTAAATAAGATTTCCAAGTATTTTTCGGATTAGAACAAGACCAAGATTGGTCGAATTCGATGCCTTTGTGAACTTTCTTTATCACAAAGATTTTATTGGATGCTCATGAAATTACTTTATCATAGCATATAATATGAATCCCCACGATTCATTTAAAGCTCTTTAACTTTTACTAAAGAATGATAACATTAGGGGTGCTCATGACTTACATATACCGCAAGCGATATAAAGCTCGATCACTCCCCTAATACTTCTCATAATCTTTCGAAGTAGGTATAGCTTGTTGTCTTTTTGCTCATATATTTTCACCAAGAAAGTCCCACGCCATAAGAGGGGTCGGGATGTAGAAGAAGGGAAGTTTTTAAATCCCCGAGAAAAAACACAACCGCATCAAAAGCAGAAACTTTTAGAAAATACTTACTTGGTTTTCTTAATCGGAGAAGAGTGCTTGAATTCTTGACTTGTGGCGTTACAGTTCACGAGTTACTGTTCACGGCGGGCACTATTCACGAGGTACTATTCACGGCGGGCACTATTCACGAAAAACTGTTTTTGTGTATTTGGTTTTGTAGCTAGGGTTAGGGCTCGTGCTGATAACGTGTTTAAGGGAAACGTAAATAACAAAGAATAGTAGAGAATACTCAGAATAGGATCAACTTTATTAATGAATAAAAGGCCTCTATATATAGAGGAATACATGATACAATCCGTATTGATGTAGGAAATATCTAATCCATATTCTAGAAGGATAACCTATACTAAGAGTCCTAGTTTGACAAGGCACACAATAATGTTTTCCTTCAACATATACCAAATTAAGCTTTTGCCGGATAGATTAACAGAAAAAAATTGCGCAAAAAAGTACTAATTAATTAATACATATGTATATTCCTTAGAACATTGGAACTCAAATATGGTTTCAACTGCATTCTGAACTCAAATACTGATCACCATTAGTACTGAATACTGTCAAGTATATGTGTCCTTCAAATTGAATTATTGATTCGATATTTTCTAATTGACAACTTTCTGCACGTTCTTCATCAGCCTTGTCTTCATCTTCATCTTTACTTCTGTTGCTACGTACCATACCAATTAATCTCAAGTCTCCACCATGGATAGATCATCGATGGATCTCTTAATTATTTCTGGTTTCATAAACTCCAAACACACTCAGTCGGTAAGAATTTAATTTTGTTGGTGAACGTAGCAAATGAATGTTGGCTCAATTAATAGATAGCTAATGGACGGTTCCAGAAGAAAACAACTGTTGAATGTTGATAGACATACATTGAATTTTAACATGCTAGGTCACTAATATTCTATGTTTTCACATATATATTATACGTAGTACCTAATAAAGTAATCTGAGTGTCATAACCAAAACCAAT
Source organism: Rubus idaeus (assembly GCA_030142095.1). Taxonomy (NCBI): domain Eukaryota; kingdom Viridiplantae; phylum Streptophyta; class Magnoliopsida; order Rosales; family Rosaceae; genus Rubus; species Rubus idaeus. The sequence continues at coordinate 6,671,427 of CM057966.1, forward strand.
GGGCAATGGTTGAAGAAACTTAATTCCTTATAAACACATTTGCAAAGTTCTTATTCTCCAATGTTGAACACTCCACATTTTCACAGTACCTACTAAATATATATCTACTTGACAGTCAATTGTATATAAATAGAATCAAATTTATGGTTTGCTTGCACGATTATTTCCACAAATTAAATTAAAGGTGTGGAAATTCAAAAAGTCTGAAACACATGTTCTAGCTAGCTAACGTACATCCTATAAATACCGAACATTGATCCTTGATCCGAACTAAAACCTAATATTTCCCCTTCTCGCTCACTACTCATTCTCTAGCTAGCTCTTGCTTATAGCTAGCTAGTTTCTATGGCTTCTGGTAGATTTCATTCTAATGTCGTCCGACACATTGATGCTACTCATGAATATGAATATGGTTACCATCCTAGAAATCCCACAGCAGTTCTGGAGATTGAAACCGTTGCTAGAGGAATTTCGATCCAAAATCAAAACCGAAACCACATAGTTCCATTAATGGAAGGTGATGAGGGTGTTTTCTTGACATGGGAAGATTTGTGGGTGACAGTACAAGGAAGAGGCTGCAGATCAATCCTCCAAGGGATAACTGGTTATGCCAAACCTGGGCAACTCTTGGCTATAATGGGTCCTTCTGGTTGTGGCAAGTCTACTCTTCTTGATGCTCTAGCAGGTAATTAATTTAATCATACATATATGGAAAATGCTTGAGATCAATCAATTTAGTGCTACGTTACAATATTTTAACTTAATTATTACACAAAATCAATTTAATTGCTAAAAAAAAAAGACATGCAAAATCAGTTTAGAAGAAAATTTGCTCGATCGTGATCAATAATTTCAAAATAAAGACAAATGCACTTCATAGTCAAAAACCTAGCTACTAGCCTACTAATTGGGGCTTTCAGACTTTCGTTTCCAACAGTAATTATTAACTTATAATTTTATTTTAGGGTTTTATCGCATATAGTACCTGAATTATTTCTCAATTATATATTTAGTACATGAACTTCAATTTTTGTTACAAGTAGTACCCAAAGTTTTTGATTTCATCTCTTATGATATCTAAGGTCAACTTTTGTGATCTCTCCGGCAAATATGGCAAAAGTTTTCCCAAAAAATGAGGCTGAAATGGAAAACTTTTGGTACCACTTGTGACTTGAGACAAAAATTGAAGTTCAAGTACTATTTAGGATGAACTCGAAGAGCTCGGGTACTGGTTGTGATCAAAAGTAAAGTCCAGGTATTATGTATATAATAGAGGTAAAGTTCATGTATCATTTGTGATAAATTTTTTTAATTTTAATTAGAGAAAACGCTCACCCAATCGACTAGAGTGTTTTGTACTTTTGTTTATGAAATTTCTTTTACCTCTAATTCTTTGGTATCGACATCGGTCATTCTTTTTTTAAGTGATAACCTAAGTGTGAGAACCAAGCTTTCCAATTTTGACTAGGTTCGAACTCTAAATTAATAAATAATTCTATGTAGACATCGACCATTAGAAATTTTGATGTAACTAAATTAATTTTAGGAGGGAGTGAGGCATTTTTTGTTCTTTCGCTCAAATATGTTATCATATTTGAATTTTTCTTGGCTAAGATTTTAATGAGCTTTATTACTTTTATACACCTTTGTTCTTCTAAGCTTTTCTAGTCAATAAAAATTACTGTTTCGATAAAGCTCTAGTAATGTGCTGTTTAAGGTCTAATTAAGTTAAATAATGGATACTCATACTGCAGGGCGACTGAGTTCAAACACAAGGCAAACAGGGGAGATCCTAATCAATGGACATAAAGAAGCACTGGCTTATGGAACTTCTGTACGTACAAAAATAATAATAGCTAACCCTTATTTTATTTTTCTCACATACGTACGCTTAGGGCTAATAATGAAGAAATAAAATAAACAGGCATATGTGACACAAGATGATACTCTAATCACAACATTAACAATCGAAGAAGCCGTATACTACTCGGCTCAGCTGCAATTACCGGACTCAATGTCCAAGTTGGAAAAGAAAGAGAGAGCACAAGAGACGATAAGAGAGATGGGTTTGCAAGAAGCCATGAACACGAAGATCGGAGGTTGGGGAGCCAAAGGCCTCAGTGGTGGCCAAAAGAGAAGAGTCAGCATTTGCATTGAGCTTCTTACACGACCAAAGCTTCTCTTCTTGGATGAACCAACAAGCGGGCTAGACAGCGCGGCGTCTTATTATGTGATGAGCAGAATTGCAAGTCTTGGTAGTCACAAATCCACTCCGACGACTACTGTTGCTTCCATCCATCAGCCTAGCTCAGAAGTCTTTCAACTCTTTGACAATCTTTGTCTTCTGTCTTCTGGTAGAACTGTGTATTTCGGTCCTGCTTCTGCAGCCAATGAGGTGAGTTTTTTGAGCTTTCAGAATTGATGATGTAGAGTTCGAGTAATTAGTAACTGATTAATTAACTGCTGCTTCAATTGAATACAGTTTTTTGCTTCAAGTGGTTTCCCATGTCCAACTCTTCAAAATACATCAGATCACTTTCTCAAGACCATAAACAAAGATTTTGAGCAGGTAAGCATTGGAACTCCTAGATCACGGAAATATTTTTAAATTAATTAGAATCAACAATTCTGTTATGGGTGCATGGGGGTGGTACCAATTACTCAACAGGCCCTGTATTTAATTTTTAACCCAGAAGTTCAATCTAACTTCAGAGGAGCCTAAATTTATAGAAATTGTATTTACCTTTAAGGATCGATATCAAATAATTGTGAATTGATCGTTCTTAATTCCTCATAATACCGTACTGTATTCGAAAATAGGGTTTTAGCACGCACTAACTAAAGTTAATTTTACATGCAGGACATTGAGCAAGGCATAGCTGGAACCAACACACCCACAGAGGAAGCAATTGATACTCTAATAAATTCTTTTAAATCATCTGAAAGTTATCACCAACTTCAAAGACATATAGCTGAACTACATAAGAAGGTAAGCTAACGTAATCCAATCAAATTTACCATATCTATTAAAGTCCTCAATTGCAGCTAACATAATTATTTGATTTACATGAAATGAATATAGGATTGTGAAGCATTAGAAAAGAGAAGCCATGCTGGCTTTCTTACACAATGTTTCGTGCTTACTAGAAGATCCTTCTTGAACATGTATCGAGATCGAGGCTACTACTGGTTGCGTCTTGTTATCTACATTGGCACAGCTGTAGGCCTAGGCGTTGTCTATCATGATTTTGGACATACTTATGCATCAATCCGGGTAAGAGATCGATCGAAATAGAGATATAAATGGGGTCCTTCAAAATTATGGAACATGATTTTGTCACTCCATATTCAAACACATTTGGACACTTGCACTCCACTTTTAATTGCTTAAAAGTGAAGTGCAGTTGTGAAAATAGAGTGCAACAACCACCCTCCTGAATTATTTGCACTACGCATCTTAAGTAGAAGAAATTGATTCATTTCACCATGGCAAATTATTTACATTTTTTCAGGCAAGAGGCTCTTTGATAATGTTTGTAGCTTCATTTCTAACTTTCATGGCCATTGGTGGGTTTCCTTCCTTTGTGGAAGACATGAAGGTATTAATTTTCTCTTTTAACCCAATTCAAATGTGCTACACAAATTAACTTAAATGAAATATTAATTTGGTATGGTGTAGCATAAGTACTTTTTTTATCTCAACCCTTGATTGTAAATTTAAGAGTAGGTTTGACTCTTACTCTTGTACATGCATGTCAGGTATTTGAACGGGAGAGACTAAACGGGCACTATGGTGTTAGTGCATTTGTTTTCGGCAACACATTTTCCTCAGTGCCTTTCTTGATGTTAATTGCACTGATTCCTGGAGCAATAACGTACTACCTTGCTGGACTTCACAGTGGATTTGAACACTTCTTCTACTTTGCTTCTGCACTATTTGCTTGCATAATGCTGGTTGAGAGCCTAATGATGGTAGTTGCGAGTATCGTGCCAAATTTCCTAATGGGCATAATAGCTGGTGCTGGAATCCAAGGGATTATGATTTTGTGCGGCGGATTCTTCCAGCAACCAAATGATCTTCCAGATGTTGTGTTCAAATACCCATTATACCAGATTGCTTTCCACAAGTACGCATACCAGGGAATGTTTAAGAATGAATTTGCAGGAACGACATTTCCGAACGGAAATCAAGTGGGAATGGGTAACTCTAAATGGCTTAGCGGTGAACGTATTTTGAGAGATATATGGCAAGTGGAAATGGGTTACTCTAAATGGATTGATCTTGGTGTCTTGCTAGGAATGGTACTTCTGTATCGAGTTTTGTTCCTCGTTATCATCAAAACCACTGAGAATGTCAAGACTATTACCTCAGCTCTTCTGTCCGTGGCTCCCAAGCGAAGCATGCAAGTTTTGATGAATCCCTCCTCTACTCCATTGCATGGAGGGAGTTAACAATGTAATATATATATATATATATATAGCTTATAACAATGCACTAGAATAGAGTTGGCCGGAAATAAGTGGTTCTTCTTTCATATTTTCTTTTTTAAAATTTCCTCTTTAGAATCTGTACGTACTTGCAAGCGATAATAATCAAGTTTGTAGCTCGATGAACTTGTAAGCTAGGATCATGAAGTGATCAACAAGTCAAAAGAGGGTTCATAGTTAGTTTGCTAGGCATGACATCTGTCAACACTTGATTGGCTGGTGAAAATTGTTAGTTAGAATAGTTGTTAAGTTGTTACTTAGTTTGTGATAAAGTAATCTGGGCGTCACAACCAAAATCAATTGACAATGGTTGGAGAGACTCATATCCTTCTAAATACATTTTCAAGGTCTCTATTCTCCAATGTGGAACAACACTCCACATTCTCACGCGCTCCCGCATGTGTGGTGAATTTTCAAGCCATACACGTGGACAACTTATATTGGGTGACATGGAACACGTGTGGCCACTTGGCTTCACACGTGGGCAGACCTGCAGCTCTGATATCATGATAAAGTAATTTAGGCGTCACACCTAAAACCAATTAGCAATGGTTGGAGAGACTCAAATCCTTATAAACACATTTTCAAGGGTCTCTATTATCTAATGTGGGACAACACTTCACATTCTCACAGTTTGTAAGCAGCAAGCTAAGCCTGCATCTATATAAGGCTCCTATCATATGAGATTTCTAAGCAAGCTAGTGAAATACAGCTACATCATCTTCTTCCACAAAATCATACTCCCAAATTCTTGAACCCTAGTATAATTTTAGCAGTTCTAACCTTGCCATGCCAAATAGTTCAACTCGAAAACTTAAGCGCACATTAAGCTAAAGAATGTTATACTTACCATCGAGGAATGTACATTAGTCTAGTGAAAAGAGAGACAATATTTTCCTTCATCCAATAGTTGCCCATCTGGAGGTAAACCTTACTCGATCCATATATGATAGCACACTTTTGTAGTAGATTGAAGTTTAAAGGAAGAAAATCCATCCAATGTATACACAACGGTTGTGAATGCACGTACAAATTTATTCTCGTTGAGGCCGGAGAATAGTTACCTATAGAAGTTGGGTCATTGCCCCCAAAAAAAGTTCATTGCAATTGCGAACAATAGTTCTTAGGAACTTAGAACGTAGATCAAGCACAATTCTCTCACACCAAAAAAACTGACTGCCTATTGCGAGTATGCATGGAAGTTTTACCCAAGGCAAACTATTTTTTGCGATAAAATCACACTCATGTTATCACTCAAGCGGGGACGGGCCCAGGGCCATGTCCCTCTTATTCTAAATGTGTGATACTGATGACTATTCGACAACAGAAGAAAAAATCGATACTAATATTATTTACAAATTTAATAAGAAATGAATACCAATAATATTTAGAGGTTTTTCGATTTAAGTTCAATTTGCTATAAAAAAAATTAGATGTAGTCCGCGCATATTTTTTTGTTAATTGACCAAATGGGTTTGGTCTAGTGGAAGCATGCTAGGCTGCAAGTGAGGCGAACGCTGTAGTCAGGGGCGGAACTAGGATTTGGAGTTTGGGGGGCCAAGATATTTTTTTTTATCGAAAAGGGAAGACTTAAAATTTAATACTTTACAATTACAATACTTCCAAAATAATGATTAAAAGCATAATCAATTTTGTAATTTTTTTTACTAATTGATCAATAAGATTTTAATTGTAATTAATTTTGGCCGGTATATTTGCATATAAATATGTTAGTTCATCAAATTTTTTTCTTTTCATGCATGCATTTATTTATTGAAGGGGGGGATCTAGTCAATTGCATCAATTTTCTTCTAGTTCTCTATTCAATTAACATATATGATTGGGTTTGGAAAAATGTTAAGGGGGGTCTGGGCCCCCTTAGGCCTCTTGCTAGTTCCGCCACTCGCTGCAATCCTGGTAATAGTAGATCACTGGTTCGAACCCCAGCTTGTGAAAAACGTCCCTTAGGGAGTTGTAGCCCAATTTGGACCACCATTTTTGTAAAAACAAAAAAAATATTTGCTAATTGCGGTCCATTTACTATTTTTGTTGTCCATTTTGCCCCTAGAACTAAATAAAATGAAACAATTCAAAATTCACTAATTAAAGCATGGACAATTCTATAATACTGGGATGTATGTCATACCTCCACTTATAAATAATCAACAAAATTTGATGTCATTATAGTAACGAGAGTCTTTTTTTGTGTAATCTTAGTTTTGTTAGAGGTAATTACTTCATTTACGATCTTGTTAGAGCATCTGCAATGGATAGGTCAATTTTTTTTTGTCAAATTCAAATTTGACATATGACATGGCCATTGACATATATGGTAGAATTGTACTCCAACCCATATGTTAAAAAATAATAATATTTTTATTATTTTTTATCATTCTCACTTCTCACTTCTCACTCCGGCCATGGACAACGACAGATCGAAGGATCAAAGTTTTAAAGTTTCCGGCGGTTTTGGCAATGTTTCGGGCGATTCTGTTCGTTGTTGTTGACAAATTTGGTATGAAACTCAATCCTCTCTTCAAGCTCTACATGTTTGTAGAAGTTGGAATTTGAACTTCACCATTCTATCGGGTATTTCGACCATGATGTAACAAAGGGCAAAAATATCCGAAAATAATTATAATTAATCAGTTTTCATTAATTTTTACCTTAGTGGGAGTAAAACATGCATAATTGAGATCTATTGGGCAAAATTAAAAAACACGTGTGTCAATGAGAAATATAAGGTGAATTTATGTATCTATTGGGTATTTCCCTTGAAGAATTCTCATATTCTAATTCTTGAGAGGAAAGTGATGTTTAGTAACAAAGTCATGTTTAGTAACACGGGTTTATTTCGTGTTGGCGGGTTGACCCGCAAATGACCCATTTTTTAATCGTGCGGGTTCAACCCGCTTTATTTCGTGCGAGTTTCAAGTCGTGTTATCAGGTCGTGTCAGAATTCACAGCCCTAGTTTTAACGTACACATAGGTTTGGTAAGGTGAGGTAGTTGTACCAGATTCATTTAATTAATATTCAAAATTTCTTATCTTAAAAAGTAAAAATCTCCGCACTTGTCAATCATTGTGTACTTGGATATATAGCCCCCTCTCTAAGCGTGCAAATTATGGGGAATAGCTGTTAAACCACTTATTAAATGGAGAAGAATAATTTATGTAAAGGCAAAATTTTACAAATGATCACTTAACTATAACTATTTCGACATTTTAGTCACTATACTTTTAAAAATATCACTTTGGTCGCTCAACCTGACCTGACCTTGCAAAACATCACCTTGAAGAATTCTCATATTCTAATTCTCATATTCTAAATTATTGGATACAAATGGATATTGTGTGTTCGATCTTGGGTGATTCTTTAATTTCGTGGAGGACAAAAAGACAGAAAACAGTCTCATTGTCGAGTGCCGAAGCCGAATATAGGGCTATGGCAGGTACATGTTGTGAACTCACATGGTTGCGTTATTTATTAGCATACTTGCATTTTCCTGTTTCGGTTCCTGATGTTTTGCATTGTGATAACCAAGCAGCATTGCATATTGCTGCAAATCCAGTGTTCCATGAAAGGACCAGACATATCGAAATGGACTGTCATTTTATTAGGGATAAAATTTTGCAAGATCAGGTTGTTACTAGACATGTTACTTCATCTCAACAGTTGGCAGATGTGTTTACTAAGGCTGTGGGAAAAGAAAAGTTTAAGTCTCTGTTATGCAAGTTGGGAGTTGTGAACATACACTCTCCAACTTGAGGGGGAGTATTAGAAAGGATATTGTTCTTGATTAAGTATCAAACAGATTTGATTAGGATTCTACCTTGATTGTAATAGATTGTATAAGTTGTCTTTCCTTATTTGTCTCCTAAACTAATGGAGTCTTCGTGTTGTACAAATTTACTATCGTGTATATAGTTTCTGTCATCAATAGAATGAATATCAATTCAGCCAAATATCATTCTTTTAGACATAGACATGATTTGATTGCTTTGCTTCTTAATTTTCAGACTCGAGGCTACTTGGAATGAGTAACTTAAGAACAAAGCTGATATATATAGGCAAGCAGGGTGAAGAGAAAATGTGATCTCACGGTTGGTTAATTTAATTCAAAATTCTTTTATTTTTATTTAAATCAATCAACGGCTGAGATTATCCTATTTGACTTCAAGATAGACAAGATACATCATACATATATTGGAGTTGTGTGGCTCATTACAAGTCAAGGATGTAGAGAGAGAAAAGTACCACATTAAAAATGAGACACAATAATATATGAAATATAAGTTATCAATCCTAATAGTACCGTAGCATTTTGAGATAAAACCTTACACTTGTTACGATAAAACCTTTCATGCACGGATGCACCCCATATGGGACTCACTACACCCCATAATAATTTTTTTTCCAAATTAAAACTATTTTCTCTTCTCGTACTGCAATTGAATTACAGTGCGTGTGAGTGTGTGACAAAACTAAATAGAGTGAATACTATTTGATAAATATTTTTAGGTAAACAAAAAGGCATAAATAAGTTAGACTCAATTCCCTTAATATTGATCCAGCAACTTGGATAGTAGTGCATGATCAACAGATTAGAGAAAAAGAAAATCTCTTTTGTATAGATTGATCAAAGATGAATACAAATTGATATTTTTTACTCATATAATTGAACAAAGATGAATATAAATTGATCACTTGCATCGTTTCTTTATTTTGAAAAGATAAATTTATCATAGAGTGTAGTGAGTCCTAGATAGAACGCATTTAGTCGCAACGTTTATTTATTGACTTGGATCCACTCCTCGTTCTCCTCACGTAACCTCCTAACAGAATCCATAATTCCATACCCATGCCATTACATATGTAACCCAATTCCCCTCGATTGCATCATCAAAAATCAAAATATCTCTGTGTATGTAGAACATGAAATTTGGTACTGCATGCATTGACGTGAAAGGTGAAAATGATATATGTGTCATTTGCTGGGACCATTGAAGGACTCCATCGATATTCTTGTGAGGTGGTACAATAAATAATTTTACAACGAGAGCTTTTTCCATACGCTCCAAAATTTAGTTTAATTTGGGACCACGAAGAAAATGGTTTACGTCACATCCTATACGTCATGACTTCTTTTTTTTTGAACAATATATGTCATGACTTAAACATGTTAATTATGAACTAATTATGATATACCAGACCACAAAAAGAAAAAAATGTGATATCATTTTTTTAGGAGAAGTACTAATTTTTATGTCCTATCATTAGATATTAGTGAGATTCGAATATGTGACATCCGTAGAATTAATTTTGACAATAACCAACCGGCAACTCACCGACAAAAGAATTAATAATAATTGCCAAAGAGCTAATATGATATGATATTTCCAAATGGGTAAATTAAGTCTTTTCGAGTCAATTACAGGAGCTTCAAATGCAACCCTTTTGATTGATTAAATTTTCGAATGTCATGGTTACGAGTCAATGTCCTTGCTCAATTTTAAGATAACATTAACCACTTGAAAATTAACCTCACCTCCATTGCAGTTTGATATTTTTTTTTTAAACTTAAGTTTATATAAACATGATCACTTTGAATGAAAACACGAAAAATAGATGATCGGATCATTGTACGACGTCATTACTAGTCCTCCTCAAATATGACCCTTACTTTCCAAAAATAAAATTGTATGTATACGTACGGTTTTTGTTTTTGTTTTTTTTTTTTTTTTGGCTATTGCGATTTTGCTTTTAAAGGGACTAATATCTCTGTGCAGCTAGCACACGAAATTTGGTACATGCATACATATTGTCCTTAAGCACTGTTGATGTAGCCATATGCAAGGTGGCAATGTCACAGGCTAACAAGTCTATGATTTCAATTTATTGTCTTTGGATTTAGTAGTAGATTAAATCAATTTTGGTATAAAGATCTAATACATATAGACAACAACAAAAAATAATGTAGCTAGCAAACGACTTCTTTTTTTTTTCATACGCTCTACATTTTAATTTAATTTGGGACCACTTATTTTGTGAAATCGAAAGGATGATTGTCATTACTAAAACTCAACAAGGAGTATAATATTGACTCACCCCTAAGAGGTCGTCTAAAAAAGTCATCACTTATAATACATTACTACAATCAATACACTTCGAGTACACCTACCTTTTTACATTAGGCCTTAAAGTTTTAATGAAGCAACATGCAATTTCAAGTTTCTTAACATTTAACCTCTTAAGAATTGTTTGATTAATTAATACTTATGAATGCTTCTTCCATTGTAAGACGGTGGTAAATTCATGAGTTTTGACCTTATATATATTGGAGATAGATTAAGGTAAAAACTTGATTTGATACATAAATTATTGCCAAATATACCTTTTGGTACCTACAAATTTACTCAAAATGATACTTGAACTACTACGCCGTTACCCAAAATGGTACTTCCGTTAACTAGGACGTCATTAAGTTCACTTACATGACGCATATTTGGATATGAAATGCTACTTAATTAGGTTAGGGTAAAAACCTAATTTGGTACATGAACTATTGTGAAATATTTTTTTATACCTACAATTTTTTTTACCCAAAATAGTACCTAATTGGACCATACTTAACGACCAAGTTACGGATGTACCATTAATTTTAGGTAACAGCGCAATAGTTCATGTACTATTTTAGATAATAAAAAATTTGTAGGTATCGAAAAACAACTTTTGCAGTAGTTTATGTACCAAATTAAGCTTTTGGCCGATAGATTAAAAGGGAAAAATTGCACAAAGGAAAAAAATTACTAATTAATATATATATATATATATATATATATATTCCTTAGAACATTTGAAGTCAAATATGGTTTCAACTGCATTCTGAACTCAAATACTGATCAGCATTAGTACTGAATACTGTCAAGTATATGTGTCCTTCAAATTGAATTATTGATTCGATATTTTCTTGACAACGTTCTGCACGTTCTTCATCAGCGTTGTCTTCATCTTCATCTTGACTTCTGTTGCTACCATGCATACCAATCTCAAGTCTCAATCATGGATAGAATCGATGGATCTCTTAATTACTTCTGGTCTCATAAACTCCAAAAACACACAGTCAGTAAGAGTTTAATTTTGTTGGTGAACGTAGAAAATGAATGTTGGCTCAATTAATAGATAGGATTGGACGGTTCCAGAAGAAAACAAGCTAGGGTAGTTGTTTTGGGAAAACAAGGGGATAAGTTAACTAGTTAGTTCCTGTGCGTGTGTCGGTATGGTTTTTAGAAATCTTGGATAATATCAAATGCGCTATAACAGAGGGAAGGGACATTATGATCGATCTGAATCAAAATTCATTTAACCTAATTAATTAACTGCATGGGATTTTTCTTCTTTCTATGCTTGTTTCTGTTTATAAGTGTATTTCCTTTTCTGTATAAAAATTATAACTGCGCCAACTGGTCTACCCCCAGTGAGCCCCTATAAATGTAAAAGTTAGAATCGAATTTAGCATGTTTAGACAAATTTGAATTGATTCAATATTAATTCCAACAATTGAAAGAAATGTTTAGCATGTTTGGACCACATCTTTTAATTTGTTTTTTTTTTTCTCCAGTGTATCAACTATTGGCCATTAGTTATCTAAGTAATAATGTGGTCTAATCACAACAAAAGGTCATATGACGTGACAGTGACAGTGACAAATTTCTCGAAAGGGAATATATAGATAACGCCAAAAGAAGCCTTCCCACTTGAGAAACGCCATGAAAAGCATTCAATGAAAACAATGTCTTTCAAACGCCAAAAGAATGATTAGGATTGATGTTATATATGTTCGAGTCCCACACGTTAGCAAGAAGATTTTGTTGCTCTGAATAAAAGTCCTCAATTCATGTAATTTCGTTAGGTGTATGTGTATCCCTTGTTTGTACGTATATCTTTTCATCTTCTTCTTCAAGACTAAGTTTTAGTTCTTTTGTTAAAATCCTAGCATGCATGGTATAACTATAAAGGCTCACACTGCTGTCAATCCATTTGGGGGTTCTAGCTTCCGCAACGATTCGATCAAATCTAAGTTCTAGGACAAACGCCATATGTAAAGTGGTTTTCAGGGAATGCACAACATGAAAACTTTTCCTATATAAACTCCTAAATTTGAAGCAAATTACCAACACCCGCGTTCAATTAAAACGTACATAAGAAAATTTGATGGGGGTAGTTTTTGTTTATAAACAGGATCGCATAGTAGCCTTCTGACACGTACTAATGATATTTTTTTAAATTGAAAAAAATAATGTGTGATCAATTAGAAATAAGTGTTTCTATTAGGACCTCCAAATTTGCTCACTTGACCTCACTTTATTATGAATTATTAAATGACATTTATAACCTCATATAAAATGACTATTAAGGACAATAATTATACCAAAAAGATATTATATATGTTTATTTTCTCTAGAGTTTCCAATTCAATAATATTATATTGCACCTAGAATAGTATTATATTACTAATTGTCCAACCCTAGCCGCCATCATGGTGGGGGCTTGCAGTGACGTCATCGAGGGCGTTCAATCCAGCGTCAACATCTGTCGACGATCAATCCAGTTGCTGTCGTCGTCTCTTTCGAGGTCTGTGCGATGGGTTCTGGCATTAAGGGCGACTCTGTTCGTCGTCATTCTATGGTCCTTTCAGGCTATAGATCTAGTGGGTTTGTTTCTTCGATCCCAATTCTCATAGTTACTTTGGCTGTATCATCACGATATGATGTTTCTTGTTAGTAGCTTTACTAGAGGAGGAGTTCATCACCGAGAGCTTCGACTATACAGATTTTCTGCGTTCTTGGCTAGTTCGTTGGTGAGGACTAAGGTGGGGATTTCAATTTGGGATCCCGGTGGATTTCAATTTGCCGAATTTCTGCTTTTCTGTAAAGCAGTTCAGAGCGATTTATTTCACAGGTCTCAAGATCATGACAATAGTTTAGTTTCTGTTGTTGGTAATTATCTTTAGGATGCTACGAAATGGTTTTTGGGTTATGCTAGCCATTATTTAGTTGTTGCACACAATTTTAGACTGTGATTTTACTTTCTTTTTTTATTGGTTATCCTTGAGCTAGATTGGTTTTATTGGTCTCAATGGCAATACTTGCCGGAATTTTTCTGTTGGCTGACAACAGTAATGCACGGTGTATTGTTCTAGGTTTCGCATCATCGATTGGAGTTCTAGATTTAGACTCATCAATTAGGTCACTTGTGTGGTCTGTATTGCTCCTTCATAGGATGCCCATATTAAGAATTGTAATCCTCATTTGATTAATAAAGTTTTCTGCTATTCTAAAAATATATATATATATTAGATTGCATTCTTTACTATTTTTCTTATATATTTTTATTTTCCAATTTCACTACATACTCATTAAAACATTTATATATATTTAATAAGTATTAAAACTATGATAGATCATGTGACATAAAAATTTGTATCATTTGTTGAACGCATATTGGTAATTGGGAACAAAAAAAATTCTACTATGACCTAAATCTAAGTCTATCCATTATATTTGCAAAAAAAAACTAGCAATTAAAAGATATATATATATATATAATATTTAATCATGAGGTACAAAAAATAGAGGAAAAAATAAACAATAAGAATAAATGATTACTCTTTTTTTTTGTTGCACAACTAAAAGAGAAAAAATAGTTAAAAAAAAAAGATAATAAAAAATACAAAGAATAGTTCATGCTAAAATATTTTCTTGTTGATTAGAAATTAATCAATGGATGTGTGGTTAGTAAATTAAGAATTATAGTAGTAATTTTGTATATTTAATGTGAATTATATGATATCATCATGGTTATTTTAGGAATTTAGAAGAGGTTTAGTAAGCAAATCTTGTATTTTAAAAAGCAAAAAGGATGTGCAAAGAGTATAAAAGGTTAGGTGAACAAATTTGGAGGTCCTAATAGAATTTCTCATTAGAAGTAGATAAATCTAAAAGAATAAAATAAAAAATAAAGTAGAGAGAAGTGTCAATTGTCCAACAAAATAATTACATAAGGGATGTGAGACTTGCCTACTTTTAATTTAGTTTATTGATCTTTTACCATTTTAACTCTATTTTATATCATTGTAGTTTTCTAGCATCTAAATTAATCAAGGGCATTTTTTTAGTTTTTGAAATTTAACCAAAACCATATATTCTCTTTATAAATACTAGAAATATCCACACCCATGGGTTGTGGAAGTGAAGGTAGTTACGTAATGAAAGTTGGTGGTTAAGCAATTAGTTTTTTTTTATCACACACGCGCATTCTTCTTTTTAAAAACTAAGGACCTCTCATCACGACTTGTAAGCTAATTATCAGAACCGCCTATTTCTTAGATCCTACGTACTTTAAAGATCATTATTTTGACAACAAATTATTCTAATTGAAAATTAACAAAAATTGAAAACTTTGGGTATTACTTGTGACAAAAATTGAAAACTTTGGGTACTATTTGTGACAAAAATTGAAAACTTTGGGTACTACTTGTGATAAAAATTGAAGTTCGGGTACCATAAAAGATGAAATCGAAAACTTTGGGTACTACTTGTGACAAAAATTAAAGTTTAGGTACTAAGTATATAATTGAAAAATAATTTAAGTATTATATGTGATAATAATCCTAATAATTAACTTCACCGAGGTCACCCAATTTGAGAGAAAAACTCACATGCAAGAGAAATCCACTCCAATTTGCAAGAGTTGAAAAAAAAAATCAACATGTTTGGTCTCTAATCTCTTTGACCCGTTCCGACTCCGATTCACAAGAGAGGGTAAGAAAGGTGCCCATGAATGCAAATGCTCCATACCTGGTGGCTAGAGAGAGAGAGAAAAATGAGAAAGGGAGATAAATACTTTTTTTATTTAGTTATACCTTAATACGCAAATTGAAGAGTAAACTCATAAGTGCGTTATCAAACAATTATAGTTCTTGAGAATAGAGACTAAGAGTTTTTCTCAAATTTGAATTTCATGATAAAATATTGTTAGTTTCAAGTAATAGAATCCACTCACTTCATGATTAATTAGTTTTTGAAATAATATTATAAAATTTGCTCTCAGATATTTGATTTCTTTTCATTGTTCTTCTAAGTTCGATCGGTTAGTTTGAGCTAGGGCTGGCATCCGACCGGTTCGGTGTAAAAATCACCCAAAACTAAGTCTGACCGAACAGTGACTATTTCAGAAAAAGTCCAACCGCAACCGGTCCGAAAATTCCGGTTGACCGAAGCATCGGTGTCCACTTTGACCGAATTTGTGTTAGTAGATTCAATTAGGTGTCCACCTAGATCTTGATTTGCAGAAGGGAAGCAGAATAAGGAAGGAAAAAGATATCTAAAGGGAAAGGAGGAGGAAGGAGAAGAAATTAGGAGGAAGGAGATGAATGGAAGCAGAATAATGAAGAGATAAAGGAAAGAAAAAGAGGCTACAAAATTGAGGAAGGCGCAACAATGAGAAGAATGCAGCAGAGATGAAGAAGCCAAGAATGAAGAAAAGAAAAAAGGGGAGTGGCGGCTGATAGAAAAAAAGAAGGAAGAATAGGGTTTTGGTTGCTTTATTATTTTATTATGGAAAGGAGACTAAAAGATAGTTAAATATAATGCTTAATAGGTTGCATTAACTTGGTTTACGGTTTACCGCGATTTTGAAAAAAAAAACAAACCGGGTCCAAACCAAACTAGATCGGTTCGATCAGTTTCTTGTCAAAAGTGGGAATTTGTCAATAAAAAACCGAACCGGCTCGATCCAACTAGACCAGTTTGGACGGTTTCTCGGTGAACCGTGTCATTCCTAGTTTGAGCTAGGACAAGTAAAAATGAGAATACGGTGGTATTTGGTGGAGTAGTTTTGTATCTCTTTTGTCATGTCACTATATAATATTTTCTCTTATAAAAGTATATTCAATAGATATGCCAAATTTGAATTAAATGACTTATGTCACAAAGAGTCTTTTTAATTATTGGACACTTCATCCAAATTGTCATTTTCTAATGGATAAATAGGTGCATAATTGAGCATTGTGTTGAAGGATACCCTATTTTGTGTGTGCTTATCAACCTAGAAGTATCTAGTTAAGATTGCATAAGGAATGTATTGAATAGGAATCCTATTTCCATATGGATTGTATCTTGTATTCCTCTATATAAATAGGCACCTATTCATCAATAAAGAAGTTATGATTCATGTGCATTTATCTTGTCTTTTTACTTTTCCCGTTATTCTACAACACGTTATCAGCACGAGCCTCCAGCCCTGAGATAAACAGAAAACCCTAGAACCTTAAACCCTAGGTTCACCGTTCATGCGTCAACGATCGATCACATCTCACTGACCGGACGCTTCTGCTGCATCCGAGAGTCACTGCTGGTTACATCTATCTTCACCAGCACTTATCTCCTGCAAACGCCTAACGGATACCAAATCTTCAGAATCGGCCTGAGCATAACAGGATACTTCGAATCCTCTTTTCTCTATTTGTCAACTAATTCCTTTATGTGTCTTCTGCCTACAGTTAAAATTTCAGCCCATTCGGACCGTTGGATCTCTGAGAAGAAGAGGTACTCAAAATAATCTGAGAAAGAACACAAGTAAGATTTTATAAAAGTTCCTGCTTTCTATGTGGTTGTGTTTTTCTTTGGGAACTTGCAACCTCCCTTCTTCTACCTCCCACCTTTCTTATAACGTGGGATATGATTCGAGACTCACCAAACTATGAGAAGCATTATGGGGGTTATTCGAGCTTTATATCGCTTGCGATATATGTAAGTCATGAGCCCTCTAATGTCATCATGCTATTGGTGATGATCTCAAGAGTCGAGTTATGGGGACTCGAGCTAAACCTCCGGACATGGGATCCGTAAAGAATAAGAGACCTTGAACAAAGTGTTCATTGTAAACCTCCGGATAAGAATCCGTAGAGAAGAAACGACCATTCTACATCAAAACTTTTTCCTTGACTTACTCACGACTAGGCTCACCTACTTGGGTATGATGTCTAAGTAAGGAAGTTTGAGATTAGTGGTGTCAAGTGATCCTCGCTCTACCGAATCTCTTACTACTTACCTGGTCATGCTTAACTGGAGCTACCAAAAGGTTTAAGTTATGGCATTCGCCATTGATCATTCTACATCAAAGTTTTCGGCTAAATCTGATCCTTGGAAACGTTTTTTGGGAGCATGGCTCAGAAACCATAATTGTTTCGTGGGAGTATTAACTCTGAAACATGCCCCTTATCGTTTCATGGGAGTATCAACTCTGAAACCTAGCTACCTATTACCGACGAACGTTTCGTCGCCATAGGGGAGAAAATCCTTTACCGACGAAAGATTCGTCACTAAAGGTACCCTATTCTTGTTCTCCATATTTATGGGTTTCGAACAAGAATTAACTCGATTTACTCCATTGGATTCTGCGCATTTATCCGCATAAGAGCTTCTAGCTCGAATCCATGAGCATTGTTTTCAAGAAACCGCTCTAGACTCTCAAACTGTGATAACTATTCCAAGTTATTTTTCCTAATGAAAACGCCACATGATATGGCAATCCAGTTTGAGTTCATGAAAGAGGTTAGCTCTAGAAGCGCTCCATGAATGTTATGGTAACACTCATGCCTCCATTCCGAATTTAGAAGCATAATGGACTAATCTTCGCTTCTCTGACTTCACTAAAGTCATGGGATATAATTCGGACATTCTCCGCATCAAAGACTCGATGCATCTCTGTAGAAATCATCACAGATGAAATATTGATTGAGGAAACTCTCACCACCTTCTCCATCTCTGCCTTGATGTAAGGCATGACGATGATTGCGCTCCTATGGGAAGACGCCATGAGCAAAAACCCTAAGGTTTTAGGGACTAATCCGGACATTGATCCGTAAGATTTAATTATTTTCTCAAGAAGGTAATCACCATAAGATTAAGCGATCACGCGTGAATAAGGCCGCGAAAGAGTGAGAGATGATCGTTGTCCCCATGGGAGAGACGACAACGGTCATCGCCGATCTGCGTTGTGCCGCTACTAGTTGCGATGGCACCGCCACCTGCCAAGGCAATCTGCCATTGTCCTACACCGTCCTACGAACTGTGAGTATCGCGCCTTATACCTCAATCAATGGAGAATCTTATTCATGATATGAAGCGTCTGATCAATAAACCATTATTTGCAATACGTATGAGTATGTAATTGGAATGATCATGGCGTCGAGTTTAAGGGTTAAAGCTAGACTTTGGAAGCTAATTTGCTTAAGTCTTTATGTTTTCCAAGTTGATGTCTTACGGCAAGATTGCCAAGGCAATGGATTCTAGTCTTGAGTTAAGATCAAGATGCAACTTTGAATGTAAAGCCTTGGCATATATCTTTAACAAAATCTAAGTCGCTTTCGTAGCCTTGATTTTAAATGACGAGCTTATCTTCCTTAGTGAATTGATGTCTCACATGCTCTCTATGCTCCTAAAGGGAATAGAATCCTATTGAGCTTTAAAGATATAAAAGCCAATGGATACCATGCGGAAATGCATGATGAGAATGGGAAAGAATTCATTTGCATTACCTCTAATGATTGCGGAAGGAAGCGCACCTTAGAGAAGATTATGTATCTCTCTAGTGGATTGTACGCAACCACTATTTGAGCTATTGAATCAAACAAAGTCATTCGGGATGATCTCTTGGATTCAGACACATAATGGATTTGGCAAGACAGATTGAGACATTCCTGTCATGATATAATGATCTGTATATTGAAAACTTCAAACGAACATTTATCCTCTCGAGCTAATCGAAGCATGAACCAAAAGATTATTCAAGGAGATGAGAAACCAAGCAGAACAGCTTCTGTCCGAAGCGTCCGTTCGGACGAGGACCATTCCGTCTGGACGCCATCGCTCCAGAAGAGATATTGTCTGACACACCTGACGCATCCGTCCAGACGCCCGAGCTCCAGAATAGCTTTTGTGCCTTACATCCGTTTGGACGAGGCCTTTTCCGTTCGGACGCCAAGGCTCCGGAAAACCTGCTGGAATGGTTAAGCACTTCCATAATGAGTTTTCTTCCAGACGAGGACCATTCCGTCCGGACGTCGAACCTTCTGGACATAATGAACACTTACATAAAACATTTCCGTCCGGACGAGGACCATTCCGTCGGGACGCCCCCATCTGACCTCAATGTTTTCTCGAATGTGGTTCATTCCTCTTATGCTTCTGATGCCTCTAAGGCCAAACGTTCGTTTTGCAAATCCATGTTCCTTAGGGAACCTAGGACTAAGACCGTCCTATGCAAAGGATTTTAAAGTACTTTTCCCATTCTTACAGATAATCCATGGGGGATATATGTAGACCTATTCAACCAACAAGCAGGCCATACAAGTGTTTTATGGTGTTGGTTGATGCGTAGACATGCTGGTCACAAGTCACGCTATGGTCACCTCTTATGCTGCTTATGCTAAACTCCTAGCACATATAATTCGCCTGCGGGCTCACTACCCGGATCATCCCATTAAATGAGGTTTGATAATTCTAAGAGAGTTTACATCGAAGGCTTTCAATGACTACTGCATGTGCATACGCAGAATGGTCTTGCAGATGGTCATTAGGACATTGGTAATGCGCACCAATCTTCCTCCCTCTGCCTGGGTGTATGTAGTATTGCATGCAGCTATACTTATTCGTCTGAGGCCCATCGCCACCCAATCTTTTCTGCATCACAGCTAGTGACTGGGTACGCTCCATCGCTAGAACCTATCTGTGGGAATGTAGAGATCTTGATTCATTACAC
The DNA here is from genome assembly GCA_030142095.1 of Rubus idaeus. Lineage (NCBI taxonomy): Eukaryota > Viridiplantae > Streptophyta > Magnoliopsida > Rosales > Rosaceae > Rubus > Rubus idaeus. The sequence continues at coordinate 6,691,741 of CM057966.1, forward strand.
TAGTGTACATGGGATGTGGGATAAAAACTCCATCGTAGTTGATGATGTATTTGCATATGCTTGTGCAAGAGAATTGATTGAGTCTGATTATATTAAACCCCGCTCCGTTGAGGAATGCCAACGTAGAGTTAATTGGCCTAACTGGAAATATGTGATTCAGGTTGAGTTAGACTTACTAACAAAGAGAACGGTATTCAGGCCCGGTGTGCTGATCCCTTCAAGATTAAATCTTGTTGGATAAATAGGTCTTTGTTAGAGTGCATAGTGAGAGAACGAGATATAAAGCTCGCCTTCTGACGCAAGGCTTCTCACAAACGCCCTGGAATCGACTATGATGAGATATATTCTCTCGTAATGGACGCTACTACGCTCCGCTACCTTATCAGTTTAGTAGTTTCCGAAAAACTAACTATGCAGCTTATGAATGTGGTCATAGCATATCTCTATGGGGATCTAGATATGAAGATTTACCCAAGTCAAGTGGCTCCCGACCACGGAGCGCGTTTGCTATAAGGTTGCAACGCTCACTATATGGATTGAATCAATCCGGACGGATGTGGTATACTCGTCTAAGTGACTACTTGCTTGGAAGAGGGTATGTGAACAATGAATTATGCCCCTGCGTGTTAAGAGCACAAGTTCCGGATCTGCCATAATCCGAGTTTGAGATTAAAGATCTTGGGAAAACACGGTTTTGCCTTAATTTAGAACTTGAGCACTGTTGTAGTGGGATCCTGATTCATCAATCAGCTTATACCCAAAAGATGCTCAGGCGTTAATTTGGATGAGATCCATCCTGATAGCACTCCCATGATTGGTCGCAGCCTAGATCCAAGAAAATATCTGTTTCATCCAAAGGATGATAACGAAAACGTTCTAGAGGCTGAGGTTCTATACCTAAGTGTAATATGCGCATTATTGTACTTAGCTTAATGCACAAGACCCGATATCTCCTTTGATGTGAACTTGTTAGATATTGATCTGCGTCCACGCAACGCCATTGGACTGGTGTAAAAGGCAATCTTTCGTTACTTGAAGGGTACGATTGATATGAGATTGTTCTATCCCTACAGAGAATCGAAACAAAGTGATGACCTTTGTTTGCTGTTGTTGGACGTACAGGGCGTCCGAACGTGTGCAGATCATCCGGACGGAACGACGCCGAAATGTTACAGCACGCACCAGGCGTCGGGACGCGGGATTTTCTGTCCTGACGGAATACCTACTGGAAGTTGTCGCACGCATCAGGCGTCCGGACGAGGACACTCTGTCCGGACGGATTGAGTGTTGTGCCGCACAAACCCCTTATTTCCAAAACTCTAGTGATGTTTTGGAAGGTTTTGCTGATATTGGGTATCTCTCTAACCCATATTAAGGTCGTTTCCAATCGGGTTATGTCTTTACCATGGAAAACACCTTGCTATCTTGGAAATCTACACAGGCTTTTGTCGCTACTTCTTCGAACCATGTTGAGATTATCTCCATGAAGCTGTTCGTCAGTGTATATGGTTAAGGTCCATAATTACACATCTAAGAAGTACATGTGGTTTGAGGTCAACCACTGATAAACTACTAGCATATATGAGGATAATGCTACTTGCAAATGAAGCAAGGTTTCATCAAAGACGACAATATCAGCAACAATAAGAATTCCTCAAGATTCAAGTGAATCAAGTCCGTTCTGAGATCTATGTAGCATACTTGTTTAAGTCACTATCTAAATCCACGTTTGAGAAGCATGTCAAGGGCATTAGTTTGCTTAAATTAGGGGTGGGTTCGTAAAACCGCCAACCGAATCAAAAATAACCGAACCGCGACCGAAAATAACCGAACCGAAAAAAAACCGAAACCGAACCTAAAAAACCGAATCAAACCGAACCTATTCGGTTCGGTTTCGGTTTCGGTCATCAAAAACCGAACCGAACCAAAAAAACCGAAGCAACCGAAAACGACGTCGTTTTAAGGATATTGATCAATTGCTCTCAAATTTTCAATGTGGGATGCTAAGAAAACATTCCCAAAACTTTTACTTAATCTCAATAGAGGATTACATAAAAAGTAGACCTCACAAAGCATATTTCTTATAAGGATGAAGAGTCCCCATTTTATAAGTATGAGAGACTCTCTCTTCCTCTTAAATTTTCAATGTGGGATATTTTTTTGAATGGATAGAAGAGCCTCTTTTATAAGTATAAGAGACATTATTTTCCTTTCAAATTTTCAATGTGGGATGCTAGTGAGATAATAGTCTCTTTTGTAAGTATGAGAGACTCACTTTCTCACATATTTCCAATGTGGGATGCTATCAAATATTCTTAAAACTTTGTTACTTGATGAAAATATATGAGTACATGCATATTCTTTTATATAAACATAGGCACAAATATCTTGTTTCATCCTCTATATATGTACATAATATAAATATTAGTTCACTACTTATAACTTCATACATCTTTTATTACATATGTGTTTCTTAGTTCATCTTCTCTCCCAAAATCTAAAGGTTACCATTGATAAGTGCGTAAATACGCACTTAGAGCGTCTTTAATTACTTGAGTTAGGCTTTTCCGAGAGCTGTTTTGTGTATTTAATGTGTGTTTTCTTGTGAATAGGGAAAATATGAAGAAATTGTATATTTGCACAAAAAGGTGCATTTTGGAAGTTTTCAGCGCAATTCTGGAAAGTCAACCGCGACTTTTCGGACGTCAAAATGACACCGGTCATTATCTGAATGTGGGTTACAGGCATTGTACGAAGATTTCGAAAACCATTTCGAATCCCGATAAATTATCAGCGAACCACCACTTTTAGAGGCGCAACCACCACATGTGGTGGCGAAATAAATTCAGACTTTCATTTATTTTTCCTTACAATTGTTTTTATATTTATATTTATATTTATTTTATTTTATTTGTTTAACTTATTTTTGTTTTTGTTTTTGTTTTATTAACCTTTCTCTTTTTGACAATATTTGCAGGTTGTCGTCGCCGACAGTTGGATTCCAGCCACTACTCCCTCACGGCCTCACCTTTCCTCCTGGGATTCCTTCTCCCTTTGCCGACATCAATCTCTCTTCCCACCCAGGATCACCTTTCATCCTCGGATCCTTGACTTCATGCTCCTTTCTTTGGCTGCTTCCCTTTCCTTGTCTTCAAAACCCACAGCATCAGCCATGGCAGTCAGATAGCTCAAGTTAAATCCACCTCACCACTCACCCAATCAATTGCAGCTCAATCTCCAATTCCACGAGCCCGTGCTCGGAATTTCAATCATACCAAATCACCACCATGGCATTCCTACAAATCAATCACCAACCCGGCCAAGATTCCAGTCAATCACAACCTGCAATCACAAGATTACCCACCATCACTCACCACTACAACATCCTCTGCCACCATTCCAATAACCACAAATCAAAACCCAATGGCTTCAAATCCACGCCACCGTGAACAACCCATGGCAGCTTCATCAATCTACCCAGACCACCACAGGCTCACTTCATCATTGAGCCAAGTTAGCTCTATCACTGCTGGATTTGTTCCTGCAATCACAAAATCATCACCACATCAGTCTAGTGCCAAGCCGGACCTCACATGTGAAAGCCGCCGACCCGAGCCCGTGCTCCCCAATGCCATCCTCACACGCCGCCGGCACCGATCGATCAAACCCAGCCCCGCCGCTTTCTCAAGCCGCGCTGCCACTAACGGCGACCCAGATTCCAGAGACCAGCACCCCGTGCTCTCACCCAATCGACGCCGTCGTCGACTCTGACGAGCCCGCGCCTCGCCGCCAAGCCCAGTTGCCGCCCCTTCCCTCTGCCGTGCTCCCTGTTGTGACAAAAGAAGAAGGAACAGACCAGAAGAATGAAGATGCGAAAATAGCACGGGAAAGGCCAAGGAAGAAAAGAAGAAAAAAGAAATAAAAGTCAATGGGTTTTGACTCATTGACCAAGCCCAACCAATTGGGCTTTTCACTGTTCACCTGGCCCATGCCAGCCCATGTCCAAACTGTTGTGGACACCCATTGCTCCCAGGCCCAATCCTGTTTGGGCCCCCAAAATATCCAAAGCCCAACTGAAATGGGCCCCCGCCACATCCAAAGTCCGATACTGTTTCCGAAAAGCTGAGTCTGCCACCTGCGCCTGCCAGACAGTGTTCAGTTTCTGAGCACATAGCTGAGCCGTCCACCTGCACATGAACGGCAGTGTCCATTTTCATGGACACATCAGTAACTTTTACCCAAACTCGTTTATTTATTATATTTGTTTAAGTTTAATTTTAAATTCCGCATTTGAATTTTATGTGAATAAATTTGGGTAAATGTTATTGTGTAAATATTTGTTTTAAACTTTGTTTATTATTTTGTGTAATAATTTAGGGTTTAGCCCTATTACTCTTGGAATTGATTTATATTTTTTCTGATATTGATTGTTTGATTGATTCATTGCTTTGACATCGATAAATTGCTAGTCTGTTTATTGTGGTTGCGAACATAGTAAGCATGCTAGGGTTTTATTGCTAGGATTATATGTGGACCGCCATATCATCATATATTCTAGAAGTAGCAAATAACGGTGTAAGCTATCGTTATATGAATCATCTTCTAGGCAATTAGAACTACATCAGTGTCGAAGTTGCCTAGAGTTACTCGTTCTCTTTATGCATAATGACTTCTTAATGCTGAATCTATGAACATGCCATTCTAGGTTGCATTTTAGAAGCTAAGTTAGGAGTACATGTCATGCACCTAACATACCAAGTAAGAGAGAACAATAGATTAAGTGCAACACGCCATTGGCTTAGTCTGAGTAACTACAATTAATTGAAAGGAATTTATAGGTTAACGTATCAAGAGTTCGTATTGTTTGTTGTACTATTTTTGTTTAGTTTAATTTCCAAAAACAAAAATCCAAAAATATTTTCTTTTATTTATTTCTTGATTTCAAATATTCCAAAAACTTGAAAAACACATTTTGTATATATTGTATATATTTGTAGATAAAATTCTTTGTTGTATATATTATTTAATTTTCGTGACATAGAAAAGCAAATAAACAATCTCCTGTGGGTAATGACCGTTGCTTCTACTATACTATTCATCGACATTTTTATTGGTTGCAAGGATTTGTATATAATTACATTCTTTAATTTATTTTGACGGTTATTTTTGCGCGTATTAATTCCGGCGTGTGAAAATGTCTGTATCAACCATCATAATATACTATAAACATGAAACAAGTTTGGCAAACCATTTGCAACTCTTAAGTATTGACTAAGTCATATCTTCTATCTTTAGTTTTTATTGATGCATAACATATATTTGATACTAATTTGTATAATTATGAGTGCTTAATTCATATTTTTGGACTATGGTTGTAAGTCCTAGCCAAACTTTCATGTACTAATATGTTTTGATAATTATATATGTTTTATTCTTAATTGAGTATGCATGTTTGAACTTGGTTAATTTGAGCATGTAAACTTATCTATGTGCTACGTCTTAAATATAAGTTTACATGCTCAAATTACATGTCAAACTTATTTAATGTTTATAGTGTATTAGGTGGTGGCCTTTGGATTTTGGGAGAGAAGATGAACTAAAAACCATATATTTAATAAAAGATGTATGAAGTTCTAAGTAGTGAATTACTATTTATATTATGTGAATATATAGATGATGAAACATGATATTTGTGTCTATGCTTATATAAAAGAATATGTAATCATCTATTTTCATCAAGTAACAAAGTTTTGGGAATGGTTGATAGGATCCCACATTGGAAATATATGAGAAAGTGAGAGTCTCTCATACTTACAAAAGAGACTATTCTTTCACTAGCATCTCACATTGAAAATTTGTGAGAAATATAGTCTCTCTTATACTTATAAAAGAGACTATTCTTTCACTAGCATCCCACATTGAAAATTTGTGAGGAATATAGTCTCTCTTATACTTATAAAAGAGACTCTTCTATGTATTCAAAAGAAATATCTCTTTGTGAAGTTTACATTTTATGTATCTTTCTATTGAGATTAAATAAAATTTTTGGGAATGTTTTCTAAGCATCCCACATTGGAAATTGGAAGGAAGAGAGGGGCTCTTATACTTATGAAAGAGACTTTTCTATCCATTCAAAATATATCTCTTGTGAGGTTTATATTCTATGTAATCCTCTATTGAGATTAAGTAGAAGTTTTGAGAACATTTTCTTAGTATCCCACATTGGAAATGTGAGAGTAAGAGAGAATCTCTCATACTTATAAAAGGGAGCTATTCTTTTACTTAACAAATATTTTTTGTGAGGTCTACATTTTATGTAATCCTCCATTGAGAGTAATTAAAAATTTTGAAAATATTTATGGTTGCTCTACAAAGTTTTGTTTTTATTTTTTTTAGTTTATAAAAAAAAAACCGAAAAAACGAAAACCGCACCGAAAAAACCGAACCGAACAAACCGCGGTTCTGATTTTTAAAACCTAGAAATGAAACCGAACCGAACCGCCTAATTCGGTTTTGGGTGAAAACCGAACCGTTTGAACCGAACCCACCCCTAGCTTAAATTATTTGACCTCCCATGATTGTGGAAATCAGGGGTAGACGCAAACTTGAGGGGGAGTTTGACGTCTTGCTATGTCAAATGTGAAGGGTGTGTTATACTCTTTTTCTCTTCGACCAAGGTTATTTTTGTCCCACTGGATTTTTGTTACTTGGTAAGGTTTTTAATGAGACAACGCGAGGAGCACCACCTAGTGTTGACCGCACAAGGGGGAGTGTTGAAAGATACCTTATTTTGTGTGTGCTTATCAACCTAGGAGTATCTAGTTAGGATTGCATAAGGAATGTATTGAATATGGAGTCATATTATCATATGGATTGTATCTTGTATTCCTTTATATAAAGAGACACATATTCATCAATAAAGAAGTTATGATTCATGTGCATTTATCTTGTCTCTTTACTTTTTCCGTTATTCTACAACACATTGAACACAAATTTTTGCAAAAAAGAGTAGTTGTATAATAAGAGAAGGCAAAAAAAACATATTGAACTTACTGACAATGAAAACTGATCCTGTCATTAATTTTTTTTTTTTTTTGAGAAAACTGATTCTGTCATTTATCATGTCAAAGTTACATATATAGTTAGACTTGTTGTAATTTGTATATGTCAAATGTTATCGTTTGGAGTTTAAAATCATTATACTAGAGATGCTCTAAGTTTTTAAAAAGTAGTTTTAAAATGAAAAAAGAATAACAATCACATTTGAACAGATTTCTTTTGGTCAATAATTAGTTGGAAAAAAAAATTGAAAAATGATCGAAATGATGATACGCAAAATACTAGGAAATTTTAGAGAAGGGCAGAGCCGTTGGGAAAAGTTAGTTTACTTGTGCGGGAAAAAAAATGGGGGAATGAACGGAGTGGCTTGCACTTCGCAGACTTTGTTTCTCTGCCACCAGAAAACCCAAAAGTAGGTATTTCACTGCAGACCATGTCAATGGAAACGAAACAAAATATCAACTCCTGTCCATCTTTCTTTTCTAAATCAGACATGCCATCCTCGTTGTCCCGCTGGCAGTCCAGATTTCAGAGAATAATTCGGTCTGATATATATGCCTACCACTTTCTCTTCTATACCCCCTACATTCTTGTCAAAAGGTATTTTCTGCAATACCCAATTCTTGCTTTTCCTCTTCCTTCGTAGTTTTGCCTAATTTTCTTTCTGGGTATTTTGAAATGTTTTCGTTTTCTGATTGTTTGTTTTGGTGAACAAGGTTAAAGGGTGTAGGTACGTATATCACCTGAGGGCTCTAGTTTGAGCACATATGAGTGCATAGTCTCCTGTCCTCTTTGGCGGTCTCTAATTGTTAGAGCAACCTCGCAAGTTCATTAATCATGTGTGACACTATGTCTGCACCTCTTGACCGACATCTTAAACCTGGTAAGTTCATTAAAATAATATCCCATGTTAATTTGTGTCTTCATACATGTATGGTTTCAACCTTTGGATTCTTTGATGTGATCTATAAAGTTGGTTTTAGATGTATAGTTTCAATGAATCAAGCTATTGGGCATTTGGTTAGTACTTGGTTCTCCATCCTGTTTGAGGAATAATATCATTCTTGGGAACCAATAATCCTTTTGATTTATATTTTAAAACCAAATCTGAATAGGCCGTGAGTTTTCTTGGTTTCTAGTGAAGGGTTATGCAGTAGAAATTATCTTACGATATTACAAATACAAAGCAATCTGAGTTGGTGTTTAGCTTATTGGTTCATGGTTATAAATTTTCTTTTTTCTTGGTTACAAAAACGAAAATACTTCATGGTTATAAATTTGATTATATGGTTGGATTGCATTTCGTTTAGCAATGCCTAGGAGGAGGAAATGCTTTTATTTTTCACTGTTTTTTCTTGGAAAAATGAAAAGCTCTTGTGATTGTGAGTCGATTTATTTTCATGTGCAGTCCCTGAAGAAACTTCTGAGGATGAAAGGAAAACAAGGCTTGGTTCTCTTAAGAAGAAGGCAATTAATGCCTCCACCAAGTTTAGGCATTCCTTTACAAAGAAAGGTCGAAGAAACAGTAAGGTAATGTCTGTCCCTATTGAGGACAACATTGATGCGGAGGAGTTACAGGCAGTGGACGCATTTCGCCAAGCACTTATCTTGGAAGAACTACTGCCCTCAAAACATGATGATCATCATATGATGCTCAGGTTACTTATTTCCCATTTTCCATTAATAATTAAAGATGATTGAGTGTCTATTGTCTGATTATGATAAGATTGTTATTTTCATGTATGGATGGTATATAGATTTTTAAGGGCCAGGAAATTTGACATTGAGAAAGCAAAGCAAATGTGGACTGATATGCTTCAGTGGAGGAAGGAATTTGGTGCTGACACTATTATGGAGGTATTGTACAATGCCTCTGTTTAACTTAGCATCTAGTGGAGATCATCTCTACTTTTTCTAGCTACTATTTATGTGCCTGAACTTTTCCCCTTTGTTTTGTTAAGGAATTTGAATACAAGGAAATTGATGAGGTGTTGAAATACTATCCACAAGGCCATCATGGAGTTGATAAGGATGGAAGACCTGTCTACATTGAGAGACTTGGTCAGGTCGATTCAACCAAGCTTATGCAAGTGACGACAATGGACCGTTATGTGAAATACCACGTACGGGAGTTTGAGAGGACCTTTGTGCATAAATTCCCAGCATGTTCCATTGCAGCCAAGAAGCATATTGATCAGAGCACCACTATTCTTGATGTACAAGGAGTGGTATGTGAATACATTTGCTTTTAATATAAGGCTTAAGCCGATTGAAGATACTAAATTAATCTAAGCTTCCATCCTTGTTAATTTTAAAAGAGTTAATTGTTAGTTCATATAATTGTTCTGTAGGGGCTTAAAAATTTCAACAAATCTGCAAGAGAACTTATTCAGTGCCTTCAGAAGATTGATGGCGACAATTATCCTGAGGTATACTGTTAAACTGTGTTATGTCAAGTTTACATATAACTAGATTGTTGGGTTGCTTGCTGAGCAGGAAAAGTAGTTCTATTTTTTCTTGACGCTGATTGAATGTTTTGTTTACTGTAGACCCTGAACCGTATGTTCATCATTAATGCTGGTTCTGGATTTAGGCTTTTATGGAACACTGTTAAATCCTTCCTTGATCCCAAGACCACTGCAAAAATCAATGTAAGCATTTGTTTTTTGCTTACCTGAAACTAAAGATATTGATTTAGTTGTGGTGCTAAACAAGTTGGTGATTACACAACAGGTTCTTGGAAACAAATACCAGAGCAAGTTGCTTGAAATAATTGATGCTAGGTAAGTCTCCTTGTAGGCGAAATTTATTTTCTTCAATCTAGTTCATCTGGCTGTAGTTCAAGCTAGTTTCAGCTTAAACTAGCTTGAACTAGATAAAGTCAAATTTCTGGTTCACATTATGTAGTAATATATGTGTTTAATAATAACATAACATGTACATTAGCTTCAATTTTCTCTCGTAACACGTTGTATTCACTGTATCAGCGAGCTGCCAGAGTTTTTGGGTGGCACTTGCACTTGTGCAGATAAGGGCGGTTGTATGCGTTCAGATAAAGGACCATGGAATGATCCAGACATAATGAAGGTGATTTATTAGTAACAAATCTTCTTTAATTCTACTTCTTAAATCTATCCTTCATAGATCTCAAAACCTGTTATTTCGATGAGCCAGATGGTTCAGAATGGTGAGGGGAAATGCACAAGGAGAACTTTATCAGGCATTGAGGAGAAGATAATCTCTGAAGATGAGATGTCATACTCAAAGGTAATCAGATTGTCTCAAGTTTTCCTATGCGTGTTTATGGCCTCCTCTCTTTACATTATCTTGTCTGAGTTTGTTTAAATGATCAATCACCTGACCTTCTATTTTATTTCTTATTTTCTTTTTCTATGCTACCCCATGAAGAAATGTGATTCTTTCAACTCAAAAACAGTTCAAGTGGAGCATCCAAAACTCTCTCATGTTGCTAAAGAAGTAAGCCCACGGGACTTCTACCACATTTTGCATTCGTTATTGCAGCATGAGAATTCTTTGACAACTACGTTTCCTTTACTACTTTTGGCATCATACTCTAAATCTTGCAACACACATGACTGTGGCTATTTGCACCTTCATTTTTTTTCGTACGAATTGTATTCACTTTTACAACACCTTTTAAAAGTAGTCAAAATTCTGCAGTTCGCCGCCTGTTCCTTTATCAATTGATGTGCTCATTTGCATCATATTTTGTAGGTTTCAATCACCAAAAGATCCATTACTGCCTATGAGTATGACAACTTGATGCCAATGGTTGACAAGACCGTGGATGCAACTTGGCCTAAATCAGTTCATTATGATAAATTTGCCCAAAGTCGAGGTATATATATAATAGGATCTTCAGACCAAAAAATAAAATAAAAATATATAATCGGATCAACAATGCTTATTGTTGAAAAGGCTGAGACTAACTATCTTCTTTCTCTTGCAAACCTACAGATTGCTTCCCCTCGCATAATGCTTGCAAGTCTTCTGAAGGATTAAGTGATTACTTACTTTCTGGAATCATGGCCTTCATCATGGGAATTGTCACCATGATCCGATTGACACGAAACATGCCGAGAAAACTCACTGAGGCTGCCCTCTATGGAAACCCTGCTTACTGCAATGGAATGGCAATGAAAGCCAATCAATTGCCTGCACCATCCATGTCCAGCAATGACTATATGAACATGATGAAGCGCATGGCTGAGTTGGAGGAGAAAGTGACAGTTCTTAGCAAGAAACCAACTCTCATGCCACCTGAGAAAGAGGAAATGTTGAACAATGCTCTCAACCGAGTCAATGCCTTGGAACAAGAGCTTTCAGCAACCAAGAAGGTATTCATTGTGATATTTCTGAATTCTGTCATTGAAGTCTACATTCAAAGAAACTAAACTTGAATATGGAAAATCTGAATCTAGAGAAACTACATGTAATCATGTGCATTTTCTTTTTGTTTCGATTTTGCAGGCACTTGATGACGCCCTGGTCCGACAGAATGAGCTTATGGCCCACCTTGATAAGAAGAAAAAGAAGAAGAAACTGACATTGGTATGTGACTAAATACCTAATATTTGTTGCTTAACCAGTTAAAGTTATGTGCCTTTCATGCATATATAGTTCATGGTTTTCACCACCTATATTTTGGATTGTAATTGCAGAACCCATTTAAATGGTAAGGTGGTAGCTTCTTCAGTTATTCTATTGGATGCTCTGAATGAACACTTGATCATTCATTGTTAGCTGCTGGTGGCGATGTTTCGATTGTGAGCCCCCATGGATGCTTGTGAAATGCATTCGGTCTATGTTTGCTAGTTTGGTACTGTAATTTAAGAGCTTTTGTACATTATTATTATTATGCATTGTGTCTTTTTGTTTGAGACTTGTGTATATTTCGAGTAAAAATGGGCATCGCTTTGGTTTGAGAAAGATTTCCAGGATTCTCCTTGTATAGTTTTAAACTTTAGTGCAAAGGGACAAAGGATTAGTTATACTAATACAAAGGGAGCTTCTCTAGTGAGGACCTCTTAAATGAGGACCACTTGAGGACTTTTTGATTAATGGTTGTGATATCTATTTTTCGATCACATCTCGAGAAATCAACCGTTCAATGTTAAGATATTCATGAGTAGATCACTTCTACAAATTTTCAACAAAATTTGAAATCGTTAAGGTACCAAACTAGACCAAATAAATGAACGAACCAAATCTGTCAATTTTGAACCATTCATATTCATAAATGGTAAATCACAATTATAGATGACCTAACGATTTTAGATTTCATTGAAAATTTATAGAAGTGATCTACTCATAAATATCTAAATATTGAACGGTTGATTTGTCAAAATGTAATACAAAAGTATGTCTACTAGAAAAGTCCTCAAGTGGTCCTCATTTAAGAGGTCCTCACTAGAGAACTTCCCCTAATGCAAACTGAAAAGATGATAAAATGACTAGACAAGCCAAACACAAAAGCTCTAGGTTATATAAAACCATGACACTTGTGACATTTTTTGAGTGCATGGTCGTACCACATTAGCATGATGACGTGGTATGACCGTCCCGCAAAACTACCAGATACATTTTTTTTTTTTTTTTACATTGAATCTGATAATTATTCTTCAATGATTTTTAATTAATTATTCAGAAAACTGAAGAAATTTGCATTGTTATTGTCCGATTGATTTTGATACAAGACTGGTCAACATGTCTGAGCGCATCGACTTTATATAAAATTGGCTGATCAATGCGATTATTTCTCATAAATGTGTTCATCATTTAAAAATTACCATTGCCCACGCAGCAGCCAGAAAATCCAATTTTGTTTTCTCAGACAGTGAATATTCTATGGTCAGTATGAACATTTCAATATTTTTATAGAGCATCTGAGAGTCGTAATGATGATCAAAGCTCTGATTACTGTTTTCAGCATTCACAGAAAAGGGTGTAAGTTTAAGTAAAAATCAAACTGCACAAAATCATCTTATAAGAAATAGTCGAATAGACGTTTCCGAATGCGTTCTCAATAAACACGGGCTTCATTTCAGATGGTATACCGTCGTCGTCTACGGGATCGAAGGTTGGTTTGTTAACTGTCAAGTCAAACACCCAGATGATACTGGGATCACATATTTGAGAAACAGCTTTAGCAGATCCTCTTTTGTAGTCTCTCCTCCCTCGGCAACACTTCTACCAGCAAAACTTCTTTTTCTGATGACAAGCAGCCAAAAAAAAGAAAAAGGAATCTGTCTCAAACCTCATGAATCACAGGGAAAGGAATATATATAGACTTGGAAATCACAAATCATACTAAAAATAATAAATCTATCTGGATAGACTTTGCAATCAACCTACCCGGAATTTGGCTTCTTCTTGCCTGTCTATATAAGCCAGCAGCTCTTCTTGCCTCATTAAAGCTTCATGCAGAGCCTGCTCCAAAAGAAACAGACAATCAGCATATGTATTATTCTAACACTAGTCCAGTGATGCAAACAAGAAACCCTCGCACTGTTGTTCACACCTTAGAATATGCACAATGAGATACCAAAAACATACAGCAAGCTCAACTAGCAAAAAGCTTGTCAAAAAAACATGAAGGACTAAATCGCTAATGCACTTTAGTATCAGTTAATTGTCATTCCAATGTATAGTATATTATTTAATTCCTTCCATTATTTCCTATTTTGCTTTAATCAAGCCAGCTTTAAAGATTTTTGCCTCCTGATCACGAAAAGGTTCAATATATCCATTGAAAATAGACTATAGACCTTAAGTCTATAATTACAAAAGTTAGTTAATTCTTTTTATTTTCTTGGTAGTTACAGTCTAGCTGGCATAATCATAAATATGATAAACCAGGTGGTTGCATTTGTCCTGTCAAGATATAAATTGCAATTTACTAATTTAGTGCAACCTGTGAAAGTCAAATACATGTAGTTGACTTTTACTATTATCAGTCTTACCACAAATCAAATAAAGCATCCATACCTTTTTAGTAGCAATTAACTCTGCTTCCAAGGCATCCACACGACAAACAGCAGCATTCAGCAATTCCGCTTTTTCATAAGGCATCTCAGATGGTTTAGATTGGAGTGTATCAACCTTCTCCTCAAGCTCGGCCAGTTTCTTCAGCACAGTGGGAAGAAGATCTGCCCCTGCAAATGGTGATGTTGGTGAAGGAGGACGGCACTCTTCCTTGTTTGTTGAATCAAAAGTGGGTTCAGTAATATTTTGATCTTTATTAGCCAATGTGTCTGGAAGCTTCCTAGTTACATGGGAAGCCACTGAGCGGAAGAGAGTGAGAAAAGTCAGGAAGAAGGCCATAAGCGCTACCAAAATTCGAGCTCGAAGTCCTTCTGGATTTTTTGGGATGTTAGGTATTGGTAGTGTTCCTGAATGAAAAAGATGATCAACTTTCTTGGGTTGCACAAAGTCAACTGTCAAGTACCCACAAAGTTAAAAACAAAAAGGAAAGAGAAACAACAGGATGATAGCAATTCAATCAAATAAGGACATAGAAGCATTACAAAGCACTTGCTTGCAACTGTACAACAACTATATAAGCTAAATAACATGAGGGGAAGGCGCATCAATGGAAGCTAGAGTCACATTACAAAACAACACTCCAATATTTAAGAAGGATATGCGAAGTAAAGGAATATTCTTAGTAGCTGGAAAAGATTATTAACTTTCATTCACCTGAGAATGAGATTCAATTATAAGATAAACTAGGCTACACTTACTGAGTTATGAATTGTTTTCTTTCATTAACTTTTCCCTTTAACTTTCTACTGTTAGCAAATAGCAACAATAAGTTAAATTCAAAAATGTTAAATATACGTAGTAAATATTAGACTAGACTTGCTGACCTTTGGGAGAATGAGATTTCTGGAGGGAAGCTTGCTTTTTCCAACCCGCATCAACAGCTTTGTCAACCATAGGAACATATTCATCATAACCTGAGAAGCTACCTGCACAGCTTGCCTTGCCTACGACCTTAGCCTGCACAGTCATTAATAGCACATTAGCATACGCATAAATTTTTATCAAATCACGACCATCAACACAGACAGTAAGTTTCCAGTTTACAGTTGATACTTGGATAGTTTAACTGTCTTGTTGATTAAAGAGATTGGCAACCAATTCAAGCAAAAAGATAACCAAAGATCACTTATCCCTGCACCAGCCTATGCCATAAAATATATTGCTACCAATCCAAATATTCCCCTCAAAACCCAGTAACTGTTTCCCCATTCCTCACCACAACTAGACGAGAAGAAGAGAAGAAATAGTGGCAGTGAAAACTCTTTTCCAAGGACATTGACTTGAGCCTCTAATATCAGAATAGTAACCAAATGAATCCTTTTGCCAAGGTAATCACCAGAACCATTTCCTCCAAGAGCTATATTTCCTTTAATCAAATTGCCCACCCTAAAACTCCATTCTACATGGGAACAAGGCACAATTTGTCATCTTACTAAGTGATCCACATCCTCTTTAACCTTTTTATGTAGAACTCTCAAAGAGACAAACCAAATTACTAGTTGTACACATAAGTTCCTTTTTTTCCTTTGATTGGTCAAAAAGTAAGTCTTCAAGTGTCAATAACATAAACGCACATTCTAATCCCTGCTATAAGGTTAAATCTACCTCTTCGCGAACAGGAGTCAATCGAAGATGTGAATAATTCTTCATAGCTTTTGGGGATGCAACATCCTCTGCTTCAGATCCTGACTCAGCAGTCGATGTATCGCTACCCTTTACCTGCTTCAGTACATAACCCCCAAAAAAATGCATCAAACTTATGATACAAACATAATCTCACCTCTTAGTATGTAATTTATGAAAACTATAGAAGTTCTACCATTGGGTAGTGTGGCTTAGCATAAGCAAGAACTTTCCCCTCACTGTTAAGGACTTTAACAACCTGCCTTGCACGACGTGTTTCACCATTAAGAACCATCTGCAATATAGAGCACATGCAACCAATATGAATAACAAAGAAAGGTAACTTCCACAATATATATTCTTACAAATGACTTCCGAAATAAAAGGCCCATTGAAAAAGTTCTGGAAGGCAAGATATAACCTTCAAGATGTCAGGGTTTTTCCAGGGCCCCTTATCAGAGCGAAGGCAACCTCCCTGATCTGCACAGGTACAGCTACCACCCAGAAAATCTGGCAACTCGCTGCAAATTTTGAAGAAACTTCTGTAAGTTTAAGGTAAGTGCAATTATAACCATTAGAGAAATGCACAATATTTGTGTATGTGCACAAGTGTGTAAAGAACATTATATATCAACGTGTGTACGTTACAAGTGCATAAAGAAAGCACAAAATATCATTCTGTACTACAACTACACTGCTTCCACCTCACCTGGCATCGATTATCTCAAGCAATTTGTTCTGGTATTTGTTTCCAAGAACCTACAATGTTGTATGAAAAGAAAACAGAATTTTGAATAAGTTACATGCCAATGAACCTAAAGGTATATATTGTGATAGCTCAGTACAAGGAGGAAATAAATTTTACATACATGAATCTTTGATGTTGTTTTGGGATCGAGAAAAGTCTTCACAGTGTTCCACAGAAGCCTAAACCCAGGACCAGCATTAATGATGAACATTTGACAGAGGGTCTGTGCCAATTAAGAACAGATAAAAGGTTCAAGTAAAATTTAATTTCTAATCCATATAAAAAAAATATTAATTTCTAATCCATCTAAGTAGCTATGACATAATGTCCTAAGACAACTAAGATTCCATACCTCAGGGTAGTTGTCACCATCAACCTTCTGCAACCGCATAATTAGTTCTCGTGCAGACTTTGTGAAGTTCTTGAAGCCCTAAAAAGAAAAAAACAAACAACAGAATGAGTAGATGTTGAGGTTGCAGTGGATAAGCACAGCAATCATTGTAATGGTTGATTACAGGAAACATACCACGCCTTGAACATCTAAGATTGTAGTGCTTGAATCTATGTGCCTCTTTGCAGCAATAGTACAAGCTGGAAACTTTATTGCAAAGCTTTTCTCAAACTCCTGCACATGGTATTTCACATACCGATCCATAGTGGTAACTTGCATTAGTTTGTTGGGATCTACTTTCCCTAACCTTTCAATATAAACTGGTCTTCCCTCCTTATCCACACCATGATGCCCATGAGGGTAATAGTTAAGAACTTCATCCAATTCTTTGAATTCAAAATCCTGAAAGAAGCATCAATATGGTAAATGAAAAGTTGAAACAGAGCAACCAGGCAATGAAAAACCAAACAAAGTATTCTGCTGCAGCTACCTCCATAATAGTGTCGGAACCAAATTCCTTTCTCCATTGAAGCATATCAGCCCACATATGCTTTGCTTTTTCAACATCAAATTTCCTAGCTTTCAAGAACCTGAAAGTAATTTATCCTTAGAAATGTTGTATTTCAACATGGCAAATCGTATTAATAAATATAACCACACTTCAAAACACTATGGGCAAGACAGCACGAACCATATACAAGATATAGCAACAAACAAGCACAATTTAGTAATCCATGCAAAGCAGCATGAATATAAGATCCAGAGAAAAGAATCACAATTCACGTAAAAAGAAGATTACTTGATAAACCACCTACACTGACATTATGAATTGAGAACCAACTAGTCAGACACCCCGATTTGTAGAAGCTACATCTGGTATATGGAATATTTCATTTACAAGCACATTCACCTACCGACTTGCTTATGGCAACAGTAACTAGCAAAGCCTACTACCACATCTTTAGGTCATCTTCTGAAGTTTATATCAGTGAAGCTCCATATTGTGAAACAACCTTCAATAGGAATATGATGGGACTATTAAGCTTATAAACTACAAAGACACTAATTTTGGTCCTCTACCGCTCTACATAATATAAACTGTAATCAACTTATACAAGATTTTTGACAAACTTGTATCTAAGATTAACCTCATTTAGATAGTGTCTATTTGACTAGGGAAGTGGCACTTGGATGACCTCATGGAAGCCAAGTCCCAAGGAGTATAATCAGAAGATATATAAAGCGTAGACTTCCACTCTACATTTTTCGTCCTACCATTGTACATTTCCCTAGATAAGAAAGACTAACCCCAATCAATCTAAAGCATGGTTGTGAATTGACTGAACGGTTAGTTGTCAATCATCTATATCTCTTAGCATGAGGTGAGTGTATCACTCCAGAGCACAGTTTCCCGTGTCAAATGTAATATCCTATCCCATTATGGCACTAAGTACAACTGCAATATGCGTATGCATGAATATTGATCCAGGGTAAAAATCTGAGCACCTCAACATCATATGATAGTCATCGTGTTTGTCCGGCAGCAATTCATCCAGAATTAGTGATTGTCGAAATGAATCAACAGCCTGCAGCTCTTCAACATCACGAACATCTTCGATGGAAACAGAGCTGACTCGGCCATCACTTTTTCTTCTACTACCCTTTTTCTTGAGAGAGTGTTTGAATTTGGTAGATGCATTTATCGCCTTCTTCTTGAGAGTCCCAATTCTAGTCCTCCGCTCATCCTCAGAGTTCTCAAAATCAGACTTTCTCTCTCTTCTCTCATCACTACCATAAAATCCTTCAAAGCCTGTGAAACAAGAGCAACAGAATTGGCATTTAACAATTGGCCGGATATCCATATTCATAAACAAGACCATTTGCATACAGCAATTTGATCACCATAATCATAATCATACAGATAAAAATTAAAATCAAATAATCAAAAATAAGCTGGAAAGTCTTTTTTTTTTCTTAATAGACTTCAAAGTTCACAAAATTAATCAAAAATCATAAATAGAAAACAGATTTCTCTATCACTGCTCGGTTTGATTGCTGATAAATGTAGGGAAAAAATATAAAAAAAGGGATAAACATTTTAAAACAAAATATTAAAAAAAAAATTGCACAAGTCTTATATCGGACCCAAGAACAGAAGAACATCAAATCTGCTAAAAACAAATTCTTCAGACAAAAAGAAAAAATAAAATTTTATAAGTTTCGATTTTTTTTTCTCATTAACCAAACTGAATTTCTAGAATCAGCTAAATTAACACAACCAAAGAGCAGAGTGCCATCGAGAGCACAAAAAGAACCCTAGCTGAACCCACAGAAACCCAGAGAGAAGCTAGAAGACTCACATGGCCTGGCGAACCGATCCAGTGGGCCCGACATTATAGTCTCCGGCAAATCACACGCATCAACGCAGCAATGCACCCTGCGAAAACCCCAGCATTCCCGTCAGAAACCCTAGAAATCCCCCAAACAAAATCCCCCGAATTAAAATCACAGAGAGAATGTAAATGCACCTCTTCGGTTTGGAATCAGACGGTCATCAATGCTCGATCTGTAGCTGGAGCCTGTCGTACTTTCTCTAACGGATCGCAGAAAATCGTCGAAGATTCCTTCTTTCTTTCTTTTTTGTTTTTCGAAATAATAAATAAAATAAATAAATATCGCAGGTAGGAGGAGACGGCAACTATAGAGCGATTGAGAGAGGGAGAGGTAGAAAGAGAGTGAAAGACTAATTCATTTCTCCTACTTATAGTTAGACTCGGAGCGGAGAGGCTGAGATATAATGGGAGTGGGGCCCGCTGGTTGAAGATTGGACGGGGAGCTACACGTGGCACGCAAAGACGTTGGGATTCACATTGTACAAAGGAATCTGCCGGCGGTAAGTGAACAGTAAATTCCAAAAATGACTCTGGCCGGGGGTTTTATTAATTACGTAATGATTTGGTCGTCGTCGTCGTCGTCGTCGCTCAGGTCAGGTCAGGTCCGTATTTATGGCGTTTTTACCGTTTTCTGGTTTTATTTATTTTTTTGCCACGTGCTTGTGTTGGAACAAAACCTACCATTTTGACTTCTTTTTTTGTCTCTAATTTTTTAATTTTGGTTATTCTGTTTTTTAATTTGTAGGGTAATGCGTTAATAACTATTGAAAAAGAATAAAAAAACAAAAAAAAAATTATTGAAAAAGAATGACTACTGTCGGTAGCCAATTATTCATGTTTTCCCTTGTCCTTTCTGGTATGTGAAAGGCTGTGTGTAAATATAAGTTCATAGATAATTTTTACCGTCAGTAAAAATAATGAGGGTGGAGATGGTAAATATATGAAGTCAAAGGCCAGATTTTAGGATATGTGTGGTCGTTAATTACGCTTGGTTTAGGAGCTTGGTTTGAATAAGGACTAAATAAACTAATTAGCTAAGTCAAATCAAGACCTTAATTTCTCAAATTTGGCTTCGATCTCATACATTAAAGAGATTCAAATTAGGAGACTACCAATAAGTATGTTTCCACACAAACTATACCAAACTACCAAAGAATTTCACGTACTTAATTTTCTTGATTCTCATATTGTTGCTTCTATTATGTGTACCGATAGTTGTATAAAAAGTTATTTACTCGCAAGAAATAATCATATATAATTCATAATGTCAATTTTCTTGATTCTCATATTGTCGATACTATTTTTCTATCTAATATTGTAGATGTATCTTTTACACATTCAATCTTCCACAATCATGTTCGCACGAGTCGTATTTATCACTTGGAGAGAAGAAACAAATAATGGATCCCTACGAACTCCAACAATACACGAAATGAGAGTACAGATTCCCAAATCCTTGAAGATAACAAGGCAACAAGCACAAGCACTCTGACAACCACCATCTATCTTCTCTCCCAAGAAGGTACCACACAATCCAATTTGGAGAAGTGTTATGATACGAGTGTAGTATGAAAAGACGAAAATACATAAGAGTGTAAAGAACTTATCGTATTCTTGTAATAGTGTGTTTGTGTGTGTCACGTTAATTCCTTTTACTATGGAATACTTTTCACTCAGGCTTCGTTTGGTTCACAAATTTTAGGCTATGAGAAAGAAAAAGAAATGAAACTCAAGTACTTCTTGTATTTAAAGTGCCAAAGGAGACGAAACACTTACCTAAAGAAAAGAAAAGATGAGAATTTAAATTTTTCATACCTATGAAAAAAGAAAAAAATATTTTCTTTCATTTCCTTTCCGTGAACTAAACGAGGCTCGTTTCATTTTATGATAATTTGGGATTATAAACAAGGGAAAAACCTCCATATGGTACCTGGACTATCACCAAATACAATTTTTGGTACCTGAATTTTCATAAAGAACCTGGTGGTACCTGAACTATTGTTCAGTTAGCCATTATAGTACCTACCGTTAAATATTTCGTTAAGTGCTGACGTGGCAAGGGTAAAAAAGTCATTTCATTTATTTTTAAATTTAATATTAATTTTTTTAATTTTTTATTTTTTATTTTTTAACTATTTTCTTTCATTTTTTTTAATATTTTCTTAAGTTTAGTTTATACAATTAATTTTTTGGCATATTTTTATTTTATAAATACTTGTGAGTTATTTTGAATAAATTCTTAAAACGCAAAACAATTTGTGAAATTTGTATTTTACAATGAATTTGTGTAAATTATTATTGTGTTAATTATCTAGTTAAAACTTGATTTTTGTTTTATTTCTCATTTTTGTGAGTTAACTTCAAGTTTATTTTCTTAGTTAAATATTTTTTATATCTTTTTATTTTATTTTTTTAACTATATCCTTTCATTTTTTAAATATTTTCTTAAGCTTAGTTTATACAATTACTTTTTTGGTGTATTTGTATTTTATAAATATTTGTGAACTTTATATATTAAGTTTACAAAATACTAGTGGTTTATTGTTAGCTCAGTGTTAACTAAGAAAATAAACTTGAAGTTAAAACACAAAAATTAGAAATAAAAAAAAAATCAAGTTTTAAATAGATAATAAATATAATAATAATTTACACAAATTCATTGTAAAATACAAAGTTCACAAATTATTTTGCGTTTTAAGAATCTATTCAAAATAACTCACAAGTATTTATAAAATAAAAATACACAAAAAAATAATTGTATAAACTAAGCTTAAGAAAATATTAAAAAAATGAAAGAAAATAGTTAAAAAATAAAATTTAAAAAATTTAAAAAAAAAATAAAAAAGTTAAAAAATAATAAAAATATAAATATAAATATAAAAAAATATTAAAAATAATGACTAGGCATGCCACGTCAGCACTTAACGGAATATTTAACGGTAGGTACTATAATGGCTAACGGAACAATAGTTCAGGTACCACCAGGTTCTTTATGAAAATTCAGGTACCAAAAATTGCATTTGATGATAGTCCAGGTACCATATGGAGGTTTTTCCCTATAAACAAATTCAAACAATCCAACTGCTACCATGTTAGGGGAGATGAGAAAGTGAAAAAAGTTACCGATTGCTTTTCTTTTTAGTGAGTAAAGTTAGCCAAGTGGCTGACCCACCATGGCCTTTTCAATGTTTGACCCATTATTTCCTTTAATTTCGTACGGTTTCTAGCTCTAGCTCCATCTCTTTCTCTCATTCTATTGATCTCTTTTTTAGTCTTTTTGTGGTTTGAATCTCTTTCAGTCTTTTGCACAGCTACAAAAGTCGACTCTATTAGGACACTTATACGTACGACGGATAGATCTAAGAAAGGGGTTCCATCCCTTGTCTTCACAGTTAAAGAAAACTCTAATCCAAGATTTATTTTTTTTCGTATTCTCACTCCACCGATTTTCATATGTTAGTTAGATTTGAACTTATGACTTTCATGTTGTTAGTTTTACAAATAACATGACTCATCTCATTGTCATCTGAGTATGACCGGTATAAATTTACTGTACACAATATTTGATCAAAAAATTGAAATCCATAATATTTTGGTATTGAAAAAAAAGAAAGATGAAAATTCAAAAATCTAACTAAAAACCAAAAAACAAACCTAACCGTCTGTTAGGGTTTCCAGTGTGTCAATCCTCTTGCAACCTTCTCCATGCATTTGCGCATGGAGCTTTTGGCAGACCTTGATCTGCTTCCTCCTCGACGATCTCGGTGGTCAAGGCACTGGCACGTACCCGTTGGCTACATCTGGTGGTGTGACTCGTCTAAACAAGTTTGATAAGGGTGTGACTCTTGCGGGTCACCATGGGTTAGAGGTGCTGGGTGGATGGTGATGGTTTGTGGTTGAATCATCTGATTGACCATGTTGTGGGTTAGTGTGTTCCTTGACTATAGTAATATGAAATATTGTTGAAAGGATATTCTATAAATAGTTTTTTTTAAGAGAGAATGTTAACCGACACTTCAAAATGATGCCGTGTCACGTGTTCGACACGCTCCAACACTCCGACACGTACCAACATTTTCCTACACTCCTCCAACACGTGTCGGGGCTGTGTCGGTTGACTTTGATTTTTTAACACTTCTGCGGACACGGCACAAACACGCGTGTCGTCATAATCGACACTCCTCCAACACGTCTTATTTATTTTTTTAATATTTTTTAGTATATAATTATAATTTTTTAAATCCTAACGGGCCTAAACAAAAGTTATTTAACCTAGACCACTAGATTTGTACAAAAACTAAAAAATAATCAAAATACGTAGGGTTTTCAAATTATTGTGCGTTATTTTGTGGGTTTTTTAGATATTTTTTATTTAAATAATTTTTCATATTATTTTTTAAATATTATATATATTATTTTAATTGTCTTGTCGACAACATGTCGTGTCCTAGTTTTTTGAATTATGTCGTATCGCAATATCGTGTCGTGTCGTGTCGCCGTGTCCATGTCCGTGTTGGTGCTTCGAACGTTAATTGTATTCATGATGAGTAAAATTACACATAATAACCTTATTTGGGACACGATAAAAAAGAGTCATTACCTAAGTAAACTCACGTTCGGCTACCGGTCATAGAACATTTAAAATTAGGAAGTAGATATCCTGAAACTAGTTAAAATGATATTTAAAAAAAAAGTTATCTTAGCTTCTTGCCACACCTTAACAAAGATACGATCTGAAACACTAGACCGGGGACAAACTTCATCACATATTGAAAACCTACTTGAAAGGCATCACATAGGCAAGATTGTACACAACAACAAAAGAAACTTAAACTTCACTAAGCGATACAACCAGGGAAGCAGGAAATAATTAATAATATGCGTAATAGTTTCTGCTACGAGTTGAAAAAATCAATAAGATTGTCTTCCTAATCCTATTTAACTCGGAATATTAGAGTAATATATAGTAAACGGTTTCCTATATATTATCTTTTGCAGGTTGCAAATTTCTCAGAAACAGCCAAGGAACGGACTTGAAAGGTGTGAAAAGCATTTTTTTTTCTTTTCATTTTTTAATTATATTCTTTTCTTTGGATGGACTGAGTAATATATAAAACCTATGTGTAAGATACTCTTATTCCAAACTACAAATTTGCTATCTGTCAAAAAAAAAAATTGTCAAAGATGACTTTATTATTATTATTTTTTGGTTAATAAAAGTTTAAGTAAGAGCTTGGTTACGCTACACTACCATCGCTAGGGCAAGCCTACAACCTAAGCCCGGAAGGACTGACGATGTGACACGTACATGTCACACTACCCCTAGGTATGGATTTCCACATGAGACTTATAGATCGCGAACCAAACGATGCATGTTGGTAGCGGGGATCGAACATGTGTGGGTGATACACCTCAGGCCCGCCCTTGTCAACTGAACCAAACCTCGTTGGTGTCAAAGATGACTTTATGCTTATAATGAAAGTTCATTAGTTGGTTCAAGTTTAATTAAGTTTCTCTTAATTAATTGGTAAGAATGAGAATAAAATTGACAACCAATTTGGACATAGTGTTGCCAGATTTTTGGTGGCATTTTCAACAATTTAGGCCGAGCTTTAGGGGTTTCTCTATTGCTTTCAATATATTCTTTCTTTCATTGTTGGGAATCTCGAATGCTTTTAGTTTCAACTTGTACAAACATGTACTAGAATTAGTGGATGGTAGGCTGGTAGCGTAGTATTATCTCCCTCTATTTAAGTAGGGATTTTTGAATTAGACAGTTGAACTAAAATTTAAGTCAGCATTACATCTACCACACATTGATAGGATATGCAAAATGCAAGAGCTAAGCTATTCAATTTTTATTGTAAAATATCCATTTAGTCGCTAAATATAGGTAGGACGGATTGTTATATGATAGAAATCTACATGCATATCATGAGAGCAAATTATTATATCACAAGTTGCTGAAGCTAGAATTGCGAGAGATGCTTTGTGTTCAGCCCTGGAAAAGAATTTCTCAAAAGTTCAGGTGGAAGGCAATTTCAAACTAGTTATCGACTATATTAATCATAAGTGTTCTATTCTTTGGCATCTAAAGTCTATTATAAAAGATATTTTAACCATTGCGTCGAATTTTGAAGCTATCTTTTTTTTTTCATCATATTTTCCGAAAATCAAATTTCATTGCGGATGCTGTCATTTCGATAGGCCACCGGACATCTTCTTACAAACATGGATTAATGGGCTTACTGCTTTCAACCATGATTCTTTTGGTTTAGGATGCCCAAGGGGCTTCAAGTTGTAATCTTCTTTTTTCTTTTTGTTTCCTTTCCCTCATCAAAAAAATATCACAAACTCATACGAAATTTCTTACCGGTTAGAAATTAAAACGTAGATTAAAGGTTAGACGCGTTTCTTAGTTTCCCAACACTAAAAATATTAACTTATGATAATAAGAGAGACAACACCTTGAGGAGTTGAGGGTGAGTTCAATAATGAATCCCGTGTCTTTCAAACATATATTATCCTCTAAACACTGTTAGCATTAACATAATCATAATCACATGCCTCACAAGATGGATCCAAAATTTTGTCATAATATTTGTCAAAAAACTTGTCAAAAGATGACATATACTAATTAAGCATTTTCTATTTAGATGGATTAGTCAACCCCATATTTTAATTCTGAAATCGCATGGCAAGAACACATATTTAAGTATTTTGATTTTATATTGATACTTAAAAGTTCAAAGAATTTCCAATGTCGACTGGATATCTCTAAGCAAATTTATTTGCAACAGCTATGAATCATACATCAAATTTGTCTTCCTGTACTACAAATTAAAACTTTTGGGGGGTGGGAATAGCATTGCCAATTAATTTTGCCAACAAGAAAATTGTTATAAGCCACCTAAGAACACCTAAGCTGACAAAATCAGCAAAAGTTGGTTTTCTTCACAGATTTGGGCATGAGGTATATGGTGTCCCACGCTTGTACGCTTGTCAGTTCCTCCGCAACTGTCATTGGTTTCTCAATAAATGAATTCCATCTCCACATACTCTATAGTCAAAATGAGAGCTGTGAGTGTCTACCAGTGAGTGTGGTTGGTTCCAATGGAGTATTAAATTTTTCTGTATGATACTCCTACACCTACACTAAAACTCATCATCCCAACCCCCAAAACAGTTACCATCATCACTTTCATCAGACTTCAAGGGACTATGAACTTCAGCAGCTTCCTCAACTTGAACTTCAGCAGAGACGTCAGTTTCCATATCTTGAATTTCATCCAACTCTGGTTTTGTCACTCCCCCCTATGGACAAAAAGGAAATTAATATAGTCGTTTCAGTAATAATAACCAAAAAAGAAAAAAGAAAAAAGTAAAAAGTAATAGAAAGAGATGCTAAAAATAAATGTTTAGGAGTTATGCTACTGGAGCGTAATTTAGGATCAACTGGCTGGTTACATAAACAAAAATTCAGATGAACTTAGACTTCTTGAAGGTCTTGTTTAATGAGTTCTCTATAATTGAATGCAACCGGGACCAACTTCAAACCCACCAAAATTCTGATACAATCTCTTAAGTGTGTGACATATTACCTGCCGCTTGTCAATAAAGAAAAGAGCTATGCCTAGAAATATGAGTTACTGAGTACTCTTGTGGAGGTCTTGATACAGACACTACGAAACATATAATTTATCCTCTAAAAAGTAGCAACAGCTGATTAGTATCTTAGCAGAAGAAAAACAAAGAAAAGATAGAAAATGCATACATTGTTCTCATGAGTCTGCTCTACCTCCTCCTGGCCTGTCATGTCAGTCAACTCATTTACATTAGACTCCTGCTTTTCCTGAGCAACTTTTTGCAGCTCATTAATCACCGAAATATATTTAGAATTATCTGCACGAGAAAATTATTTTATCATACAAAAATTTTGGTAATTCACAAACAGAAATATCAAGGAAGCATGCAAGTGAAAGTATGGTTCTATATCCACTTGACATGCTTTCCTCACAGAGCTGCATATATTTGCAAGTTTGGTTACTAACAGTGGCAGGTACTTGTGAGAATGACCGAACCAGAAAATAAATAGATAGATAAAATCAACATAAACACGGCATATAGTGAATTCAAGAACAACTGTATTGACTTTTTGTCTGGATAAAAGATTATAAATTAGACTTATTTTATTTGGCTTCCGCACATTACAATTAGAATCTAGGGGGTTAATTTTTATTCACTTGGAACTAAATCAAATAAGATTAATTGGTAAGTAAAATTGTTTCCGTATCCCTACATGGACTCAAATATTTCTCCAATTCCACAAGAGCAAATAAATAGCATGAATAGGAAGGTTGAAGTGCGCATGTGAGCAACCAATGAATCTGGGGTAGGGTTCTCTTCATTCTGCCTTTCCAAGAATGGAAAGGAAACCGTGCCATGGCCTGCCAGCACATTACACCCAACCGTTGGAAGAAGAAGCCCCCAGATATAACCAAAAGCAAGATGACCCAAAAAATTACAAGGAACAGAGAAGGTAGAAGGACAAATACATGGAGAGAAAGAAGGTTATGAAAAAACTGACAAAGGCAAGGGTAGTTCAACTTCCATCTACATTAGAATTATGAGGGATTCTCGCAGTATTAAGATTCTGTCTCACTTGGACATATTCAGCAGACAACCTTATGGTCACTGAATTGCTGATGACCTTCTAGGAAAGTGGCATAGCCTGCCAAGGTGTCTCAAGTACTTGCTTCAAACCAGTTAGAAGAGGGAACAAGGGAAGAGGAGGGTCGTCCTTACCCCCTAAAGAAGAAAAAAGGAATCCAGTACCAAACTTATGATCCTCAATTGAATGTAGAACTTCACATGCTCACTCTTCAAGGTTTTTATGCTAAAGATTTAAAGTTGGTAGGAAGACCATTTATGAGCTCTATAAAAATAAACTCTCAGATTGGACTAATCTGGACATGTGATAAGAACTGGTAAACCTAAAAGTAGCCAATATAAGATATATAGGTCAAAACACCTTAGCCTAATGCTCAGTTGGGCATAGAAGCTGGACAAGTTAGTTACCTGATATATTCTCCTCAGTTCATTCCAATCTTCTGAGTACTTAAATATTAAGAACTTGAAATCTTATGTAAAACAAATTTATTATATTTTATAGCCAGGCCAAGAATGAATGACATTAGATTGCTGAGAAATATATAAGTCGGCACATTATGACCACATTTCAGTCCTACAAGGTGGGTAGTACGGAATCTGATTGAAAAGAAAAAAGAAAAGTGGCAGAAAGAGGTACGCAAGTAACAAATCTAGGACTTCACCTTTGGAATGACGGCGAAAGGCTTCATTGATACGTAACGGATTTTGACGATCTTCCTTCTTGAACTTCAACTTGATTTGATGACGTGTTCGACCAGGAAAAAGTTGTGCTATCATACTAAAATCAGATCCGAACTGCTCGATACCCTAGATCACATGTAAAGGAAAATTTAATTAGAGCTACTATATGGTTAGTTTCCATTCTGGTCAGAAAATAATAGCATTCAATAACCTTCATATAGGTACATTACCTCATAAAAAAGTTCTGTGTCTTGTTTTGACCATCTTGCAATGGGTGTTTTGTCCATGTAAGACTGGTAATTGAAGCTAGAGGAACTTGTGCTAACCCTATCCCTGTAACCTGCTTGATCTTCATCAGAGTTTCTGTCCTGTTCAAAACCAAAGTTCTCTTCATTGTGAGAAGCTTCCCTATGAAACTCGTCGTAAGCACTGCACAAAAGAATTGTAATAAGAAATGTAAATCAATTGACTACATATGACTCCAACAGTGCTACGTAACCAAGATAAAATCTTAATCTTCACGAAATGACTGCTTAGTAATAATTGAAGACAATTGAGGGGAAAGGGAGGAACAAAGAAATATATCCGCCACTTTCAGCCATCTAAAACAAATAACAAAACCCTGGTATACATTGAATTTTCATTTATTCATGCAAGCCGAGTATCACCACATAAAGGATCAGAAAAATGATAAACAACATAAGAAAATGTGAATCATCTAATCAAGATCCCCAGCGAGAACTATGCTATCAATGTCGAAAAGTTTTGAATATATATTATTGCTTGAAAGGATAGCACACAATGTAAACAAGGATGGAAAAACAAAATCCCACCAGTTGGTGACTTATGTGTAACAATTCAAGTACCTTTGATTGGACGCTGGAGTTTTCGACTTTTCTGCCTCTTTAATCTACATGAGTGGACAGACAGTAACCGAGCAAAGAATCAGTATCAGTATTGGAAAATATAAAATAGATATAGCTACAAAAATGCCATGCAGTGAAACATCATACTTCCTCATGTAAATGCTTGACCACAAAGACTAGAAAAGTATAAGAGATGTAGAAATGGTAATGTACCGCAAAGCGTTCCCTATACTCTTGCAGCCGAATAAGATCCTTAATAGGCAATTTTTGAGGATCAATTTCATCCTCTGGGATTTCAAGCAAAGACTTGTCCACTACAAAAGATGAAGGAAATCAAGAGGATGAACATACAAATTCCATATCTCATAATCTTAGAAACCCAGAAATTATGTTTACCATGTCTTCTGTTTCTACGAGTTGAATGGGAGAACTTCTTTTTGGTTGGTTCTTCGGTTGATTCATCAGGTACTTTCTTGGTCCTTTTACCCTTTTGAACTGGTTTTTCATTTTCAGATACAAGTATCTTGGACTTTCTCGGGGCTCTTTTTCTCCGTGCTGTATTACCCTCCCTATCTTCATTGCCATTGACATCACTAGAATTTTCAGCATTTAAGCTGTCTTCATTAGTATCATTTCCTGGCTCATCAACTTGATGACGGGGTAACCGCTTCCTTGACTTCCTGGATGATGTCACATCTTTAGCCTCCTCATCGGCTGCTGAACCTTTGCACTTCTGAGGACGATTTGATGCTGTAGAAGCTTTTCCATTTCCACTCTTATGACCCTAAGCAATCCAGTAAACAAAGTAAACCAGGTGGCGTGACAACCAATTAAGAAAAGCATTTATTTTAACTAAAAGAAGACACACATGGCAAAGTGTTATAGTTGAGAACAGTTACCTTCCCACAAACACCCTCTGAATGGGCAGCATCCCCAAAAACAGCCTCATCTAACTGAGTAGTTTCTGCAAGGCTTTCTGCATTCTTTTGGAAATTGGGGGTTGGATTCGGGGCAATAGAATCACAAAAATTTGGAGATAAGGGATCATGAACATCTCCCGGTGGAAAGGCACGAAGTGAGCTCTCATCCATGTCACCCATTCCGAAATTTGCAGCTTGTGAAAGTGTGGTAGACTCAACTTCAGAGGGAGGGATGTTTGGAATCTCTTTTCCTTTTTTGACCCTGAGCTTGGGTTGAAATTTTTCAGCACGGCTTCCTAAATCAACCCAAGACTTGATTCAACATACTTCACACACAATATAGTAGTAAGAAAACAAAACACAAATAATGGTGTACATACCAGTTGAAATGGGAACCTCAGACACAACATCTAAGGCTTCAAACTCAGAGAAGGACCCATCTACCTGAATGTAATCATAAACGAAACTATTAATCCGAGACATTATTCAACAAGAATCTTCTATCAAAGCACAAGTCTTTACCTTGGTTTCTAACTGAATTTCACCATGTTCGTTGGAAATAGCAGCTTCTGTACGTGTGCAGGACACTGGATCTTGGGTTGCACAATAATCAGAAAAATTTTGAGCTTCTGCAACATCACATGCTAAGAATGCTGAAGACTCAACAGAACAATGTGTCGGACCACCACACTTTCCCTCATCGACCTTGTCAGGGGACTTGCTGGAAGCAGGCACTGCAGAACAAATAAATGGTTCCTACAATCAACAGAAAGTACTAATGCAATGCTTTATTGCTTATACTGTTTACAAAAAATTTACATTCTCAATAAGACAATAACTCACCTGTACCACTTGTAGTTTGGGTAAGAAAATCGTCAAGGCATTCCAAACCTGAGAATATGTCTGCATTCTGAAAAATAGCATAAATTATCATATGGAGTGCAAAGAAAAAGAAAAAGAAAAAAACTTAATTATGTCTCCATTATTGAAACCATCTTACCTCACTGGCTGATTTTCCAAAGACAGAGTGTGAACCCTCACTTCCATTAGAAGCTGCAACTGATGGTTGCAGTGTATCAGCTGCAGCTGATTTGGAAGGCTTGGTAGTTATGTCACCATCAAAGGACGGAACACTTGAGCATAAATGCTCATTGTTTTCTGATGGCTCTAGGCTTCCTAGGATCTCTGAGTTCACCGAGGACGAACCAATTGGATCTGTTAGTTTAACCTCTCCAACATCAACAGATGCAGCAGATGGAACAGTATCTGAGACAGTGCTAGATGCTGGGATGGAATTTTCCATTATGACATTAGGGAGATCAAAAGCAGCTGCTGTAGATGCTTCTTTCGTAGACTTGGGCTTCACCTTGGGACGAAATCTGCCAGCAACACGAACTACACAGAAAACTAGTAATTAGTCACCCTCTCTTGAGGCAAACACAGATGGAAAACATGACAACTTCATCAAGTTATAGGTGCGGAACGTACCAGGGACAGGCTCAAAATCAAGATCGTCCATGTTAGTGCAACTCCAACTGTGATTTCTATGTGTATGTACCTAAACTTCTAGGAGGGGAAATAATTAGAAAAGTCCCACTGATTTCAATGGACACGAAGCAATTAAAATATGCTAGTTTGTTTAGCAGTCCAAAATAATTATCCTTGAGTTATATATTAGAGAATTCCTTCTAGGAGTTTCCTAGAACCCAAATATTAACAAAAGTTTACATCTTTAACACTGAAATATATGTACCTAAACTTCTAAAACTTCTGTCAAATGATTTTTCTTCAATTCAACAAATTCCACTGAATATTAAACCATGAAGTATACATATACCTTTCCCAATTTATTTCCCACACAAAATGAACAGCTGCATTCCCCTTACAAAGTGAAAGACCTAACAACTTGAACAATTAGCCATTTTTCACCAATGTAACTTTGGCATGCTAAACCCAGTAATCTAAATCATCAACCTGATGATACAAAAAACTGTTTGGCTCACTTTAAGGCAAGTTCTTAACTGATAAGAAGCAGCATAATGCAAATTTTCTTCAATTTTCTCAGCAACCAAACAGAAAGATAAAGTTTGAACCTTTTCGCGCCCAAAATATTGAAACGACAATATAAGAAAAATTCGATAAGAAAGATGTGAGATTAACACTGCCCAGAGCATAGAAACTGAGGAATTTGAAAGACTTACCTCTACAGTCTACCTCCCTCACCACCATCACATACGGCTAGGGTTGCAGACGGAGAGAGGCGGCCTGCGAAGAAGATATGGGATATAAACAAGTACAGAACTCGCGAAGAATACGTCCTAGTTCAGATGGTCGTGGCCTCGTGGCTTCAAGGACGCTGAGATTTCCTAGAGTCGCGTGTTTGGGTTCGAATCGCAGCTGAAGCACAAAAATCCGTAGGACCCAGTCTTTTTTATGGGAATAAGAAAATAAGAAACATCATCTGCAGTTCGTCACTTGACATGATTTGTCTTTAAATGAATAAAAATAAGAAAAAATAACAGACGTAGATAGGGTCATAGGCAGTGAGAGGTCTTATTCTCTTTCTATTTATTTTATAACTCTGTTATTTACTCTTTCTCCCACACAAAATCTCTTTTTGAACAACTTCATAATTACCTATTATTGTAGGCACAAAAAAAAAGAGTCACTACCTAAGTAATTTCACATTCGAGAGAGGGAGGAGGAGACTTGGTCATAGCACCATCAACATAAAATACAATATGATCTTAGAACCATATAAAATAATAAAATGATGAACTCACAAAAAAAAAGACCAGAACACTTCGCACGCCCACCGCTTGACGAAAAAAATGAACTCATACCTAAACTTCCTGCGCCACGTTTCTATTGAGGGGCTAACAAGGCTTACAACCAGTTAACGATTTCTTCTTCCAATGGTTGATTTATTAAATTATTAGGTGTCAACCGGTTACCTCCTATGTTCTCTTTTAGTCAGACCCACTCATTGGCGGGAACGTCTTGAGTGCTTTGGGCACCGGTGTTTTGGATTTTTTAAGACCTTAATTATAAGAGGCAAAATGAAGATTTACAGATCCAACGATCCATATTATTGATGACATGCCCAAACGCTAGTGCTTTGGGATATTGTAGAATTTTCCCTCATTGGCACCTAATAGATCAACCAAATCAAAGACCAAAGTAGTATGGGCCGGAACCATACAACAGGTGAACCCCAACCCACCAAAATCCCAACAGAACAACCAAAATAACAACAATCTGGGTAGCTGCTAAAATCCAAACGGGCCATTGCAGAACCCTGCAGCTACCAGTTCAGACGACACGGGCCTTCCAGGCCCTACCTGTGCAGCAAAAGAAAAAATGCCTAGTCAAAAGACATGCCAACCTAGCCACCAAATTCGAGTACAAAGGCTCAAACCAAAGTTCTTCTTGCTGCAACTAATTATTGGCATGCCAACTCTTTGCCTACTACTTCCACAATGCTGACAAATGCTCAATTCTCAAACAATAAAATGGACTCCCCTTTCAGCCTCTTCAATCAAGATCAATTATGATGGCTCAGTTATCAACAAAGCTCAATTTGCAACTGATTTTATCATAAGAGATGCTCGAGGTTCTCCTCTTCTGGATGGAGCAAAGACATATTTGACTTAACTCAAATCCTAACTACAAAACTTTTAGCTCTGTGTTATTGGTTAACTCAAGCTACTACTTTTGGATACAAGATGGTTCAAGTTAAGGGCGACTCTAAAATCCTCATTAATTAGTTGCATCAACGACTTATTTGATACCCATTAGAGAATCAAGAACCTTGTTGACGACATCAGATCAATTTTTTCGACCTTTGATGTTAGCTCATTCAGCCATGTCCTGAAAGAAGCGAATTTCATTACTCTTGCCAAACTTGGACACTTATTATCTCCTCAACATGTTTGGATTAGAAGTTTTTCACAGCTGCTCACTCTGGTTTTCCGTTTGATTCCTTGAATTTTGGTTGTCTTCGACGATTTGTTGTGTCGTTTTTCAATAGTCATGTCATATTAAAAGAAAAAAAAAATTAAAAAAACCAAACTTGAACTATATCGACCTTATAATGATCTAATGCTAAACAATATATTATGAGATTATATTCTACATTACGCTTAGCTGAAAAAAGTAATATAACTATAAAGGAGAAATGCTCTTGAACTGAGAATGAAACTAGAGGCATAATATATAAGAAGACAACCTCCTCTTTATTCCAAACAAAGGCACAAAGCAATGCATAAAGAACTTATATGTAAATCAGAAACATAAATGAAGATCTTCTGAGATCTTCAACAACTTTATGTGACATCAAACTTGAAGTTTCGCATCCCCCACCTCTATGGCTCTGCTTCATTGCTTTGTGTTTGACAGGTGACAAACCGTCGACCACTTCACCCAACTGTAGGGTACATATGCATAATGGAGTCCACAGACCGACCACAGCTTCAAAATATCTTGGGATCAAAATAAGATCAAAATTGGAATTTCCTTTCCTTTCTGCTCTGCCCAAAAACAGAGGAAAAAAACAATCAAAATCATGTACCATAACAGAATTCTACCATGTTTCAGAGCATCAATACTCTTTAATCGTTAATGGTCAGATTCAACTAACAGTTAAAAAGTATAACCGTTGACGGTTAAATTTTACACGATGATGAGAGCATTGAAGATTCAGACTACTAAAAAGCCTGCAGTCAAATTTGGTATGCCACTGTGCCCAGACAAATTTAGGCCTGGATGGGTCCATCTTGGTACCAATTGCAAAATAAAAACGGTGTGCTTTCAGTCGCTTTCAGATTTTGTGACCACAAACCACCCACTAATCTTTTGCTTCACAATGAAGGAAGTGAGCACATTAATGCATTGTAACAAACCAGGAAACACAATTTTAACGTTAATTTTGACATAATGACACTATAAGACTAGGGCGTCCAGGGTTCATTTTGATTTCGTAGACACAGAACTAGAAATTGAAATTGAGGTGAGCTAAATTTACCCTATGTTGGAGTTGGCTGCAGCACTCCTTAGTCCACCCTTAGTTTGGTGCCTTGGTCGATGGCTTATAGAGCTCACCGTATACTTAACCTTTGGGGTTTTCTTAAGCAGGTTGGTTTACATGAAAAACATGTGGGCAAAGTGTGGCGGCTAAACTTTTTGACGCAAAAGAGAAAAAGAGCAAAGACATCGTATCTATGTAGCTTCTTTTATGATCAA
This sequence comes from Rubus idaeus, assembly GCA_030142095.1. NCBI lineage: Eukaryota > Viridiplantae > Streptophyta > Magnoliopsida > Rosales > Rosaceae > Rubus > Rubus idaeus. Next base: position 6,727,398 of record CM057966.1, read on the forward strand.
CTGTCAAATTTATTGATGAACAAGTTATTTCTTCAACAAGAAATTAAGCATGAGGTTCAAGAAATTAATAATTGGTCAATCCCTAGCTATAAAGGAAAATCAACTAATAGTTGATTGCCTGAGTCTTTATAGTCTTTCAATTTGAGTCTTGTGCACGAGTCAAAAATGAAAAGTTGCTAAACCTGCTTAAATGAAAACATTAAACAGTGAAAGCTTCTTCTTCTTCTTTTTCCCCTAAAAAATGGGAACGACTGTAAATACTTTTTTTTTGGACGAAAAACGACTGTAAAAACTTGGAAGAATAGTTCTTCTTTTCATTTCATGTGTTAAAGCCATCATTTACAAATATCTCTGCAAACAGAACTAATCAAATTTTATATTAGTTTGTCATCCATGCATATAAAAGAATAGACAGTTCATCATGATGATCTTAATAATTATTGCCAACAACGTCATTTGTTTGACATAATTTGATGACTAAACAATTTTCAATTTGATTGATGAATTTTAAAAAGAAGTTGATAAAATGAACCGTTTTGATTCTAGAAGTATAGAAGTGAAATGTGACTATTCAATAATCACAAGTATGGTGAACTTAAGATTTTCTTTTTAAAGAAAAAGAAAAACTGCATTAATGAATGAAGATTACAATATATCATGACAGCAAGAATGCTCGGGACGAACTAAATAATATTTATTTTAGGAGAAATGACAATTTTTATCCCTACCATCCATATATGCTAGTGAGATTAGAAACTGTAATCTCTACAGTATTAGTTTTGCCAATAACCAACAGACCACAACTCACCGACGACGAAGTAAATAACATGACATCAGAGTCGTTGTTAGGGGCATTTTCGATGTATTTCACATTATGACAACGCACAATTTGGTATATAGTATTAAATAAATGGAAATTCGGACGCTCACAAAAAGCAACAGCAAGTGATGATAAGCTATTGTGGGAGGACTCAAGGCTGGTGGTGGTGGAGGTTGGGTGGTCGGATGGGATAGTGGTGGAGTTTACAAGACCGGTTGTTAAAGATGGGACTGTTGTAGTTTCAGATCTACTGTGGGAGGGCCTGATTTGGCTTATACAATCCCGGTGGCGAAGGTAGTTGGATTTTCGGTATCGGCTACCCGGGAAAGGGAAGTGGATTGCGACAATTTTCGTTAGTTTTCTATTAGGGTTTTTGTTTTGGTTTTTGCTTAGGGTTGATAAGTCCCTACTATACTTAAATCTCCAGATTTTGCTAATTTCCATAGTCAGACATCAAAGAATATAACTCTTGTATTTTGTAGGGTATTTTAAGCTCTTTTTCCTAGCGTGATATTATAGGGTTAAATAATATAAATTGCTCTGCAAAAGTGCAAAATACCAAAAGATCCATCTGGTAGACGTACTGGTACATTTTTGGTGAAAGATAGGCAACATTTGGGGCAGTGTAGTGTGATTTACTGATTTTCTTTTCTTACTCTGAGCACAGTTCCCCAAAGTAATTATTAAAGGCTGTCTTCCCAAAATAGGAGGTCGTAAATTCAATACTTTTTACAAAATTGAAGTGCATATATGCACACACCAATAATACTAGAATCGCCGAGTACATTCATCAAAATTTGTATCGGATTCTTTTTACATCAAATGATTTTTAGCAAATGGTATAACATTGAAGGTGTTTCATATCGAAAAATCTTACTCAGTCGTTGGATCGGCTAACTCTTCAATTAACCACATATATTCTCTGCATGCAAATCGTTAGATCACTCATCCATGCATGTCAACTGTTGGATCAACTGGATAAATATGCACTTGGATGAATGGAAAACTCTTTGGTTTCATATTAAATGGTACCCATAATGAAATGAGTTAGGAGAGTAAAACACGAAAATGGAGATGGAGATGGGAACCTTGAAATTTCTTCTACTTTTGTGTTCATCTTATACTTCTTAATAATGGAATGAGTTGTTAAATAATAATAATACCAATAATTCAAATGATATTGCAAATAGCTTGATATAACTCTTTTGTTAGAAGACTAAATTTAAAATTGCATAACAAGTGAAAATTTGTTTGAAAATTATATTACTATTGAGTTACATACTTTAATGTATAATTTTCGAAAAACACTTGGGATCTCAAATTTGTTTACTAAATTCATATCCCAAATGATGTGACATTTTTATGTAATTTCCACCATGTGTTTTAATTTATTTCAGTTTTATTACTTAATATTAAAAAAACTAACTAAACAATATTAATCTAAAAAGGAAAAAAAAACATTTAATTCATTCTCCATATATATCGTCTCCTTTCTCCTTAGTGTCATGCACAACAGTTTTGCCATGGCTGACAGATATATAAACTCAAATCCATAGTCTAAGGGAAATTTTTTCATATTTTTCTATAATTGCAAAGAATCCATTACAATTCTCAAAAAAAAGAAAAAGAAAAAAAGAATTCATTACAAGTTTACGAAAAATAAATCACATGACCCCTATCTCACAATTATGCAATATTGAAGAGATCAGCCTTAACATTGGAGGAAAAGTTTGATATATTAGTTTTGGTAAAATCTTACGATAATTATGTTTTTCCTTTTTTGCATTTGTTTGTTTAATATTTAGGTTGACATGTTGGATTTTTCAAGGGTGGTGCGGCAGATATGTTGCAAATTTCAAGGGTAATGTGGCAGATGCCAAATCAATCAGTAGGACAGTGGGAGCCACTTATTGACATGACCAAGAGGATTGCCAAGGATTTCCCAACTGATTGATCTATGCATATAAAGCATATGCACCAATGGACCATTCCACATGCCAAAGGCAATAGGTTGATCCGAGGGTTCATGCTGAGAGGGAAAATAAGTCATGCCAATTCGTGGGACCATATGACAAAGTTAATTTGATTGCCAATTCTTAGCAAGTCCAATTTTCATTCTTGACAAGTAAATCGGTCATGCTAATTGTTCGAGACCACATGGCACATACTTGCACAGTTGCACATAGTTTCTCTCTCTACAATTGACATTTAATCCGAGCTTTTCATTTCAAATCTTGTACGATCTGATGGCTAGAATCTGTTTCAAACGATAATTGAATTTTCTTATTCAATTCTATTTTCACAAACTAAATCCGAAAATAATTTAAAAAAAAAAGAACAAAATTCAGCTTACCATCCTAAAATTTAGACAAAAATTCATGTCAGTCCTAGCTGTTTTAATTTTATCAACAATACTCTTGTACTTACTGATTTGATCAGTTTAGTCCATTATATCAATTTTGACTCTTAAGTGTTGACGTGGCTCAAATCTATGTCATCGCCACGTCATGAAAAGGTGGGTCCCACTTGGAGCCACATCAACACTTAACAGTCAAATTGACGGATTGGACTACACTAATGAAATTGGTAAGTGCAGGGGTGTTGCTGAAGAAATTGAAAGAACGTGGACTGACATGATTTTCGGACTAAAGTTCAGGGTGGTAAACTGAATTTAGTAAAAAAAAACTCAAATTTTATTTAAAATTTTCTATAAATTCTTATTTTAAGTCCAAAATAAAATTATAAAATTATTCTATTTTATTTTTGAAGATTAAATGCATGTATGAATAATTTTCATTCATGAATTATTTAATAAATCAAATTTAAAGATTAAATTTTTTGGCAACATAATTGCTTTTGATTGCTGTATTGACAAAAAAAAAAGCAATTGTAAAAAAATGAATAGTGAATTAGTAAGGTCTAAAAATTGGTGCATATGCTTGTAGGGATCACATATTGGTCTATCCAATTCCAATGACTGCATTCCACTTTTGCCAATTTTGTTCCTTTGGCACCCAGATTGATACACAGGTGCATATGATCTAACATCTATGAAATTACTATAATCCATTAAATTCCACATGCAAGTAAAATTTAATAGGAAATTTGGCTTTGTTTAGTTAAAACTATTAGAACAATGTCGTTTTACGTTCGGTTTGGTTCGTTTTTTTAGGAACTGAAACTGAAACAAATTTATTTTGTTTAATTTGGTTTTTGAAGATTTTGTTAATTTTTTTTTTTCTGGTTATATAATGGTTGCGTATACTTTTAAGTAGTTGTCAAACTATAAGTTGTGGATACTTTTGATAGTTCTAAAAAGTAAACTTGATAACTACAAAAAATTGCAGTGCTCCAAAATGTGCTTAGGCGACTCCTTTGACCGTACTAAAACATCAATAAAAAATTTCATTGATTTTAGCAATATCGAGCCTTCAAAACGTATTTCATAATGTATAAGACATTTTAAGATTAGTAATTTTATATTTTTTTGTTCTTCTCTATTTAGGGAAAAACATCAATTCGAGTGATAAGTGAGTCATACACATACAAACCCACACCACAAGGACTTAGACAATTTTTTTTGACCCAACGTGGAACATCTTCAGTTTAGCGTTGAGAGTCTTCAATCAAACAATCGAATAACTAGAATTGTCCGATCGACCGATAGAAGATCTTGCGTGAGTTCTCGTAGGATTGTAATTTGCCCAAGAAAGGGGAGTCTAATTGGTGGTCGAACACGAGATTTCACCCGGCACGACTCCACCCAATAACCTAATTTTTTTTCCTCTATAACTATGATGACCAATGATTCATCCGTTTGACGCACACGAGGGAGTTACCACACAAACAGTTCCTTTAGGTAAAGGTGAAGGTAAAAGTGATAATGCCCTTCGTTTCTCTACCACCCTTCACTATAAAACAAATAAATAACATGAGATTGTTGGTTCCCAGCTGGATCTGGACGGTTGTGGAGTGAAGTCCTCTCTTTCCTCACCTCACATGTCCCATCACTATTCTATAATATTTGATTCCAAAGTCCTTTTTATCACTTTGTTTTTCTCATTTTCCCAATTTTAATATTTCTGTTCATGCTCACTATTTGGTCTACTTTGCTCTATAAATTCCATTCTCAAATCCCCTCAAAGCCCTCTTCTCCTTTGGTCGCTCTTTCATAGTTATTTCCAAGTCTTATTTCTCAAGGCTCCTGCTTTAACCTGCAGCTACCTTGCTCTTGTTTTTGCTTGAGATCTTGGGTTCTTTCTTGTTGGGTTTGGTTTGTTTTGGTTTTCAAAGAAAATTTTCTTGATGCTTAATCTCTTGTTTTTGATGTTTGAAATTCATGTCTCCAACTCTGCGTGAAGAACTCCTTCTATCCGAGTGTATGATAAATTCCACATATAGGCGCAGGACCCATTTAGTTCAATCATTCTCAGTTGTCTTCCTCTACTGGCTTTACTACGTTTCATGATTTCAGGTCTCAAATTCTGATAATAAGGCCCCAACAGTCTATATAATTACTACTATTTACTATATCATCTGCAATATTTAGGTTTATTTTGTATCTGGGTCCTGCTATTACCTAATTATCTCTCTGAGTTACTCTTGATTACTGTCAAAATCTGCAAAAAAAAAATTCCGGTTTTCAATGGCTTCCTCTAGTGGAACGTCTTCAGTTTCCTCCATGATTCAAAACTCTGGCTCTGAAGAAGACTTGCAGGCTCTGATGGATCAGAGAAAAAGGAAGAGAATGTTGTCGAATCGAGAATCTGCCAGAAGGTCTAGGATGAGGAAACAGAAGCACTTGGATGATCTGACGGCCCAGATGGCTCTGCTGAGGAAGGAGAACCATCAGATCATCAGCAGCCTCAACATCACAAGCCAGCATTACATGAACATGGAGGCAGATAACTCTGTGCTCAGAGCCCAAGTGGCTGAGCTCAGAAACAGACTGCAGTCTCTGAATGAGATCATCACTTTCTTAAATGCAAACAATGGTGGTGGTGTTGTTGAGGATTATTCAAGCAACAACAACTTCACTGAGCCTAGTGCTGACTGCTTCTTCAACCCATTGAATCTGTCATATCTGAACCAGCCCATCATGGCTTCTGCAGAGATGTTTCAGTACTGAGCTCTATGGGATTAATTCTTTGGATTTTGGATTTAAGAAAGAGGGACAGAGAGGTCTACTTTCAACTTGGTGCTTAGTCTAAGGTGCGAGGAATCTCACTGTTAATTAGATGGTGTTAAGGAATAATTTAATCTGCAAAAAACAATGAGTTGTGGTATTGTGTTCTTGGTTTGTAAACTATGGGGCTATACTAATAGCTTATGTAGCTGTATTTGAAGTAATTTTATAATATTATGGACTAAGTTCTCCTCAATTTCTCTTCCTCTAGCTTTTGGTGAATGATTGAATCTTTTAACAATATACATCACTGCTTTCTGTTTGACTCAAACTCTTCAAAAATATCAGATATATTAATTATTGGCTTGTGTAACATGTTTGACAAATTTAAACCAAAAAAAAAAAACATGTTTGACAAATTGCACATAATGGAATTAACATGTGTAGTACAATGTATGTATGCTACTCTGTTTTTTTCTTTGGCAATGCATATTTTTCCCTTATTGTTTATCTCCTAGGGTTGACAAGTTGCATGAAGAGCTCCACTTGTTTGATGGGTAGTTGGGTACTATTGATTTTATGGATTTATGATTCGGCTGTTTTTCTATGCAGATGTTGTACTACTGTTTAAGATTAGGTCATTTTAAGCTTATACAATCATCTTTAAGCGAGGCAAAATCAGATAACTTAGGCTCCTAGAGAATACATTAGCATTTAGCACCAATGATATGCAACGTTCCCCAACTTTAGGCATGAGATGGTGATTGATCTTCCTTGATCACCTAACCATTATTGATCTAGTCTACCTCTCCCCTTCTTTGCTGGTGTATTTGTAACTTAATAACTTGTTCAGAATCAGAACTGGTTATATGGAGCTTTCATGGCCAACTAGTTTTTTTTGCTGAGGAGAGGTTCATTAACTTGCATTATTGTTGAGATATTTTGCCTTATCAGGATGGAAAATTCAATGGGGTTAGAAAAGAAAATACCACTTTTGCTATGCACTTAATTATAACTTTTTGGAATTGTCCAATAAAAAAATTATGGCTTTTGGACCACAGGGAACCGCAACTAGAATTCACATAATGTATTATTTGTTCTTGTTGCAAACCGATTGTATTCCAAGTCAAATTAAGTGAGACTTAGAATCAGAATGAGTCTCATAATTAAGCCAGGGATGTACTTAAGAAGCAACATAATGTGAGAAGTCAGAGCATGAGGTGCCAAATCTCCTCATGGGAGTTGCAAACTTGCAATGATAGGTGAAGTCATCAAATTATAAACACTAAACATGTCCAGGCTGTTAGTCTGTCTGTCTTGTACTTGTTTTCTGTGTATTCTACTTGTATTTTGTATCTTCATATATGTGGTCAAGAACTGAAACTGCTTTAGGAGAAGGTTTGAGTGTTGAAGAACAGTGCTAGAAAATAATAATATTAAGGCACAAAATGATGTAGTTTGTGTTGGAGAAAATGGTTAGATTATGTAGTTAAGAAGTGAACCGACCATGCGAAAACTTATTTTAAGGACAAACTTGAAACCCGTTCGACAATTGAGTGCCTAAAGTAAGACAAATATCAAAATGTTAGATGAGGGTGAGCCAACTTAGGTATTTGATAGAACTATCAACCAGTGCTTCCGCAATATACGATTTACGCTTCTAAGAGGTTTTGGTTTTGAGTCTTGGCCACATTATTCAATTTGCAAATTTTTAGAAATATTTTCTTAAGAAGTTGCCTCCTTAGTCTAGAATTGATGTTTCTAGACTTAATATCTTCCTCTTCTTTTGCTAGGAGACATCAAACCTACCCATTGAGATTGTGACTCTTGGAGAAAAGCACCATTTCATGTTTTCCTTTTCTTTGCTAGTAGAGAACTAGAGATCGCCTACCATTATTTAGATTTGTGACTAACAGAGAAAGCACAATGATTAAGGAGCTACTATAAACAAAACAAAAAAAAAGGGTAAAAGTTGGTCAAAAATTAAAGTTACCAAGTGGGGGAATGAAAAGCTCAAAAATAAAAAGAAGGAAAATTTTGGTAAGAGAAATTTTATTTACACGTGACTAAATATTAGATCCACATCTCATTATTAATACACTACCTATTAACTTTATTGAAACACAACTTCAAACTTTCTAAACTACCATAATTTTAAATACACAACATATTTACTAAATACACATCCCATATTTTTTTTTCTAAATACACAAACAATGTCTGTTTAAAAAAAAATACAAACAACATTGAGATTAACACAATCGCATCTATTAAGCAATCTCTCAGTTGCCTTTCCTACCAATTAAGTAACTGTCAATGGAGCAAAATCATAACTAAACCAGGGATCTCAAGAATTTTTACCATTCGGTGTCGACCCTCCTCTTAATGAATTCATCTGCTACCTATCCAAATCATACAACAATTTCTATAGGGAATGCTATGACAAATAAAATGAAACAATTTGATACAAATAAATTAAAAGAGAAGTTTCGATCCATGCTATTTTGTGAGCAAGAAACTGAGAAGCTAGGCTGCTAATGTCTGGAAACACAAGCATACAAATTTTTAATGATGTGCTTGAAGTAATATTCCTTAGATGACATCAAACTCAACATCAATTTATAAGAATTAGAAGTTAAAACATGCCGATATAGAATAGCCTCCCAGGGGCGGAATCGGAATTTGTAATCAGGGAGGTCCAATTATAAAAGTTACTAAAACTTCGATCATAGCAAGCAACTTTTTTTTGTCAATCATTCAAACCTTGAGTATGAGTTAGCAAACCTCAAAACTTGAGATAAGCTTAAGTCATGAATGACAGAATGAGATATGAAAAAATAAAATCAATTTATAAAAATACACCACCAGCTACGTAGTATAGTTTATATTCAAAATAATCTCTCCTTAATTAATTTACTTAATGCAATGCTTATTTTGGTATATTTCTTTTTCTTTATATTGCTGAATCCATATTAAATGAATCCAAATGCATATAAATTCTATTAGTATTTAATTCTTTTGTGTGTGCAATAAATATGAAACTCCAAATTTGTATGGTGCATAAATTCTAGAGGGGGCCATTATTAGTTGATTGGTTGAAATGATTAGGGGGGCCAGGACCCCTGCAGGCCCTAAGCTAGTTCCGCCTCTGTGGCCTCCTCTTGAATTCAGTAAAATTGAGTTCATCTTGTACCTTCTCTCTAAGCTCATCTGCAAGTTCTCTCTGATGGCTGTCACTTGGAGAAGCCTTCCCTTCACTTAGACAAGCACCATGAACCACAGATCGAAACAAACACCTTCCATCTCAGGTATGCCTATACAAATTAATTAAATAACCATAAAGTCATTCATTCGGTAACTAGCTCAGTGGTTCGAGTCACCATGAGGGTATGAGTGAAATACTTTAATTCTCTTTTTTAAAAAAAATTAGCTCAAACCACTCCACTAAACACATTGAATTAAATTAAAAAGGATGAAACGAGTTTTTTTTTTTCCTGCTAAAAGGGATGGGACAAGTTTAGCTCTCACGTGCAGGGAACAATGTTTGCCCTCAAATTCAGATGTGCATGAAGCTTAATTAATTATCATGAGATCTAATCTACCTGCTAATCTGCACTATTATCAAAAATTAATGATAATTAGACAGACATTAAGCGTGTGCTTAGATGCTGCTTTTATAGTGTTTGTCATTTTCATATACCATTAGTACAAAAGCTAAAAATACTTTTAACTTTTCTTCTACATCGCTTTTATTTTATAATTTACGCAAACTTTTGTTACTTTGCCCACCCAAATTTTATTGTAATCTTGTTCCTTCTAAAAAAAAAAAAAATACAAAAATTATTGTAATCTTAGCGAAAATTTTGGGGTACACCAAAATATGTTTACACTTGAGGTCGTGAGTTTCACGCACCCAATATTTTAATTCCAATATTCAATCACAGCCATTGCTGCATCCCACCGAAGAGTCGTGTGGCCCACTCGCCGCCGGTCAAACTCAAATCCAGCAAGATCGGGACCGGTGATCGTGAAGAACACAACAAGAGGAGTAATTTTTATACTTGATAGAAAGTCTGATTCGATCTATATCGGCCGGATCGGACAGGAGAATCTCTTGTAGCCATTGAAACTTCAAAGCTTAAATCGTGCTTGTGTAGTTGAGGTCGTGGTGATCCACCACCATGGATCGACTGCTCGGAGGAAGGGCTACAAAACCCAATTGGTTTCGTGAGCCACCGTGGCCGAAGGATCGAGATCGTGCCGGGTCGGATTCGTCGTGCCTTGCGGTCTTCGATACACCTATACTGGGCTCCGATCGAGTGAAAAGAGGACATAGGGAAAGAGAGGAGGAGGAGACAAATCGAACGGTACCGGTGTCGTAGGCAGAGGTGGCCGGACGGAAGAGATGGATCAGGGTCGGGTTGTTTGAGTGAACGGGTAAAATGTTTGGTGCATATGTACTTTGGTGTGCAGAAGACGCTCGTAATCTTAGTTGCAAAATGCGGTCTCATTGAGTCATTGTCAAAGGGCGTAACCAAGCTTGGGCTGACCTGAGCTCCAGCTGAGGTGACTTATTGTAGTAAAACAAAAAAAAATCTTAAGTATAATTAAGCATTTTTTTTTTCACTTTTAAAATTTAACCCACCTATTTCTTTGAATTCTAGCCCACTTACACTTGAAAACTAATTCAGTTTGACAAAATAGATTTTTTTTGTTTACTCACTTCTCTGAATTTTAGCCCACTTCACTCTAATTTTTTTTTGTTTGCTTTCAATATTTGTATTAATCATTTAAACATTTTTTTGTTACAATTAAACATGTTTTTTGGTTACAATTAAACATTTAAACTTTGACACTGAGTTCTTTCATTGGTTTTTTATTTTCGAATCTATTAAAATGAATGGTTAGCTATGTATATTTTGTTTAGATTTTTACATTGAAAGAAACTATTGTGTTAATGTATGTAAGCAACTTAAAATTTCTTTTTAACCCCCTTTATAGAAATTTTTGGCTCCGCCATGGTCATTGTTGTTCTATGAGATAGCTCTTATATTGACACTCTTCTTTTGACGGAAAAACGATGACTATTTACGAGATAGCATTTAAATGCTATCTAAACATCCAAGATAGTTGTTAGGGGTGGACTCGGTTCCATCGGTTCAGTTTTTTGGTACTAACTGAAATCGCACCAAAAAAATCGGTTAACCGGCATATCGTTTCGGTTTGATTCGGTTTGATTCGGTTTCGGTTAATATAAACCGCATTGACTTTAATAAGTTGACTCATATTTTTTATCAAAAAATTACTAAAATTTTGCTTATATAATTAGTAATTAACTAAACAACATCAATATCCACAATTTTAATGTCAACAAAAAAACATGCATTGAAATGCCAACAAGATAAGAGAAATTAAATATATATATTATAGCTTACTAGATATTTTAAATCTACAAGAAATAAAAAATAAGAATAAACAAATAAAACTACAACTAAAATTAAGCTACAACTTAAATAAATTAAAAGTAGCAATAGAAAATTAAACACATGTAAGAATTATAGTATTCTACTACTTGAGAGCCTATAATAGAAAATAAAAATTAAGAGGAATTAACCTCTTATATTAAAAATATAACTTTTAACTAAGCATCGGTTCGGTTCGGTCCCTTTTCGATTTATCATAAGCACTAACTGAAATTCGCACCGCAAGCGTTGGTTCGATTCGGTTTCGGTTAATTTTTGTCAGTTCGGTGCGGTTTGTCGGTTTTTGGTTCCAAAAAGGCCACCTCTTGAAGAGATAACATTTATATCCTCTTCGATGAGAAATAATTATATTGTTCTGGAGTATCACGTTCCGTGGTTCGAATTAATCAAATTTATCCATATGGCAAGAACTTCTTGATTGGTCCAACTAGCATAATTTTTTTTTTGCCCCATGCATTCACCTCCGCCAAAATGTTGTCACTTTATTGAATCAGAGCCATTAGACCACTATTTGACAATGCCACATGGTAGTTTTGTGCCACTAAACAATTACTCATTTTTTATTACTAGGCTAATAATGTTACAAAATTTATAAATTAATATTTTTAGAAAAGAAAAAGTATTAAGAATGTAAGGGTGTTTCTGATGAAATTAGAACATCAAGTATTAACATAATTTTTGACCCAAACCATAAGGAGGTAAACTGAATTTAGTTTTAAATTATAAAAGAAAAGGAGAAAAAAGAGAAGGGTACCTAAACCAAAACCTCTCAAACAAAAACACCATCAATACAAGAGACGAGAAAAATTACCGATGAACAAAAATACTGGACTTGATAAAATGGATTCATATGCAATTATATCTATAGTAAAAGAATAGGAGCAGTTCATCAGCTTATGAACAGTGCCGGCTCGAGCCGAGCCGATGGAAAATATTATTTACCCTTTTGTCCCTCCCTGCCTGTTGAATTTTAATTTTTTTTTATAAATAAAAAATAGGTTAAGTATATTTAATAATTACATAAAACAACTAAAAAAATTATTTTAAATGAACAAAAATAATGGAGAGCCTCATTTCGCTCTCTATATTTAGGAGCCATATAGCTAAAAACTAAAATAGAGAGTCACTTAGGAGGCTGATACAGCTGTTAAAATAGTTGAAAAACTAAATACGCTCTCTAAAATAGCTAAGAAACTAAGATATAGAATATGCTAAAGATGTTTTCTTTCAATGTTAGCTTTAATTGAAATGTATCTCAATTATGTTGAATCTCAATTAATACTACATGTAATTAAATATTTCAATTATATTTTTAGCATTTTCTAAATACTTTAAACGCTTTTAAAACTCGCAGCATTATGCGGACACGTATACTAATTAAATACTATAAAAAGAAAATAGCAGAGCAATGCACAATCGCAAAAGAAAAAATGAGAACTTGACCAATAAACAAGGACAATTTGCAATTCTCTAAAAAATAAGTAATAAAGAAACAAACAAAGGAAGATAATAATGCTTTATTATGTTAAAGTTCAATCACCCAATTTGTCCTTTTATGTCACATTCTTCTCCCTCAAAATACAACGTTTTGTAAGGGGACAAAGGTTGTCATGTTTTAGTCGCAAACAGTCTTTGTTATTAATCATGGTTCCGTAAGTAACCTATTCCACCTTTCATTGATTATGTTGTTCTTTTCAAAGAGTGATGTAAGACAAGGCAATTAATTATTACAAACACCAACATTACTCGCACGTCTCTCCTATAATTATCCAAAACAAAAGAAAAGGTTATTATTACGCATAATACTTGAATTATTTTTTAATTATATACTTAGTATCTGAATTTTAATGTTTGTTCCAAATAGTATCCAAAATTTTCGATTTCATCTCTTGTGATACTTAAACTTCAATTTTTGTTACAAGTAGTACCCAAAGTTTTCAATTTTTGTCACAGTAGTACCTAAAGTTTTCAATTTTTGTCATTAATACCCAATATTTTCAATTTAGTCTTTTTTTTTTTGGGAATACGGGCCCAAAAAATTCAAAAAATAGATTTAGGTACCACAAGAGATGAAATCGAAAACTTAGGGTACTACTTGTGACAAAATTGAAAACTTTGGGTACAACTTGTAACAAAAATTAAAGTTCAAGTATTATATGTGATAAAAACCAAAAAAAAAAAATCATTATCAACCAAGTCTAAATTTTGATGCACTAGACAGAAAAGTACCTAACTTTCAAAAGTGATTAATACAGTATTTGCACTTTCAAGAGCACATCATCGGGATACCTCCGTCAATTTTCCGTTACTTGTCCGTTAATTATGAGAGTATAGAAGTCATTTGACCTATTTCAATTTTCAAAAGTGATCAATAAGGTACCTGAACTTTTAAAAATATATTATTAGAATACCAAGTGGCATAGCCAGAAAAATATATCAGAGGGGGCAACATAGAAGCTGAAATTTTGGTACGTCGGATTATTCCCTTCACTAGCCGCTCTAAACACTAATTGGAGAGTATACACAATTTAAAACTAAACTCTCCACAACATAGGTTCTAACAATTGCACAAACAATTCACATTTGACTATAAATATATATGCAACAAGCACAATCAATTGTACAACCTAGAATTTCAAAGTGTGCATCATACTAGCACATCACAGACTATATTTTTACCTTGACCATGACACAACCAACAATAGAAGTCTGTGCAGGCTGAGTAGCTTCCTTAGGTTTTTTCTTGTTGCTCGATGGGCAACCACATTGTTGTCTAGGAGTAGAGACAACAAAGAAGCACCAAGAAAACCAAAACTTGGGTTGGGGTCCAAAAGATTTTCCCTTTGCCAAGAGAAAAATGAACTAATAAAACTACTCCATCCATAGAGGAGTTGGACAAAATTGCAATGAGCAGGGCCGCTTCAAGGCCTATAACCTCATCTTGGTCCACAGTACCAAAATCCATATTGTCGCAACCCAACTCCATTCGGATCCTCTTGGAAGCGATGCACAGTTTCCATTCATTCTTTGATACATGATTTGCACGTAATTTGCGTACAAAACCTGTTTCTAACTACTTGAATAATGTTTCTCCAAGAGCCAAATAAAATTATTAATGTGTGTTTTGATTGTTTTCAGGTTGAATAAGTGAGTTGGAGTAATAGAAAAACTCCCTTGTGAAAAATCTCCCTAGGATAGACGGAGTGCACCAACAAGACACCATCTTCAAGGTCCAAGACCTTGACTTCCTTACGTAAGCTCCAATGATGCTCCATGGTGTGAAAGATGACACAAGACTTCACAATGTATGCACTCGGCTCACAGGAGGGCCTCCTTTAGAATGTGTCTCCAAAAGCAATGAGGTGCTTGATTTCTCCTCTTAGCTCGGTGGCTAGGGTGCCCAAAACTATAATATAAATGCTCCGAGTCTTCAATGGTGAAAGAAAGCTCATCTAAGGTTGCTTGCAAAGGATCTCTTGAAAGTGAATGTTCTCCGCAAATCAGCAGTGACCTCTTCCCATTGTAAGGGACATAACTCCAAGTGTAGAAAGTGGAATTGCATGGTTTCAGTGGCATTGGAAAGTAGACTCGAAATGCTTCATTTTAGCTACCTGAAACTCCACTAATTCCTTTAGGACGAAAAAATATGAACCGGTCAAAGTGAAAGCTGGGGTTCCTACTTTCAGCCTGAGTACCACTCATTTGGAATTGAAAATCTGGAGATCCAACTGTCTGAACTAGGTGACATTTGAATGAGATATAGTAGACACACAATGGAAACTATACCCAGCTCGATCCAGCGGTTGAAACGAGATAAATATGCTTCCAAAGTAAACTGTTTTGTCCAGGCAGATTCTGAAATTAGGCAAAACAACACAAAGAATGAAATCTTTTCACGAAACTACTTTCATACTCCTACCAACCACCCATAAGCACTTTATTCATAACAAAAAAAACTAAACATAGATGCATATATCACACAAAACAAAAAGAATAGTGCAAGAAACCCGGCTACCAATTACCAATGGATCAAGGTTAAACCTCAATTCCGGGCAACAACGCCATTTGACGAAATGTCAAAGTATAGTTTAGTGACCGGGGTTGTCATACCTTGGGGATTGGTGGCCCAAGATCCCTTTCGGTAATATTAGTAGCCTAGGCTTCCTCACACTAATGGTGAGATTATAGGTGGATATAAGATGTGTGAGGTGATAAGTGCAACATAAAGTAATGTAAATAAGCTAATGCAAATGAAATGCAAAGACGAAGAACATGGATAGATAAGAAATGGTAGAATGATTGGGAGTTTCGGGTCTCTCCCTTATCCATATCGATTGATAAACAATCAAATTCACACATGTTGAAAGGCTCATGTATTAATCCCCTACATTTCACCCATGCAATGGTTATGAAATGTAATGCAATCTAATGTATTCCTATGCCAACAAAGATTGATAAGAGTTAAGCCTTCATCAATACTATCAATGAAGGTCCTCCCTCAGAAATATGAAGGGAGGTGAAGCACATATGCATATAGAAATTCACACAAAAAGCCAAGTTGATTAACGGATCAAATTCCGTACCCTAGCTATGCAATGGTTCTAGGGCCATAATATTCTCTTTTGTATCTTTGTGCCAAGCAATGGTTCACAATGACTCTTAATTTAGATAATCTAAGTCATGCAATGGTTCTCAAATTACTAAACTAAGGCTAAGGGTACTAAGACTTAGGGATCCAAACAAGACATGCTTATGACATCCATTGTCCATTGTCTAGAAAGGGTAAGGTTACCAATCTCACACTTTCATACCAAGATAGATCAAACACATGCTTAAAAATTGGTAGTTCCTAAACAAACATCTAACACATAACAAAAATAGGCAATGAATATACCCAAATACCAACCAATATGTATATATATATAATAATAATAATCCAATCCATCATCAATAGACTAGGGCACACAACCCTAGTCCCCAATCCTAACAATTACTCACATATACTTAGAATGTACATCAATAATCTCAAAATTGACAAGATAAGAAACAAATGAAAGTAAATGGAGATAGAGGAATTCTCAATGAAGATAGTGGCTCCGATCTTGCTATCACCAAGACTTGAAGCAAGCTCCTCATGACCTCATCTTCTTCTCCTAGCTTCTTCTTATCCAAATCTCCAAGGATCTTGATTTTTTGATGTCTCCAAGCTCATATGAGGTAGAAGTGATAGAATGGTGGAGAAAAGTAGTTAGAAACATAGAGAAGAATCTTAGGAAGAAGTTTGGTGAAGGAATGAAAAAGATTTGAGGGGTGGAAGAAGGAGAAAACAGATGAATGAAGTTGGCCGCCGTTGCTGGGCGACCGGTCGACCCGGACGGCCAAACCAAGTGTTTTTGTGGCTTTTTGAAGAAGAAATGATTTGATAACTTTGTAGTGGCGGCTAAAGTTGATGAATTATGTTATTGTCCCCAAAAATGATAGGGAAGATGAATATATATAGAGGGAGATAAAATGGATTGTAAGGTGGAGATGTGTTGGAAATGATCTAATGGCTAATAACTAAGATTCTAAACTAAGAAAATTACATAAAAGGCTAGGGTAGGTAGGAAAGCAAAGAAGAGAGAAAGGGTAGAGAGGTAATGTGTTAATGGACAAGAAAAATCTGATTTGAGAGGTGAGGAGACAAAAATGTGGTAAGGGAAGGCTAAGAGACAAAAAGTGATTAAAGCATTAAATGCTTTATCTATATTTTGAATTTGAATTTCAAATTACCACTAAAATATCTCAACTCTTCAAATGATGCTCTCCTAACTGAATTGGGAAGCTTGATGGAGAAGTCACATCTCGACGCGGTCGTCGTCTTCTCGGAGTTGACCATAGGTGGGCCCGGGGTGAGTCACTGATGACTTTTCGGGGCTGAAAGTTGACTTTTCGGGTTCTTAGCCAAAACTCCGGAATGATCTTGTACTCTACTTTCGAGATTTGATTCTAGTGTTCTTAGTGCTCAAAAGTTATGGTTGACTTTTTGTTATCTTCTCGAAAATGCTCTAAAAGCTCTCAAATTACATCTTTAACTCCAAATTACTTCAACTCACTTATTCAACTTGAAAAAAATAAAAACACACATTAATGAGTTTACTTGCCTCTTGGAGAAACATTATTCAAGTAGTTTTCCCCTAAATCCGAGACCAATATTATATTGAAATATGGTGCCCGAATTTATGACGCGAATGAAATAATTAAAACATAAAATAAATCAAATGAAACAAATGTCTGAATAATACTTTTATTTGAAAATTAAAAGAATATTATCTTACAATATCAGAGTTTAATAAAAAAAACATAATATAAAATATTTGTTTAAATGTTCATCCCGTTTTCCCCCAAGCATCGTAACCTGAAAACAAAAAGGTGTAGCATCATGAGCAACACAGGCCCAATAAGTACAGCTTACATTCTTATATTAATGTATCTTATAAGATATCAAAACTAAACAACCAATCAAAAATATACTAAGAATATTTTACGTTGCTTCATACCAAATATATGAATATAATCCACATATATCAAAACTTTTTAACCCAAATAATTCATCTCAAAAGTAATCACTAACATTCAATTGATATCTAAAATTAAATATTTCAATCGACATAATATAATATCAATATACACAATAGATATATACTCAAACACTATACACTCATATTACAAATATATTATACCCACAAACAATATCAACTTCTCACAATTCACAAATCAAATAATAGAGTAAAAAACCCCAAATCAAGTAATTTATTATACTCACCCAAAATAAAGTAAAACAAAATCCAAAATCACATTTACCGATCATTTTTTCTAGATTATCACTATCGAACCATACTATCACCCAAAATAACCCTTTATTCCATTTCACTTACCAGTATACTTGGTCAAAACTCCAAAACAAAGAATTCTAATTATTAATATAGAATTAGAACTAAATTAAAAGCTATAATAAAACTTATAGATAACTTATGTATAACAACTTTATACAAAATACCAACAATTTTACTCCTAATAATATATTCTTCATATATTATAATACTTTATTTTACTTTAATAAATAAAAACCAATATAAATGTAAAAAAAAAAAAAAAAATTACACAAAATTATAACATAAAAATAATAATTATTATTAAAAATTTTTGAAATAATCAAAGAAAATATAAATAAAAAAAACACATTTATAAATTCAATAAATTTTATAACAAGAGAATTTGTTTTTTTTTTTTTTATGATCTTTTTCATTTTTTACCAACAAAACAATTTCAAGTTTAAAAAATACAGAACCAAGAAACCAAATATTTTTTTTACTATGAAATTGATAATCTTTTTTTTATAAATAAAAATAAAAAATTGTAAATGTTTTTATAAATATTGATATGAATGACATATTTTTGTAAAAAAATTTTAAAGAAATTTAGAAAATTAATTTTTATTTTTTTTTTAAAAAAAAAGAATAAAGGGGTAATGGGAAAATTTTCTTAATAAGATATGGGAATAAGATAGAAAGAGAAAAGTTGTGTAAGGGAAAAAGTTTCCTCCTTTTTTTTTAAAAAAGGAAATAGAACTAAGAATATTGTATTTTATTTAAGACTAGTACACATATAAAATATATATATTTACAAAAAAAACTAATACACAACAAATTTCGGAAATACCTGGAAACTTTTTAAAAAAAAAAATCTTACAAAATAGGTTAGAAAAAGAATTTAACGGGAGTCGAAAAAACTTAAAAGTCAGCCCAACCCCCCAGATAAGAAAACTCCCTTATATCGACGAAAAAATATAAGAATAGCACCCCTTAGCGCTGACACTTCATTTTTCTTCTCTAAACAGGAAAAATAGGCAACTGCCCAAAACCAACTAAAAAAGTCAATTCTTCAAAAACAAAACAAACAACCCAGCAAAGAGAGAAAAGAGTTATACTTGATAAACTAGAGGTAGGAAAGGAGACTGTTTGGCTGGGGGGGCGAGGGTTGGTAGGAACACAATAACGAAACGGTATCTTAGATAAAGTATATCCCCCTAAAAAAACCAAGCCCAAACCTCGGAGACTACCTCCCACGAAACCCTTTCGCTACAACCCACGTCCACGAATCTTATAAAAAAAGAAAAAAATAACTAACCGAACCATAAAAAAAAAATATCCCTCGACTTCAATTACGACCTAAAACCACCAAGTATATTTCACATATACCTAACCACAATCCTCGATAATATAAACCTATCACTCCCACGTTGAATAATTTATCAACTCTATAGAAATTAAATGAAACCTCAAAGTGTAGATCACAACCTCACATATATTACCACTGCATGTTCCAAATCATTTCTATGCTAATTATCAATCCATACTAAAACTCAAGGAAATTTATACCTCAAATAAGTTTGTAAACATAGCTCACATATATCTAGGGTATGATTTACTAAGTTTCCAAAGGGAGTAAATATTGTCAAAACTACCTTAATAATCCAATTAAAATCAGGTTCCAAACTTTTAATAAGAACTAGGTTCCATGAGGGACTTTCACCTGTAGTCCTTCAATACTGAGAATAACCGAGTATAAAGAAACTTAAGCACAACCTATTCTTGACCAAAGCGAGGTCGGGGCTTGAAACGGAATATTACCAACTTTAAGCTATTTTAGATCAACCAACAAGGCATAATAAGCAAACATATTACTAGTATAAACTAGCTTATTCAAAAATCATTTAAACTTAGTTTCTCAAACCCACTTTCTTTTATCCTCCTTTCCTTCCAACTATCTCCTTGTTAACATAGTTAACAATGACTTTGATTTCGAAAGTAATAATACTACCGAATTTCTTAAAATTCACTTAATTTAAACTTTCTCGATTTGAGAATCCAAAGGACAATTAACGAATAAACTAACATTAAAGTACTACACGAGTTTAAAAGTGAAGATATAGAAAGACCATTGTAAATTGTAACTCTAACCTAACTACTTTTTCTATTATTATCCAATCCGTAAGTCACTAAACTCTTGCAATTTTTTTTTTCTTTTTTTTTCTTTGCAAACTCTATGTATAAATAGCTTACCGCCAAGCCGAAATAGCACACATCTGATGACTGTTCCGAATGGCCTATAATTTCACCAGAGTTATCTATGGTTACTCTGTGAACAACACTTTCTAGCCGGAAAAATTTCTATGGCCGGTGACCTATCACGCGCCCTCACGCGCCCGCCCAAAAACGTTCCCGAAAAGGCCAAAATCGATGCAAAAATAAATCCTATTTTGAAATACAAGTGCATACACCCTAAAGATTTCTTATAAAAGGCCACAACTTGCATCACACATGTAAATAAAATATTTACTATCATTAAATATTAACTTACGTATCAGAGGAACAAAGGAAATGCCCACTTAATTTCTTTATCTCCAAGATAGTGGAGTTTTGCTTTAATTTAAAATTTTATAAGTTCGTCCAGCCCTTTCTCTAATACAGACTATTGTATTCTTTTTATTGATATTACCAAATAGAATATCAAACTATACACCATATATAACATACGTTGATGATTCGTATAAGCAAGTTATAGAAAAATAATTTTCTATAAAATCATAGCATAGGAACAAGCTCATCGAGGAAAATAAGCAATTCCAAACAATTCACCACAATAGCTTCTAACTTGTTAAAGTTAGCATGTAACAAAATTGCATCTCAAAGAAATAGGATCACATAGTATCCATCAAAAGCTTTCGTTAGCTTAACCAACAAGTATATGTATATATATGCATACATATATAGAACCCTCCCCGTTCATTTTAAATTCATTTTATAAAACAACACTTAAAAATGAGCTTTTTAGCTCTGATACCAATCTGTCACGCCCCTAAATCCGAGACCAATATTATATTGAAATATGGTGCCCGAATTTATGACGCGAATGAAATAATTAAAACATAAAATAAATCAAATGAAACAAATGTCTGAATAATACTTTTATTTGAAAATTAAAAGAATATTATCTTACAATATCAGAGTTTAATAAAAAACATAATATAAAATATTGTTTAAAGTTCATCCGTTTCCCCCAAGCATGTAACCGAAAACAGAAGGGTAGATCGAGCAACACGGCCAATAAGTACAGCTTACTTATTAAGTACTTATAAGATATCAAAACTAAACAACCAACAAAATTACTAAGAAATTTACGTTGTTCATACCAAATATAGGAATATAATCCACTATACAAGAACGTTTAACCCAAATAATTCAGTCTCAAAAGTAATCGACTAACTGCAGCAGATAGCTAAAATTAAATAGTTCAATCGACATAATATAATATCAATATATCACAAGTAGATATTAGTTATCTCAAACACTATGCACCTTAGCTATTACAATGTATGATTATCTCCATGCCAAACAATACCAACTTACAGTTACATCGAAGTTCACAAACAAATTAAGGTTGAGAAACCCAATCGTGATTTATAGTTTCGGTCACCCAAATACCGCGGGGGGCCAAAACCCAGTACGGGTCGTTCCCGGGTATAGGCCTACGGGGCCACCCAAATAAACTGGTCCTTCACTGACAGCTGATGGCAACTCCAAAACAGCTTTATTATTGAATTAGGATAAATTAAAAGCTATAATAAAACTTATAGATAACTTATAGCTATAACAACTTAACAAAATAACCAACATTTTCACCCTAATAATAACTTCCATACATGTAATATATATACATGTATATACTGTTGATAGTTCACTTTAATAAATAAAACAGCACCAATAGAGATTAATAGATAATCATGGCAAGTAAAATACATACAAAGAACAAGAACACAAGATATACATACATAAACATAAAACATAAGTAATTGAACTTATTAGTATTAAGCAAGACATATCTTTAGTAAATAAGTATAAACATGTATTACAATAATAAGTAGAAACATGTAATTCAAGATAAATGTAAAACACAAGTAATTTAATAAGAATATAATTTATGCAAATAACATAAACTTAGTAGAACAACTATAGTATGTATATAAATATAAACATGTATAACAATGATATTGCGTATAACTATAAATAAAATACAAGTATTAAAGAATTAGTTAGATATAATATTTAGGTTATTATTAATTTTCGTTTGTCCAGCCAAGTCCAGTTCATGGAGTTCATAAAGATCTTCTATTAGAACATCAAACCAAATTGTTATATGTCCACCACAAGCCAAAATAATCAAGGAGACACTTTTCAAAGGATTTTCATAAGGAATCAAATGGTATGTCCAAGCAACAATCCAAGGCCAACTAAAGAAGAAGTCCAAAACCATATTATTGCCTTTTAACTTTTAACTTAAACTGTACGTACTGTAAACCGACTAATAATTAGATTTCTCCGATTAGAGTTCACGTTCTAGCTTCATTTTGATATAAAGACATAAAATTTGGCTAAGCAATGAGGAGATATGACAACTTGAGTTATGAACAACAAAGAGGTTTAGGAGCTACTATAATACTTAGTTTAGAATTTTACCGTTGGAGAAACTATTGGATATAGAATACTGACACAATATGAAACAACTTTTATGAAGATTCAAGATGATAAATGAGCCGATAAGTTTAAAGGTTCACAAGTTGACGGAAAACTTTAGAAAACGGTTAAGTTTTCTATAAAACTACCTTCTATTTCTTTGCTTGGCACTTTGATAAACTAAAGATAAAAGACTTAAGGTGTATCTGTACTTACTGAAATAAAAGGTTGGAAGATTGTATCAAATTGGGACTCACAAGACAACCAGTTCTTGAGCAAGGGACTTGATGCTGGTGTTTTCTTTCAAAGGCTTCTAAGGAAGTTTCTACCTATGGGAGGCTGAGTAGGGCTAGAGGGAAGAGAGAAGGAATTAGCAAGAAGTTACCCATTCTATTTATAGGCACTAAAGACCTTACTGTTGTAAGGGTCAGAGAAATTGGGTGATAAAACAAGAGAAAATAACCATTTTTTCTCCTATCTTCCTAATTTTATTATTTTAAAATCAAGAGTAAGATATTACTTGACTCTAAGTCAAGGAATCTGATCTCAAATGAATTATTTGAAGATGATTTGTAATAATTTAATTTTCTATCTATTCAAACATGGAGGCCTATACTCATACATTACTTCATATACGTATGTATACACATATAAACTTATATATATATATTTACACATATATAGACCTATATAATAAATACTAATACACAAGCATGAAATTCATTCCTAAATTTTCTAGCAAGGAATTCAATTCGTTCATAATTAATCCTAGGTTCAGGATATTATAACATGCTTGCATCACAAACTTAAATCCCTTTCTTCTTGTGCCCTATATGTATTGTAAAAATCATAATTAAATCTAGAAATATGACTTTCGGGTGATTCCAACTCTGAGAGTTTCCTTAAGATGTCTACTAAAAATCATTAGAAGACCACTTTCTCAAATAATGAACAGATTAATGCAATTTCTAAGGAAAATGCAACTTGGTCGGAATACCTTCAAAAAAATAGGTAAAACTTCTGCTGAACATAACTTTTTCATATGATATCATAATTGCGTGCCACAGCTACGAATGTTTGACGCCTACGACTTTTGTGAAGGAGTCATCAAAGAAAATTAACGAAAAGAGCAACTATTGAAAATAAAACGTTTCAAGAAATCGTCCCGAAACTCTTCACAAAGATGAAAACTTACTCCCTTTTTTCAAGAAATTCAAGAAATTAAATATAAGAATTCGGGTTGTTACATAGTTAGAAACAAGTTTTGTACGTAAATTACGTGCAAATCAATATAGCTTGCCGAGAGCTTATCAAATGCACCACCCTAGTATCCCTCGCTAGTGGTCAAAAAAGGAGGCCAGCCAGCCATAAGGTGAGTGAACTAATTAGCAACCACCATTGTAGGTATAGTAGTCTGGAATATCCCGAAATGCCCATGCCATCCTTTAAGAGAACTCCAGCAATGTTGCAATATCAAAACAAAAGGCCGGCGCTAGGAGTGATGTTGAAAGAATACCACAAAAGTAGTGAAAAACCGAAAGAGAAGAATCCAAGGCGTGGTATTTTTTCAACGTTGCAAGGAGTGACGTTGAAAGAATTCCACCATGGTCTGAGGTAGAGGAGGTTTAAGCAACCCTGCACAACAAGAAACTTCATGCTCTAGAATTCCCACAATTAGGAAAAACCCTTACAACCTTCTCATAAACAATTTCGATTTCTTCCTTAAAAGTGGGTGAAAGCTTTAAAGCACAATTGCCCTAAATCTTAGAAGAAAGATCAAGATCAATACCAACCAAAAGAAACTCCGACATTAGAATTACATTTTCTTTGTCCACATGCATAATCCTTCCAAATGTACCACCAACATTATGCCTAATCTTCTCCATTAACAAATAAGGAAGAAGCTTATCTAGTTGAACCTAAAATCTGATTAAAGTTAGCGGAGGAATCAAAGCTATCTCTAAAAGACCATCATAGAATGTCACATGAATTAGCATACCATAATACTATCAAGGACGTTTCTCAAAACCCTAGCCTTGGTGCCAAGACTTGCAAAACTCATTGGGAAAATACTTTCCTCTATTTTTGAGAAAAACATAAACTTTATTAATCAATAGAGGATTACAATGTTTAACATGATTATCCTAAGAATGAGCATTACTGACCACACAAGTGGCCTAATTGATGAGTCTTAATCTAGAACTCTAACCGATGATTTGAAACCTAGAACAATACATCCACCATGCATCACTGCTGTCAGCAACCAATTGATTTGTATGTTATTTACATACAAATTAGACCTCTAATCACTCTAGCAATGCTAATCCAAGGGTCATTTAGTGTCTATAATCCTTGAATTGCACCATTGTAGGGTTCACGAGCATTGGATTGATATATGGAGCGAAAGAGGCGCATTTTAGAGCTTTTAGTGGATTTCCGGCAAAAGGACTAAAAGTCAACCCGAGGACCAAAAGTCAACTCGTGGTCAACCCCGAATTTAGAGCACCAACGAGTTAACATGAACTCCCGGAAGTGAGTCGCAAGAGAATTCCGGAAGTTTGGTCAGAAGTCAACTTTGGTCAACTCCGAGGGTCGTGGTCAAAGTCAAGGCGAAGTCAACCTTGTGACTCATCCACATGTGCATCCAAAAATCAGCTAAGGACCATACTAGATATGGTGAAGTCACCCATTGATTATTCCTCCTTTCATTCCCATAGGATTTTACCTCATTGCCCTTCATTTAATCCCTTTAGCCATTGGATATAACCCTAGCAATCCTAGCCATTCATTCCATTTCCCTTACACCTATATATAGCCTCATTTATCTCCCATCTCTTCCATCTCTTTAGCCACCACCACCCATTAGTCTCATTCCTCTCTACCTCCACTACACCATCATATTGTTGCTAGAGATCCTCACCAAGGCATCAAGGCTCATCATCAAAGCCAAGGAGGAGCAAGAGAGCACCCATTGAGCATCCCTCATCTCTACTCTCTCTTTTTCTTATGTTTAAAGTTCTTATTTGTAATTTGATGATGTATACTATGATGCCTAGTGAGTAGTTACTTTGTTGGGGACTAGGGTTGTGTGCCCTAGTCCATAGATATGTAGTAAACCTCTTTTGATGATATGTGATGCAATATTGATTCATGAGCATGTTTATGTTAGATGTATGGGTTAGAGAATTCACCACTTTCTAGCTATGTCTCTAGCATTATCTTGATGTGAAATTGGTGGGTGGTGCCTCTAGTTTCATAGGCAATGGAATATAGCATGTGTTGTATGTGTGATTTGTGTTCATAGCCTTTTGATGCACTTGAGATCCTTGGTTGGATCCTAAGTGTGCCAATTGAGTTGGTTTTAGTCCTAATCGGCATAACCATACTTTCTAGTTGAATTTGATAGTATTCATAGCCTTTGGATATAGCTAGGGAACCATGACTCTAGTTATACCATTGAGTTCCTACGATGTAGGATACATCACATCAATCATTTCATTGTGTTCATAGCCTTTGGATGTAATTGGAGACCTTTGGTTAGGCTCTAGCTACGCCCATTGAGTTGTCTCGGTCCTTAGAGTGGAGAGATATATTTTAGAATATATTTGAATGCTTTCATAGCCTCGTGATGTATGTTAGTGACCCTTATACGGCTCTAGCATGCACACTTGAGTTGATCATGGCCTTGTTCGGTATATTCATACATTGTTGAGATTATTGGAGTTCATAGCCTCGAAGTGTTATACAAAGACCCATGACATGGCTTGGGTTGGCACTAAAGAGTTCACCTTGCTCTTGGTTGGTAAGAGTGATATATTCTCGATTAATTGGAATCATGAATCATAGTTGTAAGCATCTCATTGTGGTTGTTCATTGCATTGAAGTGGGCTAGGGGTGACCCTTAGCTCCCCAACATTTCCATACATTGCACACATTTATCTTTATTACTTGCATTGTTTACTTGTTGCTTGTCTTTACATTTTGTCATTCCTTTTACAGAACCAAACTTAACACCACTACACTTCACACATTGTTTAAATCACATAGTCCACTCTTTCCACTTCTCATCTTCTAAATTATAGCAAGAGCACTCACCACACAAACTACCTAGGGATTGGGGAGCCCTTGATCCTCGTCGGAAACGACAACTGATAGGAGCACAAAGTGTGACGTTTTTAATGTGTTTTCCCTACTATTTGGCTATGATTTAATTGTAACTTTGCTATTTTAGCTTAGTTTCCATATTTGAGTCCAAAATGATGTATTAATGTGAACATGTGCAGAAACGAAGTCTAATGGGCTTTTGCGAGGCCCATTAAGAGGTGGTCTGCCATAAGGCCCAAGAAGGAGGCCCAAATCCATGAAGGAAGGCCCAGGTTCACAAAGCATGAGGAATGGCCCAAGCCCAGATTTTCGGGCAATCTGCCTGCCCATATCTCTCAATTGCACCGTCAGATCTAGCTGTAATTTTGATACACGCTGCACATGGATGTCAGTTATTCCCAAATAAAATTTCAGAAGCATCCAACCGTTGAAACGTGCAGGATTCCGTTCTAAGTGCGCACTGCTCAGTGCTGTCCGTTTTTATTTCTTTCCTCTTCTTTTATTTTCAATGCTCCACTCACCCCTATATTCTTTCCTCTTCTTTCTGCCCACACCATTAGTGTTTAATTTCTTTTTGGTAAATAAATGGTTAATTGCCATATGATTCCATTTCCACCACCACTTACCATTTCTTTATCTCCCATTCACATTCCACTTCTTTTCCCTTTCTTTGTTTATTTCTTCCATTGTCTTCTTCTTCCTCTCCATTTTCCTATAAATAGGAGCCTATTTCTCTTCACAAATTCACACCCCAATGGGGAGGGACAAACCCTCCTCTTTCTCTTCTCCATCATATTTTCCATTCTCTAGTATTTAGGGTTCTCAAGGCTTCAAGGAGGAGGAAAGGCGGCTGCACCATCACCATCATCACCATCAATTTCGTCCATCATCATCACCACCTTGCTGCACACGGTTTGGATTACTTGCTTTCAAGGATTCAAGGTTTCGTGGTCTTCAAGTCTTCATGCTATTCCATATGGTGTAATCTGACTTTTCCTTTAATTATTCTTATGAATTCCTCTTTGTTGCTTGATTATTCTTTGTATTAGTTAACATGACATGATTTATATAATTTTCAGCCTATTTATATGAGTTTATTTAGTTATTGGATCCTAATTAATTAGTTCTTCTAGTAGCTTATGTGACTCTGTTTACTTGATTCTGAATTATAGAAAACTTTTATGTGTTTATGTTATAGGGATCGATACTTATAATATTTGCATATAATTGGAGCTAGAGTTAGGGATTACAATTCACCTAATAGTTTTGGAAACCTAATTCACGAGTAGTAAAGGCTTTGGACAAAGGTCGGTGTCAAATAAAAAGGATTGCGGACATATGGACTTTTCTATAATGGGTCGTGCACTTTAATTAACAACTCTTTTCTATGCGTTAAATATGGTTTGATTAGCTAGCTTTCTAGACTAAGATGACATGTTTAATTGGTTAATCTAGGTGCTTTCACTTAGGTTAATTTTCGTAGAGAGGTTTTATTTGGGGAATGGTTAGCTTCTAATTTTCCACATATGTTAATTTCGGTTTCATGGCTAGGGAACTTGGTTAATTTTCGGTCCAATGATTAATAAACTTGTGTATATGTGGCTGAACTTTATATACTTTGTGTTTCATCCCATCTCATTTAATTTATTCTTTGTAGTTTAATTAATTTATTTCATTCAATTTATCTCTTAAACCCCCTTACTTTGTACATATGTATATATTTATACTTTATACATGTTAATAATAATTCTTTATTTTATTTAATTCTTTGTGACATTTTTTGTTAGGTACACCCTTTGATCTCCGTTGTGAACGATACCCTACTTACACTATACTACCGATAGGGTTTTTTTAAATTGATGCTCCTTTTGGGCGTGTCAACAACCCCCTTCTTTAAACTATACTTACCCACTACACTTTGACGACGAGTCATCAATAGATTTTTTTTAATAAGTATTGCCAATGAGACCAATAAATCCAATCAACCTCAAGGAGGACCCATGAAAAGAGAAAGTAAAACCACAATCTAAATTTGTACAATTGATCATACTTTTTTTTAAACAAGAAATTAAAATGACTCAGATCAAAGA
Organism: Rubus idaeus; assembly: GCA_030142095.1. Taxonomy (NCBI): domain Eukaryota; kingdom Viridiplantae; phylum Streptophyta; class Magnoliopsida; order Rosales; family Rosaceae; genus Rubus; species Rubus idaeus. The sequence continues at coordinate 6,756,575 of CM057966.1, forward strand.
ATCAAATCTGACTTAGGTTAAGATTTAGCAGTGCCCCACCAACAATGGAGTCAACGTCTTGGAACACCAAAGTTGTTAAGACGCCAAAGCCGAGAACCCAAACTTCTGCCGAATCCTAAACCTTGAATCTTGATAAGAAAAGGCCAACACGAAGGACCCATCCCTGGATATGAAATTTTTTGGCACCCAACAGACAAGGCACCAACACCCAATCCGTTAAGGACACCCAAAGGCTACGGAGGATGGTCAAAAGCATACCACTGCCATCACCAACAAGCTAGTCTTAACTATCCCGAGACTCCAAGACTAGTCTCGGCCAAGCGCCAGAGCCAAAAGGCGACAAATACCCGAGCGCAGGAGCCGAAACGAGTTGAAGCCACCGCAAGCTTTCGTCAGCCCGAATTCCACAAATTTCATCGCACAATCGAATCCAAGGGGATCCATCTCCATAACCCAGAAATAGAACGATGCAACAACGATAGGTTACGTTTGCCAAAAACTGGCGAACCATTCTAGGGGCAAGGAAAATGCGAATAAGCCTCCTCAAATGCAAGAAAAATGGTTTGGAGCAATCAAGAATAGTGGAGATGCGGGCATGGCTGCGCTCATAAGGATTGGCATCTGGTGGGGCGACACTATGGTTTGAAGCGAGAGCTCTCATCTTTAAAACGTCTGAAGACTTTCTTCTATTATTTTCAATAGAAATGGTTAATTGACACACGAAAAATATGTGTACGTGAAGAGGTTGGTATGGATAACGAATATGTGTTTATTAAAAATATGAAAAAAGTAACACAAATTTTGTGTTTACACATTTGATACCAAAGTGAAAATGCCCGCTACTCTTTTCTTTTTCTTCTTTTTTCTTTTTTAGAGGAGAACCAATCAAATTTTATTAAAAGAATTAAAGAAATATTAAGTACAATCTAGATTAAAAATAAAAATTGCGGATACATTAAAAAAAATAAGTCACACCATAGGGCCGCGAAGAGCCTAATGGGTTACGTTATGTGCTATCTAATTAGCCTCCCGAAATATATTTTCAATGCTAGCTCTCGGAATAGAAGAGAAGAAATTCTGAATATCTTCATACAAGGACCCTAAACAGGTGATACTCAGGAGGATGAAAAATTACGGCTACTTAAAACTGGCGTACGTAATTTGGGTTTTGGCCTATATTGATGACGCACATCGTCGGGAAGGCTGGTCTATGAGTCTCTAATCGTACCACAAATGCGTGCTCGGTGGTTGGTTTCTCTCTAGTTAGGGTAGTTTTGCTTGATGTATTTCATCTTTGTAGGCTCGTTTTGAATAAACGAGCGAACAAGTCTTAATGAGCGGTATTGTTTAGTTTTCTAGTTTGCCTGGCCATCAGAGTTTGGGTACCCTCATTATATGGCACCCATGTCAGCATGTGTTTCTAGTTTTGATAAAGTGAAACTGTGAAAGGCTAGTTTTCTGGTAAAGGAAGCACTGAGGAACAAGATGATGCAATCACCTACCAAAGGGAAAATTCGGTGAATTGGTTTTTGGGGTCTAAAAAGTCGGTGAATTTAGGTATGGAGAAATCCAAATGAAACGAAAGTGTAATAGTTATTAGTGTATGGTACTTGTATGTGTTATAATTGACCCATCATCTAAAAGAAGGGACAAGGATGATGCAATCACCTGCCAAATCTTTCTTTTGTTTTGGATTTCATTGCATATTGGCAAAGTATATAGTACTTAAAAGCATAAGTTAAGGGGTGGTGAGAACTTGTGGCCAGCCATCATCTTCTTCTTGAATGGCTCACATGCATTGGGGAAAAGGGATCAAAGGGTATTCCAATTCGTTGGTTTTGTTTAATTGGGAGATTAGTGTTTTTTATAATGGAAGATTAAATTAATTAAGTTAGGTTGATGATGTTAGATAGGCTGTAATCCAAGACTTTCGTGCTTGTTACAGATTTATTTTATTGTTTGATGATATTCTCAGCAATAGATTATTGTCATCATAACATGGTTCTTGATACACCTTGCTAATCAATGAAATAAATAAAGAGAGCCAATAAGAAGGCTTAGAATCTAATTTTGACAAGATATATAGAAGGAATAAACGAGGGTTGCACTGAATACATAAAATCAATAGAAAAAAAGATATATAGAAGGAATAAACGAGGGTTATCTTCCTATTTTGTCCGAATTCAAAGAAGCACATCGTTCGGTTATAAAACGTCGATAGCTTAGCATTTTGTGAGGATTGGAAACGATAAGTTTCCTTCGTAAAAATAATCCACTTTCTTTCAATCTAATGAAGTAGCATAACCAATCCAATCTTGCGCATCGAAGCATATATTCATTGGCCTCTTATGACATGTGTGATCAGCAAATATGGTAAATAGTTTCTAGGATCTCTTATGTATGTATAGGGAGAGAGAGCTAATTAAGATAACGTTGAAGTAGTAGTAAGGAAGGAATAAAAGGACATGCGCATGTAACCACTTGGGGTATTCTGCAGATCAGATGAGTGGGTGTGCACTTGCAGTTGCAGAATTTCTCAGAAGTAATAATAATTTCTAAATATTTTAGTAATATAGAAAATGCTTCAATCAGGTTGTGTTTCTCTTTAAAAACAAAAATGCATCAATCAGGAGTTACAATCATGCAACTGCAACTAGATGACTCTACTAGAGAGATCGATTCTGCACTACCTTTGGTGTCTCTATATGGGTCACAGTATTCCTTTTTAATGTACGTGATATTCTAGATGACCACTTTATCTATTAGGAAAAGGAAAATGAAACCCCTAGCTATATCCTATTCCTTAGCTTGGTGGGAAAAGTCCAAAGTCCAAACATTTCATCTAAGGGAAAAAAAAAACAAACAAACCAGTTTTGATTGATTTTATTAGAATAATGCAAAAGCAAAGTTATGTGCTTTTGGTAGTTGTTATTACAGAATGCTAACAAAAGAAGTACATGGCAATGTTTTCAAAGGCGAAGGCCAAGATGATGCGTTTTGTTAGTGCCTTCAGAGGCATTGAGCAGTTCGCTTTTCTCGCATATTATATATATATATAAGAAATTCTACAAATTTTGTTGTCATTATGGTAATAAAAGTCTTTTTTGTGTAATCCTAGTTCTATTAGCTGTAATTACTTCATATACGACCTTGTTACAAGTTTGTGAATAATTTGTTTTCAAAGTTGTAATTTTGGTTTAGTAGTGTAAAACGAATGTGGTAACTTTGTTGTGCAATGTAGTAACTTTGGTTCAATTAAATGTAATTTTTGATTAAATTAAATTATAAATAGACGTATGACATACATCACTGTACCACACCCTACCCAAGTACTCATATTATAAAAATTAAATTATAATTTTTTTCCTATAACTTGGATCAACTCCACTAAGAACCAAGAGTCGATGACTCCTGCAATTTTCTCAAATTGAGAATAAAAAGGAAAAGACAAATGTTCAAGAATTCCTTTAGCGATCACTTATTGGTTGGGAAAGGTTTTTTTGTTTTATTAATGTTTTTGCCTATGCAATTAAAGTAATTAGTTTCCTGCGCTCGAATGATCGTGTTGATGGTCTCCTTGGGATTATGACATCACTCTCGACCTGCCCTCAAAACTCCACTAAATATTGAAAGTACCAAATTTCACTTGAAGCATGTGTGTTATAGCAAGCAAACTCACTCCCATTTTTCCATCCTTAAATATAATTTAAAAAATAATCAATTTTTGATTGCCAATGCTATTTCATTATTCAGTACTTGGATCAACACCACCAAGAACCCAGGATCGATGACTCTTACCATTTTCTCAAATTTTGAATAAAAGAAATAGACAAATACTCAAGAATTACATATTCGTTGACAAATACTCAAGAATTACTTTAATTACATATATAATGTTTTTGGCTATGTAATTAAAGTAATTAGTTTCATGCATTCAAATGATCGTGTCGTTGGTCCCCTTGAGAGCACATTTACTAAACCGTAATGGGATTGAGAAGAAATGAGAGAGAGAGAGAGAGAGAGAGAGAGAGAGAGAGAGAGAGAGAGAGAGAGAGAGAGAGAGAGAGAGAGGGAGGGGGAGTCATTCATGTACATTCCTCTGTTTACTTGTTATTTGGAATCGGAAACAATCCCAGGATTGCTTCTCATTCATGTGTTTACTAGCATATAGGAATCAAAATCATGATAAGGTTAATTACGAAAATACCCTTACATATAACTTAGCAATGAAATTAAAATATTTTCAACAAACCCTCTGAACTCCACTTAATATTGAAAGTGTCAAATTTCACTTCAACCATGTGCTATAACAAAATTTGTTGCCTATGTAATTAAAGTAATTAATTACAAACTAAAATAATAAATCATTTCCGACTTCTATTGTTGTTCCATTATCGGTACTCGGATCAACTCGCCAAGACCACATAATTGATAACTCTTTCCATTTTTTCAAATTTCGAATAACAAGAAAAAATAATACTCGGGACATACAGGGACATAGCTAGAGTTGTATAGAAGAGGGTGGGGGAGGGGGGCAATATATTAAAAATAAGTTTTGAAACTTGGGGCGGTCCAATATAATAGAATTAAGCTCTAACTCAGTTTCCAAGCCTTTGCACATGCCATATTAAGGCTATTGGGGGGGGGGGGGGGGGGGGCCACCTAAGGCCATAAGGTAGCTCCGTCCCTGAGGACATACTTTGCTGACGAATTGTCGGGCAAAGTTGTTCTTATTATTATTTTTACAAATTTTTGCCTATGTAATTAAAGTAATTAATTTCTAGTGCTCAAATGATTGTGCCATTGGCTTCCTTCGGTTATAGCATCACTCTCGACCCGCCCTCGAAACTCCACTAAATATTGAAAGTATCAAATTTCTCTTCAAGCATATGTTAGGTTGTTAGATATAGCAGGCGAATTCGCTCTCATTTTGCCATCCTTAAATATAATAAAAAAAGTACCATTTCCGACTCCCAATGTTGTTCTATTATACATAGTTGGATCAACTCCCTCTAGACCCCAATGCCCAGGATCTATAACTCTTACCATTTTCTTAAATTTTGAATAAAATAAAGAAAACAAAAATACTTAGGATAGCTTGTCCCGACGAATCATTCGTCGGGAAATGTTATTTTTTTTAAAAAAATTGTGCCTATGTAATTTAAGTAATTATTTTCCGGTGCTCGGGGTGGGGGGCCAAAGCCAACTAAGGCCATAAGGTAGCTCCGTCCCTGAGGACATACTTTGCCGACGAATTGTCGGGCAAAGTTGTTCTTATTATTATTTTTAATTTTTTTTGCCTATGTAATTAAAGTAATTAATTTCTAGTGCTCAAATGATTGTGCCGTTGGCTTCCTTCGGTTATAACATCACTCTCGACCCGCCCTCGAAACTCCACTAAATATTGAAAGTATCAAATTTCTCTTCAAGCATATGTTAGGTTGTTAGCTATAGCAGGCGAATTCGCTTTCATTTTTCCATCCTTAAATATAATAAAAAAAAGTACCATTTCCGACTCCCAATGTTGTTCTATTATATATAGTTGGATCAACTCCCCCTAGACCCCAATCCCCAGGATCTATAACTCTTACCATTTTCTTAAATTTTGAATAAAATAAAGAAAACAAAAATACTTAGGATAGCTTGTCCCGACGAATCATTCTTCGGGAAATGTTATTTTATTTTAAAAAATTGTGCCTATGTAATTTAAGTAATTATTTTCCGGTGCTCGAATGATCATGCCGTTGGCATGCTTGAGATTTTAACATCACTCTCGACCTGCCCTCGGAACTCCACTAAATATTGAAAGTGCCAAATTTCTCTTCAAGCATGTTTAAATATAATAATAAAAAATAATCAATTTTCAACTGCCAATGTTGTTCCATTATCGGTACTTGGATCAACTCACCTGAGACCCCAAGATCAATAATTCTTACCATTTTCTCAAATTTTCATAAAAAAAAAAAAAAATGTACTCAAGACATTCTTTACAGACGAAAGTGTCTGGGGAAAAAATCACTCTCGTATTATAACATCACTTTCGACTTTCAGTAAAAAAGCAAAGACTTCCAATGGTGCTCTGTTATCGGTAGTTGGATCAACTCACCCGAGACCCTAACCGTCGTTGATGAACATAGGAGGACGTCGAGAGTATCGGCCCAATGTGAAGGAAAAAAACCAAATAATCGGCCCAATTAAATACAATAAAATAATCAAGGTTTGAAATTGTGGTTGGTTTTGTGTGTTTTGCGCACCAGAACGGGCATGTCGCATTCTTGAGGTGACTGGAAGGAGCTGTAGTATTCAATCGGCTATTACGGATCACGAAGCTGCTATAAGATTGGAAATTTGTTAGACAGACTACATTTGATTTTCCTATTTTCTTTTCCCTGTGATCCCACACTTTTTCTCATCTTCATTCTCTAAATTTCATTGCCTTAGCACACGTAAATTAATTTCATTATTTTCTTGGTTTTCTTTTCGTTTTGCTTCTTTTGATTAATAGGGAAAAAGAACCAAGCAATCATTTGCGTTGTTCTGTGATTGCATTACAATGGGGTTATTTTTCGGATGATATCTGGCTCAAACTATTGATATCATTGTGAAATTATAAACATTTTCCTTCTATCACAAAGTGTTATGATAATCATTTTTTTTCGTTATCCCCATGGTTTTAGCTTGTAGGGATTTCTGAATATGAATTGATTCGGGGTTTTGTGTGTCTGATAAGGTTGTGATGATCTGAGAAATATGGTGAGGGATACTGCATATTATGATCTATTGGGTATCAATATTGACGCCTGTGAAATAGAGATAAATAAAAACATATTATCAGAAGGTATTCGAAGCTTTCACTCTTCCAATTTCTTCTTCAAAGTTTCACTCTTTATTGCGGAAGCAATTCCCACAGAAAGCTTTAAGCTCATCACATAAGCAAGTCTTAAGCAAATGCTCAGTCATATGTTTTTGTTCATTTCCTGCCATGTTTAAAAATTGGGAACTTGCTTTTCGTTGAATTGTTATAGAAGGAAGAACAATTTTAAGGGTGGTGTACCAAGTTACTGAAAAGTTTTTATATATTTCTATCTATTACTAGGCAACACAAGTTCACCCCGATAAAAATCATGGAGATCCGAAGGCTGCTGAAGAGTTCCGAGTAAGCTAATTACGTCCCCATTCACACGCACACACACACACTCTCTCTCTCTCTCTCTCTCTCTCTCTCTCTCTCTCTCTCTCTCTCTCTCTCTCTCATAGTAGTAGATTTCATATTCTCTTTCCCTATCACATTGTGTAGGGATCTGTTTGGCACTCAGTTTTCTCACCATTGGAGAAGAAAGTTGCTGGTTTTGGAGTCAAATATAGGTTTGAGACTCACCATTGGTGTTGTTCTAGACTTCAGCTAAAGCCTTAGCCTCAAAATACCAATTTAGCCAAACCTTTGAGAAATTTATTGTTTAGCAACGAGACACTCTTGTGAGAGCTTTTACATCAAAGGGATTTGAGTGCAATTAAGAATTTTCTATTGAGTATTTAATTTTAGCAAAGAGACATATAAATATATATATATATATATATTTTTTCTTTTGTGAGGAATGAGTCTAATTGTATTCTTCTTTTTCTCTCTTAGTTGATCTTGGTCATCACCCACACATGGAGCTCAATTTGGAGTGAACCATGTGAATTCTCCCATTATTTGTGGTTGTGCTTAGTCTTTGGTATCTCTTCTTCATTGCTATCTGTGATCTTGTACTAGAAATTTGGCTTTGGCAAAATTCCGAACAATGTGCGCATTTGATTTGGCTGGTTGATATATGCTTTATAGTTTAAGAGTTTAGGGTTAAGACTCGAATCTCTACCCTCATGCCATTTGAGTTAAGGTTCATGGTTGTGGGTGTTGCTTTCTTTTCTCTTTATAATATAATATTTTCCACATCTGTTGGGACTTACGTTCCTGGTTATTATATATGCATATAGGCACTTGCTGAAGCTTATCAGGTCTCAGTCGATCAGGTGAAGCGTGCATGGTATAACAAGCATGGAAAGCTATGCATACCACAGTAAGTTTGTACAGTCTAGAGTTGGGAAATGAATCATCCTTTATATATTGATACACATCATTGTAACGCAGCGTCTAAAATACTAGTATTTTTCATGTCAAATTATACAACACGGAACCAATGTTTTAAATGGTGAGTATTTTTCATGTCAAATTATACAACACAGAACCAATGTTTTAAATGGTGAGGGCGTAAGGCGAGGAGTTTTTCCTAAGCCTCAAGTAAGCCTTGAGAGCCTTGAAAGCGTTGAGCCTTGAAAGCCTCAAGGACTTGTACTCTGAGATAGATTCTACAAGGAGTATATATATCTACTATGAAGCATATAAACATGTTCAAATTGTCCTGATCTTTACGTGAAAGCTGGCTTTTTTTGTGTTAAAAAAAATGAAAAAAAAGTATTTAGTGTCCAAAATGGATGCCTTAGAACGCTATATTGATGCAAACGCTTCTGATCAAATAGCATTCGTAATTTGAGAGAAATGCTAATTAGAGGCATGCACAAGGCATTTTGGCAACGCCTCGCCACGCTTGGTGCTATTCTACGCCTCAAGGCACGCCAGGGGCGGACCTATGTGGTTGCTAATCCACCTTTAGCTGGGAAAATTTTGTTTTGTTTTCCTTTTAGTATGCGGAGCACACTTTATTTATTTATAATAATTATTAATATCTTGCTAATTCATTCATATGGGTTTTGTTCTTTGAACTCTTTCGTGTATTAGACAATTAATATTCTATCAAAAGCTTATTAGACTATCCCTAATTCTCTTTTCTATCAAACTTCTACTTCCTGTATATTTGTTCCTTACTACCTTACAAAATTAAGAAACGTTGAGAGAGTGAGAGTTTGAGTGAGGCACACCGAACACTTACTGATAGCAGTTTCAAGGTATTTTTAATTTTTCATTGGTCAGAGACAATAATTGATGATTTTCAGTTTCTTGGCAATTGTAGGTCGCAATTTAGACATTTTGTAGTGTGAGGCCAGTCCTCTATTTTACTTCATTTCAGTTTTGTAAGTTTTCTCAATGCTTAATGAAATTTTTTTTAGCTCACCTCAAATTTGAACTCTAGCTCCGCCCCTGAGGCACGCTATTTCAAACACTGCACAGAGCTCACCCTAAACCATGCTTAATCAATAAATCAAGCAATGAAATAGTTTTTTTTTTGGGGTACATAAACATGAAATAAATTTTGTATGAGAGTGTGCGTGTATTACGCATTTGGCTTATTAAATTTAGATTCATTTCTCTATCATAGGGACTACTGGGTACATAGTGCCACTGTGTACGGGAAAGCTTTTGGGAGTGAATGCTTTGAAGATTACATTGGTGAATTTGCTTCGATTACTTTCTTATCGTATTTTGAAATTGAAGAAGAGACAGAGGATCCTGAAGTCCGTATGAAGAGAGCTTGGGAGAAGATGAGGGTATGCTTTTTAGGCTGGTGTATGCTATCAAAGTCTGAATTTTTAATACTCCTAATAAACATTTTTTCTATTTTTATTTATGTGCAGACATTGCTGAAGGAAAGGCAAGAAAAGCTCACAAGGATTATGAAAGATCGCATTCAACCGTTTGTTGATGGTCATATAGAGGAGTTTGAGAAATCAGTAGATTCAGAAGCCCGACGCCTATCAACAGCCGGTAAACCTTTTTGCTTTTTCGTTTTTGGAAAATTCTCCAGTACATGACGTGTACATACACGATGTAATTTGAACCATTCAATCCGGGTCAAAAAAATGGGTTATCATTGTTTTCTAAGTTCTAACCTTTGGACCGCTCAAATTGCATCGTGTATGTACACATCGTGTACTGAAGACTCTCCGTTCATTTTTCTTCTATACAGCAAGTGACGATGTAAATTTCATATAGTTTATTAGCATTTTGCTTGTTGTAATTTTATTGACCCACATTGATTTCTTTCATCAGCCTTTGGAGAGTGTCTTCTATATACAGTTGGTACGATGTACATGAACAAAGCAGCAATAGAACTTAAAAAAGAGCAGGTATTCAATTACACAGACTGGGTCAAAGTAAAAGGTCCCAAAGGATTCGACATGAGGTCACAAATAGAAGCAGCTCGAGGTGCACATTTTTGCTATGAGGGAGTTCTTTTTGTACCATAGTTATTTGGACCAAATGAATTTCTAACCACATCAAGAAAAATAGACCCCAAATATTATCCCAAGTTTTTCTTTACCAACTAGGGTGAGCAGTCATGTGGTAGCTTCTTGTTATAAATAAACGGGATCAGAGCATCAGAGTGGCGCTGAATATCAGAAATGCCACATCAATTGAGGTATAAAAACTAGGGACACTAGTTGGCCGGTGTCTGGTATCTTGTAGATATTATTGAATAGGTTCAAAGTACCACATTTTACGGCCACAACAATGACAATTTTATGGGATAATTTTTAGGGTTCAACCTTTACTTTTTATTGTGATTAACAGAGTTTTATCTTATGATTTCTTCTTTCAACCGTTTATGTTTTTTTTTAATTATTTTTCTAAAAATTTAATAAAATCGGAGATTGTTTAATTATTCAATTTTATCAAATAAATTGACGGTTTTGGCGACAATTATTATTATTATAAGATGCTTAGTTATTTCATAGAAATGAGTGACAAAAAAAATCTCCAATTTGTTTTTTTTTTGCAGAGTTGGTCTATATATAATATTATAATGCTTTTTTTTTGTTCGTTTTTTTGTTACAAGGAGGCCTTTGGCCTAGGAGAGAGGGGAGGGTGCACCAAGTTGGAAAAATGTAGAGAGGGTGAGACTCGAACTTTAGTTTAAACTGGGCAAGCCACTGCTTTAGTCCATGAATAATTAGATAGTGAAAATTCATTAATTGCAAGGGAGGTGAACTTAAAATTATCTCATTTTATGTGGCAGTTTAACCAATAAAAAAAAAATGTAGTAGGTGTTGCATGTTTATTATTTTCTTATTTTTATTTTTTATTTTACGGGGTTGATTGGTTATCAAAATATAGTGATAAGTAATTTAGACTCGGGATTATCGAACCACGGGGATTGGAGGCCTAAAACCTAATTAGTAAAATGTAATCTAATTTCCTTAACACAAATAACAATTTTTAGGGTTTTTCTTATTTTTCTAAACACACAATAATTAACAAATTTATCTAAAGAAACAAATTGAAATAATTAAACTAAAAATAAACTTAACTCACAAATATATAAAGTAAATCACAATTTAATTTAGAAAATATTCAAAGTGCACAAATTAAATTAACCAAATAAAAAAAGAAATAGAAATTAAGCAAATAGTTTCACACAACAATTATTTAAACAAATAAAAATTAAAATGAGTTTAAGGGAAAGAAATGCTCAATGAATTTGTTGATGGAATTTCGGGGAGCTCGTAACAGATTGGGCTTGGGCCTGCGGGTGTACTTAGCAATTGGGCTTTTCAACGCTGGGATTTTTCATTCTTCTTCATTCAGTCCGAGCACGACCAAATTCATCTCTCTTCTTTTATTTCCAGAACCGTGCAGAGAGACTGCCCGTGAGAGATTGAGAGACGCCGGCGCTGGTGGCTGCAGGTGAGGACGGCGAGAGAACCGCCGGCGGTGAGAGCAGCGATAGAGAGGACTGCGGGCCAGTGAAGGCTGGGCTCGGCGGACTCAAGGCGAACGGCGCCGGTTCTGTGAGCTAGAAAGCGACCTGGGCGACGGCTAGGCAGAGGAGGCTCGTCACGGGCACTGCTGGGCTGGGCGAAATCGACGGCGGCGGCGAGGAGGCTTGCGGCGGGAACGGTGCCGCGTGGGTCGAGATGCTGGGAATTGATTGGAGCTGCGTCGGATCGACGCCGGTGGTTCTTCAATCTCAAATTTAGAGCGGCGACGTCATGGTGCAGAGAGAATAGAGATCGTCGCCACAAGGGAAGACCGGCGCTGGCTGTTCTAGAGAAATCCCGAGCTGGGCTCGGGTTTGGGTCTGGTTGCACGGATTGAGCACGTCGACGATGATTCTTGAGCTTGGCTTTGATTGTGCTTTAATTGTGCTTGCAGGTGATCTAATTATGGTGAATTGGAGGATTGAGAGAGTTTGGCAGCTGGGCACGGCAAGCAGAACTTGCGGCAGTGATTGGGCTTGATTGCAGCTTGTGACTGATGAAACCGTGATGATGGTGGTGATTTTAATTGGAGGTGATGGAGAGGGGGCTCAGGTGAGCTTGAGTTGGTAACGGTGACAGTGAAGAGAGGAAGAATGACGTGTCGTATAGTCTAGCTTATAAAAACGTGCCTATATGCTTGTCAAAAATGTGTGGATGTATAGATTAAGACCGGGGAATGTCGTACCCAAGGGATTGGAAGGCCCAAAATCCCTATAGGTGATGCATGAAACTAAGTGAGTTTAGCACGAATATGGTGAGACTAGAGATGACATATGTACTGTGAAATGGATTATATGCAGTGTGTGAGTGTAGTGTTTTCAAGTGGTGTCACTCTTGAGTGACAAAGATCAACCCAACTCATCAAGGAACACAACTAAACAAGCAAAAACATAAGTAAAAACAGTGAAATGATTGAAGTGTTGAGGGTGTCAAGCTCAACAAAGATGTGAATTTTGATTGATTTAAATTGGAAAACGATTGGGGTTTCGGGTCAACTCCAACCCAATCTGACGAATAACAACATTCAGGAACATGCACATTGATCTAGCCAAGGATCAAACCCCCTTCCCTTTACCATCTTAAGGTTCTAGGAACGATTCTTAAAAGACTACTTTGAGCCGTATTATGGACATCAAAGACTTCCTAATCCAATTACCTAAGCCTCGTTAAAGGTCCCCAAGTAACTAAATAGGCATAGGGTGCCAAGAATCAGGATTCTAACAAGGTAAACATTTCATTCAATCTCATCATGCTCAATGCCAAATACTTAAGAGAAAAAGTTGATAGCACAAACTCTTAACCGATTAAGCTTAACACATGCTCAAGAACTATCAATTCCTAAACAAGCATCTAACATAATTGTATTCCAGCAAAGAACAAATCCACAAACTGAATCAATGAGCAGGATATGTTCAAGAATAATCATCAAACATCATCATGGGCTAGAGCACACAACCCTAGCCCCCAACCTTAAGAACTACTCACACATACTTGAAGTATACATCATGAATACAAATCTGAACATATGGAAATGATAAATAAAAGTAAAGAGAGAGTTGAGAAATTCTCAGTGACGAAATCCAGCAGCTCTTGAAGTCTCAAGTATGATGCTAGCTCCCTCCTCTTCACTCCTTTTAGCTTCCAAGTCTCCCAAGGTTTGCTCCTTGGTACTTCTTGATGTCTCCAGAGGAAATGTGCAATGGATGAGATGGAATGGTGATGAAAGTTGGTCTCCTAAACAGATTAATGTCTTAGGAACAACTTTCGTGAAGGACTCCAGGTGATTTGGATGGTGAAAAATGGTGTAAATTGAAGAACAACTCGGGCAGCCGACACTGGCGTCCGGGCGTCACCTCTCGGTGTCCGGACGGATTAGACGTCTGGGCAGTTTTTGGAAGGCTTGGTTGAGAGAATTCTTGCAATTTTTCTTGGGGGGTTCCGTCTCCTTCCTTCCTGGCTGCTCTCCTCCCTTTCCCCTGCCTCCTTTCTTGCCTTGTCAGCCCCCATGACTCATCCCCCCTCCTCCAAAGTCAAGGATAAGGGGACAAATCCAAAATCTCCTCCTAGTCACCCTTTTTGCATGATAAGATGGTGATGGCTGCACCATATAGACAGCTGGTGCTTGAAGTGCACCACCCCTGGGGTGGTGGTGGTCCGGTGGTTGTGCCGCCAATGGTGGTGGTGGTGCATCGGAAAGTCGCCGGAGTTCGGAATTTGCAATAAGAACTTCCATAATGCAACGTTCGAGTGTAGATAACTGCTACACATTTATTCACCCTATTAACATAAAAACACACGTTAAACATAAAATAAACTCTCGGAATAATATAATCCAAGTAATTAGAAGTATACTTAACACGTAAAATACACGCTAATCACACCCCCACACTTAAACTTTGCTTGTCCTCAAGCAAACAAACAATATAAAGTAGAAGAAAAACTTACAGAATGGGTGAACACAGAATAACAATCCTTTCCAACCATAACCCTCAGCGAGTTCAGATGAATTATAATCAGGAGAATAAAAACTATATGCCGAGGGTTAAAGAATTTGCTAAGTGTTTAACATGCACATTTCATTCATGCTCGGGTGAAGTGTGTGGAAACCTTAAGTACAATCAATCTCAAACAATCTGATAAGCATAACCAAATATGATTAACCGCTAAAACTCGCAATGATCACTAAATATTTCCGCTCGAGTGTTTAGGGCTAAACTGTTTACTCTCAAAACAATTACATAAGAAATGTTCCCATAAGCTTGCTAGTCAATCTCATCTCTACAAATCATGCACAAAAATCTTGGATCAGAAGGACTTTTATTGGTTGAAATGGGGCTAAGGGTGAGGGGTTACAGAAATGAAGTGGAATGGATATCACAAATTCCAAGCAACTTAGCAAGTAATGCACTTGTCGAGATTTTACAATTTAAGAACTCTAAGATGCTTATTAGACTCACTTCAATATTTATTGAATTCAAAACAGCTAAACAAACTTCCTTTATATTTTTTTTTTCTTTCTTCTTTTTTTTTTTTTTTTTTCCACTTTTTTTTTTTTTTTTTTTTTTTTGTAAATCACAAACTAAACAACAACTACAACAAGTTACTCCCCCACACTTATTCTTTTGTCAAAACTCCCAAACTCACATTTTTAAACAACAGCAATAATCTCAAATCACTTACCAAATTGCTTGGAAAGGGAAGGATAGTGTTTAAGTTTAGGGAAAGACATTTGTGGTGGAAAGAAACGAAAGGCTAACAGATAGGCTCAAACAGGGCAAACTAATGATATTCACAGTTCAAGGACAAATGCTCATTTGGCCATGGTGGATTCCTAGTGCCTTAATCATTTCCAAGATGTATCATGCATGACAAAATGTTTCGAGAGATATTAAGCAAGTTCTAGGTTCAAAACTCATGAATTGTGCACACCAGAAGGAAAAATGTATGAAAGATGCATACATATGAATATTCAATAGGCTCAAATCCTCACAGTTTCTGGATATGCGTGTCAATACACAGTCTAGTTATGCTTCTCAGATTGTAATTGATTAATTAACAAAGGCATGGTGTACATGAAATTTCGAGCAATCATAAATTGTGCAAATTAAATCCAAAGCAAACCACTAAAAGCCTTAGCATATAATCAATATTCTCAAAATCACAATAAGGTAAACTCAAATCATCACTGGGATTGGAAAGAACAAAGAGCACAACAAAAACAGACACAAAACAGAGCCAAAATTTTTTTTATTATTTTATTTTTTATTTTTTTTTATTAAGGTAACAATACGTGACCACAGTGACTCACTTAGTGCAATGGTAGGTTCAACGCTACCAAGGGAGTGAGTATGATATAGTCGATATATTGTTACAAGAGAAAACAGAAACAACTAAGTAATTAAATTTAGAACAAACATTTTTTTTTTTTTTTTATTATTATTATTTTTTTTTTTAAATTTATTTTAGCAAAGAACATGAAACCGTCCCTCAACACTCGAATTAAAATGAAGAATCCAAGCAGGGTTATTGAATTGAAACACAAACAAATAGAATTAAACACACAACAACACACAACAGTTATATAAATGGTAAAACAAACAGAAATACTCCCCTTTGAAGCGTGTGAAGTTCCTCCCAAAACAAGTCACCAACAGTCACAAACAAGGCATAGCATGGCCTTGCATCCGACGTTTGCTCCTTAGTTGACTACGGCACCGATCCGTTTGAGCGTGTCCCGGATAAGGTTAGTTGCCGACTCCACGGCAGATTTGGCCGATGTAGCCCTCACCGAGATCCGAAACACTATAGTAAGTAGTGTTCCATCAAGAATGCATCCGGATATATTAGGCAAAATGGAGAAGCCCGATGGCATCAATGGAAATGGCCCCGGGTCAGCTCCACATAGCAAACACTGGAGAATGGAATGGTTGATCGGCGCATAAATTACAGACGACCCCGTTGCATCGGTGCAACACTCTTGGAGAATGAGGAAGTCGTTGTGATTATCGATGGCCAATACTGAAATCCGATTGCGCGGGTCAAGACCGATGGTGAAGTTTGCTAGCACACGTACCGAGCTGTCCATCGACATACTATCCCATTGCGGTCTTGTCGCACGTCTTTGAGGAACTCAAAGATTCTGGTGTGATGGGATAGATGTACAACGAACAACCCGCAAGACGATTGACTCCGGGGGCTTGCTCGGATCTCCCCTTCTCTTGTTGGTCCTAACCTCCATTCGAGTATCTCTTGTCCGGTTCGAACAAGTCCAGTGATGATATGTGGAATTGCTGATATCGTTAAAGAAACAGATCGCCATCTGGTTTGCCATTTCTGCAAGGCCTCTTCTCCCTTCAGGCGAAATGATAGAGTCACTGGGTGTTGTGTGGATACCTGTGGCGCACATATAGCGCTCAGCTTGCCTTTGAAGTGTTGAGATCCAACGCTTCGCACCAAAAGCGAACCCTGAATGAACAAAAGGTTCGAAAATGGCTTTCATCTCTTTCTCGCGCACATCCACGTGCTCTACCCAAGTGACAAGGGAGGATCCATTCTGCAAATCACGAATCAGGCATCCGGAAGGACGTTTTCGACAAATAGATCTCACTGAGGGCTTTGGATTTGAACGCAATTCATCCACTGAGACATCCACAACGACCCAACTTCCATCCAGTTGTTGGTGAGAGTACCTAACAAACTGGGTTTCACGAGTCGAAACGATGTGAGATGGCACCAGGAACTCGGCCGACATCACTTGCATCTGCTCCTTGTAGCCTTCTATGTTGTTGGGGGGTAAGATCTCCAACGTCTGGGCGTTTGTGAGCATGCTACAGAAGACGGGCAACCATCGACCAACATCCATTAAAATTTCCACAATGGTGGTCGGAAGAAGGTGAATGGTTGCCGAGTGTCTCGAGGATTCCATCTTGAAGTACGGTGCAGGCTCACCTCGTTGAAACACCTGCAAGTATTCGGCACGATTAAGAGTTTCGGGATGAATAGAAGTGTCGGGAGTCGGCGAACAAATCCACAAAGGAAAACCGGCAGTGGCCATGAGCAAGAGCTCGTGTTTGGCCTTACGGGCCATATCCGAGATCAAGTCGGTGTGGATTCCGACAAAATCATGAGCAGATCCCGGAATAGTAGATGGCACCGGTACGGATGGCCGCTCGACAAGTGTAGGCATGAGGCTCCGCACATCTCGTCTCAAGTGGTCCAAGTCGATCGAATCGTCGGACAACTCTAGAAGAGGCTCTTGTTGTGGAGGGACAACTTCGAGCCTTCGCCGTGGCACATCTGAGTGCGGAACAGGACCTCCGCAATTGGGACATATGCCGCTGTGGAGAGCATCGACGAGTCGTTGATTTTGCAGTTGAAGCTCCTCGTTTTTGCTCTCCAGCTTGTCGTTTCTTCTCTCTAGCTCGGCAATACGCTGCTCAGATGACTTGATACCGAACTTCTTCCTATTTCTCGTCCCCCAATAATAGACCTGGTCTTCCTCTAGCCCGATTTTTGGACCAAATCTTTCCCTTTGTGGCTTGGTGGGGTGAGAGTACACCGTAAAGAAAGCCTGCAAAGCTTCTCTCTGAGCCTTGGTGTATTTTGTCCTCGGGAGTCTCCTATAGACAGGAGCAGCTTCCGGCTCGGCAGGTGAATCAGCAACCAAGATTGGTGCTTGGGGTAGTGGTTGCGGTTGTGGCTCGGTCGGCATGCTAGCATCAGCGCTATTGAGCATGCTCGGTGGAATCATTTCATCCAGACCTTCAAAGATTTGACTCCCTGAAGGACCTGCCTGAAACAAATCACTAAACGAATTCACTCTCTTGGCCATTTCTGGGTTGGGACGGAGATCGACTTCCTGGGTTTAGGAGTATTTTCTGGGAAAAACTGAAGAACACACGAAGAACTCAAGAACACTTGAGAGAAAATCGGAGAAACTGAGAGATGAGAGAGAGACGCACTAAGGGAAATCTTTCGAAAATGACTCAACTCAATACACTCAGACAGACACGAAGGGCAAGCAACGGGCACAAAACGGACGCGTGTCAAAAGTCAAGGACAGAGATCCGCAAATTGCGGATCGAGCGACGAAAGTCGCAAAGGGCACAGTGGACACGCGTGCGGATATTATTAACTAATCAGCCGACCCAAAAGTCGCTGCACGGCCCAATCAAAATTTTTTTCTCCTTATTTTATTCACAACTTTACGCAGAAGTCGTAAAGTAAACAGTCCAACCACGTGTGACACGCGTGGACTCTTGCCGACACTCTAAATGGGCTTGGACCATCAGTATGGTCTGGGCTTCAGAGTGGGCAGGGCCGTCTAATCTACGGGCCAATTATTGGTGAACCAACAGAAACGGGCCTTAACACAATTTATTTACAAGGCCCGAAATTCTAACAAACAAACACACAAGCCTAAGGCCCAAAGCTAATATACAAACCCAACATTTAAACAGTAACGCTAAATAGTTAAAAATAAAATAAATATAAACAGTATAAAAAAAATTTATTTTTTATTTTTATTTTTTTTATTTTTTTTAACTGAACACAAACTTAAAACAACAACAAGCCCAAACACAAAATGGAAAAACACAACAAACAAACAAAAACTGAAAACAAAGAAGCTAAAACTCACAAATGAGGTCCCGGCGTCCGGACGGAGATCAGTGCGTCCGGACGGATTACGTGCGAAAACATTCCAGAAACTTTTCAACTCCCAGGCGATCGAACGGACAAGGGGTGTCCGGACGCCAACACTCTGTTTTTGGTCTTTTCAAGTGAAAAATGATTTTCTCAACTCTTCCTAACACACTTTCCCTCACACTAGGACTTAAACAAAGTTCCAGATGGATAAGTAGTCCTCAATAATCGTTGAAAACAGTGAGAGAAAAATACGAACAATCACACAAGCAAGAAAATAAACACACAAAGCAAAACAAACACAAAACACAAATGAAAATAAACAAAGTTTGGAATGCTCCCCCTTGAAGTGCTTGCTTTCCGATTTAGACACGAACAATCACCAACAACAAGGTTTCAAGACCTTGCAATCCATGCTCACGACCTTTGGTGATGATTAAAATGAAGGGCTTCAAGTGGGAGTTGATATGGGGCTGCCTCCCCATGAGCGCTTGTTTTTATAGACCTCAAGCCGGTCTTTCTTCCTCCTCTTGTAATCAAGGTGGTGCAAAACACACCTTCTTTCCATTTTCTGGTGAGGTGCTCTCACTATGGTTTCCTCCTCCAAAACAGTTCTTGAAGTCATTTATGATTGACTCCATGGTAGAGGGCGCTAGAGACCATGCCTTCTTCTTATTCTTCTTGTTTCTCTTCTTCTTCTTCTTCTTCTTCTTCTTTTTCTTCTCATCCTCCTTTTTCACTTCACTTGATGGAGGATGTTTCTTCACTTCTTCTTCAACAACTGGGGTCTCTTTAAGTGTACAAACATCCGGTGAAGACTGCACACATTCATCTATCAGGAAACATTCCCCCAAAGGCATTGGACTTCTAATTGCATCAAAAATTCTAAATCCGACTGTTGTATCAAAAACAGTCATGGTGAGAATCCCTTTTTGAACATCTATTTTAGTTCCAGCAGTGGCCATGAATGGCCTTCCCAAGATAATGGGTACTTCATTCTCATCCCCATTTGCATTCTCCTTCATATCGAGCACAACAAAATCTGCCGGTATAAGAAGATCATCAATCTTTACCAAGATGTTCTCCACCACTCCCCTTGGTGTCACCGTTCTTTGATCTGCCATCTTAAGTGATATATTAAGAGGCTTGATATCATCCAAAGAAAGGCTCTTGTAGATGTGATATGGCATGAGGTTGATGGACGCACCCAAGTCCAGCATAGCACCTTCAAAACCCTTGTTCCCAATAGTACAAGGAACAGTGAATGATCCAGGGTCCTTGAGCTTTGGAGGAACCTTCCCAAGTAGCACAGCTGATACTTCTTCACTCAAAGTGATTTGTTCATCCTTGGTGAACTTCCTCTTGTTGGTGCATAACTCCTTCAAGAACTTGGCATAAGGAGGAAACTGCTTGATGGCATCTAAGAGAGGTATGTTGATATTAACCTTCTGAAACAGTTCAATGAACTCTCTTCGATACTTGCTGTTTTTCTTCTGCAATTCCTCTTTCCTTGGAGCTTGTGGAAATGGTAGAGGCACTTGGGGGGTTGTCATCTTCAAGGGAGGTATGCTCAAGTTACTCCTTCTAGGAATATCGGCATATGGTAATTGTGAGCTGCTTCCAACTCCTTCATTCTTCTCAAATGAAACTTCTTTATCTTTCCTCTTTCTCTTGGTGTAATCATGCCTCTCAAAATCTGGATCAAGAGAAAGTTGCCCAAAACTCTTTCCTAATGGTATGCCTTCCTCATTGTTGAATACACTTGTGGATGAAGGCTTGTGCACTTGAGTAATTGAACTTGGAGTGGAGTTGCCATTCTGAAATGCTCCCAAACGATCGGACGCCTGGTATTCTCGTCCGGACGGATCACTCGGGTTCCCATTTTTCTCTAAAATCACTAACTGGCGTCCGGACGGATTTGTCGGGCAAACTGAAATTTCCGCTGGGCGTCCGGACGGATTTGCTTCTGCTTTGTCTTCCTTTCTTTTCTCATATCTTCCCCAACTTTCTTCTGGTGCATGACTTTTCCAGTACTGTGAATAATCTTCCTCTTCTCCGGTAGGTACATTTTCTTCCCTACCGGCTGCCTTATCCACCCCCTTATTGCTTCTTTGTTCCACAAATATATCATCACCACGCTCCAAATTGTTGGAGGGTACATTTTCTTCCCCTCCAACCCCATTCTCCTCATATATATTTTCAGAATTTAAACAAGGTCTCATGAAAGTGGTAGAGGAAGAGGGGGCATTATCACAAGCATGGGGGTCATAATATATGTTGTTCTCGTAAGACTTACCGGATCGAAGGGTGGTGATCGCCCTCACACTTTCATGCCTCGGATTTTCTTCCGTTTGTGAGGGTAATGCACCTTGTGGCCTTGACTGAAGTTGCTTTGATATGTTCCCTACTTCCATTTCCAGCTTCCTCATCCCTTGATTTATCACAGAAACTTGATCGCATAATGAATCATGTTTTTTATCAGATTTCAATTGGCTTCGAGTAAGGGCATTAAGCATCTCTTTCATGCTTGGTTCTGTTGTGTCTTGAGCTGGTTGGTGCCCTCCACTATGCTCAAAACCAGGAGGTGGTTGATAGTAGCTCTGCCTCTGAAGGGGTTGTGAACTACTTGTTCCTTGTGAGTACATGGGGTTTGGAGCTCTATTTGGAAATGTGCTTGGGCCAAGCTGCCCTAGATTCCCTCCTTGATATGTCTTGACTTGATTATTCATCAAGGAGTAGTTTCCAACATCTCTCTTGCCATATGAATACGAAGGTTGCTGGTTTGGCCTTGAAGAAAACACCTTGTCATTGTATTTGCCAACACTATAGAGTTGCTCATTAACAACCTCTTGTCCCACTGCAGCCACATAAAACTCACACTCTATGGCTTCATGAGTGGAAGAGCCACAGTAAAAACATGCAGTGGAGATTGCATGTGCTTGGTTTCTTGAAGAGGACATGGCTGCTCCTCCTTGCTTCTTGAGCAGTAGGTCAAGTTTGGAGTTCATGGCAGTTTCTAGTTGCTCAAACTTGACATTCATAAGATGGTCAACTTGTTGAATCTGAGAAGCACCATGAACTGCTCTAGATTGACTCTCAACAAGACCATGTACTCTTCCTCTTTGAGACTTTACATCTCTTTCATCACTCTCCATTGGTCTTGTGTCCCTCCTTCGATCATGGTGATCCCATTGCCCGGATTGCACAGCAATTTCTTCTATGATGTCCCACGCGGCATTGGGTCCTTTCTTTTGAAAACTCCCCCCACAAGCATTATCAAGCCTTCTACGATCATCTTCAAATAAGCCATTGTAGAAGGAAAAAACAAGCTGCCACTTGCTTATGCCATGGTGTGGACAAGCAAGCTCCAAATCTTTAAAGCGCTCCCAAGCATCATAAATTGTCTCACGCTCTTCTTGCAAGAACGTAGTAAGCTGATTCCTCATGGCTGTAGTCCGATGATGAGGATAGTAAGCATTGAGGAATGCCTTCTGCATGTCATCCCAACTGAAAATGCTCCTTGGCTTGAGTTTGTGAAACCACACCTTTGCCTTCTCCTTGAGTGAGAATGGGAAAAGGCGAAGCTTCAATTCATCATAAGATAGGAGTCCACGATTTGTAGTGCTGCATATGGTCTCAAAATCTATGATGTGTTCATATGGTCTTTCCCTTGATGTTCCATAGAAAGAAGGTAGAATGGATAAGATGGAGTGTTTGATCTCAAATGCCACTTCCGGATGTGGGTGCATAATACAAGAAGGGGTGTTCACTATGCTTGGATTGGAGTAGTGACTCAACGGAAGCTCCTCTTCCTATGCCGCTATCAGTGGCACTGCTCCATCATTGAGGTCTGCCATTTCTACTTTTCGTGGTGGTGAGATTCTTGGAGAGTCGTGTGTCCCCGGAATTGGAGGTGCACTTCCGGTTTTTGGAACTTTTCTTGGTCGTTTCTCTCTTGATACTCGCCTTACTACTCTCCCACTTCTTAATTCAATTGGCAAGTTGGAGCTTGAACTACTTTTCATGTACCTGAAAGGATCAATAAAAATGATTGGATAAACATAATTAAGCAATCAAGCAAAATTATAAAAGATATGTAAGCAAAAGAACAAAAACAAACAAAGGAAAACTGAAAATTTATCAAGCAGACGCTGAAGCGTCCAGACGGAATGTGTGGTGTCCGGACGGATAACACAAAAATGCAATTCTGGAGATACAGAGGGTTCAAAAATAATTACGAAATGTGCCACTCGTCCGGACGGATCTGGAGCGTCCGGACGGATCTATCGGGAATTCAGTTCCAGTGGCATGGGCGTCCGGACGTATTTCATGGTGTCCGGACGGATAGTGTCTGAAATGTGCTAAATCACTCAGCTATGGACACCTAAAGGATCAAAGTTAAACCTCAATCCCCGGCAACGGCGCCATTTGACGTGTCGTATAGTCTAGCTTATAAAAACGTGCCTATATGCTTGTCAAAAATGTGTGGATGTATAGATTAAGACCAGGGAATGTCGTACCCAAGGGATTGGAAGGCCCAAAATCCCTATAGGTGATGCATGAAACTAAGTGAGTTTAGCACGAATATGGTGAGACTAGAGATGGCATATGTACTGTGAAATGGATTATATGCAGTGTGTGAGTGTAGTGTTTTCAAGTGGTGTCACTCTTGAGTGACAAAGATCAACCCAACTCATCAAGGAACACAACTAAACAAGCAAAAACATAAGTAAAAACAGTGAAATGATTGAAGTGTTGAGGGTGTCAAGCTCAACAAAGATGTGAATTTTGATTGATTTAAATTGGAAAACGATTGGGGTTTCGGGTCAACTTCAACCCAATCTGATGAATAACAACATTCAGGAACATGCACAATGATCTAGCCAAGGATCAAACCCCCTTCCCTTTACCATCTTAAGGTTCTAGGAACGATTCTTAAAAGACTACTTTGAGCCGTATTATGGACATCAAAGACTTCCTAATCCAATTACCTAAGCCTCGTTAAAGGTCCCCAAGTAACTAAATAGGCATAGGGTGCCAAGAATCAGGATTCTAACAAGGTAAACATTTCATTCAATCTCATCATGCTCAATGCCAAATACTTAAGAGAAAAAGTTGATAGCACAAACTCTTAACCGATTAAGCTTAACACATGCTCAAGAACTATCAATTCCTAAACAAGCATCTAACATAATTGTATTCCAGCAAAGAACAAATCCACAAACTGAATCAATGAGCAGGATATGTTCAAGAATAATCATCAAACATCATCATGGGCTAGAGCACACAACCCTAGCCCCCAACCTTAAGAACTACTCACACATACTTGAAGTATACATCATGAATACAAATCTGAACATATGGAAATGATAAATAAAAGTAAAGAGAGAGTTGAGAAATTCTCAGTGACGAAATCCAGCAGCTCTTGAAGTCTCAAGTATGATGCTAGCTCCCTCCTCTTCACTCCTTTTAGCTTCCAAGTCTCCCAAGGTTTGCTCCTTGGTACTTCTTGATGTCTCCAGAGGAAATGTGCAATGGATGAGATGGAATGGTGATGAAAGTTGGTCTCCTAAACAGATTAATGTCTTAGGAACAACTTTCGTGAAGGACTCCAGGTGATTTGGATGGTGGAAAATGGTGTAAATTGAAGAACAACTCGGGCAGCCGACACCGGCGTCCGGCGTCACCTCTCGGTGTCCGGACGGATTAGACGTCCGGGCAGTTTTTGGAAGGCTTGGTTGAGAGAATTCTTGCAATTTTTCTTGGGGGGTTCCGTCTCCTTCCTTCCTGGCTGCTCTCCTCCCTTTCCCCTCCCTCCTTTCTTGCCTTGTCGGCCCCACGACTCATCCCCCCTCCTCCAAAGTCAAGGATAAGGGGACAAATCCAAAATTCCCTCCTAGTCACCCTTTTTGCATGATAAGATGGTGATGGCTGCACCATATAGACAGCTGGTGCTTGAAGTGCACCACCCCTGGGGTGGTGGTGGTCCGGTGGTTGTGCCGCCAATGGTGGTGGTGGTGCATCGGAAAGTCGCCGGAGTTCGGAATTTGCAATAAGAACTTCCATAATGCAACGTTCGAGTGTAGATAACTGCTACACATTTATTCACCCTATTAACATAAAAACACACGTTAAACATAAAATAAACTCTCGGAATAATATAATCCAAGTAATTAGAAGTATACTTAACACGTAAAATACACGCTAATCAAAGAACAGAGAGTGAAATTGGAGGTGGGTGTGGCTTTAAGGATGATTGAGAGTGGTTTTGAATTTTGAATTCAAATTGATGGTGAATGGCAGCTGGAAACCAAGGGAAAAAAGGAGGTGGTTTGAATTGGTGGAGGTGGTGATGATGGGTGGCCGGCAAGCTGGTTTGGAGGATTTGATGGAGTCAAACTAATCTGCAAAAGTCAAACATCAAAGAAAAGAAATAAAAATAAAAGAATAAAAATAAATAAAATAAAATAAAATAAAATAAATACTAATAAAATAATAATAATAATTTACTTAAACTAAATAAATAAATAAATAGAAATGAAAAACAATTATAAAAGGGAAATAAATGGAGGTTTAGAAAATGTATTTTGCCACCGCGGGTGGTGGTTGCGGCGCCTTCTGTGGTGGGTCGCCGGCAAAATTGCCGGGATTCGAAACGTATTTCGAAATCTTCGTACATGCTTTGAAATCCACATCCGAGAAATAACCGGTGCCATTTCAATATCGAAAAGTCACGGTTGACTTTTCGATTCAATCTTCAGATTCGCGCTAAAACCTCTAAAATGTACCTTTTGTACAAATAAAGCGTTTTGTTCGTATTTTCCCTGAAACACACTAAAACAATATTAAATATACAATAATAGGCTTTTGTACTAACATAATCCAAGCGATTAAGGTACTTTGTGCACGTATTTTACGTTCACATCAGGGGTATTCGAAATTCAAATCAAAATAATAGTTCTGTAAGGGCAAAATATTTGCTATTGGCTATTTCCTATTTGACAAAACCTCTTCCCTTGTATTAGCATTTTCTATGTATCAATGCTAGGTTATTTAAGGGATTAGGAATAGTGGCTTAGATTGTTCTTGCTCGAGATGGTTCGTGAAGACGCCTTTCTTATCCGGTCTTTTCTCCGGACTTTGATTTTTGTTCATCGAAGGTTTCGTTCAAGCATCTCAAGGTATGAATCATGCATATGCATTTCATACATTTTGTTTATGCTTAAATAGTAGCACAAATATCTTAGGTTTGCTAGAAATTAATTAAATTTCATTTGGTTAAGCAAACATTTATTTGTAAGATATTTTTCTGTTTTGCTACAGTGTTACTGTTCATGTGAACAGTGCGATCGATCGCCTGGAATAGTGCGATCAATCGTCAATAGTACTGTTGGAGAATCTGCCCGTTGCGATTCAAAAATGTGTCTGTTGCTACAGTGGCACTGTTCATGAACAGTGACGATCGATCGTGAATAGTGACGATCGATCGCCCGAGCGTCTGTTTTGTTTTCTATAAATAGAATCCTTCGGTTTTCATTTGTTCTAACTCTTTCATCTCTTTCCCTATTGTCCAAAACGCCTTGAGAGAGTTTTCTAGTATAGTTGAGTGACCCTAGATCCATGTTATAGGCTCCTCACATCTTTGATGTTGTTGATTTAGTTATTGTTCCTTGTGAATAACTAAATCAACCCTTGAATCATATTCAAGGTTTGTCAATTCGATTTGTTTTGATTCTAGCAAGTGTTCCTTGTTTACTTGCTTGTGTCAAACGAATTGAATTCATTTCATTCACTCATACACACACACATTTGCATTGTTGGTGATGCTTGCGGTGGGAGGATTCACGCGGTGCAGTTCTTTCAATTGGAGCGGCTTGAGGTGGGAGCACTTGAAGAAGCATTTGGAGGCTACACAAGGTTAGAGCTGCCACTAGTCATAGGGTTGATAGTGTAGAGTTTGGGATTGTGATTCCCCCTTGTATGTGTTTGCCAATTGGCGTTTTTCATAGTGTTACACAAGAGCGTGGGGTACGGCTCCCCTCCGGTTTTCCCTCTAGAGGTAGAGGTTTCCGGGTGACCATATCGTGTGTTGTTTGTGTGTTTGTGTATGTATTGTATTATGCTTAATTAATTAGCATATTGTATGATTGCTTATTTATATGCTATTGTGCTTAATTGATTAGCATATTGTGTGCTTGTTCATACATTGATAGATATAGTCCGTGGTGAGCTATTGATGATGCTCACTTTGGGATTCTAGGTTGTACAATTGATTGTGCTTGTTGCATATATATTTGTTGTCAATTGTGAATTGCTTGTGCAATTGTTTGAACCTAGGTTGTTAGGTTGCAGAGAGATTAAACTTTTAATTTGTTCAAAGTTGTGTATGCTCTCCGATTAGTATTTAGGACGACTACCGTTTATTGGGACTATTCCGTGAAACCGGAATTTCAAGTTCTTTGGGAAAATGCCTCATGCGCTATACCAAAAGTCTGGTGGCGGCTTGTGGTTTGGTGGTGGTGGTGCATTGGGATTGGTATGGGCTGTTGGTGGAGGCATCAAGACTGGAGGTGGTGGCAGTTGGGTGAGTTTGGTCAGTGGTGGGAATTCTATTTCAATTCAGCTTTAGCATGAGAGGAACTGTTAGTGGTTGCTCCAAATTAGCGGTGATGGATATTTGGTTTTCCTGTGTCAGCTCCATGGAAATGGAAAGTGGTTCGTGACTACTTTTTCTTGTCTTTTATTAGGGTTTAATTTTTCGTTATTTTAGGTTAATAAGCCCCTACTCTTCTAAGATAGGGTTGGGTCCCTACTCTTTTGACCGAGGGTTGGTTCCCTACTCTTTTGACCTAAGGTTGGGTCAAGTAGCTATGTCAAGGTTATGGCATCATTTCCGGTGATGAATTGCTTTATTTTTGGGTTATTATTGTTGTCAATATGCTAACGAGCGATTCTTGCATTTGAGCTTTTGGCTCATGGTCTTTGTAACCACGTTTCCTTGAATTTTGGTGTATCCCCAATGTATGCTTTCTGATTTATTAAATGCAAATTCCATATTTCGTAAAAAAAAAAAAAAAAACACAGAGTATTCGAACTTGGAAACTCATCTTGCATTTTGGAGACGAAACCTCTAAACAAATGGCTAGTAGGTAATTTGCTTTTGGGGACTCTTATCCGGATTTAATATTTTAATTAAAAAAACTTTTAATCCTTATTTAGTTATAATTGAGTTCTATTGGTGATGTGTTTAACATCTCCTCTGATATTTTTGCTAGGGTTTTCTCCCAAAACCCTCTCACCCTAGCGGCGACGACGGCTTCTCGACGTCCCGATCCAGTGGGTTCCGACCCAATCTAGTCTTCTCCTCCCTCAAGGGTGTGAGAAGGGATGAAGTTTTGGAGGTGCGACGTTGTTCTATTATGGGCTGTTGTCTGCACTTTCCAGATCGAGTTTCTCTCTTTCAAGGTTCATTGCACACAAGCGTTGGATCATGGTGGGGATGAATTTGTTTCTCCTGCCATGGTTATCGGTTGTAGTACTCTATTGCGCTTGTCTGTTTGCCGGTTGGGTGTTGGGGATGGTGTTGCTATCATGGATTGTTGGAGACGAAGGCCGCCAGATCTACTCTTCCGATATGTAGGGTTCGTGCGCCTCGTTCATGTATGGGCCATTGGTGTGGGCTTCTATGGTGTGGGTCTGCCTTACCTATCCGGTCTCATCTTCTGCTATTCTTTGCCCCAATGATAAGGGTATAGAGGAAGTTTTAAATTAGTTTTTCTTTTGGGGAACGTAGCCTACTTTCTTGTGGTATATCGCTGGAGAAGCTGGTCTATGAGTTTTCTTCCGTACCACAAATGCGTGCTCGGCGGTTGGATTCTCTTTAGTTAGGTTAGTTTTATCTTGATGTATCTGTGTTTGTAGGCTCGTTTATTAATAAACGAGCGGGCAAGTCTTAATGAGCGGTGCTTGTAGTTTTCTAGTTACCTGGCCTTCAGAGACTTAGGTACGGGTCTAGGAGATTAATGTAAGGTGCCGTTTTTTGGCCATAATTAATGATATTATTATCTGATTTCAAAAAAAGTTATAATTGAGTTCTAGTCAGGGTTGGAATAATTAGACAATTTAGGGATTAGGGGTAATGGGATGAGCCAAGTTTGTCATTACCATATATATACCAACCCCGTCGGGTAAACAGGGACCTCTTGGGCCTTAGGGGTTTTCTAGAGTATTTTTTTTATTAAATTGATTAAAATCAAATAAATACATAATTTAGATATTTGAGATATCTGCATACACCATATATATACTATATCAGACTTCTCCACTACATTTGACTATTTACTTTTAAAATACATAGTTCTAATGTCAATCGTTAGATTAAATTATTTAAACAGATCTGACGGCTGATATTAGAACTATGTATTTTAAAAATACATAGTCATATGTAGTGAAGAAAAATCATATATATTATATATGGTTTAAATATGGTACCACCAAAATATAGTTCACGTAGCATTGTTCAAAAGAAATTATATACAAAATTTCGATATTTGGTAATCAGGCATCGAACCGGGGCTTCTATTATGTACCATACCGAGCCATGCTTAGGTTCACCCCCCTCCCCACTTAATATAGTCGCACTTCATAATTTCATAATCCAACCGTTCATATCATAACTTATTCTTCATAGATCATGTATGCAAAAAATCAATCGAATTAGAAATCTTTTGGTCACTCTAATTATTGAAACAAATGAACGGTTCTGACAATAATTACTACTATTATGAGGAGCCGTCTATTTATTTCATATGAATGAGTTACCAAAAGATCTCTGATTCGATTGATTTTTTGCAGAGGTGATCTATTAAGGATAAGTTATGATATGAACGGTTAGATTATGAAATTATGAAGTGCAACTATGTTAAGTAGCCGTTCACCCCTTGGGTGAACCTGAGAATTTTCCTACCATACCTGCCCGGGTCCTCAGGGGATTAGGATTGAGGCCTTAATCTTAGACACCAAACTCTATGAATTCCAGAAATACTTTCACATGCACGTAGTTTATGATTAAGTTACATTTTGAAGTTCTGATTTAGTAGTAATGTCAAGAACACCCGCAGCTAGTGGGCCAGATAGTTCAGTTGCTTGCTGAATTTAATAGCCATGGCATCAGAAACGAGCTAGGGTTTGTGACAGAGATCAGAAGAGAGAGTTTTTGGGAGTGAAAACACTCTTCGATATATTCTGTTATTCTCACTTACAAAGAAAATGATAACCGAGAGTATTTTTCTATTTACTAGGCTAGAAAACAGAAAAGATCGATAACAAACTTAACCACTAGTACAACTGGACACAGCTAGCACTGTGAAAGAATGGCTAACGGCATCGTTAACAGAATTTGGGGCTGCCACTGAAACGGACAAAAGATTTCAGACTAGCTGCTAGCTTGAAGAAAATTACTTTGGTAGTCTGGCTTATTGCAAGAAAACAAACACCTATTAACAACCTGATTGATTTAACAGGTCGAGAAATGCATGGTCTCTCTAGCATTACTTATCCTTGATCAAAAGTTATCTTGTAAGGGGTTTCCCAGCTAGCTCATGCATGATGTTCTGAATTTGCAGTTTCTGTGAGTGAAGCGATAATCGCACGACACCTTGCTGAACATGAGAAGGAAGAAGAGCTTCGGCAATCCATTTTTAGGAATATGAAGGGCATGGAGTATATGAATGATAGGGTATGGAGTACTAATGCACGTGATATTGAGATAACTGCGTCACAAGTCTGCAAAGCAGTGAGTTCCAGGATTTCCGTTGTTTATGGCCCATGAGATTAATTGAACTTAATTATATTCAAATTCAGAAAAAGTAGAGGAAACTTGGATTAATATGAGCGAAAGACGTTTGTGGCAGCTAGCATTTGAAGCAAAATGATTTAATTTGACAGCTATTCTATTTCTTTTTCAGGTGCTTAAAGACCCTACTGTATCCAAAGATGTTCTGAGACTTCGGGCTGAAGCATTGTATAGGTTGGGAGAAATCTTCAAAGTAAGCTTTTGTTTGAAAGTGATTTAACTGCATACTTGTATTAGTGTTCTTGCAGTATATTATTATATAGGACCTAATTAAATTTGTGGGATACGTTTGAAAGAATGTGCATGCATGCATGGCAGGGATCTACTATATATAGCTGGAAATTAAGGGGTAATTATATTTGCATACGTACATATTAATAAGCTTTTTTCATCTGATCAATTTGAAATTTTCATTATTTTCCAGGGTGTTGAGAATCCTTACCGTAGAGAGTACAGTCTCGGCCGTGGAGACGGACAGGAGTGTGAAAATGAGGACTCTGATTAGTTGCTTCATATTACATTATTACACCAAGCATCATATACAACATGTCCATCCAATCCGCTGAGTGTGTGTGTGTGTGTTTTTTTGTTTAACCCCGTAATTAAGTTAATTGATCTGTTTACGTACTGAAGCTTTTGTATGCCAAACTGCGGATTTTTTGAAGAGTGCATTAGCAATTGACGTACTTATACCTAATACGTACATACCTTGGCTAGCTTTGTTCCAATGTGAGATGTCTGGGGCCTGTGAACTTTTTTTTTCATTTTTTTTCTTTCAAAGATGGCATTAATTCTTTCCTTGGATAATAAGCATCATATTTAATAAGTGTAATACTTCATTCTTAGTCTGAATAATGCGACCGTACATGGATCTTATTCTTAATTAAAGAGTCTCGTTCACCTACTCAATAGATTTCTTACTCAGTTGTGCTCAATTGCCTTTGGATCTAAATCCAAGAGTGTAAAATAATTAAACAGTTGTAATGAATTTATTTGTTTCATTGTTCTCCACTATTGGATTTAGATCCAAGAGCAGTTGAGCATGACTGAGTAAACACTTTATTGAGTAGGTGAACATGACTCTTGGCTACGGTTGTCTATATATTAGTCACTTGTCGGAATTCTTAGTCTGAATTCTTCAAGCGTAGGTGTTGCTTGTCATCCTCACCTCAGGTCTGCCTTTGCTGCTGCTGGCCAAAGTTGAAATGTAGCCAGCATAGGCGATATATTTTCTGTATATGGAATTATGGATCATGGTTTTCAGTTTTCACCTAAGCTGATTTGTGAATTACAAAAATAAAATAAAATATATAAATATATGATTTCAAATTCACAAAATAAGCATAAAATAATAACTACCATTTTGTAAGAAAGGGTAAAAACCTGATTATTTTTTTAAACAAGTAAAAACCTGATTTAATATCTAAACTATTGCGAAATGCATTTTTTGGTACATGTAATTTTTTTAATTGAAAATAATACATAAACTATTACGCCGTTACCCAAAATGATACTACTATTAACTTGGTCGTTCAGTTCGTCTACGTAGAGCATATGTGGAGGAGAAATGGTACCAAATTGGACTGAGGTAAAAAACCTAATGGTATCTAATTGGACTGGGGTAAGAACTAAAAACATATTGCGTCATTATCCAAAATAGTATCTAATTGGACCATACTTAACCACAAAGTTAACATAGGTCCGATTTTAGGTTAACGACGCAATAGTTCAGATATAATTTTAGATAATAAAAAAATATAAGTACCGAAAAGTACATTTCACAATATTTCAAGTATCAAATTAAATTTTTACTTTTATAAAAATAACTACTCACATCTCAATTAATTCTAAAAAAAAAACATTTGCTCCGCACAGAACGAACATGTGTACCGGAGGCTAGTGGCGCAGGGAATTCACCATTTCAAATCGAGTTATCGACCCGTCTCACTTTGCCCAGGGAAAGAATTTAAAAGACTAAACTTTAAAATAGATATCCTCTCTCGCTTTCTCCATTACTTTCTTTCATTTCATCGTCTTAATTTCGTAACCGTTGCTGTGGGCACACGTAAGTATCTTGATTTAATCTTTCTTTGTGTTGGGTTCCTTTCATTTTGCTTCTTTTAATTGAGCTGAAATAGAAAGGTTTTAATCCTGGGTGTTCTATGATTGCATATATATACTTCATTTCTGATGAGATCTGGGTCTAGTATAAGCCTTTTGATCTCACTCATTAATCATTGCATTCATTTTCATTCCATTTCGAAGCTCCAAAACTATTCTTCCCTTTTGTTTTACCAAGCTGGGAATTCTTTGTTTTGATACGGAGATTTCTAAATTTGAAGCTTATTTATGGGTTTCTAGTAGCAGGTTTGGAATACCATGTTCTTGTTTTTGTTCAATTGATTGATTCAGTTGTGTTTGTTGTGATCTGAGAAGTATGGTGAAGGACACTGCCTATTATGATGTGTTGGGTGTCAATGTGGAAGTCTCCGCTGCTGAGATTAAAAAGGCTTACTATCTGAAGGTAATCAAAGCTTTTCAATTACCCATTTTCTTCACAACTTGTTATTCGTACTGAAGCAATTCTTTCAGAAAACAAACAAGTTTTGGAAGCCAATACAATTTTGAGTTTCTGTTTCCTTCTTTCTTTTGTTTTTGTTTTGTTTTGTTTTTGGTCAAATTTTCCTTCTTTCTTTTGTTGATTGTTGTGAATACTTGAGAGTTTCAAAGTTTATATGTTTGTATTGGTTTGGATTGAATGACATGGCTGGGTTCGTTGAATTTTATCTAGGCAGCTGGCTTAGATAAAATGCTTCATATTAATCAAATTTGTTATTCTGCTCAGCTTGTATTGCATTTCCAGAAAATTTTGGCTATAAACGTTGGCCTAATAATACCAAGTCTCTGATACAAGGTTAAAGGATTGTATTTCGCACGCTAAAGCCTCAAAATTACCGGTTGTCCATTTTAAGCACCTCAGAGAGTGGAGTCTTAAGCCTCATTGCTCCATTTGGGGCTGTCCCTACCTCATTATGCACTGTCCTTGTTATATATTTTCCTGATTTCCTTATATAGTTTACGAAAATTCTAATAATATGTGGCATCTGCTCTATTACAATATGTTTTTATGTTTTCTTTCTAGGCAAGGCGTGTTCACCCCGATAAAAATCCTGGAGATCCAAAGGCTGCTGAAAATTTCCAAGTAAGCAAGTTTCATATATATATATATGTATATTATAACTTAAATTCCTACAGACAAGAGTACCTTATTTTTAGATAATCATATGCATAATCAGCACTATTCTACTAGTTCATCTTGTTAAGCTTATAGACGGAATGCTTTAGTTTCTAGAAAATCCCTAGATGCATCAATGAAAACCAAAATCCAAGACTCAGAGTAGTATATTGTAACTTTGATACTTGAATTAGGCACTTATGCTTCTCTTTGGGCGACCAGCCTTTAACAGATATGACATATGCATATTTCCTCCCAAGCTGGTTTTGATTTGACTGGTTTGTTTATAGAAGATTCATCTAAAAGTAAAGGAGAGAATTTTTCACTTGGCATCTAATGTTGCTTTCTTTATTTTATACGTTTTCTTATCATTTTGGGGTTCATTTTTTCGGTTATGTTACATGTATAAAGGCACTTGGTGAGGCTTATCAGGTTTTAAGTGATCCAGAGAAGCGTGAAGCATATGACAAACATGGAAAGGCAGGCATACAACAGTAAGTTCTTACACATTGAGAATAGATATAATATTTATTACTACTTAATGGTCGGCACTTAGTTATTTTCTGAAAGAGTAGTATTGCAGTTTCTAAAATACTAATGTCTGATTAATCTTCTTTATGTTGAGTTTTACACACTTTTTCTAAGTACTAGGTGGAGTTCTTTGGTTGCACGATAAGTTGAATAGTGAAATGATTTTTATAACAGAGTACGTACTACATATTTGGACAAAAAATGCATGACACCCTCCGACTCTCTTGCTGTTTTGGAGATGGAAATTACTCTTTGTTTTGTACTTTTTTATTTTAGTCATTTCTTGATATTATCTCAAGAATATGTCGGAAGATGTAGTTTGTGTAAATCTATCTCTCTTTTTCCAGGGACTCCATGGTAGATCCTGCAGCTGTGTTTGGGATGCTTTTTGGGAGTGAATACTTTGAAGATTATGTTGGCCAACTTGCTTTGGCTTCTTTGTCATCTGTTGAAGTTGAAGAAGAGACACAGGATCCTGAAGTCCGTAGGCAGAGAGTTCAGGAGAAAATGAGGGTGTGCTTTCTATGCTGGCGTTATAAAATATGCTTGACTTCTCAATTTTCTCAATTTGCTCAATTTTATCCGCTCCCTATTTTATATTCTGTAGACATTGCGAAAGGAAAGGGAAGAAAAGCTCATAACTATTCTGAAAGATCGTATTCAACCATTTGTGGATGGTCGTACAGACGAGTTTGTAAAATGGGCAAGTGCAGAAGCAAGACGCCTCTCAACAGCTGGTAAACCCTTTTTACATTTTCACTCGAAAAGGAGCGTAGTGTATTCCAAGGAAGTTCTTAAAAATCTATAGTTATGAGCTTCAAAATCTACCTTATAATCCACCTTAACAAAAAATTGATCAGGTAGTTTACTCAAATTATGCCAAGGGTGAATAGTGATTAAATTATAACCACTTAGAATTGGTTTAAAGTGCTATTGTGATACCATAATATGGCATATGAGAACTAACACACAGTTGTCTCAGAAGATAGAGAATAAAATTACATCCCGTTCTGTAATTAGTCTTAAAAAGTCAGGTATTTACTGCTATTCTAGGTCATCACGTGGTTGATCTATATTAAAAAAAATTCCGAAGAAAATGTAACTTCTGAGTGAAGTTTGTATATGATTTGACCAATTGCAGAGATGAAGAATCCTTAATTTTGTGTTTTGCTTGTTGATTGTGACCCATAATTGATTTTTTTTTTCAGCCTTTGGCGAGGCTATGCTACATACGATTGGTTATATTTATACTAGGAAAGCTGCAAGAGAACTTGGAAAGGACAAGAGATACATGAAGGTACCGTTTTTAGCAGAATGGGTGCGAGATAAAGGACATCAGATAAAGTCACAAGTATCAGCAGCTTCAGGTGCAGTTTCTGCTGTCATGAAGTTCTATTTGGTGAAATGCAGGCTGTATATCCTTGAAGGCTGAATTTTTTTTATTGTCCTGGCAAACACATGCTTATGTTAATTTGTAGGTGCTGTATCTTTAATTCAACTACAGGAAGATCTGAAAAAAATAAACCAAGGTGAAAACAAGGAAGAGAACTTAATGAAAGCCATTGAAGAGAAGAAGGATGCAGTGCTCAATTCCCTATGGCAGATTAATGTGGTTGATATTGAGTCAACCTTGTCACATGTTTGCCTAGCAGTGAGTTTCAGTATTCCTTTATTTAGCTTAATAAATATTAATTCTTCCTATAAGATATTAGTTTTTGGTATTACATGGAATAGTTTGAATTATACCTTAGGTTATGAAATTTACAATCAATAATTTAACATCATTAGCTGTATTGTCTTCACATTTTCTGGAGTGTTAAAAGGAAAGAATAGGTTGGTGTTGAGTTTGGTCCCTTTCGTAGTTTTTAGCTGAGTCTTCTTAAATGTGTTAATGATTGTTGACATTGGGGTGAAAGTAGACATTAAATTCTTGTACTTTGTAATAATGTTGGTGCCAGCAGACTACTGTTAAATTGCAGCTTTTATGGAATTTGGGAGCTAAATAAAATGTGTTAATCTGTTTTAGATTAAGTTTTGTACGAACACCAAAATTGAGAAACACCGATGCAAGAGTCCATCTGTCATGTTCTTGTAATTAATCTGATCAATGAGATGAGCATGTACACACAAAAATGGTAAACATGGCTGGCTGCATGCAAAATATTAAGACTGAGAAAGCAGTGTAAAATTAAAGCCGACATGATACACATGGATATAGGTAAGTATAATTGAAGACAACCTGAAATAGCATTTTAAGAAATGATTTGATAACCATTTTCTTTTCAGGTACTTAAAGACCCCACTGTGTCCAAGGAAGTTCTGAAGGCACGGGCTGGAGCATTGAAAAAGTTGGGAACAATCTTTCAAGTAAGCCTCAGTTTTCGTTTTTCACACTAGCTATTATGTAGGATCTAAACTTTCGGGCTTTATAGGTTCATTGGTTGTGGTAGGGATCAATTATAGCTTGAAATTAGTAATTAATTATATCTTCCAATCAAACTCAAAGATCCATTATTTTTCAGGGTGCAAAGGCAGCTTACAGTAGAGAGAACAGTCTCCGCCATGAAAAGGACGACAAAATAGAGTCAGCTTCATCATCGTAATT
Organism: Rubus idaeus; assembly: GCA_030142095.1. Classification (NCBI taxonomy): domain Eukaryota; kingdom Viridiplantae; phylum Streptophyta; class Magnoliopsida; order Rosales; family Rosaceae; genus Rubus; species Rubus idaeus. The sequence goes on from CM057966.1 coordinate 6,793,640, forward strand.
CTCATTTACCCATCTTTCACTGATGTAGCTACTACTACTCATGTGAGTGGGAATGTTGAAGGTGATAGGTTCCCATTACAGCATTATAGCAAATATGATGGAATATATTTGCTCTTGATTGTAGTGTTTCAGTATGCACCGTTGACTTGATTCAACCTTGGCCTTTTCAGTCCTGCCTTAATGTGTCATTTGATGTCAGATATATGCTGCCTTGGGAAATCGTATGAAATTATATTCGTTTTGTATCTAATGAATCAGCTAAGAGCAATACCCTGTTTTTAAGGCCAGCTATCCATTTTATCGAGCTCCATAATGGTTGTGTGATCATCAGCCCCAGGAATGCAGATTCAGAATCTGTGATTGGATACTTCAGGATTGATCAGTGATAAGTGATAACACATTTGCCAAATTTAGATACCATTTCTATTCATGACCTCGCAAATTTACATATTTTTCAGCAATCATTTTCTGCCCCACTCTATATGGGAGCCGTGCAGGGGGTGAGATGACTCAAATGATTAGATATTTAGATGTTAGGTATAAGCCAGCTACCCCAAGAAAGAACTAACGAGGGTGCCATAATCTATGTAAAAGCAGGCAAATTCTAGAAAAGTAAAAATCATATCTGATTGGCACCCTTTTTGCCGCAACAATTTAATACAGGATTGATTAGTGGAACAATTATTAGACTCCGAATATTCAAAGTTATTTGAACAAGAAATGCAGTCTCATTTATGCCTTGCAAATCAATAGAGAAGCCGGGAATGTAAACGATCAGAATTTTTTGTTCATCGGCGTGAGCGCCAATACTGCATTAATCACAAGCACCGATACTGCAACGAGTCAACTCTGTCTTAGATCGTGTTAGAAAATAAATCAACAATATATATCAAACCGATATTCTCTACTAGGTGCAACTGTGTCCGTGGAGAGATGAATAGATGCAAATAGAACAGCACCGTACACATGCAGGTCCAATCTGCACCTCATGAACCAACAATGATACGGGGAATGAGAACGACAGATTAATTCTCTCTTACAACTAAAGCTTTCATATGATGTTAGACAACTATTATTTGATGGTAACCTAATTTTATAGCCCAGTGATTTCAGTTTCACTAAACACATCTTTTTCGGGTTCGAGTTCGAGTGAAACTCAACATATAAATATCATCCAGTACTGTACATTGGTGGTAATCTATGCATAATCCAAGGTTAGCTGATTTCAAAATAACTTCCAGGTACTGATTTTATGGTGTGAATTACTGATTTTATGGTATGAATTAAGTTAGGTCAATCCAGCAAAGGAGATTTGAGCAAATTCTTTATATGGTTGTTTTCACATTCCCTGCGCATCTGTCATTCCACTAAACTTTAAAAAGACACAGATCCAGAGTATATCGCTAAAAGTAAACCCATAACTATTAAGGTTAATTGTAGCCATAATAGGGCTAAGCTTACTCGAGCCATGCAATTCAATGGAATTTAAACAATCTTATCCTATGCAGCTAGCAATTAAAGAAATAAACAAGAATTGCTTTCATTGCATGAACAAAGGTACTTAATGAGGTTGTTCTGATGGATTAAATACATCACAAATATCCCAAACTCACATTTCCATTATAATTCCCTAATTAGTGCATAACATATCCCACATTCCCACTAGATTATAGTTAGTCAAGATAGGCGAACCATGTTTTCTGAATGGTATATCTTCTTGATTAGTGAAGGAATAGATTGGGTAATTATTAAAGGCAATTAAAGGTAGGGATGGTATTACTTAGGCTAGGGGCTGCCCTAGCTAAGACCACTTTATAAAAAAAAAAAATTAAAAGAAAGATGGCTGTTTTGAGTATAATGCACTAATGCAGTGCATGCTTCTCTTTATTCTCCACCAGATCGAATAGTGTTCTGTTCTTTCAGTGGTATTTGGTATGTTGTCCTTGTCCTTATAGATAATTGAAAGCACTAGCCATCCAGAAAAGCTATTTTCATACCTAATCTCTTTTCTAATCTGCACAACCAGAGGACAAACAATTAACTAATCACCAAACTTCCATGCTTTCCAAGTTAATTTCCATTGCAGTCCTTCTGAGTTTACTGATAACAATTCTAACTCTAACCTCTTATATTATATATATTTATAGCTAGGTTACTACAACAAATTAATGATATACTCCTGAACTAAAATTCATCGGACAAACTAGTATCGAAGCTTCGAAACCCATCAATTACGTACTCAAACTCTTGCAAAGGTGGCTTATTAAATACCCTAGGATTAATAGGTCAGTTGTGTACTTGTGTCACAGCAGGTATCAAATTGATGTATATATTTTTTAAAGTATATGATGATCATCTTGGTGTCTCCAAAATCTGTTACATTCTGTTTATCTTGGTGCATGTTATATATAGAAGATTCTGGTAACATTTCTGACAATCAGGGGTATTGTGATAATTTCCACTGGGAGTCATATCATACTCAGCAGTCAGCACTATTCTGTTAATTAATTAACTATATCAATCCACTAACTTCCTAGACTTAGTGCCCCAGCAACAGCAAAGTGTAGTCTATTCACCTTTCTCATTTGAATTTAAAACTTAAAAGCATGCATAAAGCTTGAATTAATTATTTATAATTAACTGTCAATTTTCAGTTTATCTCTAAGAATATTTCCACTTCATGTAATTATATCTCATGTTTCTTGCACTGATGTAGATATATAGCTAGGAAAGCATATATATCATTTGGTGTCAAGGCACTAATTCTCTTTATCTTGAATGAGAGAAAACAGCTTATTAGAAAACAACAAAGTTGCTTAACATTATGGGTCTCATGTTTCTCAAGAAGTTCACTGTCCTTATTCTCCTGATTTCTGCAGCATCACTTTTATCAACCTCTTTTGCAGCAGGTTGGTCTCTATTCATGTCTTCCACTGCAGCCTTTGGTTTCAGTCATATACCAGCATATATTGTCAGGGAGTTGACACTAAAACATTGAATATATATATTAATATATATATATCGATCAGCCTTCATGCATAATTAGGAAATGTGCATGCATTTTTGATATTTTCTTAAACTAAATTGTGAACCTTCTTTGCATGTGTAGTATATTAGAAAGAAGCATATATCAAACACTAGTTCTTGTTGTTGTTTCACCAGCTTCTGCTATATATTATGACTCTTTAAAAGAATGTACAACATATATTATGTATGATGTGCTCAGTACTAATTTATGCAATTAAGGAAAACAAAAACAGAGAATTTCAGCTTAGTTTCTTATATGCATGCAACTGCCTTTTCCAGGTAGACAATCCAAGTTTGTCAATAAGTTGGCTAAAGAAGCAATGGATACAACTTCAGAGGTATAAATATTCTCTGGATTATCGTCTTCGTTTTAGTTCCGTTCTTCTTTTCTGTCAGGAATCAAAATCAAGTATATTCGTTGAGCTTGAAATCATTCAAAGTGGTCCTGCTGATTCATTATGTGATTGATTTTTGACATTGTAGGAAGTATTAGGGAAGACATTGAACCACAAGGAAGTTGCCAGAATCCATGAAAGGCTTCTCAGAGTTAACACTAAAGATTACGGACGATACGATCCAACACCTGCTCTTGTTAAGCCTCCTTTCAAGCTCATTCCCAACTGATCATGGTTTTGACATCAAAGTTGGAAGTTGGAGAAGTACTGTCTTATAATTAAATAAAATGAACTAGATTATGGTTTTTACTATAAAGTCTTAAAGGAATCTCCTACTAGTGTAATTATGACATATATAGACTATAAATACTAAGTTTTGAGGTGTACGTAATATCAATATGTTGTTTGATTTAAATATTATATGTATGGCTTCTTATAAAGAATGTCTTATTTATTAAAATTTTAAAAGTCATTTAGCTAAGAAAACTCACATTTTCTTGCTAATTAAGCTTGAGGACTGGGTTTGTCCAGTTGGACAGGCAGTGTGCCTACCCCCTCATAACCGGGTTCCCCCCCTCCCCACAATTTCGAACTTTGGGCCCCAAATCCCCCTCCCCTTTAAAAAAAAAAAAAAAGCTCAGCCAAGAAAGAGGATATAGACTGCCGCATAAAAACATAAAAAGACCCAAAGCTCGGGTGCTAGTTTGCGATGTATTCTCTACAGAGAGGGAGAGGTCGCAGATCTCTCAGAAATAGAAGCTGGTTTCTTCTTAGATGACTTGGGATGCTTGTACCCCTCATCACCTTTGGTTAATTTTGCTACCCAACAGTGTCATTAATTTGTTATTGTCTACATCAAGGTCTAAAATTTCAATAATATCCTCAATATTTATTCGAATTTTTATTTTTTACAAAATACCAATATTAAATATAACATCTTTTTCGTTATTTTTATTTTAATATATTTTAGTTGATCCTTTGAGTTTTATCCAAAATTTCAATATAATTTATCCGATATTTCTATTAAAATTTTTGTTTTTAAAATTTTCGATATTTCCTAAATATCCTATATTTTGGCCATTGGTTTTCATCACATGGTGTGTACATGGGTACTTAGTAGTTAATACTACAATATGTCATTATAAGTTGTCGCCTCAAGATTTTTTTTTGGACTGATTGTCGCCTCAAGATTAAGACACCTTATTGCTATTCCATGCTGTGTATAAGCTAAAAGAGTTTATTGTAATGATTGGTTTTTTGGTATATACTAATTTAAGAGAGTTGCACAACTGTTTTCTGGGATCTGGACACTCCACTTAACATTGTTGTCTATCTAAAACTGAACTTCCTGTGTGCGTGCAAAATATTCGTATTTTAATTTCTAATGTGGTAGATTGATCGGTGATCTCCGATGAGTCAAAAATTTGTGTATTTTTAAATATGAAATAAGAGAAAAAAGAAGAAGAATATAATAAATTAAAAGTGGACAAGTAGGTATAGGACCAATTTATCTTTTCAATTAAGCTATGTACTCATTTGTTTTTATTTTATTAATTTTTTCTATTTTGATTAAAATATATTGGGAGAGTAAAACATGAGCTTTTGAATGTTTACCAAAACTCATGTTTTGACATTATATAGATAGATAATCCACCTAGCATTACTGAACTTTCTTGAGTTTAAATTTTAAATGAGCTTGAGAGAGTTACGGCTTGTGAATTTTAGCGTTTTCCAGTATAACCTTGTTGCATTGTTCTATTATCTTGTTTATGTCATTTCTCGTCAAGTGCAGAAGTGTGTAGTCTTTGCTGGAGTAGATTTTTTGATAGTTGTTCGCGGAGAAGTCGGATAGATACTTGCAGCTGATAATAAAGCAAGAATACATATTCCAAGATACTTCCAAGCACAGAGTAGTCTTCATTCGAGTCCCGTTTAGGTAATCAATTAATTCCGTAATGAGTTGTGCTCAGATGCCTTGGGATTTAAATTCAAGGGTAGAGAATAATGAGGCAAATAAACTCATTCCAACTGCCTCATTATTCTCCACTTTTGAATTTAGGTCCAAAGACAGTTGATAACAATTGAGTAAGAAATCAATTGACTTCCTGAACGGAACTGGTATTCATCCTCTGCTAGCACTCTTTGCACTACTTCCAAACAATCACTCTCCACAATAAGCTGTACGTGCGTACCCCAAATTATAAGCAAACTCAATAGCTTACCGCAAAACCAGATACTCTACATGTTAATGGGAATGAGAGGTGAGCAAAAAACGTCCCCAGCATGATCACAAATAACTGTCCCCAAACCACCTAAAAGACTCGACCTCCAACCAGGCACCGTCGACATTTAACTTACAGAGACCCGCAGAATGGGCTTGCCAACTAACTCTAGTACGCCCACAAGAGGTGGAAGTGCAGAATTAGCCTGGGAAAACTCCTAATACCAACTAAGAGTAGTAATATTGTTAGTTGTATGCTGCTGAGGTGGCCTTTCCCTCCATATCATGGAATTTTTGTGTTTCCATATACCCACATAAACATTATGAGTGCAAAGCGCTCCTTTGGGATCGACACAGCCATATGAAGCATTCATTCTATACAAATAAAATCATGAGAAGGAATCCAAAACAAGATTAATCATTATTCCACCCGAAATTAAAATCAAACTTGATTTAATTACTAGGAATCCATGCCAAATCAGAATCGAAAGCCCATCCATTGGTGTTTCTCGTGCTCCTGCATATTTCACAGACAGAGTTGCCACTTATGCATCACAAATTGTAAGTTTCTAACCATTAAAGCCATTCTAATGACTTGTATTGTTGCTTTTGAACATTTTGTCGCTGACGAAAACCGGATATAGTACTCATATCAGAAGGGCATCATAAGGATAAGGTGATGACATTTGGAAACTACAGTAAAAGAGGATAGAAAAGCATTTTAAATATTTGGCTAATGTTGAAAACTTCTTATTATAACTTTATAAGAAGGACAACTCTAGAATTGAACATGGAATAAACTAAAATTCTTCAAAACTTCTTTTGATAGCTCATAACATGTATTTGACATGAAAACCCTGTAGGATAAATCAAATCCAAAGTGCGGCATCTTACCACTTCTAACTCATGTTTGTAATGGAACACATTCCCTGATGAAACGATTATTGATTAATTTCAATCAGTAAACCATTGCTATTAGTAATATATGCATGACATATATAAAAGTAATGAAAGCCAAATTTAGTTTACTATAAGATCTGGCAGAAACGATGAACCAGTTCTGCAATAAATGGGACAAGAAATTAGATAAGAAACCAGTTTGGACTCTTAAAAGGGAAGTAAAGGATAGTTATATAAGAGTTATAACATGCAAAAAGAAACGAGGCTCAGGGTGAGAATCTAGACAAGGAGCCAGCAATGATAATCTCATGAGTCCATAACTACGAGTTCAAGATATACCCTATGATGGTGTACCAAAAATGACAAGCACCTGACAGAAGTGGATACAGATCGATAATTGTATCTTTTAACCTTTTAAGAAACATCACAGTTGTAAGCAGTTGAAGAGATATATGCAACATTCAAGGAACTTGAAACAACTTTTAGTACAAACGGAAAAGAAAGAGAGGTTTGTGCATGCAGGAAATAATAATAATACATGAAACAAGATCCATTGATGCAAAAGAAATATCCAAAAAAAGAGAAAAAGAGTAACAAATAACATATAAGAATACATCCACGATCGTTAAAGGTCCAGTAGTCTCGAGGTTTTCTGTGCTAGTAACAAGGATCTGTTTCAACTTTCAAAGAGGAAAAGTAACTTCATAATGGCTTTTCTATGAGTGCCAACAAAGCAGGATCCACTTTCTCTTTAGACAATAAATCAATGACGAATTCCATCGTTGATGCATCTGCAGAGAAACCTCTCTCCACCATTTCATGAACAAATTCCACGGCCCTTAATGTCTCACTACTATTGAAAAACCCTCGGATAATTGTGTTATATGTGCAATCATCTGGAGAACAGCCTTTATCTTGCATTTCTCGGAGCAACTTTTCTGCCTCACTTATTAGTCCTCCCTTACAGAGCCCATTAATCATTATATTATGTGTCCTCACATTAGGTTGAAGTCCTTTTGATGATAAATGGCAAAAGAGGTCAATCGCAGATTCAACTTTTCCAGCTATGCACAAACCTTCTATAAGAATATTGTAAATAACTATATCCAAATTCAGCTTCCTGCATTCCATCTCTCTAAACAATGCTATTGCTGTAGTAAGTTGTTGGTTTTTACAAAGACCATCCAGTAAAACAGCATAAGTTTGAATATCGAGAAGTTGGCTACAAGCTTGCATCTTACTGAACAATTTCTGTGCATCTTGTATTCTTCCCGCTTTGCAAAAACCATCCATAAGAGAAGTATATGTAATGGTATCTGGAACCAGTCCCTTATCAGACATTTCTTGAAAAACCCTGTTCGCTTCATCTATCCTTTTATGCTTACAATATCCATTTATCAGGATGCTATAACTATAAACATTAACACTTGAGCCCTTGCGAATCATCAGTTCAAAAACCTTTTTAGCTTTCTGCATTTCTCCTACCAGACAGTAGCCATCCATAAGTGAACTGTACGTGACCATATTTGGTTTGATACCTCTCTGGATCATTATTTCAACTACACATTCTGCTTCCACAACCATCCCCTCCTTACAAAGTGTATCAACCAGGATACTGAAGGTTACTAGATTCGGCAAGATGTTTTTACTCATCATTTCATTCAACAATCTTGTAGCTTCTTTCCACTGCCCTAATCTGCAAACTCCATGAATCAAAGAGGTATAAGTAATGATGTCTGGGGAAATATCCTTATTAATCATTTCTGAGCAGAGGTTAAATGCATCAGGAACTAGTGTATCCTTACAAAGACTGTCAATGATGATATTATAGACAACCACGTTAGGCTTACAATACCCAGATTGTTCCATCTTCCTAAGCAATTGAATAGCTGCGCGGTTGTTACCCTTCATACAACAGCCCTTTATTAGTGTGCCAAATGTAACCTCATTCGGCTTACAACCTTGCTCCATCATTTTGCTGAAAATCTCTGCTGCCTCGGCAACTCTATTCTCAAGGAGAAAGCCCTTCATTAGAGTGGTGAAGATCGTGACATTTGGTTCAAAACCACACTTGAAGAAATTTCCCAGGAGAGACAAACTAAAGCCCATTTGGTTCAAATGACAAAAGCAGTTCATGATAACGGTTAGAGTATAATGGTTAGGAACAACTCCGGAGGGAGCCATTTGGGTATACAAATTGATGGCTGCTGAATAATGTTCCAATTTCGCAAGTTGACTCAATACTTGAGTGAAACGGACAATAGAAGGAGGAGGACGCATCCGAAGCATAGAATTGAACAAACTCAAAGCATCCTCAAGATTAGAGAATTTGGGTGGGTCTCTCATAGTCTTAGTCTGGGTGTTTCTAAAAATTGAAGCTTGAGAATGCAAGGATGATGCAGAGAAAACAAGACTAGATTGAAGACAAGGCCTACCTCTGATGATGTTGTTGCAATAAGAAGAAAAAGAAGCAGTTTTCCGCACCATCATCTTCAGCTTATCCGAAACTGAGACTGAGCCAAGTGTGTTGCAGGAAGAAAGAAAGCTGGTCTTGAACTCCTGATGTTGGTTTTGGGTGATTTGCAGGGTCATGCGGGTATAAATTTCAAAATTCGTGTCTGGGTCGATTATATCACACACAAAAATGACATATTTTTTTTTTCATTCACGTACTCTAATAGTCGGAAATCTTTTTGAGCCAATTACCCATAAGACCAATTTGGGTGACCATATTTTTCAAAAGGCCACAATAGCTTTGTTTTCCAAATAAGCCCACTCAGTAGCTTTAACTCTTTCTATCTGACATTAATTTTTTTTCAAAATTACGATTCATGCCACTGACGTTTTATTGTTTTTGGACAATAGATTTATTGTCGTTGCATAGTAGCTTTATTGTCGTTGGACAGTAGGTTTATTGTCATTGGACAGTAGGTTTATTGTCGTTGGACAGTAGCTTTATTATTTTGGGATAGTAGTTTTAGTGTTCTTTAATATTAGTTTTAGTATGCTTTGACAGTAGTTTTATTGTCTTTGGACAGTAGCTTTATTGTCGTTGGACAATAGCTTTAGTGTACTTTGACAGTAGCTTTATTGTCGTTAGACAGTAGCTTTATTGTCGTTGGACAGTAGCTTTAGTGTGCTTTGACAGTAGTTTTATTGTTGTTTTCGTATGTAATGACATTTTTGTAAATAATAGCAAAAAAAAATGCGGTGGCATTTTTGTAAATATTGATGCGGTGGTATTTTTGTAAATATTGGTGGCCTTATTTGGGTAAAAAATATATGGTGGCTTTTTAAAGCATAATGCCACCCAAAATGGTCTTTTGGGTAATTTGTTAAATCTTTTTCATGTTTAATTTAAGGGGGTGAAATTTACAAAGCAATCCACATTCCAAATTTCATGTTTTTTAGTAATTTAAATTTTAAAATTCATCTGTTTATAAGAATTTCAACAAAAAAGAAGAAGAAGAGAAGTGTAAATTGTGGAGTGTGAATTCTAATCTTCTTAATTTATTATTTTTTAAACAAAAGACAAAGAAATGTAAACAAGCCCTTATAGGATTTTTTTTTTTTTTTTTTTTTTTTTTTTTTTTATTTTATTTTTTTTTTAAAAAAAAAAAAAAAAAAAATAATTTTTTAAAAATTTCAAAAAATTTTTTTTCAACCTCCCAATAACTCCACCGAAACCTTCTTTAGGTATGAGAAGTTAGTTTTTTTATTCTTAAATAACCCAGAGTTTGATAATTAAGAGGAAGTATGTATTGCTTTCATAAAAAAAAAAGAGAGGGACTATGACTATTAGCTATTTAGGGTTGGCTTCGGGACGGAATTTTTGGTACAAAAGTTCTGTCTTTAATAACCGGCCTTTTCCCCTCTTTAATGATAACCTTTCTCTCTTCATAGCATAAAGCCATAAATCAGACGAAAAAAAAGAAAGAAGCGAAAATCTAGGCATAAAATAAATAATAATGCATAAATGCTAAAAGAGTTCCTAAATTTGACTATAATTATCGGATTACACCATGAACAGAACTTGGAATTACTGAAATAACCCTTCTAAATTTGGTAAAAATTGTTAACTTACACTCATTCCATTAATTCTAACTTTTGGATGTTAGTCATGTACTTAAGATGCGATATAGTCATTTCCGATCATCATATTTTTTTTAAACAAATATATATTCAAAATAGATTTTTTTTTGTCAAATCTCATTTCCTTCTCTCGAGAGATTAAACTTACAATTATATTCTTAACTTATCATAAATTATTTATTTATTATGTTTTTTTTGCATGAATTTATTTTCCTTAATATAGAGATCAATTCTATCAATGCCCATTTTTTGAAGGAAAGAAGCATATATTATATTAGATATAATCACGATTACAATCGAGCATCCTGAATAACAGCATAAGTTGAAAATCTAAGGCAGAATAAATCATAAGTTGTCTAACTGTTTGTTCATTGATGTCTCTCAACACCTATTATTGTCTCTCAACATGGTAATTTTGTAAGGGTAAATTCATTCTATGGTACCTGACGTATTGTTACTTGGATAATTTGGTACCTAGTTAATAAAAGAGGACAACTTGGTAGTTGAAGTTATCATTCGTTAGATCATTTGGTGCTTCTATCCATTTTTCCATTAAATATAAGGGCATAATTGTCATTTCAAGCTTATTTTAAGAAGAAAAAAAATTATTTAATTTTCGGGGTAATATAGAGTATTAATTAAAGTTTTATTAAAATTAGTTCATATTTTTATAACAAGAGAATTAATTAAATTTTTTATTATTTTTTCATAGAATCAAATTTTTATTTAGTATTATGGAGAACATTATTATTTATTATTTTGGGGAATTTTTTTTTTAAAATGAGTGGAAAACCAAGAGAGCATTTATTTTTTGGACAATGAAATCAAGGAAAAATAGTATATATACACTTTAGAGGAAATAAATTAAATAAAAAGTGCTCATAGTAAATATGATTTTTTTTTGCTAAGAATAACAATTTTGCCCTTGAGAATGAATGCGAAATAATAATTTTACCTTTATATTTAACAAAAAAACGGATGGAAGTATTGAATCGTCTAACGGAGGATAACTTTAAGCACCAAGTCGTTTCCTTTTATTGATTAGGTACCAAATTGTCCAAGTAGCAATACGTCAAATATCATAGAAGAAATTTACCCATTTTGAAATATAAAATATATGTTTTTATATTTAATAAAAAATATATATATTTGTTTTAAAACTTGAAATGACTATATTGTCTTCCACATGAGTGGCACATACAAACATTTGGATAAAAAAATGTTCGAATTGATACACTCATACACCCTCAAAATTGTTGGTGTGAGTTGTATTAGGAAATTGTATCCTATTAGGATTGTGTTATTAGTATTTAATGTTGGGTATTGTATACGTGTAGTACAAGTTGTATCTCCTATATAAAGCCTCTGAATGAGATGAATAAATTAACCTGAGAATCAATCTCTCATATATTGTGTCTTTTGACTTGGTATCAAAGCAGGATCCGTTGGGACTCTGTTTCTTTGTTTGTGAACTAATTGTTCAATTTTTTCTTCTTCCGCTTATTTGGAACCTCAGTTGTTGGGTTCTTTCTCTGAGTTGTGTTCGTTCCCTATAATTTCTAGGGTTCCAATTGTGTTTGTTTCCTCTCTTCAGTTTGTGCCTTGGTCATCCCCGTCCGGACGCCTGCACACCAGCAAACGTTATTCTTTGTTCTTTGTTCTGTGATTCTGCAAGCTTCATTCTATGGGTGACGCACTGAAGACTCTTCAGGGTCCTTTGTAATAACCCGAACTCTTATATTTAATTTCTTGAATGTTCTTGAAATTAATTAAGGGATTAGATGATAATTTTCTTGTCTAGTTTGTGAAGGGAAATTATTTCGGGACGAATATTTACTAGAAATGTTTTATTTAATTTTTTCTGATGAATTCCTTCACAAAAATCGTAGAGCTTGTCAATATGAGTTCGTAGACATGTGGCACGCAAAATTCTGATAATATATGAAGAAGTTATGGTCAGCGGAAGTTTAATGTATTTTCGAAGCTCTTCTGACCTAGTCAACTATTTCTAGGTATTGAGGTTGCCAGGGGGAGTGATAGTATCATGTTATGCCAAAGAAAGTATGTTCTTGATTTATTAGCAGAGACAGGTATGCTTGATAGTAGGCCAGCTGATACACCCATGGAGCAGAATCATCATCTTGCTGAGTATCCAGATCAGGTTCCTATGGATAAAGCAAGATATCAGAGGTTGGTTGGGAGATTGATTTATTTGTCTCACACCAGACCTGATATTGTGTATGTTGTGAGTGTGGTTAGTCAGTTTATGCATAATCCCAGTGAGTCTCATATGGATGCGGTAGTACGTATTTTGAGGTATGTGAAGTCAACACCAGGAAAGGGTCTTGTGTTCTCTAAGAGTGGTCATATGGATGTCAGTGGTTATACAGATGCAGACTGGGCATGATGCGTCACTGACAGAAGGTCTACCTCAGGTTATTTTACCTTTGTTGGAGGAAATTTGGTCACATGGAAGAGTAAGAAACAAAAGGTAGTTGCGAGGTCAAGTGCAGAAGCAGAGTATCGAGGGATGGCACGTGGTGTTTGTGAGCTGTTGTGGATGAGGAATTTGCTTAGAGACTTGGGTTTCCGACAAAAGAAGGCTATGGATCTTCATTGTGACAATAAAGCTGCTATTGTTATTGCACATAATCCTGTTCAGCATGACAGGACGAAACACATGGAGGTAGACATACATTTTATCAAGGAAAAGTTAGATGCGCAAATTATCTCTTTTCCCTTTGTGAAGACTGATGAGCAGTTAACAGACGTTCTTACCAACACTGTTTCCAGTAAGGTCTTTAGTGACTCACTTGACAAGTTGGGCATTGAGAATTTGTATGCTCCAACTTCAGGGGGAGTGTTGGCGTGAGTTGTATTAGGAAATTGTATCCTATTAGGATTGTGTTATTAGTATTTAATGTTGGGTATTGTATACGTGTAGTACAAGTTGTATCTCCTATATAAAGTCTTTGAATGAGATGAATAAATTAACCTGAGAATCATTATGTCATATATTGTGTCTTTTGACTAGTAGTGGGTCACGGGCCACGCTTGTCGCTGTTTAACATGGTATCAGAGCGGGTCCATCTCCAATAACGTCGCCATTTGTCATTGGATCCGAGTGGGTCGTTGAATTAACCGGAATCATCCCGGTATATAAATTTATCTCAGTTCCCGATGTGGGAATTGATTTCTTAATTGGTTGCACGTGCATACCTAAATCAGTTAGGTTGCACGTGAGGGGGCGTGTTGGAGAATGGAGATCCCACATCAGAAAAGTGACAAAATAAAATATAAGTTATACGTGGGTAGATTATTCCCAATTGCATCGAGGTCTTTTGTGATAAAACCCAACACCTAATAGGTGGTTAAGTTGGGACAATATCGGTGCAGTAGTGGGCCACGGGCCACGCTCGTCGCTGTTTAACAAAAATTCCTTGTTTCTGATTAATATTATCAAATACATACTTGAACATCGATCACATTGCATTGACACAGATTGGTGGTACGAGTGAGACCGAACCGAAAGACAAGGGTTTGCACTTCCTAGATGTGTTTGTGCACTTGTCTGGTGAAGTGCGAAATGCAAATAGCATGCATTACCAGTCAACCAGAAGAGTGCAGAAAGAATCTGCAAGTGTGAATAGCATTATCGAGAGGGAAAAAGACACAAGAAACGGAAGAAGTGGATGACAAAGGCCCTTACCCCAACTCAACAGAAAAAGTAGAAAGGCACAATGAAAAGTCTTGAGTCATCTAATCAAACCATTGGCGGTCAATGTATCAAGTTCCAGGAAATGACAAACCCCACAATAACAGGTGGCTTTTCAAATTACGCGGAGTCAGCTTTCTTTTGTACCCATTCCTCATTCATTCTGTAGTTATCTAAAACAAACCAAGGTGCCTCTGGGAAGATAAATGCCTGAAAGAGACTCACTTTCTTTCATTCTTTGAAGTATAGGCCTTCAGATTTTTGATTTTGCTATACTTTTGTAGTATGCATCTCTTTCCAAGTTTCCAAAAGAACCTTTGGAGAATTTGAAGGGAAACTAGCCTCACTAGCTCATAACCAAAAGAGATACATACAAGGTATGTTACTATGTTTTGTGTTTTCCCGTACGTCGTTGATTTAATTCTGTGTTTACTGGGAAGATTGAGAATGAATTTTCTTGGTTCGAGTAACTGCAATAAACTGATTAATATGTATAAGACTTTCTAAGTTAACTGAAGCAAATCATGCTTAAGAAACTAACTATAAGGCTAACTATATATAAATCAACTTTTAACTACAGATTCTATTGTATCAGTACTCCTATATTCTAAGCAAAGCAGAGCAAGTAGCTTCATTCATAAGTCATAACCAAAGGAGATAATGTATGACAATTTTTAATTTCCTTCTTTGATTCCATTTGCTTTGTTTTCTTTTTCTAAAATCTGTTGATTTTTCATTTGGCTTACATAGTTCAACAAACATGAGGGTACAAGAACCATAAAAAAAGTAAGATTAATAACAAAGAAGAAGCGCATACACAATTTAATAAACTGAAAGTGGCATATAGTTTCTTACAGCAATTGTTTCTGGAATTGTGGCATAAGAAAAAGAGAAATGATACCGTCTATTCTTACTTGTTTAATCTTGTTCAGTCCAATTGCATATTTTCATTCTTACTCCCATTGTTCTAGGTGAAGGAACTTGAGTGATGTCAAAGATTTTGAAGAGTAGCAGTAGCTAGCTTCATTCACAAATTATAACCAAAAAAGGTAAGGTACGTAGGTTGGATGTTATTTTCATTTTGTAATTTTTGATCGTTCAGTTTTTATATTAATGTCCTTTGAGTTGGATCTCATTGCAGCTTTGTTGCATGTCACCCTCATATTTGATTTGCTTTATATTCAACAGACATGGAGTTTCTCATAGCAATTGGCTCCGGGGTTGTTGTGAAAATTGCCGAGTACACAGTTGAACCTGTTGGACGCCAGTTTGGTTATCTAACTAGCTGCAAAAGCAACCTTAGACTTCTAGAGAATCAAGTGAAGGACTTAGATGCAGCCAGAGAGAGTGTGCAGCATAAGGTTGCTGAAGAAGAAAGAAGAGGAAGAAAAGTCGAAACGTATGTCAGTAAATGGCTATCAGATGTGGACAAGATCACTGGAGAGGCAAACGACTTCTTAAAAGATGAACAACAGCAACAAAAGATGAAATGTCTCTATGGGTTTTGTCCTAATCTGACGTTTCGGTATCAGCTAAGCAGGAAATCAACAAAATTAGTGAAGCTGGTTGTTGAAGTCTATGGGAAAAGGAGTTTTCCTAGTATTTCATACAAGGTTCCCCCACAAGAGGTATGTAGCCTATCTACCAAAGCTTATGAGGCATTTGACTCGAGGATTTCAATTGTGAAGAAAATAATGGATGAACTGAGAAATCCTAGTACAGACTTGATTGGGGTGTACGGAATTGGGGGTGTGGGAAAGACCACACTGGTTAAAGAAGTATTTAGGCAAGCTACAATAGAGAGGTTATTTGATGATGTGGTTATGGTTCTAGATGTGAAACAGAACTCAAACCTGGAGAGGATACAAAGAGAAGTTGCCGAGAAGTTGGGTTTGGACATTGTTGACAATCAGACCATACCTGGAAGAGCACGTAATATATGTGACAGGATAAAAGACAAGAAGACTCTTGTAATTTTAGATGATATCTGGGAAACAATTGATTTGGAGGCTGTGGGACTTCTGAGTGTGGCAACATGTAAAATATTGCTGACATCTAGAAGTCGTAAAGCATTATCCTCTGGGATGCGGACACAAAAAGAGTTTCCTATTGATGTTTTGGAGGCAGAAGAAACTTGGAGATTATTTGAGAAGATAGCATGTGATGTTGTTAAAGATCCTTCTATACGAGCTGTAGCAACCAAGGTAGCTGAAAAGTGTGGAGGTTTACCGGTTTTAGTTGTCACTGTTGCAAGTGCTTTGAAAAATAGAAGTACATTACATGCATGGAAGGATGCCTTGAGACGCCTAAAAAGGTTTGATAAAGAAGAATTAACTGAAAAAGCCTACTTGGGTCTAGAGTGGAGTTACAGTCAGCTGGATGATAAGGAACTTAAGCCCTTGTTCTTGCTCTGTGGAATTAGTGTCAGCGGAAACTGTATTTATTTGGCGGACTTGTTGAAGTATAGTATGGGTTTGCATTTGTTTGACAATGTGGATACATTGGAAGAAGCACGAGATGCATTACATGCACAAGTTGATAAACTCAAAGATTCTTGTCTATTGTTAGATGGTGATGATAATACATCTGTTAGAATGCATGATCTTGTCCGCGATGTAGCCATATCGATTGCATCCAAGAATCAACATGTATTATCAATAGCATCCGCAGGCGAGTTGAAAAAATGGCCAGATAAGGATTTCTTTAAAAAGTGCACTGTGATTTCTTTCCATTGTTGCAGTATTCCTAGGTTACCTGAAGTTTTGCAATGTCCACAGCTAAAAATGTTTATCTTGGATAGTAATGACGATTATTTGCTGAAAATTCCATGCAACTTTTTTGAAGAGATGAAAAAACTCAAAGTGATGGATTTATCCAAACTGCGTATACCGACACTGCCTTCATCTCTTCAGTTCCTGATAAATCTTCAGACGTTGTGTTTAGATATGTGTGTGTTGGGTGACATAGCCTTAATTGGACAACTAGGAAGCTTAGAAATTCTTAGCTTCATAAAATCCACCATTGAATGGTTGCCCAAAGAAATTGGGCAATTAACTCGTTTACGATTGTTGGATTTGACTGGTTGCTCTAAACTACAAGTCATTGCACCTAATGTTTTATCAAGCTTGAAAAGGCTAGAAGACTTGAGAATGAGAAACAGCTTTAACCGGTGGGAAGCTGAAGGAGTCATTGGCGAAAGAAATAATGCAAGCCTTTTAGAGCTGAAACACTTGTCTCAGCTAACCGCATTAGAGGTACATATCCCGGATGTTAACATTCTTCCAGCAGACTTGTTCTCCGGTAAGGATTTAGAAAGATACCAGATATTTATTGGTGATGCATGGGAATGGCGTTTTGTGGATGAATCAACTCTCAACACACTAAAACTCCAGCTTGCTTCTAGCAATCAATTGGACCAAGGTCTAAAAGAGCTGCTGAAGAGATCAGAAGATTTGTATTTGGATGGGATGGGAGTTCTCAATAATGCTGTCTATCAATCAGATAGTGAAGGTTTTCAGCAACTGAAACATCTCAATGTCCAAAACAATGCTGAATTTACAAATATCATTAATGGGAAGGTACATTGATTTTTCATTCTGACTTTCTTTTCTATCATTGGCATATCTGATCATTAATAGTTATTTTTTCTAACACAATGATTGTTGTATATCACATATATTTGGGTCATTCTTTGTGCATCTATTTCCCTATCCCTAGAAAATTATAATACAAATCCAAATGTTCTTCTCTTTGTTTTGTTTGGCCAATACAAACCCAAATGTTCATAAAACATATTAATTGCGCGCTGTGACCATTATGTGCTACAGGTTGTGTTGCCCAACTTAACAACCTTGAGCATGCATGGATGCCATCGTTTCAAATTCTTGTTATCATCTTCTATGGCTAGAAGTCTTGTACAACTCAAACACCTTGAGGTATCCAGGTGTCATAACATGGAAGAGATAGTATCAACAAGAGAATACAGGGAACAAAATATGGATTACATGTTTCGCAAGCTTGAAGAAATGAAGCTAAAAGAACTTCCAAACCTTGCTAGATTCTGCTCAGGAAGTTATATTGAACTTCCGTCCTTGGAGAAATTGGATTTGGAGTACTGTCCTAAAGTGGGAGCATTCATATCTGATCCTAAGTGTAAAAATACTCAAATCTGCAAGAAGATTAAACAGAGGGGTTCCATGGAGAATCTTGATGTTGACAATGCTCTACACTACTTTCTTTTTGATGAAAAGGTAAATTATATCTCTCTTTTTTTCGTTCATAATTTATTTCCAATTTTTCCACCTGACTCAAACTAAAAATATTCTCCAATTTAACAAGTCCATTAAGATGATCACATACATTATATGCAGGTTAGATTTCCTAGATTGGAGATATTGGTCATTGATGGTCTAAGTAAGTTGACGACAATATGGCACAACCAACTGTCACCAGACTCTTTTTGCAGACTCAGAGAAGTTCAAGTTATTGAATGCCAAAGTCTAATGAATATCTTTGCGCCTGGAATGGTTGGAAGATTGAAAGCTCTAAGCACCTTAAAGATAGATGCTTGCAATTCACTAAGAGTGGTATTTGAACTGGGAGGAACATATTCACCAACTCAGTTGAATGTTTTCTATTGTCAGAATCTAGATTCAGTAGACATACATATGTGTCAGGGGTTGAAAAATATTTTTCCATCCTCAGTGGCTAGAGGTCTTCAGCAGCTGCAGAAGCTACAAGTGTCAAATTGTGAGGCAGTGGAGGAAATCGTGTCTAGGGAAGAGGGGCTAGAAGCCACACCTAAGTGGCTGTTCCCGAAAGTAACATATGTGGAATTAAGATATCTTCCCTTGCTTAGGAGTTTCTATCTAGGGATGCATACTTCTGAGTGGCCATTACTCAAAGAATTGCAGGTGTTTGAATGCAACAATGTGGAGATTTTTGCCTCAGAGTTTTCAACATTTGAGGAAAAACTTGGGACGGACCGTCTATGTACAACAATCAAACGACCTCTCTTTTTAATCGAGAAGGTAAGAGGGCTTTTACACAATTTTCTTATTCAAAATTCCTCTATATTTCTTTTTAGAATTTGAAAGTAAAATAGTTTATGAGATCCAACAAGTCTTTGCTTGTAAGTATGAGACGACTATATACGTCTCTCTTACTCTGTATGCTATATTGCTATTTAACATCCACATGTTGATATATTCAGGACTCATTTCCCAAATTGGAACAGTTGACCTTGGGCGCTATGAAGATTTGGTATGGTTCATCTCCATCAGAGTTCTTTTGCAAATTGAATTATGTTCATTTCTATGCACCCTTCTCAAAAACTCAATTTCCTTCAAAAATTATATAATCTTGAAAAACTTGAATGAGTTTCTTTAAAAAGATATTTTCCATGAGGAAATATATGGGGAATATCTGGCCCTTCCACTTGTAAGATATTTACCTTGATAAAATGGCAACTAATCATCTGGGAAAGACCCAACCTGTACTTTTTCAAATTTGGAAATTTTAGAGATGGTTTCATTAAACATCTGAATCATCCAATATCCTTCCGAAATCTAACAACTTTAATGATTTTTAGATGATTATTTAACAACTTATTTGTCAAAATTTAGGCAACTACCAACTACTTTGAGGGTAAGAGAAGATAGAAATAGTGGATAATGGAATATAGGAAGAATTCTTTAGTTGGATTGACTTCTTCTTTAATCTGCTTTTGTGAAATTAATGTAAATTCTTTGAACTTTATCATAAAACCTAAGTTGAAATATTCCCTGATATATGAAATATGTTATGAACAGAAGAGGAAAGGAAGATGAATGGTACCTTTTTCTTTTTATCACAGCATCTTTTTACCCTCCCCAGTTTCTAAGTTCAGTATCTTGAAGTTGTATATATGTAGTGATTAGTCTAATATTAAATGTTATGCATATACTGTAGGTGTTTCATAAATGCTTGTCTGTTGTCATGCATTGCAAGTGCTATACTTGTTGTTCACTTTTCCTATGTCCTGTTTTCTTTTATATAGTTTCCTTCTTTTTTTGTTGTTTGTTTGACTAAGCTTTGTTATTGTGGTGGTTTCATTTGCAAATTGCAATCTTCATCTATTAACTGGCTTGCGGGTTAATAACCCCCATAGTCACTACTGGTGCTAGTGAGCTCTCAATATCAATGCACTTGTAGTTACAATTTTGAACAAACAGTGCAGTGGTGATTATGCCTCGAGCGGCAGCAAACAAAGCATATATAATTAGTCATACATGTGGAATATGACTTGAAGAGGATGATGCGTATGTTTCCCATGCTTGATCATCAAAATGCCTAGTCCATATTCCCTTTTGGTGACATTCAGTGTTGACGTTTATGGCTTAAAACAAGTTGAACTTAAGTGGTTAGTTAAACTCGAGAAGGAAAATTTGCTTCAGTTGAAGGTTTCGGTTTTCCTCTCCTAACAAGGATATCTGAGGTTTCATGCATCCTCAGTTTTTCTTTCATTAGTTCATTAATAACCTCTTTAGTCTTCAGATCTCTTTCCTCCAGATTTCCTTGCACCTTCTGAATTTAAATCATGATTCTCTCTACCCAAGAACTTGGCAGTCTGTGCATAGTTGCATACCATCCCAGAAGAAACAATCAAAACAATCCAGGTTCTGCGACAAATGGGAAACAACGTTCCCCAGCAGTAAGGGTGGAAACCTAGAGAAGGACCCAGCGATTAATAATCTCATGAGTACATAATCACAATGTTCATGAGATCCAACTAATAACAAGATCAGAAATCTTTTTAGCTATATATGTCAATTTCTCCTCGCAGGTAGTAACCATCCATAAAAGAACTAACTGTACATGGCTGTAAGAAGATATCCATGGTTGCACAGGAGTTAAAAAGTTCATTATGATAGTAAGATGTCTGCTTCAAAGATGCAAAGTAACGTCATAGTTCATGTGTTTTGAATCTTTTGCTCCACTCACCACTTTAATCCAATGATCCAATATAAGAAGAGACTCATCGAAACAATATAGAATAATCTCGACCAATTTACAGGGAAAGAAAAATAAAGGAAAATCTAATACAGAACTAGAGCCCTCCCCTCCCCAACACTAAACCCCAAAGTATTCAGCCTCCAGTCGAGATCAATATCCGTAGTTATTAAATACACCAGAAAAGAGGGCCTTCGACGACAAAGAACCTCAAACTACCATACTTTCCGTTTGGATCCCAAACATGAAACTCATACCAAATCTCTAGAGAAAAAAATGACCCAAAACAGGGGCCAATGACTAAACCCGAAACATTCAATCCCCAGAAAGAGAGAAAACCCCAGGTACTAATTAAGGGAACCCAAAGGAGAGGTTCCAAACCCGCACTGCCACCCATTACCACCAACACCTTCAACAACGATGCCCAGCCGATCCCGACCAGGCTTGCCCATAGCCATCTCTGATCCAACACTAGCAATTAGCACCAAGAGCAATAGCCATAGTCCTTTCCAATTCGGCACAAATGAACACCAACCAACCCAAGCAGTGATATAGACTTCACCAAAGAGACCCCAAGCCACAAATGTACAAGTCTTGCGGCGACCTCTGCTCGGTCGCAACCCAAATCCTTGACCAAGGTCAACAACCTCGTGACCATCTCTGATGTTAATCGACCAGGCTAACCCACCCACGAGCAAGCAGAAGAGCCCAGAGTAGTAGTATAGCTGCAGAGCTGGAACTGTGAGAACATTAAATATTAGACATAGTAGACTGACGGAGCAGAGGTCAAAAACTTCTGAACTCTTTAACAACCAAAAATATGCAACTAACTGGTAATAGGGGGGCAACGCCAACACGAACACAACTTGTTATTTAAAGAAATTAGCGTTGTGTGGAACATCACACTGAATTATGCAAGCAAAAAAAAAAAAAACACACGTCAAAGTTTATCAACTTATTCATCACACTTTTAACTGATATTGTCCAGTAATAGATTACCAAGTTCTATAGCAAAGAATATGATTGAACTAAAATGTAAAAATTGGTCCCAACCAAACTAACACTTCATTTCACATATGGATTGATAAATTCACCAATACTGCAAACATTCCACAGTTACAAAGTTTCTGAGAGTAAAAGGATCAGTTTCAATGGGTTTATTCTGCAAACCAACTTCATAATTACTTACTTTTCTATTAATGGCAAGTTGGCAACAAAGCGGGCCACTTTATCTTTAGACAATAAATCAACTATCAATTCTTGTCCATGCATCTGCAGAGAAACCATGCCCACCATTTCCAACAATCCCACCGCCATCAATGTCTCCTTATTATAGAGAAACCCTGATAATTGTGATATAGGTCCAACCATTTGGAGGACAATCTTCTCTTCATTTCTCTAAGCAACTTCTCCGCTTCGTTATCAAGCTTCCATCACAAATCTTTGATCATTATGTGTATACATTAGGTTGAAGTCCTTTGTAAAGTAAAAGAGGTCCCTAGGATTCAACTTCTCCACCTATATACAAACCTTCTATAAGAATATTGTAAATTACTATATTCAAATTCAGCTTCGCTTTCACTCTCTAAACAATTTATCGCGTAAGTTGTTGTTTTTACATAGACCATCCAGAAAAGATAAGTTTGAATATCGGGAGTTGCCGCTTACATCTTCGAACAATTTGGCACCTTGTATTCTTCGACTTTGCAAAAACCATCCATAAGAGCATATATGTAATGGTATGGAACCCTCTTCTCCTTTTCCTACAATATCTTTATCGGGTATAACTGGCAGATACTAGGCCTTGCTATCATCGGATCAAAAACCTTTTTAGCTTTGTCATTTCTCCTCCGCTCCATAATGAATTGTGTGAAAATACTTCAATACCTCTTTGAATATCAAACAACAGACTTTCGCTTCCACAACCACCCCTTCCTTACAAAGCACGACCGGATATTAAAGGTGAATACATCCGAAAGATTTTCGACTCCTCAACACTGCTTCTTTCCAGGCAACTGCCCTGAACTAAGAGGTATAAGGAAGAGTTGGGTACCTTACTAATCTTCGAGAAGGGACGAATAGTGTGTCCTTACAAAGCTGCAAGAGTTATTATAGCCGTTAGGCTTCAGTCCGTTTCCTTCCTAAACTGAATAGGGGTTACCCTTTATACACGCTCTTTATACTTTATTAGTTGCCTGTAACCTCATTGCTCACGCTCTCTTGGACAGTGGCCTTTCTCAGGAACCTTCATTAGAGGGGAAAGTCGTGATATTTGGTTCAAAACCCCTTGAAGAAATTTCCCGGAGAACAAACTAAAGCCTTGGCCAAGACAAAAGTCGATAACGGTAGAGTATAATGGTTAGGAACAAGGAGGGAGCCATTTGGGTATACAAATTGAGGCTCGAAGTGCGATTGCTGAATAATGTTTCAATTTCAAGTTGACTCAATACTTGAGGAAACGGACAATGAGGGAGGAGGACCATTGAACATAGAAGAACAAAATCAAACATCCTCAAGATTAGGACTTTGGGTGGCTCTCTCAAATGGGTGCCACTAGAATTGCTAGGCTTTGAAGATTGGGAGAAAGAAGAGAGAATTGTTGAAGGAAAAAGAGAGAGGAAGACAAGGAAACCCTTAGCAAAACAGGAATGCCAAACACTTCAACACTTTGACTGATGAATCTTGTGATGGATGGGAGGAAAGCTACTTCATTGAATTACTCCGTTCTCTTTGGTTAATGAAGTGTAGAATGAGTCATGTAAAAATTTATAACTATTTCCCCACCTATGATATGAAAACTAATCTTTCAAGGTGGAATCAAATCAAATCTTCAGAAACTTGATTACCCTCATATTATACAAACACAACATTATCATACCCTCACTCCAATGGAACACATTCCTGAAGAAATGGTTACTAAAAAATTCAATTGACAAACCCTAGCCATGGTACTAGAAAAAGAAAACTACAAAGAATATAGAAAGTTGGTTGGTTTATGATAAGCTCAAGAAGAAACAATCAACCAGTTCTGCAATAAATGGGACAAGAAATTCCATCAGAAATCAGTTTTTACTACTAGTGTAAAGTTAACTATAGAGGCTAGATGACTACTCATATAAGAGTTGTAAGGAGCAAAGAGAACCAACATTCACCAGCAATAATAAATGAAAACAAGAGAAGGATTGAGCAAAATCTCATGCGTCCATAACTACAAGTTAGAGATATGTTCTATGATAATCTACTAGATAATACATGAAACAAAGTCGATTCATTCAAAGGACTAGAGATATGCTGTAAGGATAATCATATACAAGACAAGACATCCATGGTTGTACAGCAGTTGCAAAGTTCATTATGATAGTAAGAAGGTTCTGTTTCAAAGATGCTAAGTAAATTCATAGTTCATGTGTTCTGAATCTTCTGCTCCGCGCACTTCAATCAAATCAAAGATTTGCTTCTCAACTTTCTTCAGTATAATACCACACTCTTAAGTCCCACTGCCTTCAATGTCTCATTCGGAGAACAACTTTTCTTTTCCTTTTCTCTGGCTTTTCCGCTTCATTTATTAATCCTTCGTAGCAAAGTCCCTTGATCAGTATAGTGTATGTCCTCGCATTAGGTTGAAGTCCATTTGATAATAAATGACAAGTGTGAATATCACAAGCATAGTCACGATGTATATTGCGACTACATAAGTCTGTAATGAAAAAGAGACGCACAGACAATTTTCGACATTAATAAAATAGTGCTAAACTGAGTACCAAAAATAACACCACTAACATTACATACATTGATTACCACGTCTAGGTACCCTAGACACATACCAAACAAGTCATCAGTAAACTTTCCTCAACCATCAAAGCCATTCCTTAGTCTTTACCGTTTCTTATATCTGAAAAGCCATTTTACCTGATCACTGCATTCTAGTGACTTGAGTTGCTGCCTTCGTAAATTTTCCAGACATCAGATAATGAGATAGGACACTCAGCTGAGAACTAATTAAGAAGTGGTCCAAATGGTGGTGACAATACTAAAGTAACTCTATATTTCTATATGATATTAGTCACTTCTTGTTATACGGTATATCGCATTAGTTGGCGACCTTTTTGCTGAAACTCATGCAGTTAAAGCACACACACGAGCTACCCTAGGGTCGCACAGAAACCTTTTTATTGGTCCTTTCACAGACAACTCAAAATAACAGATGCTAAAGAAAGGCACAAAATCACAGGCCCAAAAAGAAAAAGAAAAAAAAACTAAAAATAAGTACGGAATCACTTGTAGAATTTTAGGTGCAATCAAAAAGTTATGCAAATTCAGGGGTTTAATCAAAGAGACACACTGATTAATTTCTTAGGCTTAAGACTTAGACTAAATGAGAAAGTAACACAACCTTGCACTTAGTTTTGGGCATATAACGGAATAGACTAAATTCAAACATTTATAAAGAACTTTCAACCTGAATATGAAAAAGAAACTGCGGTTTGACTAACCAAACTGCAAGACCTTGATGGCTTTCTGGACGTCAGCTAACTATTCATGCCATATGCTAACACAAAGAAAACGTACAAGATTGCAAAGGTGAGAGAAATGGCAGGGAGAATCATAAATCAAGGAAGCTGTGCTAAACAAGCACAGCCAATTCAGGAAAGGACTGGCTACAACAACAGTTAGCATGATACGAAAAATAACTAAAACACTGTGACATGAAAACACTGTACAAAGAACACCTACAGTGGAGAAAATGGTTGATTTCAACTTCTAACTCAAGTATGTCAAGGAGCACATTCTGAAGAAAGGACTAACTTTCAAATTAAAAACCAGCCACGTAAAGACAGGGAATGACCTAAAGTTTGAAACATGTGACTTTACAAAAGAACAAAACTCTTGAAGAAACAACAATCAGTCCGGCAACAAACCACAAGAATCGATCAGAAACAGTTTGGACATTACTAGAAATTTAAGTAGAGGAACTTATACAAGCAAGGAACTAAAGGACTAAGAGACATAGTGAGGTTAGACATTTGGAAACTACAACTAGAAGAATCAAGAAAAATTGAGACTGAAATAAACAAAACCAAGGAGCGCCAAAAAACAAGAGGATTATTTCAACTAAGTCCTGAATTACCAGCTCAATAGACCTAACTTTATTTGTCCCGTTGAGCACAAAATTAATAGATTGTGCTGAGTAGCTCCAAAACAAACTCTACACTTAACAGAAAGGGGTTGATAATCAGAAAAGGCAAAAGGGGACGGAACAAAATTAACCCTAGGCATCACTTAGACAAAGGATCGGAACCTTTAACAACCAAAACTGTGCAAGTAACAACAGAAACACACACACATACAAAAAAAAACACAAATATAGCTAAAGAAGCGATGCTCAAAGTCAACCATCAAAAATCGATCCTCCTATTCCTTTCCATCAACACTACCCAACAAATTCCATGAAAGGACATCTTCCCAGCCCCATGCTCTCTTTCTGCCTCAAAAGAACTGAAACCTGTCACTCAATCGGGCATTATATGTGCCAGAGAAATAGGCACATGACATAATATAAACATACCAGAAAATGTTTTAACTACATAGACAATTATGGTCCGTAGGCCTGGACCAAATGAACGATCAATCAATGCAATATATAGGACATGAAAATCAATCAAAAATCAGTTTGGAGTCTGAACTAAAATGTTAACTAGAGAATATTTATGGAAGAGTGAGAGTGAAAAGGATAAACTATATACATGATAAATTCACCAATACTGTCAAAGATTCCAGCAGTTACGAAAGTTTCATTGTGAGAGTGAAAAGGATTAGTTTCAAATATGCAAACCAACTTCATAATTTCCTACTTTTCTATCAATGGCAA
This sequence comes from Rubus idaeus, assembly GCA_030142095.1. Lineage (NCBI taxonomy): Eukaryota > Viridiplantae > Streptophyta > Magnoliopsida > Rosales > Rosaceae > Rubus > Rubus idaeus. The sequence continues at coordinate 6,820,849 of CM057966.1, forward strand.
CAAAGCAGGATCCACTTCATCTTTAGACAATAAATCAACTATCAATTCCGTCGTCCATGCATCTGCAGAGAAACCCCTGTCCACCATTTCCTGAACAAGTCCCACTGCCTTCAATGTCTCCTTATTATAGAGAAACCCTCGGATAATTGTGTTATAGGTGCAACCATTTGGAGGACAATCTTTCTCTTCTATTTCTCTAAGCAACTTCTCCGCTTCAGTTATTAAGCCTCCATCACAAAGTCCCTTGATCATTATAGTGTACGTCTGCACATTAGGTTGAAATCCTTTTGCTGATAAACTGTAAAAGAGGTCCCTTGCAGATTCAATTTCTCCAGCAATACTCAAACCTTCAATAAGAGTATTGTAAACTACTATATTCAAATCCAGCTTCATGCATTCCATCTCTCTAAACAACTTTATTGCCAGAGCAAGTTGTTGGTTTTTACACAGGCCATTCAGTAAAACACCATAAGTTTGAATATCTGGAAGTTGGCCACAACCTTGCATCTTACTGAACAATTTCTGCGCATCTTGTATTCTTCCAACTTTGCAAAAACCATCCATAAGAGCATTATATGTAATGGTATTTGGAGTCAATCCGCTACGAGACATTTCTTGAAAAACCATGTTCGCTTCATCTATCCTTTTATGCTTACAGTATCCATTTATCAGGATGCTATAACTATAAACATCAACACTTGAGCCCTTGCGAATCATCAGATCAAAAACCTTTTTAGCTTGGTCCATTTCTCCTACCAGACAGTAGCCATGCATAAGTGAATTATGTGTGACCGTATTTGGTTTGATACCTCTCTGAATCATCATTTCAACCACACTTTCTGCTTCCACAACCTTCCCTTCCTTACAAAGTGAATCGACCAGCATACTGAAGGTGAGTACATTTGGAAAGATATTTTGACTCACCATTTCATGCAACAATCTTGTAGCTTCAGTCCACTGGCCTAACTTGCAAACGCCATGAATCAAAGAGGTATAAGTAATGACGTTTGGGGCAATATCCTTACTAATCATTTCTGAGAAGAGGTGCAATGCATCAGGAACTAGTGTATCCTTACAAAGACTGTCAATGATGGTGCTATAGACAACGACGTCAGGCTTACAATGTTCAGATTGTTCCATCTTCCTAAGCAATTGAATAGCTGCGTGGTTGTTACCCTTCATACAACAGCCCTTTATTAGTGTGCCAAACGTAACCTCATTCGGCTTACAACCTTGCTCCATCATTTTGCTGAAAAGCTCTGCAGCCTCGGCAACTCTATTCTCAAGGAGAAAGCCCTTGATTAGAGTGTTGAAGGTCGTGACATCTGGTTCAAAACCACACTTGTAGAAATTTCCAAAGACAGATAAACCAAAGCTCATTTGGTTCAAATGACAAAAGCAATTAATGACAATGTTAAGAGTATAATCGTTAGGAACAATTCCAGACGGAGCCATTCGGGTATACAAATTGATGGCTGCTGAATGATGTTTCAATTTCGCAAGTTGACTCAATACTTGAGTGAAACGGACAATAGAAGGAGGAGGACGCATTCGAAGCATAGAATTGAACAAGCTCAAAGCATCCTCAAGATTGGGTGGGTCTCTAATAGTCTTGGTCTGGGTGTTTCTAATAATTGAAGCTTGAGAATGAAAGGATGATGCAAAGAAGACAAGACTAGGTTGAAGACAAGGCATACCTCTGATGATGTTGTTGCAGTAAGAAGAAAAAGAAGCAGTATTCCGCACCATCATCTTCAGCTTAACTCGGCTTTCACATTCCAATCGGTGAGAAACTGAGAATTGATGTTGGTTTTGGCCTTTTGGGTGATATTGCTCATAAGGGTCATGCGGATATAAATTTCTAAAATCGGGTCTGGGTCATTTAAAAAAAAAATTGGAGGTTTTTCTTTTCCATTCACTTTACTGTGAAATTTTTTTCATGTTTTATTTAGGAGAGTGAAATTTACAAAGCAAATCCATACTTCATCTTTCATTTGTTTAATAATTTAAATTTTAAAATGTGTCTGTTTGCAAGAATTTACCAAAAAAAAAGTGTGGATTGTTAATTGTATTGTGTGAATTCTAATCTTCCTAATTTATCATGTTTGAAACTAAAGGCTAAACCTAGGATAGGTAGCTTTGGCTACCTGATTTGGTTTTTCTTTTATGTTTTCTTGGCCTTTTTGGCCCCATTTATCCAAAAAAAAAAAACTTACAAGCATTTATAATTTTATATATTTGTATATGAGAATGGTGATGAGTCCCACGTCAAACTCAGTTTTTGAATTTTAAATAGGGAAATTATCACAAATGGTACCTGAATTTTACTTCCATTATATAGATGGTACTTGAACTTCACTTTTGATCACAACTAGTACCCGAACTTTTCAAATTCATTTTAATTAGTACCTACCGTCCATATTCGTTACTCTTCCGTTAAAAAGTCAAAAAAAAAATTCTCATATTCCTTCCTCTTCCCGATCCCCTTCTTCTTCTTCTTCCCTCTCATCCGCCGTCCCCCTTTCTTCTCTCTTTGTGTCCCCGAATTCGCACACACCACCAATTTTCTTCGCGCACCCTTGCTTCCTCTAATCCAAAGTTCACAAACCAATTTACAACTCACTGCCGGCAGCTCCTCTGCCAAAGCTTCACCTGCAATTCACAAAAATTACAGCAAAACAATCAAGCAATCACCGCCGAGCCCAGCTACGCCAAGACTCGAAATCACCTCGCTCAATCCGCCGTCGAGACCCATGTCTCGCCTCATCTTGGCCGCCATCTCCATCGATCTCAAGCTCCTCCGTCAATTGCCAAGGCACCCAAAGCCCGCTCGGATTCTCAATCCAAGCCCCGCAAATCAAGCCTTTGCTCTCTGAAATTCCAATGGCAAAATCACCATCATCACATCATCACCGGAGTTTCTCACATCCACTGTTGGCGTCGCAATCATCGCTGCAGCTCCGTTGCTAGGATTGTGGTCATCTCTCTCCACCGATGTTGTTCACCATCGATGCCCATCGATTTCTCCCGCTACTTCGTCAACTCGCTCCGCGACCCTCGCCCACCGCGTGTCGTTCCGGGCGATCGCGCCGCCGGCTTCTCTTTCTCCTCCGCGCTTCTAGCGTCGAGCCCATCACACCGTCGATCCAAAGGCGCGCCAAGCTGTTCACGACCCATTTGACGTCGCGCACCGCCCGGCCCGCGAGTCTTTCCGCCGCCGAGAGAGAGAGAGAGAGAGAGAGAAGAAGAAGCGTATTAGATTACGGGGACGAGAGAGAAGAAAGGGGGTGCAGAGAGGAAGCCAAGGGTGCGTAGAAGAAAATTGGTGGTGTGGCAAATCTAGGGACACAGAGAGAGAAGAAAGGGGGACGACGGACGAGAGGGAAGAAGAAGGAATATGAGATTTTTTTTTTTTGACTTTTTAACAAGATAAGAGTATGGATGTACAATTAAAAAATTTGAAAGTTTGGGTATGTTGTGATTAAAAGGATGACATTTTGAAATTCTTAAATAACTCGGAGTTTGAAGACTTAAGAATCCATTTAAGTCTACTGGTAGATAGCTCTAGCATCAGGTAGAACTTTGTACTCGTTATCTTCATTCCTTCTAGTACTACTTTCAGGCCCATGTTGTCTGTAGACTTCCTTTGGTGGACGTTCAACTTTGACGATCATATTGTGCAAATTATACATGTCTTCATTATCTTGCCAAAAAATTCTAGCTGCCAAGCTTGCCCTTTATGGTAGCAAATCGAGCTTGTAAAATCCCAAAAGCTCTCTCTATAATAACATTTTTAAGTGATCCCGCCACTCCACTTCATATATATGTGACGAACCACTTTGATGAGTCAATGTATATAAAATATTAATTAAACAGTTAGCACATAAATTATAAAATATTCAATTAACCAATCACATGAGTACATGACATCGTCATATATGCCACGTGGAGTGACGATACCATAGAAAAATTCATCCTCTCTACATCCTTGTGATATTTTTCTTGTTTCTTTTTCAACAGGAACTTTACATGTAATACCATCCCTCAATTGTACTATTTTCCTTAGTTGCATAAATTCAGCTTTGTATAAAAAATAATAATCAGTTTTTACTTAAAATAGTTAATAATACTAGAGCTTAACTCTAAAAGTGACTAGCCATATGTCAGTTTTTCACCTTAGCTAGTTAAAATGGCTACTACTATTGGGTGTGGAATTTTGGTGTTTTGCTATTTGTTACTTGTTTGTTTTATGAGATTTTCATTTGGTTATTTAATGAAAGCGATTGAATTGAGTTATGGAGTTTGCTCAATATGTGACTGTATGTGCTCACATGGTGTATGTTAAGCAAAGGACTGCTGGTTCAATTATTAAGCAGAAGGTGTCACCGAAAGAATGATGATCAAAATATTGAGTTATAATAAGGATGCAGGATTGATGATGTTTTGGCAATAAGGGATCCAGTGTTTTATAACAATAAAAATCAATTTGCCTGATAGTGGCATCCTATTGTTGAGGTTTAGGATTGAAAACAAGTTGAACTTACTGATTCATGTTCTATTTGATGGAGTCAAAGGTTCACTAGAATATATGAGCTAGGTTTCGACCTGAGATTTTCTTTGGTATAACCCCAAAGAAATGGAAAATATCTATGTAAAATTGTTACTACAACAGAAGTACTGTAAAAGAATTTATATCTTCAGGAGGAAGAAAACTATTGACCAAGGAGGGACAGGGTAAAAAAGATTAACTACTACCCTGCCTATAACATGAAAACTTATCTCTCTAGGTGGAATCAAATCAAATCAGCAGAATACCCTCATATAATACCAACACAGTAGAATCTTACCCTCATTGCAGATTCAGAACGATTGAGAGACTGGTTATCAGATCAGAACCGAAAGTTGTACTGCATGTGTCAAATTCCAAAACATGTCTATAATAGAACACATACATACCTGAATAAATGGTTACAAATAAAATTCAATTGATAAACCCCAGCCATGGTACTAAGACACAAGACAACTACAAACAAAAAATACAGAAAGTTGTTTGGTTTACTATAAGCTCAAGAAGAAATACTCAACCAATTCTGCAACAAATGGGATATGAAATTTCATCATAGATATCTTCTATGATAATGTACCAAAAATAGAAATAAGGTTGATTCAATAGACTAGAGGTAAGTTGTAAGGATAATCACATACAATACATACATGGTTGTAAACAGAGAACTTATATAGGAAGCTTCTTAAAGGAATAATAGTAACTAAGGTAGGGAGGTGTATATTTGGAATCAGATAAACAAAACAACAAATGAGGGATTTTATTTACAACTATAATTCCTGATTACCAAATATCACACACCAACTATCTCAATTTCAACTTAACAAAAAGGGGATGGGAAATGGAAAATGGAAAACAGGGGGGGGGTGGGTGGGGGTTTTGGACAAGTCTGAACTTTTAACAACCAAAAATATGAAACTATAACAAACAAAATAATAAAAATAATTAAAAAAAAGAAGAATAATTTACAGTTTAAAAAAAAAAAAAAAACTACAAAATATATAAAAAGCAACAACTCCAAATAAAAGTCCAAAATTAAAGAGATTCAAAACCAAACTCTATCCCTCAACTATGAGGTTGCAATCTTGAGTTTTTGAATGTTAGTTTTAGGATGGGGAGACTTTAGGAAAGGATTAAGTTTTATCAATATCTATAGAACCTTCTTGATGGTTTATTTTTGAAGAAATTAATAAAGTATAATAACAAAAATATAAATTGAATTGCTTATGTAGGAGGAATAGGAATAGACAATTAGAACAGAATTTAACACCAAAATTTATTATATAAAAAAGATATTTTTTTTTAAAAAATAACTAAACTAGGATAAATATAGAAAAACAAAAAACTGAAAAAGTTTAGTTTACTCTTGAAAAACAACAACATCTAAAATGTGAAATTTAATAGAAATCTCTTACAAATAGTAGAGGTACATAATTAAACAAAAAGAACCATCTTTAGAGAAGAGCCAAATAATCAATGACACTAATGAAAAAAAACTCTATATGTACCAAAATTTACCTTTATTAAAATGAAAAGTATCTAGAAGAAAAATATGGAAATTTAATAATTGAAAATGCAAAAATACTATAAAAATAAGACATATAAAAAAAACAGAAAAGGAAAATAGTACTTATGAACAGTTTTATATAGAGAGTCAATCATACACATTATTATAAAATGTAGAATTCTTTTAGAACAACAACTCAAATTATCAGAACTGTTAACCTCTTTGGGCCTTATTTCTTAGGTTTAGCTTATAACAATATCATTTGTTAAAGTATGAATAAAAAAGCAAATTTCAAACAGGTTAGGACAAATGTTTCAATTCAAAAACAAAAACTTATAAGCTCCCTAGAACAACAAACAGACACTTTATCTTTAGACAATAACAACTACCAATTTGTTGTTTGCTCTGCAGAGAAACCTCTTCCTCCTGAACAAACCCACCCCTATATATCTCATTATTATTCAGAAACCCTGATGATTATATTATAGGTACAATCACTGGAGAACACCTTTTCTTCTTGCAACTTTCTTCACTTATTCTCTTTGAGATCCTAGTCATTATATTATGTGGCCTCGGTTGAACTTTGCTGATAAACTGTAAAAGTCCCTTGCATTCAACTTTTCAGCTGTACAAACCTTCTATAAGAATATGTAAATAACTATATCCAAATTACTTCTGCTTCACTCTCTAAACATTATTGCTGTAGTAAGTGTTGGTTCTACCGCTTCGTAAACACTAGTTTGAATATGGGATTGGCCCTGCCTACTGCTTCGTTTTCTCTTTCAAAACCATGGTTTAGTAATGGTACTGGAACCCTTATCGTTTCTAAAAACCTTGCTTCACTATCCTTTTTGCGTACAATATCCTTTATAGTATGCTATAACTATAAACATCAACACTTGAGCCCTTGCGAATCATGAGATCGAAAACCTTTTCAGCTTTGTCATTTCTCCTCAGACAATAGCCTCCATAAGTAATTGGGTCACCATATCTGGCTTGACACCTCTTTGTCTTTCAACGACACTTTCTGCTTCCACAACCTTCCCTTCCTTACAAAGGAACAACCAGATATTAAAGGGAGTAAACAGGAAAGAATTTTATGGTTTATTCAACAACTCGTTTTTTTCCACTGGCCTAACTGCAAACTCTGAATCAATTGAGACTACTACTGTAGTTGTAGGTTGATATTGGGGACCCCTACTATCATTCTGAGAGGTTCAGCATCAGGAACTGTGTATCGTTACAAAGACTGTCAGAGGACCCTACTTTTCGAGAGATTCAAGCATCAGGAACTAGTGTAGTTACAAGACTGTCAGAGGTACCCACTAATATTCTAGAAGGGTTCAAGATAGGAACTGTGTATGTTACAAAGACTGTCAATGATGGGCATAGACAACCGTTAGGCTTACAGTCCGATGTTCACTCCTAACATTGATAGCGGGTTGTACCCTTTATACAACCTTTATTAGTGCCAATGTTACCTCTGGCTTACAACTGCTCTATTTCGAATAGCTCTAGCTTTCTGATTAGAGTGGGAAGGCGTTACATTTGCAAATGACAAAACAGTTGATGATAATGGTTAGAGTATAAAATAGGAACAATTGGAGAGCTTGGGTATACATTGAGGCGCAATATGTTTCAATTGCAGTTGACTCAATACTTAGTGAAACGGCAATAGGGAGGAGGCATTCACATAGAATTGAACAAAATCAAACACTAGGATTAGGACTTGGGTCTTCCATGGGGCTACTAGAATTGTAGGCTTTGAAGATGCAATGAAAGCGGTAATTGTTGAAGGAACAAGAGTAGAGGAAGAAGGACCTCTTATGCAACCAGGAGGATTGTCCAATCACTTCAACATCTTATACTGACTAGCTTAACTGGTTTTGAACTGTGATGGTAGGAGGACTAAATTTTGGGCAGTTTTTCAAATTTGGGTTTGGATTTGAGTTTACCAAACCCTTTTACCAAAAAGAAAACAAAAACAATGAAAAAAAGGTTTAAATAAAGTATGAGGAGATCAAAATTGAGGGAGCAAAGTTGAAGGGGGACACAATAACAGAAGTTTGGCTCGCTTACTTGAACCAAGGGAAGGGATTAAGGATTTCTGGACCGGATTCACTGACCAAACCAGGAGGTATTATAACTTCCCCCTTAAAAACCTTTAGTGGACAACAACTTGAACTACCCATTATAATACCACCAACATACAACCCCACCCGGACCGAAAAAGTACAAAAAAAAGACAAACTGCGGACAAAAAAAAACAAAGAAACAGAAAGGTGGTTTAGATAAGCAAGAAAAACAACAAGCAAAAAGGGAGAACAAGAAATTTTACCCTATGGAGTAACTAAGAGGAAACAGTAAGGTTGTAAGACAAGAAACCAACAACACAAAAGAGAACAAAGAGAAGAACAAAACAGAGCCAAACAAAGTAGAAGTAGAAACTACTTGATAATACAGAAAGGGAAGTGCTATAGATAGAAGAAGTGTTTAAAGAAGACTCCGAACGGCCCCGCCCTCACCCCTCGGCGCATCTACCGACTAGGTTTGGAAGAGGAACCGTATGCGAGACAACACACCAAACACCCTAACATAGATACGAGGACCAGGAGCCACCAAAAAGTAAACTCCAACACCACTTTCTTATACACTTTACCTAACCTTGGACGGCCGTAAATTTTCTAGCCATCAGATAATGAGATAGGACACTCACTGAGAACTAATTAAGAAGTGGTTTCAAATGGTGGTAACAATACTAAAGTAACTCTATATTTCTATATGATATTAGTCACTTCTTGTTATACGGTATATCGCATTAGTTGGCGACACTTTTTTGCCGAAACTCTGCGTTAAAGCATACACACGACCTGGGTCGCACAGAAACCTTTATATTGGTCCTTTCACAGACAACAAAATAACGATGCTAAAGAAACACAAAACATGGCCAAAAAGGAAAAAGAAAAAAAAACTAAAAAAAGTAAGAACACTTGTAGAATTCTAGGGCAATCAATAAGTTATGCAAAATCAGGGAGTTTAACATCCAAGAACTACACTGATTATACTAATTCTTAGGCTTAAGACTTGGACAAAATTAAAATGCTAAGACCAACCTTGCACTTAACTTTAGGCCTATAACGGATAGACTAAAACTTCAAATGAAAACTTATAAAAACTTATACCTGAATAAGAAAAAAACTGCTGGGTTTGATAAAAATGCAAACCTTGATGGCTTTCTGAAGTCAGCTAATTTATGTCATATGCCAAACCAAAAGGAAAACTACAGTTGCAAAGGGAGAGAAGGTAGGGAAATATAAACGAAGGGGTAAACGCAGGAGGAAAAAATTATAACGATTAGGAAGTATGAAAAAGTATACAAAAATAACACACGTGAATAAAAAACTGTAGGAAAATAGAAAGCTACAAGGGGAAATGGGTATTAACTTCTAACTCAGTAGTCATGGATTCCTGAAAAAGGCTACTAACTATTCAAATTGATAAACAAGGTAGTAAAAACAAAGATAAGAAAGGAATTAAAAAGAAGAAAACGAAGAAACGATTGCAACAAAGCACGAAAGACAGAAAAGTTTGGACTTTTACTAGAAATTAGAGGAACTTATACAAGCAGGACTAGGACTAGGACAGGGAAATTGGAAACCACTGATTCAAGTAAAGATGCAGAACAAATAATGCAAAAACAAGGGTTTTACTAAAGCGATTGAACTATTAGTAAACTTATTTGTTGACCCAATATGGTAGTTAACTAGAAAAGGGTGAAGACCGGGGGAATAACTAGGTACTTACAGCTGAACTTAAACAAAAAAGGCAATAACAACACACACACACACCAAAAAAAAAAAAAAAAAAAAAGAAAAAACAACCACAAAAAACCACCTCCACAACACACCCAACAACCAGAAAAACCCCCACCCTTTCTGCTTCAAAAAACTAACTGTCACTCAATAGGGCATTATAGTGCCGATAGGCACGACTGATATAAACATACCGATTTTAGTTTACTCATAGACATATGGTGTGGCCTGGACAAATGAACACAACATAGAAATAAATAGGACATGAAAACAACAAAAATCAGTTTGGGCTGAACTAAAATGTTAACTAGAGAATATTTATGTAGGTTACAACCAATGAAAAATAACAAGGTTGACAACGTTAGGGTGAAAACCTGATAAAGAACCCAAAACTCACATCCATAACAAGGATACAGATATATCTCTGATGATGAACCAAAGGCAATGGTAACAGGGGGCAAGGCACATAACACTGATATATGAACGTGTACAAAAGAACTAATTTACATGATGGTAAGAAATAACATATAAAACCAGGGGTCGAGTCGTTGAAAAACTGTTTGCCCCCCCTGGTTAGGAGAACCGGTAGGGAGTAATTAAAGAAAAGGTCGGGAACCATAAACAAAAAAACAAACAAAAACATTGATAGAATTGAAAATAGTTACCAACTATAGCTAAGAAGAGAACTAATTAAAAGAAAAAGGGCCAAGCAAACATTGGCTTTCACATGAGGATTGATAAATATATAACAATAAACACCAAACGTCAAAGCGTGCAATGTTGGAGTGAAAAGTCAAATATGCAAACCAACCGAACCCTTCTATCAAGGCAACACGGGACCTTCACTTTAGACAAAAACAAAACACGTTGTCGCAACACCTTTCCTGAACACCCACCGCCTTCAGCTCCTTATTATAGAGAAACCCTCGGATAATTGTGTTATACGTGCAACATTTGGAGGACACTTCACTTCCTTCTCTAAGCATCCACCTTCGTTATTAAGCCTCCATCACAAAGTCCCTTGATCATTATAGTGTACGTCGCACTTAGGTTGAAGTCCTTTGATAAACGGTAAAGGGCCCTTGCGTTCATTTCTCCAGCTATACAAAAACCTTCTATAAGAAACGTAAATAACATACCAAACAGCTTCGCTCACCCAAACACCTTGCCAGTGTGTTGGTTTTTACAAGACCCCAAAACGAGTTTGATATTGGAGTTGCACCGCCTCGAACGCTGTGACTTGCAAAAACCCTAGCAAGAGGTTGGACCTATCGACTCGAAACGTGCCACCTTTCGCTACACCTTTATCGGTGCTATAACTATAAACATCGACACCGGCCCTTGCTAATCATCGATCAAAACCTTTTAGCTTTGTCCATTTCTCCTCGCACGTAGCCTCCATAAGTGATTGTAGGTCCCGTTCGGTTTGACACCCTTTGAACACTTCAACCACATTTTCGCTTCCACAACCCCCCTCCTTACAAAGTGTATCGACCGGGATCGAAGGTGGTACATCCGGAAAGAGTTTACTCACCTTTCATTCAACAATCTTGTAGCTTCTTTCCACCGACCTAACTTGCAAACACGTGAATCAAAGGTTGTACGTAAAGACGTCGGGGCATACCCTACTAATCTTTCGAGAGGGTTCGGTGCTTCGGGAACTAGTTTGTCCTGAAAAGCGTCAACGTGGTATTATAGACAACCCTTAGGCTTACATGTCCGATGTTCCACTTCCTAAGCATGAATAGCGCGGTGTTACCCTCATACAACCTTATTGTGTGCCAAGTAACCTCTTCGGCCACACTGCCATCTTTTGCTGAACCCTCGCACTCTCAGGAGAAACCCTTCATTAGGTGGTGAAGGTCGTGACATCCGGTTCAAAACCACACTTGTAGAATTCCAAAGACAGATAAACCAAAGCCCATTTGGTTCAAATGACAAAAGCAATTAATGATGATATTTAGAGTATAATGGTTAGGAACAATTCCAGACGGAGCCATTTGGGTATACAAATTGATGGCTGCAGAATAATGTTTCAATTTCGCAAGTTGACTCAATACTTGAGTGAAACGGACAATAGAAGGAGGAGGATGCATGCGAAGCATAGAATTGAACAAATTCAAAGCATCCTCAACATTGGGCGGGTCTCTCATAGTCTTGGTCTGGGTGTTTCTAATAATTGAAGCTTGAGAATGAAAGGATGATGCAAAGAAATTGTTGAAGAAAACAAGGCTAGATGGAAGATCAGGCATACCTTTAATTCTGATGTTGTTGAAATAAGAATAAAGAGAAGCAGATCTAGTTCTAGGCATCATCATCTTCAGCTTCTACGATTCTGAGTCTTAGCCAAAAGTTCCAAGAGACTAAGAGAGTCGGAGGAAGAAGTTAGAGGCTGCTTGACTGAATTTTCAGAATTGAGAAAGGTTTCCTAGGTACTCATGCGGGTATAAACTATAAACTCATGCCGGTCATGCGGGTATAAATCTTTAAAATTGGGTCTGGGTCGATTTAATCATTCAAACAAGGAACAAAAAAAAATTCTGTGTTTGGGTTCAGGAAGGTCATTCTTGGCTTTCTGATGTACTTATTCTGATGTAATTTGATTTTTCATATCTATTAAATTTTACTTATGACAAAAAAACAAAGTCATATTTGAATTTGGATATTGTTATTAACACACAATAACACACCCTTATCTCTATCTTTCTCTAAGGTATGTGCATTAAAGGAAGAGAGAGATAGAGATAGAGATAAGGGGGTGTGTTATTAACATACCCTTGTTTGTTAATAACAACACCAAAAAAAATTCCAACTATTATGGTTAGTGAATTATTATACTAACTGAATAAAAATTATAAATAAAAAAATCAAAAGTGGGAAGGGCTTTATCCTAATTTCTCCTTGTTATTAACACACCATTGTTATTAACACACCATTGTGTGTTAATAACACACTCCGTTATGTATATCTCTCTCTAGGGTGTGTGCATTAAAGGAAGAGATATAGAGATAAAGGGGTGTGTTAATAACAACACCTTTTTTTATGTTTAATTTAGAGCAGTGAAATTCGTACTATCCATTTACAATCCACACTCTATTTTTTTCTTAAGCTTGCAGAGCTGATTTACTACTTACAATTTATCAAGGTTTGGAATGTTGTGGACGTACTTGGAGAGTAATTGCACGATGATCGTTGTTGCTCTTGCAAAGTCAGATACGGATTATTCGAAGCTGAGACGCATCATGGAGGATTGTAAGGAGCATTTAACCACTATTGGTTCTTTTAGTTTTCATCACATTTATCGTGAATCAAATGGTGTTTGTTATCATTTGACTCACCTTAGAGCATCACCATTAGAGATGTCACAAAATATCTATCAAATTTGAATTTGACATATGATGTGTCAATTGACCATTCCACAACAATTCTACTCCAACAGATATGTCAAAAAAAATTATTTTATTACAATCCACTTTGTACCCAGATCAAAGAGAATGAAAGAAAGAGGACGGAGAGAGAAGGAAAGAAAGAATAAAGAAAGTTTTGACATTTACTTTTTCATCGGTCAAATTTGACAGACCAACTCTCATCTGCCATCCACCTGGCATATGACTAGATTTGACAGATCCATTGGAGGGACTCTCCACTGTCAATTGTTACTGTTAGAGGCCTCCACCTGGATTTGACAGATTTGGTGGAGATGCTCTTACTAGTTTCTTTTTTATTGATGACCTCTGGCTAAACGAAACGCCCTCTATTATTGAGTATGTTCTCTATGATAAAGTATTTTTCGCAATAGTTCAGGTATCAAATTAAATTTTTAGCATAGTCTAATTAGGTAGCATTTCTCATCCAAATATGAGCCACGTAGGCGAACTTAACGACCAAGTTAATAGAAGTACCATTTTGGGTAACAGCATAATAGTTTAGGTACCATTTTGGATAAAAAGAATTTGTAGGTACCAAAATATACCTTTTACAATAGTTTAGATACCAAATTAGATTTTACCGAATCTTTTATTAACTTCTGCAACCTTTCGTTTAGTTTTGTAGTTTTGACAATTCATGTAGTAAAATGGTTATTTTTGTTGATGTTATGAACATAAGTCATTTTTGTACAATAACTATGTAGAGCATCTCCCCCAAAGTAGCTAATGCATGTTAAATTTAGCAAGTTTTAAAGCAATTCACATCTCCAACAAACTACTTAAGGTAAAGTTAAATTTACCTTTAGCCAAATTTGATAACTTTATTTAGCTTGAAGGGGAGAGAAAAAACTTAAACTCTTTCTATTTGAAACGAATAGGGAGACCTAGTTGGTGCACTTTTTTTTTTGAAGAACCTAGTTGGTGCACTAGCTATACCAATGACAACTAATCTAAGTTCTGAGTTGTCACTGGAGCATTGGCGGTGTGGCACATATTGAATTATCTAGGGAATGAATTTGCTTACCACATTAGTTTGTTGGTGATACAACCACCTAATATGGAGGTGCCATGTATAATAAAATTTATTATGGTTAACCATGATCAACTTAATTATGATGAGAGAAAAAAAATTAACATGTGGCAAATGTTTATTGGATAGTGTTATCACCAACAAACTAATGCAGTGAGCAAATTCATTCCCATTGCAAGCAGCTTGAAGGAGGGGATCGAAATTGAAGAGATGCCCTTAACATCATAAACTCCTTCACACCCAATGCATTGAACTCAACTCTTAAGTGAAATTGGAGTTGTTCTCGATGTTGTTCGTTTATTGATGCATTACTTTGTAATGGTAAATTGGAAGTTTGTTCGGAGAAATAACAAACAAGTTACTCATAGCCTGGCAAGATCGGCTTTGAAGATGGTTCAATCGATATTTTGTAAGGAGGTAGGTCCTCCATGGCGTCATGATTTAATGATGTAATCTAGTTAATTATATTCATGGGGTGGATCTATGTTTGGAGATCATCTTTCGCCTCTCAATTGTACTATTTTTTTTAGTTGAATAAATTCATCTTTGAATATAAAAAATATATAATTTTTATTTAAAATAGCTAATACTACTACATAATAACTCTAAAAGTGGCTAGCTATATGACAGTTTTTCACCATTTAGCTAATTAAAATAGCTATTACTTTTGGAGATACTCAACATATCTATACACCTCAACATCGCTTCACTATTCATTTTCCTTTTTCACTATTCTATTCCTTTACTATAATATCCTTACTAGTTTCTTTTTTATTGATGACCTCTGGCTAAACGAAACGCCCTCTATTATTGAGTATGTTCTCTATGATAAAGTATTTTTCGCAATAGTTCAATTCAGGCATCAAATTAAATTTTTAGCCTAATCTAATTAGGTAGCATTTCTCATCCAAATATGAGTCACGTAGGAGAACTTAACGACCAAGTTAACAACATAATAGTTTAGGTGTGAGACCCCGGAAATATTGAGGTCTTAATTTGGATATTAATCGAGATTAAATTCGTAAATTCGTAATCTCGTTAATTATTTAAGAGTTTCGGGAACTCTTCAGAAATCTTCTTTTGTCATCACTTCGATTTGAAGACTCGAGAATGAAAAACACGTCACAACGAGTTTGTGGATATTTTTCGGATACCCGAGCTATTTGTTTTGATTTTCGAAAGTTTGGAAATTAAGGAAATTGAAGCGGTTTAATCTCAACCGTTGATCATTCCACCGATTGATCTGGATCATTGGATCTGGGCTTAAAGGCTAGATCGATTTGGGAAAGCCCAGAACATAACCCGCGACGGATCCGTTTTCACCGTCTGCTCCGTCACCGACCTTCACCGTCCGGCCACCTCACGACGCCGCACCTATCCCGTTAGCTTCGTCTCGACATGGCGAGTCCAGAAGTGGTCACGGCTAGTCACGAAGAAGTCGGTGGAGAGAGAAACGGGCAGAAGAAGGTCGGGCAGCTCCGATGGCTTTTTCCGATTCCGGCCACGACGGCGAACGAAACTGGTACCAATGGCTTCGCCTGGTCACGTCGAGCTTGTTTGTGGTTTCATATTTTCGAAGCGTTGCCGGTAGAGGGAGAATCGAAGAGGGAAAGGTTTGTTGCTCCGGCGAGTTTTTGATGAATTTCGGCGACTCCAGCGACCTTTAGCTTCGATTAAGGTATGAAACTTGATCCTCTATTCGAGCTCTACAAGATTCTGGGCTCAGTTTTCTCTTTTGATTAACGTTTAGAAAAGTTGGGATTTTGGTTATTGTTCTGTCACCGTGAAATCAACGTGAGCATTGGCAATTCCGACATCCCTTATTGATTTCCGACTCCATTAATGTTTGGTTCCCTCGAATTTGAAGCTTGGGGAGCTTTGGGAGGAAAACTTGAGGTCACGGTGATTTGGTGAAACAGCTGAGAAGTGGTTCGTGCCTTTGTTATGGTCCGTAGAAGCTTTAGTTCATGCTTCTCGTGTCGATCCTGAAGTCTAATACCAGATGCAGGTATAAACTCTTACTGGGATTGTTAAGTGGTCAATGAATTATGTGGGAATGCTTGTTGAAATCAGTGGTAAAGTTCTAATGTTTGGGTTCTCAATCGGTGAATTGGATTGGATAATAGAAATGGATTGTTTAAAGGTGAATTTGGTATATGGCTGGTTTGTGAATTAGTCTGAATAATTCATATCTATTTATAGCTTTGCTCAGTAGAGTTGGAACATGACAATTATGCATATACCAATGCATAATGGTAAAACAAGGATTGGAATGTGTTCCATAATTGATAATGTTACTGTGAATTGAGTTGTGAATTTGGTTTAGAAGCCTTTGGTTGTGATTGTGAAATTGATATATGATTAAGGCTATGATTTGTCAAATTATGGATTGGTGTCGATATTTGGTTCAATGGAAAATTGGGTGTCCAAAGTAAATTTGGAAATGCACCCTATAAGTAAATGAGTTCCGTATTCGGAAATGGTTGTCCAAGAGAACTTGATGAAATTGTTGAGTGTTATTGAGTAGAATATTATTTTAACACTCAGTTATTGTCGGACTAGGGACTCCAGTTAGCCCGAAACGTGAACTGTGGTGGTGGTGGTGTTGGCCTGAAGTGACGAGAGAAGACGAGTTCTGATATTCCAGATAGGAAAAACTTGGGACTCTCTCGGTTAGTATTTTCTCATATATAACGAGTAAATAATAATGCATGGCTAGAGTTCTATATGAATTTGAATGATTTGATATTTCATATGCCCTGCGTATTTTCGATTATATTTGATTTTATGTGATGACCTGAGAGTGAGTGAAGCATAGTGACTTCCTTGAGTTTCCATCCCCTAAACCTCCGGAGGGGCTGTACGAACGGAATAGTGTCTGACATCCAACGAGGTGTGGCACTAGATCTAGGCGGTATGGCATAAATGGACACTCTCACTACTCCTTGCCGTTTATGACATTGGATCTTGGTAAGGATGTAGTTGGCTAGATTGATCGGTCATCAGGTTTGATATGTTATCCGGATACTTATATATTTATTTTCTCAATGATTATTATTGAGACATGATTTATTGTTTTCCTTTACGTATTTTTACATACTGGCGCCAAATAAAGTTTATTTAATGATTTTTAAACCTAGCGGGGATGAAACCCCTACTGAGCAGCGAGGACGAAAGCTCACCCCTACAATAGTTTTGGATGCAGGTACTGTGCACTGGAAATGAGACAACGGTAGATGGAGCTAGGTGTGCAAATTTGTTATAATCGGATATTCGTTTTCGAATATCAGGTTCCAGATTTATCTATTCATTCTCATTGTATTCATTTCTGAACCTGTTGACCATTTAAGTTGTTCATGGTCAATATTGTACTTTACCACGTGAAACTTATTCATGAATTCAACCTTCGATCCGGTTATTTAATTTGAAAATTGGATTTCTATTGTTTTATGATTTCCAATTATTCACCTCTATTCAAATTAAATACGTTTTCATATTGCGTTGTTAAAGTAATTCTCAAAATGCCTTGCGTTTCTTTAAAGTATAAGTTAACACTCTAGCTTGTATTTTTAAGGACTCGCGGCACTGTAGCGTGCTTAAATTGAAGAGGTGCAATTTGGAGCTTTACATTAGGTACCATACCAATGACATCTAATCTAAGTTCTGAGTTGTCACTGAAGCATTGGCAGTGTGGCACATATTGAATTATCTAGGGAATGAATTTGCTCACCACATTAGTTTGGGAGGTGTCATGTATAACAAAATTTATTATGGCTAACCATGATCAACTTGATTATGATGAGAGAAAAAAAAAATTAACATGTGGCAAATATTTATTGGATGGTGTTATCACCAACAAACTAATGCAGTGAGCAAATTCATTCGAAATTGAAGAGTTGCCCTTAACATCATAAACTCCTTAGGACCCAATGCATTGAACTCAACTCTTGAGTGAAATTGGAGTTGTTCTCGATGATGTTCATTTGTTGATGCATGACTTTGTAATGGTAAATTGGAAGTTTGTTTGGAGAAAGAACAAACAAGTTACTCATGGCCTGGCAAGATCGGCTTTGAAGATGGTTCAATCGATATTTTGTAAGGAGGTAGGTCCTCCATGGCTTCATGATTTAATGATGTAATCTAGTTGTATTCATGAGGTGGATCTATGTTTGGAGATCATCTTTGGCCTCTCAATTGGACTGTTTTTTTTTAGTTGAATAAATTCATCTTTGAATATAAAAAAAATACAATTTTATTTAAAATAGCTAATACTACTACAGAATAACTCTAAAAGTGGCTAGCTATATGACAGTTTTTCACCATTTAGCTAATTAAAATAGCTATTACTATTGGAGATACTCAACATATCTATACACCTCAACATTGCTTCACTATTCATTGTCCTTTCTCACTATTCTATTACTTTACTATAATATCCTTACTTAATAAGTTTTTATATCGCTACACCTCAACATCGCTTCACCATTTTTTTCGTTACTCCAGTTTGCCACCACTCACCTTTGTCGCAATATCCACAACTTTTTTTGTCAGTTATATGTTTGAATATAATTATTTTGGTGGCTTTCCATCTAAATGTTGATTTTTGAAATTGCAAAATCTAAACTAGCCTTAACCGAAATACAAAAACAAACGGGTTTTTAGCACAAATAGTATATGAACTTATCCGTCATTATACACATGGTATCTAAACTTACATTTTGATCACAATAAGTACCCAAAATCTTCGATATCGTTTCAAATGGTACCTATGCTAATTTTTCGTCCATATTCCATTAAATATAAGGGTAATTTTGTCAATTCAATCATTCTCAATTAATTTAGGTATCATTTATAAAGAATTCAAAATTAAAACAAATAAATAATAAGAATTAACAAAAGAAATAAAATTATTTTGATATTTATTCTTTTGTTAAGAAAATAAAAGAAAGTGAATCTTGCTTGCTTTTTTACATTTATTTTTTAATTCTAACCATGTCTAAAAGATCGATGAAAAGTTTTTCAAATTTTTTTTTCTGGTCTTGCATCTTAGTGTTTTTCTCTTTTGCTACTTTGCATATTTTTAAAAGAATTTTTTATCATATTTTTGTAGTTTGTATTTTTTTTTATTTTTTAGTTTTATATAAAGTAGTATTTGAACTAATTAGAAAGGGATAGTTTGGTTCAATCACTCTCAGAAATGGATCATGTGCAATACACATGTTATTTTTTAACAAAAAATGTGAGGAAAGTTAGCATAAGTATCATTTGAGATAAAATCGAAGAGTTCAGATACTGGTTGTGATCAAAATGTAAGTTTAGGTATCATGTATATAATGGAGGATAAGTTCAGCCCTGTTCAGGTACTATTTATGATAAAAACCCAAAACAAAAACTAAAATGCAATGCATTGTTATCATATAGGAGGCAAAATTTGAACTTAATTAAGACCATTGAGAAATATATATGTATATCAACATGATAAAATGAGAGCTATAACAGTACATACATCACTCACTCCCCATGCCATTAGCCCTTTAAAGTAGTGTTTGGATGTGGAATTTTGGTGTTTCCCTATTTGTCACTTCTTTGTTTTTATGAGATTTTATTTGATTATTTAAGGAAAGTGATTGAATTAAGTTACATTTCGATGTAAATTTTTCTTTAGTATAACCCCAAGGAAATGGAAAAGAAGTAATGGAAAATATATGTAAAATTGTTACTGCAAAAGAAGTATTGTAAAAAAATTTATATCTTGGGTAAAATTTTGAAATGGTATCCAAAGTATCGCGAAATGCACTTTTTGGTACCCAGTCTTTTTCAGAGAGTCTAGTGATACCTGATCTATTGCACCGTTAGACTTCTTAGTACTTCCGTTCTTTTTGTCGTTAAATTGTCTTACGTGGCACATATTTGTAAGGGTAAAGTGGTCAGCACAATTAAAATAATCATCCTCTCTCTCTCTCTCTGCACCGTGCGCCACAACCTTGCTTCACCGCCTCTACCAATACTAGCAGAGGATGCCGGTGAGCCAAACCCACCCGGGTTTGAAGAAAAACGCGCCAGCAAGCCCTCGTGAGGACTGCCAGAAAAGCTTGAAATTTCAAGCTTAATTTTGTTCCGACCTTCTCTGGTCACTTTCAATCCTCGAAACCGATTGGGCTTTGAAGCCCTCCATCCCAGCAACCTCATGGTACTCTCAGTTTTCAACGTCGACAGCCGTATGTGGAGGATCGACGTCGTTGATGTTTCGATTTTTTGAAATTCCGGCATCGATATTTGTCAATCTACTTTGAATCTCACCTTAACGTAGTTACATAATTTCATCCTTGGATTGTGCTCTACATGTTGATATAAATTTTGTGGTCATTGGAGATAGTTGATGGTGCCGCCAAGAGAGAGGAGAGAGAGAGAGGTGGCGAGGAGAGAAAGGGAGGAGGGTGAACATGAACGAAAAGACTATTTTGCCCCTGATTTTTTCTCACATGAGTGTCATGTAAGCAATGTTAACAGAAAAATGAACAGAACTACTAAGGGGTCTAACGGCTCAATAGTTCAGGTACCCATTAGACTCTCTGAAAAAGATTGGATACCAAAAAGTACATTTCGTGATACTTTGGGTACCATTTGGATATTTTATCTTTAGTAGGAAGAAAACTATTAACTAAACAGGGACCGGATAAAAAGATTTATAACTATTACTTTGCCTATGACATGAAAACCCATCTCTCTTAGGTGGAATCAAATCAAATCAGTAGAATCTTGATTACCCTCATATTATACCACCACAGCAGAATGCTTGAATCGGACCCTCATTCCAGGTTTTGGATATCAGATCGAACTGAAAGTTGTACTGTGTCAAATTCCAAATCATGTCTATAATAGAACACATACCTTAAGAAATGGTTACAAATAAAATTCAATTGACAAACCCCAGCCATGGTACTAAGACACAAGACAACTGCAAAAAAAATTACAGAAAGTTGTTTAGTCTACCATAAATAGTCAACCAGTTCTGCAACAAATGGGACATGAAATTTCATCAGAAACCAGTTTTGGATCCTAGTAAAAAGTTCATTGTAGAGTCCAGAGGGTACCCATGTAAGAGTTATAACTAGAAAAGAAAGCCAACGACGACCAACACCAGTTAGAGAAGGAATGAATCCATAACTACAGTTAGAGATATCTTCTATGATAATAATACATGAAATAATCGCATACAATACATCCATGGTTGTCTCATTATTATACAGAAACCCTCGGATAATTGTGTTATAGGTGCAATCATTTGGAGAACAGCTTTTCTCTTCCATTTCTCTAAGCACTTTCTCCTCCGTCACAAAGTTGCCGGCTATACACAAACCTTCTGTAAGAGTACATTGCTTCAAGCATTCCATCTCTCTAAACAACTCCATTGCCATAGTAAGTTGTCAGTTTTTACACTGGTCATTCAGTAAAACAACATAAGTTTGTAAGTTGTGACAAAGTTAAGAGTGAAATTCATCTTTAACAAAAAAGAAAATAATAAAATAATAAAAACTTGTCGGCACTAAATCTTGCAATGAGAGATAATACAATTTTCAAAAAAAAGAAAGAAAAGTAATGTCATTGCTTGAACATGGTTCAAATTTCGATCGACATCACTAGATACTAAGTTTGTTTTGTATTTCAACAAAATTGATGAAGATGATGGATTTTTTGGCGCCCCTTTGATAGGTTAAAAACTACAAGCTAGTAATAGAGATATAGGCTTTGAGAAATTACACTAGAAATGAAGAAGGTTCTAACCTAAATATCATCGTCTTAGCATGTAGTAGTATACTAGTATCAAACCCTGTCAATTAAAAATTGAAGAGGAAGGAAAAAGGAAAGTTTTAAAGAACAACAATATATCAAACTTTTTTTGTGCTCTACTGGTTTTTACTTGAGAATGATATTTGAGTAAAATAGTTTTACTGTCTTGAAAATTAAAAGTGCGGAGCTGGAACTGTGAGAACGTTAATATTAGACATACTAGAATGTTACCAATTGCCAACCCTATCACTTAACCAGCACAGTTACACTGTCGTTTATAAGCCTCCAGGGTCGGCCCAAGGCGAAGGCGAGCAAGGCGGCCGCCTTAGACCTCAGCTGACACAAGGCCTCAAATTTTGAAAGATTCTTTATACTTATATATTAATAAAACCCAAAATAAGAATATAAAACTTCCTAGTCATGCCCAAAATATGAGGTCTCTCTCCACTGTGTCACCACACGTCCACTTGAATGATTTTTAAGATTTGACTTGATAAAAGTCAAGACATTGATTTTGCTGGCATATGCACATAGCTGCATATATGACTGCATCTGCCTCTCTCTTTTGTCTAACCTTTTATTTATTTTTTATATATCAAACTCAATCAAACAATTCTTAATCTAAAAAAAAAATACTTCATTTTCTCCATTACCTTTACTAAATTTTTCAGACAAAAAGAAAACCTTTTCTATCATTTACTCTCCCTCTTTCTATTTCAATTCTTAATCTCAATTATCAATTTGGTTCTATTTTCTCTAATTTTATTCTCAACTTAAACTCAATCCAAATTAACGAATAATCATGTCACAATTATTTTTATTGTATGACCATGTTTTACACTTTCAAATATAAAAAATAATTTTTGTTTTTGAGAAAATTTGAGTACAGAATTGTTTTCGGTATTAGTTGCAGAGAGGTCGATAAAAAATTATTAAATTTTTTCATGAAAAATTACAAATTCTTTATATTTTAATTCTAAAATTGAAAGATTATTTATTATTTATATATATATATATATATATTTAAATTCGCATTAGGCCTCCCTTTGCATCAGAACGGCCCTGTCAGCCTCCCAGGGACAAATGCAATTTGGACACCAATTAAAGTTATTTGTATGTTAGATCTGCTTGAGGCCAGCGGTTAGCAAGAGCCATTTATATTTCAGGTAACCTATTTAAATTCACATGAAAAATATTAACCAAAGAAGGATGGCCGGATGGGGTAATTCAATAAAGCGTATACAACTGTGACATGAAATCATAATTTGAACAAGAGCAAAAACCTTAAGTAGTACTGAGTAATAAGTTCAATCTGCTTAAGTTGGAATATCACAAGCATAGTAACCATGTATACTCAAGTCTGTAATGAAAAAGAGATACAGACACAATTTTTTACATTAATAAAATGGGGGTCATTGGTCAACTCATTACCAATTATAACACCACTAACATTACCATGACTGCATTTAGGAATGTGCAATCACTATATCAAAGTAAACCCCACAAAGATCGGGTTGTTGATTTTAACCATTCAAATCAACGATCGGGTTGTTGATTTTAACCATTCTAACCTCTTCAGACTTCCACAAAGACATTCATCTGGAAACTTTTCTCAACCACTAAAGCCTAGGGACACTACACAAATAAGTTCGACTAATCCCAAATCTGCAAGATCCTTGATGGCATTCTTTTGAACGTTGGCTAATGTATTCATGCAATATGCCTAAAACAAAAAGGAAAAACGTACAAGACTGCAAAGGTGAGAGAAATACCTGGGAGAAATTTAATAAATTTAAGGAAGCTGCTGTCCTGTAAAGAAGTCATACATAGAGAGAGAGAGAGAGAGAGAGAGAGAGAGAGAGAGAGAGAGAGAGAGAGAGAGAACAGTAGGGAAAAAAACATTAAACCAATTCAGGAAAATGTACTCTGCTACAGCAACAAATAGTCATGTATTCGAAATATATAACTAATACCCCTGCATTTGACATGAAACTCAGTTGTAGGAAGAACTCATGAACAGCCACTACAAGTGGAGAAAAACCTTGAGTTGTATTTTTCAACTTCTAACTCAAGTATGTCATGGAGCACAATTTCCTGAAGAAATTATTACTAAATAATATAAACTGATAAACCATAGCTGTAGTAATAGACAGGAGATATGACCTAAAAGTATTGAAACATGTATACTTTACAATAAGAATGATAAATCTCTTGAAGAAACAATCAATCAGTTCTGCAACAAAAGGCACATGAAATTCGATCAGAAATCAGTTTGGACTTTTACAAGAAAGTTAAGTAGAGGATACTTATACAAGCAAGGAACTAATAGTAACTAAGAGGCATAGTGAGGTGATGATATTTGGAAACTACAATACTAGAAGATATTCAAGTAAATATACATTTCCGAGTAAACAGAAATTAAACAAATCTACCAAGTTGCAGGCCAAAACAACAAATGAGGGATTTTATTTTCAACTATAGTTCCTGAATTTTGACCCAAATCTCAATTCAGTATCCCAACTTTCATTTGTTCCCAGTTGAGCACCAAATTAATAGATTGTGCTGAGTAGCTCCAAAATCAAACCTCTATTCATGATCTTAGCAGAAAGGGAGTTGATAATCATAAAATGGAGTGAAGGGTGATGGAACATGGGGGGAAATTAATTCCTAGGCATTCACTTGGACAAGAAGTCCTCTGAACTCTTTAACAACCAAAAATACGTAACTAACAACAGAAACACACACACATACACACAAAAAAAAACATGAACAGATATAGCTAAAGAAAGCGATGCTCAAAGTCAACCATCAAAGATCAATCCTCCTATTCCTTTCCATCAACACTACCCAACAAATTCCATGAAAGGACATCTTCCCAGCCCCATGCTCTCTTTCTGCCTCAAAAGAACTGAAACCTGTCACTCAATAGGGCATTATATGTGCCAGAGAAATAGGCACATGACATAATATAACCATAACGGAAAATGTTTTAGTTTACTACATAGAAAATTATGGTCCGTACGCCTGGACCAAACGAACGATCAATCAATTATGCAATAAATAGGACATGAAAATCAATCAAAAATCAGTTTGGAGTCTGAACTAAAATGTTAACTAGAGAATACTTATCTAAGAGTTGCAACCAACAAAAATAAACGAGGTTCACAAGCAGTTAGGGTGAAAATCTAGATAAAGAACCAGCAAAATCTCACGAGTCCATAAAAATGAGATATAATCTCTGATGATGAACCAAAGATGTCAATTGGTAATAGGGGGCAATGGCAACACTAAGACACAACTTTCGATATTAATGAACTTGTGTAACAAACAAAGAACGTAAATTTTACATGATGGATTAAGAAATAACACAAATAAGATTTCCAGGGTTTGTCAGAGGTCAGTTGAAAAGTTCACTACGATACTTCTGCCTCCCCCATCCCATGGATCTAGGGATTTCTCTGATAAAATAATTTAATGAAAATAGGGTCAAGTGGAACAGACAGCACAAAATTATTCCAAGCCCAAAAAAAAAGGGACATGTCAAAGTTTAGCAACATATTCATCCCACATTTGATTATTGATATTTTGAAGTAATAAATTTACCAAGTTCTATAGCTCAGAATGTTTATACTAAAATTTAAAAATTGGGTCCCAACTGCAAACTGACATTGTATTTTCACATGATGGATTGATAAACTATATATACAATAAATTCACCAATACTGTCAAAGATTCCAGCAGTTGCAAAGTTTCGTTGTGAGAGTGAAAAGGATCAGTTTCAAATACGCAATCCAACTTCAGAATTACCTACTTTTCTATCAATGGCAACAAAGCGGGATCCACTTCATCTTTAGACAATAAATCAACTATCAATTCCGTCGTCCATGCATCTGCAGAGAAACCCATGTCCACCATTTCCTGAACAAGTCCCACCGCCTTCAATGTCTCCTTATTATAGAGAAACCCTCGGATAATTGTGTTATAGGTGCAACCATTTGGAGGACAATCTTTCTCTTCCATTTCTCTAAGCAACTTCCCTGCTTCAGTTATTAAGCCTCCATCACAAAGTCCCTTGATCATTATAGTGTACGTCTGCACATTAGGTTGAAGTCCTTTTGCTGATAAACTGTAAAAGAGGTCCCTTGCAGATTCAATTTCTCCAGCTATACAAAAACCTTCTATAAGAATACTGTAAATAACTATATCCAAATTCAGCTTCCTGCATTCCATCTCTCTAAACAACCCTATTGCTGTAGTAAGTTGTTGGTTTTTACAAAGACCATCCAGTAAAACAGCATAAGTTTGAATATCTGGAAGTTGGCCACAAGCTTGCATCTTGGCGAACAATTTCTGCGCATCTTGTATTCTTCTGACTTTGCAAAAACCATCCATAAGAGCATTATATGTAATGGTATCTGGAACCAGTCCCTTATCAGTCATTTCCTGAAATACCCTGTTTGCCTCATCTATCCTTTCATGCTTACAATAACCATTTATCAGGATGTTATAACTATAAACATCAACACTTGAGCCCTTGCTAATCATCAGATCAAAAACTATTTTAGCTTTGTTCATTTCTCCTCGCAGACAGTAGCCATCCATAAGTGAATTGTGTGTGACAACATCAGGTTCAATACCTCTTTGAATCATCAAATCAAAAACACTTTTTGCGTCCATAACCAGCCCCTTCTTACAAAGTGAATCAACTAGGATATTAAAGGTGAATACATTTGGAAAGATGTTTTTACTCACCATTTCGCACAACAATCTTGTAGCTTCTTTCCACTCGCCTATTATGCAAACTCCATGAATCAAAGAGTTGTAAGTAATGATATCTGGGGCAATATCCATACTAATCATCTCTGAGAAGAGGTTCAATGCATCAGGAACTAGTGTATCCTTACAAAGACCGTCAATGATGGTGTTATAGACAACCACGTTAGGCTTACAATGTCCAGATTGTTCCATCTTCCTAAGCAATTGAATAGCTGGGCGGTTGTTACCCTTCATACAACAGCTCTTTATTAGTGTGCCAAATGTAACCTCATCCGGCTTACAACCTTGCTCCATCATTTTGCCGAAAAGCTCTGCAGCCTCGGCAACTCTATTCTCAAGGAGAAAGCCCTTGATTAGAGTGTTGAAGGTCGTGACATCTGGTTCAAAACCACACTTGTAGAAATTTCCAAAGACAGATAAACCAAAGCCCATTTGGTTCAAATGACAAAAGCAATTAATGATGATATTTAGAGTATAATCGTTAGGAACAATTCCAGACGGAGCCATTCGGGTATACAAATTGATGGCTGCTGAATAATGTTTCAATTTCGCAAGTTGACTCAATACTTGAGTGAAACGGACAATAGAAGGAGGAGGATGCATGCGAAGCATAGAATTGAACAAATTCAAAGCATCCTCAACATTAGAGAATTTGGGTGGGTCTCTCATAGTCGTAGTCTGGGTGTTTCTAAAATTTGAAACTTGAGAATGAAAGGATGATGCAAAGAAAACAAGACTAGATTGAAGACAAGGCATACCTCTGATGATGTTGTTGCAGTAAAAAGAAAAAGAAGCAGTTTTCCGCACCATCATCTTCTGCTTCTCCGAAACTGAGTGTTGGTGGAAGAAAGAAAGCTGGTCTTGAATTCTTCATGTTGTTTTGGGTGATTTGGAGGGTCATGAACTCATGCGGGTATAAATTTCTAAATTCGGGTCTGGGTCGATTTCACACTTTTTTTAGGGTTTTTTTTTTTTTAATTCACTTACTGTAATAGTTGGAAATCTTTTTTATGTTTAATTTAAGGGGGTGAAATTTACGAAGCAATCCACACTCTAAATTTCATTCTTTTAGTAATTTAAATTTTAAAATTCACCTGTTTATAAGAATTTCAACAAAAAAAATAAAAGAGTGTGAATTCTAATCTTCTTAATTTATTATTTTTGAAACTAAAGACAAAGAAATGTAAACAAGCCCTTATAGGTATGAGAAGTTAGTTTTTATTCTTAAATAACCCAGAGTTTGATAATCTTAAAAAAAAAAAGAAAAAAAAAAGAGGGAGTATGTATTAGATAGGGTTGACTTCGGTACGGGAACCGACCTTTTTGAGCCTCTACTGATACCGAACTGTAATGTCTGGTATAGTAGTTTGATCTTCCCGATACTGTCTTGATTATCTCGGTAACTAAAATCTTGATATCCAGATGATAATCGGTTGGTTCGGGTCGGTAATGGACTAATGGGCCCACCAAAATTAAATGGTTAGGCCTAATTTACCAATTTGTTTAATTCTTTTGGCTATAACTTTTCCATTCACAATCATACATTCATACAATCATTTTGACCAATTTTTTTATACAATCACACTTGAGACGAGACTTTTTAGAATTATACCTCATCATCAAGCCTCAACTCTCAAGTCTCAACTCAATGGTTAAGAACTTGAGACTTAATGATTCTTGCTTGTTTTTTCATCAAGTCCCTAACAGTTAACATTACAAAAATACAAACAGAATGTTAAGTATTAACCTACTTAGTATTTAGTAGATAGTAACTAGTAAGCTACTAAGTCTAAAACTTTAAGTACAACCTAACTACCTATGTGAATATTTAGTTATTTCAAGTTTACAACACCAAATGTCTAAATGGACCAAATCAAATATTCAACTAAATACATTATGATCAAAAATTCAAAATGAGATTAATGGCAGCCCTGCAAACAACACTCTAGTAGTCTAGTAGGAGCTTCATTGGCCAACAGTTGTAGTTGAATTCAAATGTGTTGCCCCCAAGCTCATTGCAGCTGTGCGTACCCCAAATTATAAGCAAACTCAATAGCTTACCGCAAAACCAGATACTCTACATGTTAATGGGAATGAGAGGCGAGCAAAAAAGGAATGGGATCCTGTGCTATAAAATGGCATACTAGGATCTGCTTGGTTTTTCATGTCAAGCTGCCACGTTATTGTCACACCATCCAACGGTTAGAAACTAAAAAGCCCAAGAGTTCAAATTTCACATAAACACAGCAGATCCGCTCTCTGTTCGTCTCATCCTTTCTTTCTCTGCAACAAACGACAACCATTCTCTTCTTTTTTCCGGTACAAAGTACAAACACCAACCATCTCTTCATGAACACAAATAAATTTTTTATTTTTTATTTATTTCTTTTTCATCTGTAGCTTAATCTTTAAAGATTTTGATTATTGAGAAAAGCAAGATTTTCTTATGAGAAGCTTTTCAAAAGAAATTTAATCAAGGGAAATGGACTTTGAATCTCTGAATTTTCATCGGGAAAGTTTAAGGCTGGATCTGAGAGCAAAGGGAAAGGGCACCATTATTTCATTAATCTCATATTTGAATCTATGGTGGTATGTCGGAGAAGACCAACGTGTTTGGTTTATTTGTTTTTGGCTAAAAGAAAGAGAGGGGAGAAGGGATCTGGAGCTAATTTGGGGAAGATGAATATGGTGATTCTTTGCTGGCGTCTGGGACTCTGGGTATCTGCTATGTTTATGTTAAAGTTGAACTCTTGTGCTTTTTTATTTCTAACCGTTGGATGGTGTGAGAATGACGTGGCAGCTTGGCAGTAAAAGCCAAGCAGATCCTAGCATGTCATTTTATAGCAGAGGATCCCATTCCAGCAAAAAAAGTCCCCAGCATGATCACAAATAACTGTCCCAAACCACCTAAAGACTCAACCTCCAACCAGGCACCATCGACATTTAACTTACAGAGACCCGCAGAATGGGCTTGCCGACTAATTCTAGTACGCCCACAAGATACCAACTAAGAGTAGTAATATTGTTAGTTGTATGCTGCTGAGGTGGCCCTTCCCTCCATATCATGGAATTTTTGTGTTTCCATATACCCACATAAACATTATGAGTGCAAAGAGCTCCATTGCGATCGACACAGCCATATGAAGCATTCATTCTATACAAATAAAATCAAGACAAGATTAATCATTATTCCACCAGAAATTAAAATCAAACTTGATTTAGTTACTAGGAATCCATGCAAAATCAGAATCGAAAGCCCATCCATTGGTGTTTCTCGTGCTCCTGCATATTTCACAGATAGAGTTTCCATTTATGCATCAAAAATTGTAAGTTTCTAACCATTAAAGCCATTCTCATGACTTGTATTGTTGCTTTTGAACATTTTCTCGCTGACGAAAACCGGAAATAGTATTCATATCAGAAGGGTATATGAGGATAAGGTGATGACATTTGGAAACTACAGTAAACGAGGATAGAAAAGCATTTTCAAAATTTGGCTATTGTTGAAAATTTCTTATTATAACTTTATAAGAAGGATAACTCTAGAATTGAACATGGAATAAACTAAAATTCTTCAAAACTTCTTTCTTTTGACAGCTAATAACATGCATTTGACATGAAAACCCTCTAGGAGAAATCAAATCAAAAGTAATGAAAACCATCACTCTGGGACAAAAGATGATCGAACTGATCAACAGAAACTATTGTGAAGAAAAAGCTCAGGTTATAATTTACGACTTCTAACTCATGTCTGTAATGGAACACATTTCCTGATGAAACGATTATTGATTAATTTCAATTGGTAAACCATTGCTAGCTATTAGTAATATATGCATGACATATACAAAAGTAATGAGAACCAAATTTAGTTCTGCAATAAATGGGACAAGAAATTGGATACGAAACCAGTTTGGACTCTTCAAAGGGAAGTAAGGATAGCCAGCAATGATAGTCTCATGAGTCCATGACTACGAGTTCAAGATATACCCTATGATGGTGTACCAAAAATGACAAGCACCTGACAGAAGTGGATACAGATCGATAATTGTATCTTCTAAGGAACATCACAGTTGTAAGAAGTTGAAGATATGTGCAACACTCGAGGAACTTGAAACAACTTTTAGTATAAACGGAAAAGAAAGAGAGGTTTGTGCATGCAGGAACTAATAATAATACATGAAACAAGATCCATTGATGCAAAAGAAATACCCAAAAAAGAGAGTAACAAATAACATATTAGAATACATCCATGATCTGTCAAAGGTCCAATAGTCTCGAGGTTTTCTGTGCTAGTAACAAATAGACACGTCAAAGTTTATCAACATATTCATCAAACTTTTGAATACTGATATTGTGAAGTAATAGATTTACCAAGTTCTACAGCAAAGACTATGATTGAACTCAAATGTAAAAATTGGGTCCCAACGCAAACTGACATTGTCATTTCACATGACGGATTGATAAACTACATATATGATAAATTCACCAATACTGTCAAAGATTCCAGCAATTACAAAGTTTCTGAGAGTGAAAAGGATCAGTTTCAAGTGCACCATTTATTCTGCAAACCAACTTCATAATTACTTACTTTTCTATCAATGGCAACAAAACGAGATCCACTTCATCTTTAGACAATAAATCAACTATCAATTCCGTCGTCCATGCATCTGCAGAGAAACCCCTGTCCACCATTTCCTGAACAAGTCCCACCGCCTTCAATGTCTCCTTATTATAGAGAAACCCTCGGATAATGATGTTATAGGTGCAGCCATTTGGAGGACAATCTTTCTCTTCCATTTCTCTAAGCAACTTCTCCGCTTCAGTTATTAAGCCTCCATCACAAAGTCCCTTGATCATTATAGTGTATGTATGCACATTAGGTTGAAGTCCTTTTGCTGATAAACTGTAAAAGAGGTCCCTTGCAGATTCAATTTCTCCAGCTATACAAAAACCTTCTATAAGAATACTGTAAATAACTATATTCAAATTCAGCTTTATGCATTCCATCTCTCTAAACAATTCTATTGCTGTAGTAAGTTGTTGGTTTTTACAAAGACCATCCAGTAAAACAGCATAAGTTTTAATATCTGGAAGTTGGCCACAAGCTTGCATCTTGGCGAACAATTTCTGTGCATCTTGTATTCTTCTGACTTTGCCAAAACCATCCATAAGAGCATTATATGTAATAGTATCTGGAACCAGTCCCGTATCAGACATTTCCTGAAATACCCTGTTTGCCTCATCTATCCTTTCATGCTTACAATAACCATTTATCAGGATGTTATAACTATAAACATCAACACTTGAGCCCTTGCTAATCATCAGATCAAAAACCATTTTAGCTTTGTTCATTTCTCCTCGCAGACAGTAGCCATCCATAAGTGAATTGTGTGTGACAACATCAGGTTCAACACCTCTTTGAATCATCAAATCAACAACACTTTTTGCTTCCATAACCAACCCCTTCTTACAAAGTGAATCAACCAGGATATTAAAGGTGACTACATTTGGAAAGATGTTTTTACTCACCATTTCGCACAACAATCTTGTAGCTTCTTTCCACTCGCCTATTATGCAAACTCCATGAATCAAAGAGTTCTAAGTAATGATATCTGGGGCAATATCCATACTAATCATCTCTGAGAAGAGCAAAAAGAATCAGGAACTAGAGTGTCCTTACAAAGACTGTCAATGATGATATTTTAGACAACCACGTTAGGCTTACAATACCCAGATTGTTCCATCTTCCTAAGTAATTGAATAGCTGCGTGGTTGTTACCCTTCTTCCTCCATCATTTTACCGAAAAGCTCTGCTGCCTCGGCAACTCTATTCTCAAGGAGAAAGCCCTTCATTAGAGTGGTGAAAGTCGTCACATTTGGTTGAATGCCAACTTTGAAGAATTTTCCCAAGAGAGATAAACTTAAGCCCATTTGGTTCAACTGACAAAAGCAGTTCATGATAATGGTTAGAGTATAATGGCTAGGAACAATTCCGGACGGACCCATTTGTTTATACAAATTGATGGCTTCTGAATAATGTTTCAATTTCGCAATTTGACCCAATATTTGATTGAAACGGACAATAGAAGGAGGAGGACGCATTCGAAGCATAGAATTGAACAAACTCAAAGCATCCTCAAGATTAGAGAATTTGGGTGGGTCTCTCATAGTGTTAGTCTGGGTGTTTCTAATAATTGAAGCTTGAGAATGAAAGGATGATGCAGAGAAAACAAGACTAGATTGAAGATAAGGCATACCTTTAATTCTGTTGTTGCAATAAGAATGAAGTGAAGCAGATCCAGTTCTAGGCATCATCATCTTCAGCCAAAAATATCAAGAGAGTTGGAGGAAGAAGTTAGAGTCTGCTTAACTATTACACCCAAAGTGTTGAAAGGAAATTGGAACAATTAAACATAAAGGATTTTCATTTCATAACGGTAACTGAGAACAAAACGGTAACTGAGATGTTGTCCAGTAGCTTCAGCATCTGTCTTCTTAAGTGGGCTTAGTCTCACGGGTTAGGCCTAGGTTGTGGGCTAGGTCCTAACATTAACCGAGTTTTCAGAATTGAGATACGTTTCACCGGTAATGCGGGTATAAAGTACAGTAATGCGGGTATACGTTTCAGAATTAAGATACGTTTCACCGGTAATTGTGGGCTGTTTTGAACATTCCTTTGGTGGTGTCACAGGCTCAAGACATCATGGTTTGGCATTATAATCGAAATGGTAGGTACTCTGTTAAAAGCGGTTATTGGTTAGCTATGAAGGAGAAAAGACAAGTGATGGGAGGGGTGGCTGATCATGTTCCAGTTACAATGGACTACTGGAAGCACTTATGGAAGCTGAAAGTGCCTCCTAGTTTATTGCATTTTCTGTGGAGGGGATCTATGGGGTATATTCCGTGTATGGAGGCTTTGCATTGGAAAAGAATTGTTTCTTCTACGTTATGTTTTCGTTGTCAACAATCTCAGGAATCAGTCTTACACGCAACTTGGAGTTGTGACCCTTGTGTTGCGGTGTTGGAAAGATTGACGTTTTACTCTGGGTTGGCTTCAAAACAATTTAATTCTTTTGCTTTGCTATTGGATTTTGCCATGACGAAACTATCTGAGCAGGAGCTTCAATTCCTATAGTTATTTTAATATGGATGAATTGGAGAGAGAGGAATAATGTTCATCATGGCAACGAGGTCCTACCACCCAATATTATTTTTGAAAAAGGTGTGCATTATCTTTCGGGTCTTCTAGAGTTTCAAACAATTAAGCAATTGTTTGGGTCTTCTCAGCGGGGGATGTTGACTCATCGTCAAAGTATAGTATTTGGTAAGTATAGTTTAAGATCGGATTGTCGTTCCGTCGAGGATCGTTGGGCTCCTCAATCTCTAGGTAGTGCGCTAGGTGAGTGATTCTAGCAACAATGGAATATGTGAGAAGTGGAAAGAGTGGAGTGTGTGATTTAAACAATGTGTGAAGTGTAGTGGTGTCAAGATTGGTTTTGGAAAGATAATGATGCAAAGGAAATGAAACAAGAAACAAGTAAGGAAAGCAAGCAAGTAAATAATGTAAAGTGTGTGCAATGTATGAAAATGTTGGGGTTTTCGGGCAAACCCCATGTCCAATGTAACAAGCGATGCTTTAACCAACTCAATCATGCCAATGTGTGTGTGAATCAAGACCCGTATCCTAGCCATGTTATGGGTCTAGGACCGTGTTCCCTAAGGTATTCGAATGTCATGTTATGGGTCATTCTAACTCTCTAGGTGTCATAGGGGATTCCTCTAAGTTACCTAATACCGAATCCCCTAAAGTGCTTAAGAGGCGTAAAACATTGAAACTAGGGACTCAAACAAGTCACAACTCATCACATATACTTCCAATTGCCTTGAGTGTGTGAGATTACCAATCTCACACAATCCCATCAAGATAGATTAGTTAATATGCCAAAGAGGTGGTAAATTCTAAGAACAAGCAACCAACACATATTGAAATAGGTAAGCACACATATTCATACAATCACAAAGGCATTTTATTCATGAATCAAAGCATCACATAGTCACATTGGACTAGGGCACACAATCCCCAACAAAGTAAACTACTCACTAATCATCAAAATAGACATCATCAAATTACAAATTAAAGCATTAAACATAAGTAGAAGAGAGAGTAAGGATGAAGAATGCTCAATAAATGGTTCTCTTGCTTCTTCTTGGATCTTAATTGATGATGTCCCTTGATGAATTGGTGAGGATCTCTAGCAATAAGATGGATGATGGTGTAGAGGATGTAGAGAGAAAATGAGAGTGATGGGTGGTGGTGGCTAGCTAAAGATGGAAGAGCTGGGAGATGGGAGATAAAGTATGCTATATATAGGTTAGAGAGGGAGAGAATAGATGACTAGGATGAAGTATGGATAGATCTAAGGGCTAGGGAGTTTAATGAAGAGCAAGGGGGTAAAATCCTATAGGGAATAAAAGGAAGGAATAGTCTAGGGCTGACCTCACCATATCTAGCATATCCCTTGATGACTTGGAAGCTTTATGAGGATGAGTCACAAGGTTGACTTCGTCTTGACTTTGACCACGACCCTCGGAGTTGACCAAAGGTTGACTTTTGACCAAACCTCCAAAATTCTTGTGCGACTCACTTCCGGGACTTCATATTGACTCGTTGACGCTCTCCAGTCGGGGTTGACCATGAGTTGACTTTTGGTCCTCGGGTTGACTTTTCGTCCTTTTGTCGGAAATCCACTAAAAGCTCCAAAACGCGTCCTTTCGCTCCGATATCCATCCGATGCTCGTGAACCCTACAATGGTGCAATTCAAGGATTAAAGACACTAAACGACCCTTGGATTAGCATTGCTAGAGTGATTAGAGATCTAATTTGTATGTAAATAACATACAAATCAGAGGTCTCGGCAAGAGGGTAGATTGGTTCGGTGGAAGGAACCTGCAGTAGGTTTTCTGAAGCTGAATTGTGATGGAGCTTTCAATGAGGTTCTTGGACAGTTTGGTGGAGGGGTAGTGCTGGGGGAGGCTTATACTCATAAAGGTACATTGTGCCTTAATGAATTGCTTGCTAATAAGTTGGGTTTGGAGTTGGTTCTTGATCGGAGATGTGAAAGAGTGGAAGTTGAATCCGACAGCTTAGAGGCTGTGCGGTTGGTGAACATGGATGAGCAATATTTTCATGTAGAGGGTATGGTGGTTGATGAGATTCGCAAATTAATTATTGTTTATTTTGCAAATCTCGTCCATTCATCATGTGATGCGAGATGGGAATAAAGCTGCTCATTCAGTTGCTGTCAATGTAGCCCGAGAACAAGGGCGATTCTCATGGTTAGAGATTGGGCCTTCTTGGCTCATGTCTGTCATCTTTGATGATATGTCTGTAACCGATATTTCTGCTAGAGATATGAGTAGTTCTCAATCTTCTTTTGAAGGGTTTGAGGCTAGATATAGTCAATCCCATCTATGTACTTTGATTATCTAATGGAGTTGGTTCTTGATCGGAGATGTGAAAGAGTGGAAGTTGAATCCGACAGCTTAGAGGCTGTGCGGTTGGTGAACATGGATGAGCAATATTTTCATGTAGAGGGTATGGTGGTTGATGAGATTTGCAAATTAATTATTGTTTATTTTGCAAATCTCGTCCATTCATCATGTGATGCGAGATGGGAATAAAGCTGCTCATTCAGTTGCTGTCAATGTAGCCCGAGAACAAGGGCGATTCTCATGGTTAGAGATTGGGCCTTCTTGGCTCATGTCTGTCATCTTTGATGATATGTCTGTAACCGATATTTCTGCTAGAGATATGAGTAGTTCTCAATCTTCTTTTGAAGGGTTTGAGGCTAGATATAGTCAATCCCATCTATGTACTTTGATTATCTAATGGAATAAAGTTACTTTTTCTCAAAAAAAAAAAGTACAGTAAAACCTTGATAACTGAAAAAAATTATTATCTTAATGAGATTATTTATTTATCGATAAATGAATAATTTATTAATTTATCGATAAATTAAAATTTTATTAATTTATAAAGAATTTTTATGTTTTCAAAGAAAATATGTGCATGTATCTTATGAAAAGTCATAGCCATAGATTCAAGTACTAGTCAAACTTTCTAATGGACATTAAAAATAAGAATAAAAGGGTTTTAAAGATATATGTACATAGATATTCCTATAACTAAAAGATAAAGTGATTTAGATCACTTAATGTCCATGTATATGCATAGAACATAATCTCTATATAAATAATATATGAGACCTAAAATCATGTTACCTGATTCCTCTATGGCTTCTCATTTGAAAGGAGTAAAAAAATCTACATTAACTAATGAGATGAGGAAAGCCTTATGCTAGTATAAAAATGAGCATCAATCTTCTACTCAAAAAGATTTGCAGCAATGAGTTCGACAAAAGTATCAGCTCTCCATCATATGCTTTATGAATTTTTATGTACTATTTTTTTTTATGTATTTTAATAAATTATTAATTTATATATTCAATGGGCCCTAAGGAAAGTTAGAAAAAATTATTATCTTATGCATTAAGCGAAATTATTATTCTAACACATAAGCCCAAGTCGGGACTGGAGTTTTTTATTATCTAAGCGAGGTCATTATTTTATCGAACATTCATTTATCTAGGTTTTACTATATTCGGGTCTAGTGCCTCTATTCATATATTCAAAACTGATATTGTATTTAGACTTTTTTTGATATAATAATTAATTTTGTCAACTCATATGAAATAAGTTATAAACTTAGGGAAAGACCTTCTTATAGGGTTGGCTTTTTTTTTACCGAAAAGTACCGACCCGACCGACTGAAACCGAAAAAATCCTGAAAAATCGGTTCTCAAAAAGTCGATACGGTAATACCATCCCGAAAATACATGTTTGGGTCGGTACCAGTATGCCTATATAGTAATTTAAGTAATTCCCGAACCGACCGAGTACATGTTTCATATATAGTTTTTATTTTAATTTGTATATATTTGACCTTTTCCTGACCATTGGATATCAAGTTGATGAATCTGATCCGTCCATTTGCCTCAGCTTTTCTCTCCTCGTCACGTGCGCCACTTTGCTTCTCTCTCTCTCTCTCTCTCTCTCTCTCTAGGTATGTTCATGGAGGAGAGAAATATTTGTTTTCGGTAAAGGGGTCGGCAATCCTAACCGATCTGATTTATCGGTAAAACGACTCGCCGGTAACGGACTTATCGGTTTCGGTCAGATGATTTCAGTCCCGATGACTTTCGGTTCGGTACCGGTTCCGGCCAAAAAAGCTCGATTCCCGTACCGAAGCCACCCCTACCTTCATATGGTACCTAAATTATCACCAAATGTAATTTTTGGTACCTGAACTTTCATAAAGAATATGGTGGTACATCAATTATTCATCTGTTTGCTATTATAGTATCTACAGTTAAATATTACGTTAAGTGCTTATGTGGCGTGGGTAAAACAATCATTTCAAATATTTTCAATTTTCAAAATAAATTATTAAAAAAAAATTTAAATAAATTATCCACACTAAATATGAGAAAAATTATTTTTATTTTTATAATTTAATTTTTTGCCAATTTTTAATATAATTTATTACCATGTAGGTGGTTTTATTATTAATTAAAAAATAAAACTAAACTATATTCAAACATTAATTTAATTTTTTATTATATTAAAAAATAATTATAATTTATTTTTATTTTAAAATTTAATAATAAAACCACCTACATGGCATTTTTTTTTGTTACAACCTATATTCATCTTTATTTTTTTTGCATAATTTATTTATATTTATATTTGTAAATTTAATAGTAAAAAATATTTAATGACTATTTTGCCCATACTCTAGTCATCAAATTACAAGTTTTATTCATGTCACATAAGCACTTAACGAAATATTTAACGGTAGGTACTATATGAAAAAAACTTGCTTCTACCATTAATAGTTAGAAGGTTCTGTTTCGATGCAAGCAACTTCAAAGTTCATCATAATTAACCTATTAACCTAGCTTCTGCTCGATCAACCTGTCACTTTACTACAGTCCTAGATGTTGGAAAGTGGAATAGACTTTTAAGATCCAATTGTACACTGGGATTTATG
The DNA here is from genome assembly GCA_030142095.1 of Rubus idaeus. Lineage (NCBI taxonomy): Eukaryota > Viridiplantae > Streptophyta > Magnoliopsida > Rosales > Rosaceae > Rubus > Rubus idaeus. The sequence goes on from CM057966.1 coordinate 6,859,867, forward strand.
GATTCCTTTTACAAAGTAAGATAAATATTGGAAGCTATTGGATACTTCATAGTATTAAGGAAGATCACATCAAGTTTAATTACGATGTGATCTCTTAGGGATCACATCTGGTATACGTTTCTTGTTGCAGAGGTTTCTTGTTGCAGACTAGTTTAGTTGTTCTAGGTCCTTAATTTTGGCTTTTAGTTAGGAGTAATTTCTGGTTTAACCTTCCTTTGTTTGATCCAGTGGTTACAAGCGTGTTGAACCACTGGCTATATATTTATATTGTTCTTGCAATTCTCAATATAATTATACTTTCTCATTTGAAAGTTTCAACTGAGAAAATATTTAGTACTAGTGAGATAATATAGCCAACTAATTTACAAAGTAAGTTATATGAACATATAGCCAACTGCAGACCAGACAAAATCAGTCCTCAAATATTCTCAGATGAAAAACACACCAAGATTTTAACAACATATCCATTATGCACCTGTTTCTAATGCATATATATATACCAAGTTTTATACCTACGAACAGGACAATACTAAAATTCCAAAAACAGGGCAAACAAAAGCTGGCATTGTGTTTTCAAATGATCAACTAACAAATAACTTACAACAATACATTCATAATTGTTAAAGGTCAGACAAAAAAAATTTTAAAGGTCAAATAGTTCAGAGTTGATTGTGCTACTGACAAGGATCCGTTTCAACTTTCAAAAAAGCAAATGATTGTGTTCAATGTCTCCTTATTATTGAGAAACCCTCGAATGATTGTGTTCTCCAACAAATGGGGCATGAAATTTCATCAGAAACCAGTTTTGGATCCTAGTAAAAAGTTCATTGTAGAGCCCAGAGGGTACTCAATTACTCATATAAGAGTTATAACTAGAAAAGAAAACCAACGACGACCAACACCACTTAGAGAAGGAATTAACCCATAACTACACCTTCTATAAGAGTACTTTGCTTCAAGCATTCCATCTCTCTAAACAACTCCATTGCCAGAGCAAGTTGTCGGTTTTTACACAGGCCATTCAGTAAAGCAGCATAAGTTTGTAAGTTGTGACAAAAGTTAAGAGTGAAATTCATCTTTAACAAAAACAAAAACAAAAAAATAAGGACGATACCCAATAGAGCAACAAATAAAGACTGCCACGTGTCCCTTTTAACTTTAAAAAATTGAATTTTTTCTGATGGATTTTGAATCCAAGACCCGCTGCTGCCCCTCTTTGCCAACGACGTTTCCGGTCATATCCGTCCATGAAAATGGTCTCAAACTCTTCATCTCATCATGGACTTTTCATTAATATAAGTTTCCTCACCTATCGTTTATCGTAAGTGATGAATCAAAGCTCGAAAGCTTCTCGTTCTTCGGAATTTTCGAGCTTCGATTCATCACGTACGATAAATGATAGGTAAGAAAACTTGTATGAAAGCAAATATCGTGAAGAGACGAAGAATTTGAGACCATTTTTGCTACCGGAGGTGGTCTGAAAATTCACCGGTGAAGAGGAGCAGCGACGGGTCTCGGAAGCAAAATCCATCAGAAAGAAAATATCAATTTTTTAATTTAAAAGAGACACATGGCAGTACTTTATTGGTTGCTCTATTGGGGTAAGCAGCTTGGGGTGCACATGGGTGTGCAGCCAAGTATCGTCCAAAAAATAATAAAAACTTATCGGCACTAAATCTTGCAATGAGAGATAATACAATTTTCAAAAAAAAAAAAAAAGTAATGCCATTGCTTGAGCATGGTTCAAATTTCGATCGTTGCCCCTTTGATATATAGGTTAAAAACTTACAAGTAATAGAGATATAGGCTTTGAGAAATTACACTAGAAATGAAGAAGGTTCCAACCTAAATATCATCGTCTTAGCATGTAGTAGTATCAAACCCTGCCAACTAAAAATTGAAGAGGAAGGAAAAAAGAAAGTTTTATAAAATAGAAAATATAACAAACTTTTTATGTGCTCTACTGGTTTTTACTTGAGAATGATATTTGAGTAAAATAGATTTACTGTCTTGAAAACTAACAGTGGGGAGCTGGAACTGTGAGAACTTTAATATTAGACATACTAGAATGTTACCAACTGCCAACCCTATCACTTAACCAGCACAGTTACACTGTCGTTTATAAGCCTCCCAGGGACAAATTCAATTTGGACACCAAAGTTATTTGTATGTTAGATCTGCTTGAGGCCAGCGGTTAGCAAGAGCCATTTATATCTCAGGTAACCTATTTAAATTCACAGGAAAAATATTAACCAAAGAAGGATGGGGTAATTCAATAAAGCGTATACAACTGTGACATGACATCAAAATTTGAACAAGAGCAACTGCTGTGAAACGTACAAGACTGCAAAGGTGAGAGAAATGCCTGGGAGAAATTTAATAAATTTAAGGAAGTAGAAGTCATACAAGAGAGAGAGAGAGAGAGAGAGAGAGATATCAGCAGGAAAAAACCTTTGGACTAATTTCTTGTTAATACCCTGAACTTTGGGGGTGAAATCAGTTCAGTCCCTGCACTTTTAATTTAATCAAAACAGTCCCTAAACTTTCAATTCTAAACCTCCCTCCGTCACATTTTCTGTCAAATTCGGTTGTTAATGCTGACGTGGCAACTGTGAAAAACCTATTATGCCCCTAGTTACTATTCCCTCTCTTCCGCATTAGTTTTTTTTGTTTTTGTCCTCTCATCAATCTCTCTCTTTGCTCGACCCCGACCCCCGGCATCAATCTCTCTCTCTCTGTCCCCGACTCCTCTCTCCTCATTCTTCTTCATCCATTTATCTTCACCTCTACACTTCACCGCTGCCTTTAGCCACAGCATCACCATGTGCCCAGAATTGCTTTGTGCACCCAGCAAACCACCAGCCCAGACACGACCCACCTCCATCACAATAACACCTGAGCTGCCGCTGCTCGGTCCAAGCAGCCAATCTCACACCAGCAGCGCCGCTGCTGCCAATTGCAGCTCCAGATTATCATCGCACCTGGAATTGTTCACGGCACCCATCTGGGTACCCACAACTAAGTCACACAACAGAAGCTTCAACCTCATCACCGACATCTCTGTAATTTCAGACAATCAATTCACCCAGTCATGGCTGCAACTCAACATCACAGCTCGTTAATCACCGCCGTTCCATTTTACTCACACGGCCACGCCGAGGCCAAGCCGCACGACCTCAGCTCTCTCATCCTCCACCGCAATTCCTAAACCACATCGCACCTCCTTAGCGATTCGGCCGCCGTTGGAAGTCCTCACTTGCTCTGCCGTGATTCCTCTTAGCATTCATCAATTCCAGTCCGCCTCAGACCCCCGTGAAGCTGCAATCATCACCGCCCTCAGCGCCCAGAGCATCGCCGGTCCTCATGACCCACGCCGTCCCATGCTCTGCAACTTCACCACCGTGAGCAGCCTTTGCAGCGCCGTCTTCGATCGATCGCTGCTGCCCAGCCCGTGCCCACTCCACCGCCGATAACCCAAGAAATCCCAACCTTGAGAGAGAGATGGTATTTTAGGGAGTTCAAGAAAAGGTGTCCTTCAATCACCGCCGCCACTTTCAATTGCCCAATTCACACCAAAAGCTGTCGCTGCAATTCTCAATCCTCACGCCTCAAACAAATCGACATCGGACCCAACCTCCAACTCCAAATCCAATCGCCGCTCCAAGCGGTGCTCGCCTCCTTCTCTCCAGCGCCTCTCCTCCCTCTGTCATCCCACAGCAACCGCGCCTCCTCCACTTTACCCAACGCACTAGAGAGGGGTCGGGAAGATAAAGAGAAGGGTCGGGAACGAGAGAGAGGGGTCGGGGACGAGAGAGAGATGATAGAGATTGGGGTTGGGGTCAAGCAGAGAGAGAGATGAGAGAGATCGGGTCGGGAGAGAAAGAGTGATGAGAGAGATGAGAGAAAGAAAAAAAATAGTGTGGAAGAGAGGGAATAGTAATCAAGGGCATAATAGGTTTTTCGTAGTTGCCACATCAGCATTAACAGCCGAATTTGACAGAAAGTGTGACGGAAAGACTAATTGGTATAGAATTGAAAGTTCAGGGACTGTTTTGATTAAATTAAAAGTGCATGGACTGAACTGATTTCACCCCCAAAGTTTAGGGTATTAACAAGAAATTAGTCTAGAAATTTTTAACCAATTCAGGAAAATGTACTCTGCTACAGCAACAAATAGTCATGTATACGAAATATATAACTAATACCCCTGCATTTGACATGAAAACTCAGCCGTAGGAAGAACTCATGAACAGCCACAAGTGGACCTTGAGTTGTATTTTACAACTTCTAACCCAAGTCTGTCATGGAGCACAATTTCCTGAAGAAATGGTTACTAACTAATTTAAATTGATAAACCATGGACGTAGTAATAGAAAGGAGTATTGAAACATGTGTACTTTACAATGAGAATGATAAATCTCTTGAAGAAACAATTAACAGTTCTCCACTTCTACAAATTTTCAACAAAATTTGAAATCGTTAAGGTATCAAACTAGACCAAATAAATGAACGAACCAAATATGTCAATTTTGAACCATTCATATTAATAAATGGTAAATCACAATTATAGATGACCTAACAATTTTAGATTTCATTGAAAATTTATAGAAGTGATCTACTCATAAATATCTAAATATTGAACGGTTGATTTGTCAAAATGTAATAAAAAAGTATGTCTACTAGAAAAGTCCTCAAGTGGTCCTCATTTAAGAGGTCCTCACTAGAGAACTTCCCTTTCCGGTAAATGGCACATGAAATTCGATCAGAAATCAATTTGGACGTTTACTAAAAAGTTCAGTGGAGGATACTTATATAAGTAAGGCCTTCTTAAGCAAGGAACTAATAGAAACTAAGAGGCATAGTGAGGTGATGATATTTGGTAACTACAAGTCTACAATACAATAACATATTTAAATAATTTTACTTTTCCGAGTAAACAGAAATTAAACAAATCCACCAAGTAACAGGCCAAAACAAACAAGGATTTTATTTTCAACTATAGTTCATGAATTTTGACCCATATCTCAATGCAGTATCCCAACTTTCATTTCTCCCCAGTTGAGCACCAAATTAATAGAAAAAGAAAAACAGAACATGTAATTCTTTTAGCATGTCCATATAACATGGCATATGTATGAAACTCAAGATCCAATTTTAATACATATGCAATTGCACCAGAGTCTTTTCCTAATACATAGCATGTGTCAAAGCGATGCCTGATGCGATGCTCAAAGTCAACCATATCAACACTACCCAAAAAATTCTGTGAAGGGACATCTTCCCAGCTGCCTCAAAAGAACTGAAACAGGCACATGACAGAGAAATAGGGCACATGACATAATATAAACATACCAGAAAATGTTTTTGTTTACAATATAGACAATTATGGCCCGGAAGGAAGCTGATGTGCTCTAAACAAGTCAGAGAGAGAGAGAGAGAGATCAGAAGAGAGAGATCACGAGGAAGAAAATTATTAACGAATTCAGGAAAGTGTACTCTCCTACCGCAACAACTAGTCATGTATACGAAATATATAATGTGACATGCAAACTCAGTTGTAGGAAGAACTCATGAACAACCACTACAAGTGGAGAAAAACCTTGAGTTGTATTGTTCAACTTCTAACTCAAGTATGTCATGGAGCACAATTTCCTGAAGAAATGGTTACTAACTAATTTAAATTGATAAACCATAGCTGTAGTAGTAGACAGGAGATATGACCTAAAAGTATTCAAACATGTGTACTTTACAATAAGAATGATACATCTCGTGAAGAAACAATCAATCAGTTCTGCAACAAACGACACCTGAAATTCGATCAGAAATCAGTTTGGACTTTTACAAGAAAGTTAAGTAGAGGATAGTTGAGGATACTTATACAAGCAAGGAACTAATAGTAACTAAGAGGCATAGTGAGTTGATGATATTTGGAAACTACAATACTAGAAGATATTCAAGTAAATATACATTTCCGAGTAAACAGAAATTAAACAAATCCACCAAGTTGCAGGCCAAAACAACAAATGAGGGATTTTATTTTCAACTATAGTTCCTGAATTTTGACCCATATCTCAATTCCGTATCCTAACTTTCATTTGTTCCCAGTTGAGCACCAAATTAATAGATTGTGCTGAGTAGCTCCAAAATCAAACCTCTATTCACGATCTTAACAGAAAGGGAGTTGATAATCAGAAAATGGTGTGAAGGGTGATGGAAAATGGGGGGAAATTAATCCCTAGGCATTCACTTGGACAAGGAGTCCTCTGAACTCTTTAACAACCAAAAATATGTAACTAACAACAGAAACACACACACACACAAAAAAAATTAAAAACATAAACAGATATAGCTAAAGAAAGTGATGCTCAAAGTCAACCATCAAAGATCGATCCTCCTATTCCTTTCCATCAACACTACCCAATAAATTCCATGAAAGGACATCTTCCCAGCCCCATGCTCTCTTTCTGCAACAAAAGAACTGAAACTTGTCACTCAATAGGGCATTATATGTGCCAGAGAAATAGGCACATGACATAATATAAACATAACGGAAAATGTTTTAGTTTACTACATAGAAAATTATGGTCCGCACGCCTGGACCAAACGAACGATCAATCAATTATGCAATAAATAGGACATGAAAATCAATCAAAAATCAGTTTGGAGTCTGAACTAAAATGTTAACTAGAGAATACTTATCTAAGAGTTACAATCAACAAAAATAAACGAGGTTCACAAGCAGTTAGGGTGAAAATCTAGATAAAGAACCAGCAAAATCTCACGAGTCCATAACAATGAGATAGAGATATAATCTCTGATGATGAACCAAAGATGTCAAGTGGTAATAGGGAGCAATGGCAACACTAAGACACAACTTTCGATATTAATGAACTTGTGTAACAAACAAAGAACATATATTTTACATGATGGATTAAGAAATAACATAAATAAGAATTCCAGGGTTATCAGAGGTCAGTTAAAAAGTTCACTACGATACTTCTGCCTCCCCCATCCCATGGATCTAGGGATTTCGCAAATAAAATAATTTAATGAAAATAGGGTCAAGTGGAACAGACAGCACTGAATTATTCCAAGCCCAAAAAAAAAAAGACATGTCAAAGTTTAGCAACATATTCTGATATTCATCCCACATTTGATTAATTATTGATATTTTGAAGTAATAGATTTACCAAGTTCTATAGCTAAGAATGATTATGCTAAAATGTAAAAATTGGGTCCCAACTGCAAACTGACATTGTGTTTTCACATGATGGATTGATAACTATATATACAATAAATTCACCAATACTGTCAAAGATTCCAGCAGTTGCAAAGTTTCGTTGTGAGAGTGAAAAGGATCAGTTTCAAATATGCAAACCAACTTCAGAATTACCTACTTTTCTATCAATGGCAACAAAGCGGGATCCACTTTATCTTTAGACAATAAATCAACTATCAATTCCGTCGTCCATGCATCTGCAGAGAAACCCCTGTCCACCATTTCCTGAACAAGTCCCACCGCCTTCAATGTCTCCTTATTATAGAGAAACCCTCGGATAATTGTGTTATAGGTGCAATCATTTGGAGGACAATCTTTCTCTTCCATTTCTTTAAGCAACTTATCTGCTTCAGTTATTAAGGCTCCGTCACAAAGTCCCTTGATCATTATAGTGTACGTGTGCACACTAGGTTGAAGTCCTTTTGATGATAAACCATTAAAGAAGTCCCTTGCAGATTTAATTTCTCCAGCTATGCACATACCCTCAATAAGAATACTATAAATAACAATATTTAGATCCAGCTTCTTGCATTCCATCTCTCTAAACAATTCTATTGCCGTAGTAAGTTGTTGGTTTTTACAACAACCATCCACTAAAACAGCATAAGTTCGAATATTTGGAAGTTGGCCACAAGCTTGCATCTTACGAAACAATTTCTGCGCATCATGTATTCTTCCGACTTTGCAAAAACCATCCATAAGAGCAGTATATGTAATGGTATTTGGAACCAGTCCCTTATCAGATATTTCCTGAAATACCCTGTTTGCCTCATCTATCCTTTCAAGCTTACAATATCCATTTATCAGGATGCTATAACTATAAACATCAATACCTGAGCCCTTGCTAATCATCAGATCAAAAACCTTTTTAGCTTTGTCCATTTCTCCTCGCAGACAGTAGCCATCCATAAGTGAATTGTAGGTCACTGTATTAGGTTGAATACCTCTTTGAATCATCACTTCAACTACACTTTCTGCTTCCACAACCTTCGCTTCCTTACAAATTGTATCGACCAGCATACTGAAGGTGAGTACATTCGGAAAGATGTTTTTACTGACCATTTCGCTCAACAATCTCGTAGCTTCTTTCCACTGGCCTAAATTGCAAACGCCATGAATCAAAGAGGTATAAGTAATGACGTCTGGGGCAATACCCTTACCAATCATTTCTGAGAAGAGGTTCAATGCATCAGGAACTAGTGTATCCTTACAAAGACTATCAATGATGGTGTTATAGACAACCACGTTAGGCTTACAATGTCCAGAATGTTCCATCTTCCTAAGCAATTGAATAGCTGCGCGGTTGTTACCCTTCATACAACAGCTCTTTATTAGTGTGCCAAATGTAACCTCATTCGGCTCACAACCTTGCTCCATCATTTTGCTGAAAAGCTCTGCTGCCTCGGCAACTCTATTCTCAAGGAGAAAGCCCTTCATTAGAGTGGTGAAGGTCGTGATATCTGGTTCAAAACCACACTCGAAGAAATTTCCCAGGAGAGACAAACTAAAGCCCATTTGGTTCAAATGACAAAAGCAGTTCATGATAACGGTTAGAGTATAATGGTTAGGAACAACTCCGGAGGGAGCCATTTGGGTATACAAATTGATGGCTGCTGAATAATGTTTCAATTTCGCAAGTTGACTCAATACTTGAGTGAAACGGACAATAGAAGGAGGAGGATGCATGCGAAGCATAGAATTGAACAAATTCAAATTAAGCATCCTCAACATTAGAGAATTTGGGTGGGTCTCTCATAGTCTTAGTCTGGGTGTTTCTAATAATTGAAGCTTGAGAATGAAAGGATGATGCAAAGAAAACAAGACTAGATTGGAGACAAGGCATACCTCCTCTACCTCTGATGATGTTGTTGCAGTAAGAAGAAAAAGAAGCAGCTTTCCGCACCATCATCTTCAGCTTCTCCGAAACCGAGACTGAGCCAAGAGTGTTGGAAGAAGAAGTTAGAAAGCTGCTTAACTCAGTTTTCACATTCCAAACCTATATTGCTCATACGGATCATGCGGGTTTAAATTATCGGGTCTGGGTCATTTTTCTTTTTTTATTTTATAATTCAATTACCGTAATAGTTCGAGTGTTTGACAAAGCGAATTCAGTCCACCAACGTGGAGGACTACCTCAGCATGCATGGAGGTCTCCTGTCCGTTAGATTGGAGTCAAGACTTGTGCTAAAATCTTCATTACAACACCATGATCGACTTTTATACCTGTTACGAAACTTGATTTGGAATGGTTTAGCCGGTAATCACTTCAAAAGTTTTCGCTGGCCAAACATTTCAAATCGAGTCTGGGTTAATTTTTAAAAAAATGACACATTTAAGTTTTTTTTTTCCACTCATTTTACTGTGTCGGTCGAAATTTTTTTTACATGTTTAATTTAGGGAAGTGAAATTACAAAGCAAGCCACACTTCATCTTTTACTTTGTTTAATAATTTAAATTTTAAAATGTGTCTGTTTGCAAGAATTTTAAGAAAAACAGTGTGGATTCTAAATTATAGTGTGAATTCCAATCTTCTTAATTTATTATTTTTGAAACTAAAGACTAAACCTAGGATAAGAGAGTTAGCCCAAGCTACTTGATTTGATTTTTCATGGACTAAATACGTGTTATTACCCAGAACTTTAAGGGTCTAATCAGTTCAGTCCTTGCACTTCTAATTTCATCAAAACGGTCTATGAACTTTCAATTCTCATCCAATAAGTCCTTCCGTCAAAGTTCCGTCCAATTGGGACGTTAAATGCTGATGTGGCACACCCAAAAAAAATATGAAATGTCCATTATACCTCTGCCTTCTGTTTAGTCTTTTTTTTTTTGCTTCTTCTCTCTCTCCCCGACCCCTCTCATCTCTGATCTCTCTCTCTCTCTCTCTCTATATATTTATATATATATATATATGAGAAAAACTTCTATATGGTACCTGAACTTTCATAAGGAACCTGGTGGTACCTAAACTATGTCTTTGTTAGTCATTATAGTACCTACTGTTAAATATTCCGTTAAGGAGAGAATTTGGCTTGTGAGGAGAGAATTTGGCAAGGTTTTATGCTAGCGCTACTCATTTGTTTAACTTGTGAGGCTTCCTCTTCTATAAATCGACGACAATATGGATGTCCAGTAATAACTAATGGAAGACTCATGGTTATGAAACAACTGTTTTATCTCAACCTTCCACGGCCCTTCAACTACCCTTCTTCCCAAAATTTTAAAAAGACAATCTATCAAACGAGAAGATGATTTCCTTTTCATGTTATCTAGTGCAATTTCAGTTCTATAACTCCCACCTCTATTGCAGCCAATAACCACCAATCTATTGGTTTTAGATCTTTTGATAACCAAGACGTACCCTTGCATTAATCCAATCTTACAAACAACACTAATAAGGTCTTCTCGATTCTCAAAAAGTTTATTCGGCAATGAGAAGAATTGATCGTTGACCATTGCTTGTTCTCCTAAATCATAAAACACAACCATGGAGCTAATTAATTAATTAATTAATTGTTGATGGGGTTCTTCAATTATGTTTTTGATCTGTAACTAAATTTTATTTTTCTAGTATTTTGGCTATCAACAAAATAATTCAAAACTTAAAACATTAGGATGCAAGAGGAAAACCTTACCGTTTACATTGATGCCTTCAATGGAATTAGATGGATGACCAAATTATAACTCGTCTTTCATATCATCTAATGGCACCATATTCACAATCTTTTTCAACTCAGGATCCATGGAGGGCTCTTCATCAATTGCTAAGAGAAAAACAGATTTGACCAACCAATCAGTGGTGGCTTAAACTCATTTTTCAAAATCATCATAAAGACTCAAATTTAACAAATAACAAGGCAACCAAAGGTAAATAAACAGGAAATTTTGACAAAATCCTGAAAATAGTCAATCAAAATCTTGAAATTGAACTTTTCTAAATGAAATTAAGGTTAAGAAAAATACCTTCTTCTCACCAACCCTTTCGGGTTGGCCTCAAGGTCCTCTAACAGTAGCACTCTTGATAGATTAGGGTTGGTATTTGTGGGAAGGAAAAATTTGTAGTTTGATAAACTAAGTCATATGTCGAAGAAGATAGAGAAAAAAGAAGTTGGGAACCTGGGAGAAGACTCTTCAGTCTTTAGAAAAGAGAGAAGAGAGGGAAAATGTAATACCCCGAATCTTTATATTTAATTTCTAGAGAATTCTTGAAATTAATTAAAGGAATAGAAATTGGTTCTCTTGTCTAGTTTGTGAAATAAAATATTTCGGAACGAATATTGACTCGAAACGTTTTATTTTCGAGGGGTCAAAAAGTTGACTTTCTTATTCGTTGATTTTCTCTGATAACTTCTTTCACGAAAGTCGTAGAACTACTCGATACGAGTTCGTAGACATGTGGCACATTAAATTCCGAGATCATATGAAAAAGTTATGGTCAGCGGAAGTTTTATGTATTTTTTTGAAGGTATTCCGACCAAGTTGCATTTTCCTTAGAAATTGCATTAATCTGTTCATTATTCGAGAATGTGGTCTTCTAATGATTTCTAGTAGACATCTTAAGGAAACTCTCAGAGTTGGAATCACTCAAAAATCATATATCTAGACTTAGTTATGATTTTTACAAGTTATGTTAGCACAAGAAGAAATTGAATTAATTAAGCTTGTGTTGAAAGCATGATCCAACAATTAACCTCACTCTTCTAGAAATAATTGACCTCACATTTCTAGAATTGATCTGAGAATTTTAAATTACAGATCCTATCATTTTCAACATCACAAATACATCCCCCCATCCCCTCATCATCCCAAGAGCCAAGTAAGGCTAACCAACTAGAATTAGCAACTAACTTAAGTAGGGTTAGTGTATTCTCTAGCCTATAAATAACATGGTTCAGCCATAGAATGCTTTGCTAATTCACTTCTCTCTTTCTCCTCTCTAGCTCTTCTTACTTCAGCCTCCCAATAGTGTAGAAACTTCACTTAGAAGCTCTTTGAAGAGAAAACAATCTCTAGCTAGTCAAGGTACCCTTGCTCAAGAACTTGGTTGTCTTGTGAAGTCCCAATTTGAATACAATCTTCCAACCTTTTATTTCATGGAAGTACAGAATACATCCTTATAGTCTTTTATCTTTAAGTTTATCAAAGTACACAAGCAAGTAGAAAATAGAAAGGAATAAGTTTTATAGAAAACTAAAATCCTATTTTCCGAAGTCTTTCCTATTAGCCAACTTGAGAGGCCTTAAACCCATATGTCTGTTCATTATATCATCTGGACTTCTTCATTAAAGTTGTTTCCTATTGTGTCTATTATTCTATATTCAAATTTCATAATCATCCAACGGGTAAAACTTTCTGAATCTAAGTGTTTATCCAGTATGTTCAATGGGAAAATCCTTCTGAATCTCACTTTCTGAAGTTATTCCGGAAGCCAAATTATATACCTATAAAAACATATTTATGCTCATTTTTCCATCTGGACTTCTTCATAAAAGTTGTTCTATATTGTGTCTATTATTCTCTGTTAAAATTTCATGACCATCCAACGGTTTAAACGTTCTGAATCTAAGTGTTTATCCAGTATACTCATTGGAAAACGTCTATGTTGTTCATAACTTCAAGTGGCCATATCTCACTCTTCTCTTAACCAAATTTTGTGATCTTTATATCAAAACGAAGATTAGAACCTGAACTTCTAATCTGGAGAATATAATTACTAGTGGCCATATTTACGGTACGTAACAATCTAGACCAAAAGGGTTAAAACAGAGCATTACCATTTATGGACTGTTTTGGGCATTCTTCATTTCTGGACTTGGAATTTCTGGAATTGTATACTTGGACTATACTATTGAATTCCTTATGAGAAACCATTAAAAATGGTATACTCATTTGTTTAATTTGGACTTGTGATGGACAATATAACAATATTTGAAGTTTAATGATTCTAATAGGAGAATCATAAATATGGATAATGAACTTCCATGGATTTGGACTTAAGGACTTAGAACACTATTAATAATCTGATTTCCTTATATTGTACTATTTTATTATATATATTTGTATTACTCATATTGTTTATTTTTATGTATACTAAGTAAATACATCAACTTAGTATTATACACTAACATGTATTTATACAGAAGTATTGTTAAGTATATATATTTGACATATACATATTTCTATTCATAATTTATATTGATAAGCTTATTTACTATATGAGTTTAATTACTTATGTTTTATATGTATAAATTGTTCTACATATGCTTATTTGCTATAGAATATGATCTTGCTTATTACATGATGAGTCCAATTACTTATGAACATATGTATACCTTATTTTACATATGCTTCTTTGTATGTATTTTATTTGTACTTGATTATCTATTAATCTCATATTGGTGCATAATTTTATATACTAAAAGTGAATACATCATTTTAGTATTATACATGAATATTAAACATGTATGGAAGAATATATTGTTAGAAGTATATTTGTGATATCACATGCTTAATTTGCTTATCTTGGTAATTCTCTTAATTATGTGATTTACCTATTTATATCTTTCATCTATGTCACATATGCATACATATGAAAGACTTAAGCATGTGTATACATACGTATGATATGATTTATGACTTGCCTTATAATAAGACTATATTTGTGATTTGGCTTATGATTGAGAAATCGGGAAGCCGGGTGGAGGGTACAACCCCCGCGCTAAATTAAGTGAATTACTGGTAGAGTATGTTTTTGGTGATTAAGCTATGGGCTCATGTCCCTCAGATAGTGCACTATTATACTCATAGGAAGAATTGTCGACCTTGAGTGTACATGCCTTGGTATTGTCCTTGGTATGTTGCGGCTTACCCGTACTTATTTTGGGTCAAAGGGGATCCTATTACGCGGATTGTTTATGAATTGTTACTACCAGTTAAATCCAAAATATTCACTGAAAAGAGAAAATACATGTTTATTGTGAAATATGTATTTATGATTTGTTATGTTGTTGGACATACATTGTTTAGAGATAATCAATATCTATTTAATATTGGTAATATGCTAAGTTGCATATATTGTTTGGCATGAAGATAATCGATACTTATTTGTGATATGCTAAGGTGCATATATTGTTTGAGATAATCAATATCTACTTGTGATATATTGATATTATGATATGTCGATCAAACATATATGATTTTAGGTTATATCAATGCTGCAATGTTAGTCGATTACATTTGAGACTGAATTATTTGGGTTAAAAACGTTCTTGATATATGTGAATTATATTCACTAAAATTGGTATGAAGCAACATTAAATGTTCTTAGTATATTTTTGATTGGTTGTTTAGTTTTGATATCTTATAAGATACATTAATATAAGAATGTAAGCTGTACTTATTGGGCCTGTGTTGCTCATGATGCTACACCTTCTTGTTTTCAGGTTACGATGCTTGGGGAAAAACGGGATGAACATTTAAATAAATATTTTATATTATGTATTTTTATTAAACTATGATATTGTAAGATAATATTCTTTTAATTTTCAAATAAAAGTATTATTTAGACATTTGTTTCATTTGATTTATTTTATGTTTTAGAATTTCATTCGCGTCATAAATTTGGGCACCATATTTCAATATAATATTGGTCTCGGATTTAAGGGCGTGACAGAAAAAAAAGTGGAAACGAGAGGAAAGAGAGGGAAATGAAAAACTGACCAAAGGGCATTTCAGGAAGAAAAAAACAGTTGGAAGAAAAGTATTATTAAAAAATTAGAGGGGTGTGTGGATTATAATTATGGATGTGTAATTTTCACTCTCCTAAAAAAAACTCAATGAAATTGGACACATTTTGGTTACTCATTTATATAAAATAAAGGGTAAATGTTACAAATGGTCTTTGTGGTTTGAGGTGATGTTCAACATTAACCTTGGAGTTTCAAAATGTTTAATATCACCTTTGTGGTTTGCAATAATGATCAATATTGGTTCAAAATGTTGTTTATAGAAAAATTTTCATCAATTAAAATAGTATCAAAAATTAAATTAAATAAGAAACACTTGAAAAAAGTTTGTTTTCTAATTAAAATAATAAATTTATCCTTATGAATCACCTACACATGAAATTTAATTGTTGGATTTTTTGCCGAAATTAGCATATAGACTAATATTGATTAATTTTGCAAACCACAAGGGTTACATTAAACATTTTGAAACCACAAGGTTAATATTGAACATCACCCCAAACCATAGAGACCATTTATAACTTTTACCCTAAAATAAATAAACAGTTCATCAGAATAGTAGTAATTATTGTCAGAATTGTCCATTTGTTTGATAAAATTAGATAGTTGAACAATCTCTGATTCGATTGATTTTTTGCAGAGATGATTTATAAAGAATAATTTAACATATGAATAATTAGATTATGAAATTAATAGGTGAAAAACTGAAAATATGTTAATCACAAAGGAGGGTGAATATGCAAGTATCCTTTTTCTTTTTTTGAAATAAACGATGATTTCATTTCACTTAAGCCAGGTTGATCAAATATATTAGTTTGTAGTCTTGAGCACACAATCTTCGTTGGGTACTAAGCAAACCAACAAGCACCACTCATTTAAAACCATAGATTGCTCGGTTTATTAATCGAGACTAAAACTAAACAAAAACCCATAACCATCATCTAACTAGAACAAGCTAAACATCCGGAGTTTCAATCAAATTTGTAGATAGAAAAGAGAAAAAAAAAATTTCCCATGCCCAAGTAAGGGGTTCGAAACTAGTTGAAACCGTCTGTAACTAGGGGCTGCCCGTTCTCCGAATGAGAATTAGTCTTATCCTTCGGGATAGGAACACCTCGTGGGCCGTAAGGCATACTAAAAAAAACACCTAGGCCTCTAACAGGCCCAAGCCCAAGTCAAGACTCCAGGCTGCCCAGCACGAGGATGCTCAAGACAAATCCTAGCTCCATTTTATGAAATGGAGGTCGCCCACTACTCTTTTCTTCGAGACACTTTTGTAAATGAGGTTTGGGCTAAACTTTTGGGCCTGTCTGAGCACGGCACGACCCTTAGTTAACGTTTTAGTTCATATGCCAGGAAGAAACTTCTCAGATAGAAAGGAACAGAACAGTTGTCCCCAAAAGAACTAAAGAAGTAATATGAAGTATCTATAGAACCTTCTTAGTGCAAGGGACTTGTACGTTCAGCATGAAGAAAACCATTCAATAAAATGCATAATACAGCAAATCATAGTCATGTAAATGAATTAGTTACCTGTAGGAGGAATCGGGAATCAGATCAAATTAGGACTGCAGAATTTTACTCACTCCTCCAGGACCAAAAAATTTGAGAAAGACTTGGATATAAGATCAAAGTGATGAACACCTTGAAGAAAGTCGTCAAGTTGTATTTTTGAAGTTCTAACTCCCGTCGGTAATGGGATGCATTTCCAGAAGAAATGGTTATCAACTAAACTCGATGGCTAAACCATAGCCATTGTAAAAAAGAAAAAATTTAAAAAACTGAAAACTGTTTACTATAAGCTCTTGAAGAAACAACCAATCAGTTCTAAAGTAAATGGACATGAAATTTAATCAGAGATCAGTTCGGTCTCTTACTGAAAAGTAGGGGATGCTTACATAACTTATAAAAGCAAAACGAACGAGATTCACCACTGGCTTAGAGAAGGAGCCAGCAACAAAAATCACATATGAATGCACCACTAATTTAGTACTAGTGAGAAAATATAGCCAACTAATTTACAAAGTAAGTTAAATGAACATATAGCCAACTGCAGACCAGTCAGTAATCAGTCCTCAAATATTCTCAGATGAAAAACACACCAAGATTTAAACATCATATCCATTATGCACCTGTTTTCTGACATTGAGATATAAACTAATGCATATACCAAGTTTTATAGCTAAGAACAGGAGAATACTTCAATTCTAAAAATAGGGCCGAACCAAAAGCTGGTATCGTGTTTTCAAATGATCAACTAACAAATAGCTTATAACAACACATTCATAATTGTTAAACGTTGATTGTGCTAGTGACAAGGATCCGTTTCAACTTTCAAAAAAGTAAATAAACTCCATTATGGCTCTTCTATGAGTGCCAGCAAAGCGGGATCTACTTCATCTTTAGACAATAAATCAACTACGTACCAATTCCGTCGTTGATGCATCTGCAGAGAAACCTCTATCCACCATTTCCTGAACAAGTCCCACCGCCCTATAGGTCTCATTATTATTGAGAAACCCTCGGATGATTGTATTATAGGTACAACCATCTGGAGAACAGCCTTTGTCTTGCATTTCCATGAGCAACTTTTCCGCTTCACTTGTTAGTCCTCCCTTGCATAGTCCATTAATCATTATATTATGTGTCCACACATTAGGTTGAAGTCCTTTTGCTGATAAACCGTAAAACAGGTCCCTTGAAGATTCAATCTCTCCAGCAATGCACATACCCTCAATAAGAATACTATAAATAACAATATCCAAATTCAGCTTCCTGCATTCAATCTTTCGCAAACCTTTTATTTAGTTTTGAAAACAATAAGTAATTTGGATAATTCATGTCATTTTTGTTGATATTATAAAAAGAAGTTATTTTTATTCAACACCTATGTAACATATCTATTTTGGCTAGTTTCCCTTTCCTTTTTAACTATTCTATTACTTTACTAGAATATCCTTACTTAAAGACCTATTCTACACTCCACAACTTTTCACCATTTTTGTTGATGCATTCTCCAGTTTTGTCACCACTCATCTTTGTCGCAATACCCTCAACATTGGTTCAATTATATGTCTAAATATAATTGTTTTATTGACTTTCTATCAAAATGTTAATTTTTGAAATTGCAAAATCTAAACTTGCCATAACCGAAATACAAAAACTAAAATGCAATGCATTGTTATCATATGTGAGGGAGGATTTAAACGTAAGACCTTTGAGAAATGCATATGCATGTATAAACTTACAAGATCTAGGCTCTGAGAAATTACACAGGAAATGAAGAAGGTTATAACCTAAATATCATCATTTTAGCATGTATTAGTATCAAACCCTGTCAACTAAAAATTGAAGAACAGGGACAAAAGAAGGTTTTCTAAAACAGAAAATATAACAAACTTTTTCAGTGCTCTACTGGTTTTCACTCGAGACCGATATTTGAGTAAAATAGTTTTACTGTCTGGTAAATTAAAAGTGCAGAGCTGAAACTGTAAGAACGTAAACATTAGACATATTAGACTGATCAGAATATATATATATATATATATATATATATATATCCCAGGACCAGTAGTAGTAGTTTCAACATAAGATATTACCAACTGCCAACCCTATCAGTTAACCAGCATAATTACACAGTCGTTTATAAGCCTCCGAGGGACAAATGCACTTCGGACACCAGAAATTATTGTTTGTCAGATCTGCTTGAGGTTGAGGCCAGCGGTTAGCAAAAGCCATTTACCTCAGGTAACCTATATGAAATCAAAATTCGAAAAAGAGCAACTGCTGTGAACAAGGAAAGGACCTTAAGAAGCACTTCGTATCTATTTCAATCTCAATACGAGTGAAGCATGATAAGTCTGAATATCACAAGCACAGTCACAATGTATATTGTGACTACTCAAGTCTGTAATTAAAAAGAGATACACAGACACAATTTTCAACATTAATAAAATGGTGCTAAACTGATTACAAATTATAAGACCACAAACATTACATAAACCGATAACCAAGCCTAGGTACACTAGGTAAATACACACACCAAACAAGTCATCATTAAACTTTCCTCAATCATCAAAGCCATTCCTCAGACTTGAGTTGCTGCCATCAGAAAATAAGATACGACTAGCATAACTAGGCTGAGAACTATTAAGGAAGAGGTTTCAAAGGGTGGCGACAATATTAACTTTATATTTCTGAATGATATTAGCAACTTCTTGTTATACTCCATATCGCCTTAGGGTCGCACAAAAGCCTTTTTATTGGTCCTTTCACAGACAAATCAAACTAACAGATACCAAAGAAAGGCACAAAAAAGAAAAAGAAAAGGAAATCTAAAATTAATGGCACAGAAATGTTTGTAGAATCTCTAGGGTGCAATTTCCAATAAAAATTATGCAAATTTCAGTGGAGTTTAACATCCAAGAGTCTACACTGATTACACTAATTAATCCTTCAGGCATAAGACTAGGAGGCTAAAAACTGAAAAAGATGCTAATTACCAAGCCTACCACTTAGTAGAACTATCCTGACTGGAAATAGGCTAAATTTCTTCAAAAGAAACATTGTCATAAAGAAATTCTCTTTCATACCTATGAATAATGAAAAAGGCATCACTTGCAGATCGAAGTTTGAGTAATCCCAAATCCACAAGATCCTTGATGCCATTCTTGTCAATGTCAGTTAACGTATTCATGTCATATACCTAACATAAAAAGGTAAAACGTACAAGATTGCAAAGGTGAGAGAAATGCCAGGGAGAAATTTCATAAAACAAAGGAAGCTGCTGTCCTCTAACGAACTCACACACACACACACACACACACACATATATATATATATATAGAGAGAGAGAGAGAGAGAGATGAGGAACACTATTAACCAATTCAGGAAAGTGTACTCTGCTACAGAAACAAATAGTCATGTATACGAAATATATAACTAATACCCCTGCATTTGACATGAAAACTTAGCTGTAGGAAGAACTCATGAACAACCACTACAAGTGGAGAAAAACCTTTGAGTTGTATTTTACAACTTCTAACTCAAGTCTGTCATGGAGCACAATTTCCTGAAGAAATGGTTGCTAATTAATTTAAATTCATAAACCAAAGCCGTAGTAATGGACAGGAGATACGACCTAAAAGTATTGAAACATGTGTACTTTACAATAAGAATGATACAGCTCTTGAAGAAACAATCAATCAGTTCTGCAATAAATAACACATGAAATTCGATAGAAATCAGTTTGGACTGTTATTAAAAAGTTAAGTGGAGGATACTTATATAAGCAAGGCCTTCTTAAGCAAGGCTTTCCTAAATGCTATACAAAGCGATGCTCAAAACCATGCAAACTCTATCCCTCAACTGGTAATAGGGGGCAACGGCAACACAGAGACACAACTTTCGTTATTAATGAACTTGTGTACGTAACAAACAAAGTTCACATGGATTAAGAAATAACATATATAAAATTTCCATGGTTGTCAGAGTTGCAGCAGTTAAAAAGTTCCCCATGATACTTCTGGCCTCCACAATCCCATGCAGTTATCCCTTCCTATTCTTAATAACTATAAATGCCCGATCTAGGGATTTCACTGATAAAGTAATTTAAAAAAAAAATAGAGTCGAGTGGAACAGTCAGCATTGAATTATTCCCAGAAAAAAAAAAACAAATAGACACGTCAAACTGTCAAAGTTTATCAACATATTCATCACACGTTTGATTACTGATATTGTAAAGTAATAGATTTACCAAGTTCTATAACAAAGAATATGATTGAACTAAAATGTAAAAATTGGGTCCCAACGCAAACTGACACTGTCATTTCACATGATGGATTGATAAATTCACCAATACTGTCAAAGATTCCAGCAGTTGCAAAGTTTCGTTGTGAGAGTGAAAAGGATCAGTTTCAAATACGCAATCCAACTTCAGAATTACCTACTTTTCTATCAATGGCAACAAAGCGGGATCCACTTCATCTTTAGACAATAAATCAACTATCAATTCCGTCGTCCATGCATCTGCAGAGAAACCCCTGTCCACCATTTCCTGAACAAGTCCCATCGCCTTCAATGTCTCCTTATTATAGAGAAACCCTCGGATAATTGTGTTATAGGTGCAACCATTTGGAGGACAATCTTTCTCTTCCATTTCTCTAAGCAACTTCCCCGCTTCAGTTATTAAGCCTCCATCACAAAGTCCCTTGATCATTATAGTGTACGTCTGCACATTAGGTTGAAGTCCTTTTGCTGATAAACAGTAAAAGAGGTCCCTTGCAGATTCAATTTCTCCAGCTATACAAAAACCTTCTATAAGAATACTGTAAATAACTATATCCAAATTCAGCTTCCTGCATTCCATCTCTCTAAACAACCCTATTGCTGTAGTAAGTTGTTGGTTTTTACAAAGACCATCCAGTAAAACAGCATAAGTTTGAATATCTGGAAGTTGACCACAAGCTTGCATCTTGGCGAACAATTTCTGCGCATCTTGTATTCTTCTGACTTTGCAAAAACCATCCATAAGAGCATTATATGTAATGGTATCTGGAACCAGTCCCTTATCAGACATTTCCTGAAATACCCTGTTTGCCTCATCTATCCTTTCATGCTTACAATAACCATTTATCAGGATGTTATAACTATAAACAGTAACACTTGAGCCCTTGCTAATCATCAGATCAAAAACTATTTTAGCTTTGTTCATTTCTCCTCGCAGACAGTAGCCATCCATAAGTGAATTGTGTGTGACAACATCAGGTTCAATACCTCTTTGAATCATCAAATCAAAAACACTTTTTGCGTCCATAACCAGCCCCTTCTTACAAAGTGAATCAACCAGGATATTAAAGGTGAATACATTTGGAAAGATGTTTTTACTCACCATTTCGCTCAACAATCTCGTAGCTTCTTTCCACTGGCCTAACTTACAAACGCCATGAATCAAAGAGGTATAAGTAATGACGTTTGGGGCAATATCATTACTAATCATTTCTGAGAAGAGGTTCAATGCATCAGGAACTAGTGTATCCTTACAAAGACTGTCAATGATGGTGTTATAGACAACCACGTTAGGCTTACAATGTCCAGAATGTTCCATCTTCCTAAGCAATTGAATAGCTGCGTGGTTGTTACCCTTCATACAACAGCTCTTTATTAGTGTGCCAAATGTAACCTCATCTGGCTTACAACCTTGCTCCATCATTTTGCTGAAAAGCTCTGCTGCCTCGGCAACTCTATTCTCAAGGAGAAACCCCTTGATTAGAGTGGTGAAGGTCGTGATATCTGGTTCAAAACCACACTTGTAGAAATTTCCCAGGAGAGACAAACTAAAGCCCATTTGGTTCAAATGACAAAAGCAGTTCATGATAACGGTTAGAGTACAATGGTTAGGAACAACTCCGGAGGGAGCCATTTGGGTATACAAATTGATGGCTGCAGAATAATGTTTCAATTTCGCAAGTTGACTCAATACTTGAGTGAAACGGACAATAGAAGGAGGAGGACGCATTCGAAGCATAGAATTGAACAAATTCAAAGCATCCTCAACATTAGAGAATTTGGGTGGGTCTCTCATAGTCTTAGTCTGGGTGTTTCTAATAATTGAAGCTTGAGAATGAAAGGATGATGCAAAGAAAACAAGACTAGATTGGAGACAAGGCATACCTCTGATGATGTTGTTGCAGTAAGAAGAAGAAGAAGCAGTTTTCCGCACCATCATCTTAAGTTTTAAGAGAGTTGGAGGAAGAAGTTAGAAAGCTGCTCAACTGAGTTTTCACTTATCCCATTCCAATCGGTGAGAATTGATGTAGATTTTTGGGTGATTTGGATTATCATATTGCTCATGCAGGTCATGCGGGTACAGGGTTTAGCCCTCTTGTTTTTTGTTGAAAGAAGGTTTAGGCCTCTTGTTGGAGATGGCCTAAATTTATAAAATCGGGTCTGAGTTTTTTTTTTTTGGGTTACAAAATCGGGTCTGAGTTTTCACATCATATTCTTGGTGATTTACTCCATTTAAAAATAAAAATAAAAAATTGTCATTTTGCCACACAAATTTGTCATCATATTTATTTACAAAAATATTGCATAATTTTGTATTATATTCGAGATTTTACCTTCTTTTTTTTGAAAATAACATAAACTTTATTAATCAATAAATGATTACAATCCTTAATATGAGCATACTAAAAAGGAGCAGTACAGACCACACAACTGGCCTAATCGATGAGTCTAAACCTAGAACTCTAATCGATGATTCGAAACCTAGAACAATACATACACTGTTCATCACTGCTGTCAATAACCAATAGAAAATTTTCAGCAAGTATTGTCATTGAGACCAATAAATCCAATCTAGCTCAAGGATAACCCAGGAAAAAAGAAAGTAAAATCGCAATCTAAACTTGTACAACAAATCATGCTTATTCTTAAACAAGAAATTAAAAGAACCTAAATCAAATAACCAAATATGACTTAGGTTAAACTTTAGCATCGCCCCACCAGTAATAAGGTTGCCGACTGGAAACACCAGGGTTGTTGAGCCTCCAATACCAAGCACCCAAAACTCACCAGGATCCCGACCCTTGAATCCTTAGATTTGATTGACACCCAAAAGAACTGAAAACGACAAGCAGAAAACCAGATCTAATCGGGATGTCAACTATCTTTGAGAGCCCAAGAGACACCCTGCAGGAGCATAACTACCAAAGACTTGAAAAGAGTATGACGGACAGAGCCGTCCTTGTGAGTGAGAGAGGCAAAAACCATCCTCACTATAGGAAGCCGCACTAACAATTGCTGATGGCACTAGAATTTGCGCGATAAACAGTATAGAAAGAAGCCGGAGGCTAAGAGGATAGCACATGTTCATGTGTTGTTGGATTTAATGAGCACATATGCGTTATTGAGAAATCTCATGCGGGCTAGGGTTTTTCTAGAGAGAAGACTCTCATTGATTCACATTTTAACCAAATATTCGAGATTTTACCCATTAACATAGAGTTTCGTAATTTTTCATTAACTTTTGCAAATCTTTTGCAACCTTTTGATTAGTTTCGAAAACAAATGATATTTTGGATAATTCATGTCGTAAAATAGTCGTTTTTTTTTATATTATAAAAAGAAGTTATTTTTATTGAACATATCTATTTTGGCTAATTTCCCTTTCATTTTTAACTATTCTATTACGTTACTAGAATATCCTTACTTAAGTCTCTATTCTACACTCCACAACTTTTCATCATTTTTGTTGATACATTCTCCAGTTTTGTCACCACTCATCTTTGTCGCAATACCCTATTGGTTCAATTATATGTCTAAATATAATTGTTTTATTGACTTTCTATCAAAATTTTATTTTGAAATTGCAAAATCTAAACTTGCCATAACCGAAATACAAAAACTAAAATGCAATGCATTGTTATCATATGTGAGGGAGGATTTAAACGTAAGACCTTTGAGAAATGCATATGCATGTATAAACTTACAACTTACAAGATCTAAGCTCTGAGAAATTACACTGGAAATGAAGAAGGTTATAACCTAAATATCATCATTTTAGCATGTATTAGTATCAAACCTTGTCAACTAAAAATTGAAGAACAGAGACAAAAGAAGGTTTTCTAAAACAGAAAATATAACAAACTTTTTCAGTGCTCTACTGGTTTTTACTCGAGACCGATATTTGAGTAAAATAGTTTTACTGTCTGGTAAATTAAAAGTGTAGAGCTGAAACTGTGAGAACGTAAACATTAGACATATTAGATTGATCAAAATACAGTCCTCTTCACATGGGAACGTCCGCACGCCAATTAAAATGCGAACATCGGCATTCCAACCAATTAACAACATAACTCAATCATCGGAACCGTTCATCGTTTAGATTTATTTTCAAGAATTATCTTTGCAAAAAATTAGCCGAATTGGACATAAACATTGGACATATTAGACTGATCAGAATATATATATATACAGTCCTCTTCACATGGGGACGTCCGCACGCCAATTAAAATGCGAACATCTCCATTCCGACCAATTGACAACATAACTCAATCATCGGAACCGTTCATCGTTTAGATTTATTTTCAATAATTATCTTTGCAAAAAATCAGCCGAATTGGAGACTGTTTGATCATCTGTTCGTTGTATAGTTTACAGAAAAATACAGTCCGTCAGATAAGGTTGAAGCAATGAATGTGGTAATCAAATGACTAAATAATTTCCAATTTAAAATTATTTTTTATCAAAATGATCTTGAAAGATGACCTAAAATATAGACGGTTTTGATTATCAGTTTGCACTCGTAATGAAGATGTTCGCATTTTAATCTACGTGCGGACGTCCACATATGAAGGGGACTATATATATATATATATATATATATATCCCACGACCGGTAGTAGTTTCAACATGAGAATGTTACCAACTGCCAACCCTATCAGTTAACCAGCAATCTAGCATAATTACACAGTCGTTTATAAGCCTCCGAGGGACAAATGCACTTTGGACACCAGAAATTATTGTATGTCAGATCTGCTTGAGGAGTTGAGGCCAGCGGTTAGCAAAAGCCATTTACCTCAGGTAACCTATATGAAATCAAAATTTGAAAAAGAGCAACTGTTGTGAACAAGGAAAGGACCTTAAGAAGCACTTCGTATCTATTTCAATCTCAATACGAGTGAAGCATGATAAGTCTGAATATCACAAGCACAGTGATCACAATGTATATTGTGACTACTCAAGTCTGTAATTAAAAAGAGATACACAGACACAATTTTCGACATTAATAAAATGGTGCTAAACTGATTACAAATTATAAGACCACAAACATTACACAAACCCATAACCAAGCCCAGGTACACTAGGTAAATACACACACCAAACAAGTCATCATTAAACTTTCCTCAATCATCAAAGCCATTCCTCAGACTTGAGTTGCTGCCATCAGAAAATGAGATAGGACTAGCATCACTAGGCTGAGAACTATTAAGGAAGAGGTTTCAAAGGGTGGCGACAATATTAACTTTATATTTCTGTATGATATTAGCAACTTCTTGTTATACTCCATATCACCTTAGGGTCACACAGAAACCTTTTTATTGGTCCTTTCACAGACAAATCAAAATAACTGATACTAAGAAAGGCACAAAAAAGAAAAAGAAAAAGAAATCTAAAATTAATGGCACAGAATTATTTGTAGAATCTCTAGGGTGCAATCTCCAATAAAAATTATGCAAATTTCAGTGGATTTTAACATCCAAGAGTCTACACTGATTAAACTAATCCTTCAGGCATAAGACTAGGAGGCTAAAAACTGAAAAAGATGCTAATTACCGAGCCTACCAATTAGTAGAACTATCCTGACTGGAAATAGGCTAAATTTCTTCAAAAGAAACATTGTCATAAAGAAACTCTCTTTCATACCATGAATAATGAAAAAGGCATCACTTGCAGATCAAAGTTTGAGTAATCCCAAATCCACAAGATCCTTGATGCCATTCTTGTGAATGTCAGTTAACGTATTCATGTCATATGCCTAACATAAAAAGGAAAAACGTACAAGACTGCAAAGGTGAGAGAAATGCCAGGGAGAAATTTCATAAAACAAAGGAAGCTGCTGTCCTCTAAAGAACTCACACACACACACACACACACACATATATCGAGAGAGAGAGAGAGAGATGAGGAACACTATTAACCAATTCAGGAAAGTGTACTCTGCTACAGCAACAAATAGTCATGTATACGAAATATATAACTAATACCCCTGCATTTGACATGAAAACTTAGCTGTAGGAAGAACTCATGAACAACCACTACAAGTGGAGAAAAACCTTTGAGTTGTATTTTACAACTTCTAACTCAAGTCTGTCATGGAGCACAATTTCCTGAAGAAATGGTTGCTAATTAATTTAAATTCATAAACTAAAGCCGTAGTAATGGACAGGAGATACTACCTAAAAGTATTGAAACATGTGTACTTTACAATAAGAATGATACAGCTCTTGAAGAAACAATCAATCAGTTCTGCAATAAATAACACATGAAATTCGATAGAAATCAGTTTGGACTGTTACTAAACAGTTAAGTGGAGGATACTTATATAAGCAAGGCCTTCTTAAGCAAGGCTTTCCTAAATGCTATACAAAGCGATGCTCAAAACCATACAAACTCTATCCCTCAACTGGTAATAGGGGGCAACGGCAACACAGAGACACAACTTTCGTTATTAATGAACTTGTGTACGTAACAAAGTTCACATGGATTAAGAAATAACATATATAAAATTTCCATGGTTGTCAGAGTTGCAGCGGTTAAAAAGTTCCCCATGATACTTCTGGCCTCCACAATCCCATGCAGTTATCCCTTCCTATTCTTAATAACTATAAATGCCCGATCTAGGGATTTCACTGATAAAGTAATTCCAAAAAAATAGGGTCGAGTGAAACAGTCACATTGAATTATTCCAAGCAAAAAAAACAAATAGACACGTCAAAGTTTATCAACATATTCATCACACGTTTGATTACTGATATTGTGAAGTAATAGATTTACCAAGTTCTATAGCAAAGAATATGATTGAACTAAAATGTAAAAATTAGGTCCCAACGCAAACTGACACAGTCATTTCACATGATGGATTGATAAATTCACCAATACTGTCAAACATTCCAGCAGTTACAAAGTTTCTGAGAGTAAAAAGGATCAGTTTCAAGTGCAGGATTTATTCTGCAAACCAACTTCATAATTACTTACTTTTCTATTAATGGCAACAAAGCGGGATCCACTTCATCTTTAGACAATAGATCAACTATCAATTCCGTTGTCCATGCATCTGCAGAGAAACCCATGTCCACCATTTCCTGAACAAGTCCCACCGCCTTCAATGTCTCCTTATTATAGAGAAACCCTCGGATAATTGTGTTATAGCTGCAACCATTTGGAGGACAATCTTTCTCTTCCATTTCTCTAAGCAACTTCTCCGCTTCAGTTATCAAACCTCCATCACAAAGTCCCTTGATCATTATAGTGTACGTCTGCACATTAGGTTGAAGTCCTTTTGCAGATAAACCGTAAAAGAGGTCCCTAGCAGATTCAACTTTTCCAGCTATGCACAAACCTTCTGTAAGAATATTGTAAATAACTATATCCAAATTCAATTTCCTGCATTCCATCTCTCTAAACAATGCTATTGCCGCAGTAAGTTGTTGGTTTTTACAAAGACCATCCAGTAAAACAGCATAAGTTTGAATATCAGGAAGTTGGCCACTAGCTTGCATCTTACTGAACAATTTATGCGCACCTTGTATTCTTCCGACTTTGCAAAAACCATCCATAAGAGCATTATATGTAATGGTATCTGGAACCAGTCCCTTATCAGACATTTCTTGAAAAAGCCTGTTCGCTTCGTCTATCCTTGTACGCTTACAATATCCATTTATCAGTATGGTATAACTATGAGCATCCACACTAGAGCCCTTGCCAATCATCAGATCAAAAATCTTTTTAGCTTTCTCCATTTCTCCTACCAGAGAGTAGCCATCCATAAGTGAACTGTAGGTGACTGTATCTGGTTTGACACCTCTTTGAATCATCATTTCAACCACATTTTCTGCTTCCACAACCATCCCCTCCTTGCAAAGTGTATCGACCAGGATACTGAACGTGAGTACATTTGGAAAGATATTTTTACTCATCATTTCCCTCAACAATCTTGTAGCTTCTTTCCACTGGCCTATTATGCAAACGCCATGAATCAAAGAGGTATAAGTAATGACGTTTGGGCCAATACCCATACTAATCATTTCTGAGAGAAGGTTCAATGCATCAGGAACTAGTCTGTCCTTACAGAGACTGTCAATGATGGTGCTATAGACAACCACGTTAGGCTTACAATGTCCAGAATGTTCCATCTTCCTAAGCAATTGAATAGCTGCGCGGTTGTTACCCTTCATACAACAGCTCTTTATTAGTGTGCCAAATGTTACCTCATTCGGCTTACAACCTTCCTCCATCATTTTTCTGAAAAGCCCTGCTGCGTCCTCAAATCTATTCTCAAGGAGAAACCCCTTGATTAGAGTGGTGAAGGTCGTGATATTTGGTTCAAAACCACACTTGTAGAAATTTCCCAAGAGAGATAAACTAAAGCCCATTTGTTTCAAGTGACAAAAGCAATTAATGATAATGGTTAGAGTATAATGGTTAGGAACAACAACTCCGGACGGACCCATTTGTTTATACAAATTGATGGCTTCTGAATAATGTTTCAATTTCGCAAGTTGACTCAATACTTGAGTGAAACGGACAATGGAAGGAGCAGGATGCATGCGAAGCATAGAATTGAACAAATTCAAAGCATCCTCAACATTAGAGAATTTGGGTGGATCTCTCATAGTCTTAGTCTGGGAGTTTCTAATAATTGAAGCTTGAGAATGAAAGGATGATGCAAAGAAATTGTTGAAGAAAACAAGACTAGATGGAAGATCAGGCATACCTTTAATTCTGATGTTGTTGAAATAAGAATAAAGAGAAGCAGATCTAGTTCTAGGCATCATCATCTTCAGCTTCTACGATTCTGAGTCTTAGCCAAAAGTTCCAAGAGACTAAGAGCGTTGGAGGAAGAAGTTAGAGGCTGCTTGACTGAATTTTCAGAATTGAGAAAGGTTTCCTATAAAGTATAAACTATAAACTCATGCCGGTCATGCGGGTATAAATCTTTAAAATTGGGTCTGGGTCGATTTAAACATTCAAACAAGGAACAAAAAAAAATTAAGTGTTTGGGTTGAGGAAGGTCTTTTTTGGCTTTCTGGTGTACTTATTCTGGTGTACTTATTCTGATGTAATTTGATTTTTCCTATCTATTAAATTTTACTTATGACAAAAAAACAAGGAACAAAAAAAAGACATATTTGAATTTGGGTATTGTTATTAACACACAATAACACACACCCTTATCTCTATCTCTCTCTAAGGTATATGCATTAAAGAAAGAGAGAGATAGAGATAGAGATACGGGGGTGTGTTATTAACATATCATTGTGTGTTAATAACAACACAAAAAAAAATTCCAACTATTACGGTTAGTGAATTATTATACTAAGTGAATAAAAATTATAAATTAAAAAAAAACAAATTCAAGGGTATTGTTATTAACACAACATTGTGTGTTAATAACACACTCCCTTATATAAAAACAAAACAAAAACCCTAGCGGATGAGAGCTCTCTCTCTCACTCCAAACCCTAGCGGCGCCCAGTCGGGTACCGATCCCTATGAGCGTGGCCATGCCCGTCGCTCCTCTATTCTTGATCGTTTCAAGCGATCTTGCTTGCATCGGAGGAAGTTTTGCACTTCCTTTGCTCATATTTGGTTTCGTCGATCTTCAGCAATTGCATTTGGTTTTTGGTGGATCTTTCTTTTGCTGGGTTTGCTTCTTCATGTTGGTCTATGGAGATTGAACCTCTTGGTTTTGACTGTGCGACGAGATCTCTGGGATCCGGGCAGCCAAAAGTTTGTCGTGATTTTACCTTATTTCGAATCTTGCGCTCAAGGATGTCAATTTCAAGGTTTCAAGGTTTGGGATCCGGGAGTTTTTTGGGTTCTTGGCTTTGGTGGCACAACAGCCTTGGAGGTCCAAGTTGGTAACCCTAATATGTTTAGGGCGCTGCCAAAACTTAACCCAAGATTTTTGTGTTTATTTGATTCAGGTCAATTTAAATTCTTGTTCAAGAATAAGCATGATCAGATATGCAGTTTTAGATTGTGGTTTTACTTTCTCTTTTCATGGGGTCTCCTTGAGCTAGATTGGTTTTATTGGTCTCAATGGCAATATTTGCCGGAATTTTTCTGCTGGTTGTTTGCAGTGATGCACGGTGTATGTATTGTTCTAGGTTTTGAATCATCGATTAGAGTTTTAGACTCATCGATTAGGTCACTTATGTGGTCTGTAATGCTCCTTCTTAGGATGCCCATGTTAAGGATTGTAATCTTTTATTATTAATGAAGTTTATGATTCCCTCAAAAAAAAAAAAAAAACACACTCCCTTATGTATATCTCTCTCTAGGATGTGTGCATTAAAGGAAGAGATATAGAGATAAAGGGGTGTGTTAATAGCAACACCCTTTTTTTTATGTTTAATTTAAAGCAGTGAAATTCGTACTATCCATTTACAATCCACACTCTATTTTTTTTTCTTAAGCTTGCATAGTTGATTTACTACTTACAATTTATCAAGGTTTGGAATGTTGTGGACGTACTTGGAGAGTAATTGCACGATGATCGTTGTTGCTCTTGCAAAGTCAGATACGGATTATTCGAAGCTGAGACGCATCATGGAGGATTGTAAGGAGTATTTAACCACTATTGGTTCTTTTAGTTTTTGTCACATTTATCGTGAAGCAAATGATGTTGGTTATTATTTGACTCACCATACTAGTTTCATTTTTATTGATGACATGTGGCTAAACGAAACGCCCTCTATTATTGAGTATATTCTCTATGATAAAGTATTTTTCGCAATAGTTCAAGTATCAAATTAAATTTTTAGCATAGTCTAATTATGTAGCATTTCTCATCCAAATATGAGCCACGTAGGCGAACTTAACGACCAAGTTAACAGAAGTACCATTTTGGGTAACAGCATAATAGTTTAGGTACCATTTTGGGTAAAAAGAATTTGTAGGTACCAAAATGTACCTTTCACAATAGTTTAGATACCAAATTAGGTTTTACCGAATCTTTTATTAACTTCTGCAACCTTTCGTTTAGTTTTGTAGTTTCGACAATTCATGTGGTAAAAATAAGGTTGTAAAAGGCGAAAGGCGTACCGAGGCGTTTTCGGCTCTGTGAGGCGTATTTTAAAAGGCGTAAGCCTTGTGCGTAAAAGGCGTAAGCCTTTTGGAATAAAATTATAACATTAAAAAAAGTTTTTTCATTAATAATAGTTAAGTTAATTCATCAAATCATCCAAAATTTTAAATGAAATTCATGTTTAAAAAATTAAACTTCAAACAATTACAATGATGAACAAGCATAAAAATTAAAAACAACTTCACTCTTTCATTTATTCGTCATCATCAAGTTGCATGTCACCATCTAAGTATCACTAGCATCACTAGCATCTAGTTGGACATTACATAGGGGATTGGTATGATCATATGGATTTTTGAAATGAACTATCTCATCCTCATCACCAAGTGTTCTTAAGGACTAAAACTTCTTTCCTCCTATACAAAATATTCATAGGCATGGAGTTAAAAAAAATTACTATCAAACTCTTAAAATCAAACAAAAATGGTAGGCATTTCAATAATACTTACTTAAAGAAGAAAATTCATCATTTTTCCTTTTGTATGTAAGCAAAAGAGTAAGATTACGAGGAGAGGTAGGGTCATGAGAAGTAGGATCACGAGGAGGAAGACTTCGCGGTCCAATATGTAGGGAATTTTCATAGGTAAGGATTGGCAACTCCATTACTGCACCAACATCGAGTACTTCTACATCAAGCCAACTAGAATCGGTGGGAAGAGTTGGATTTTCTTTGTCGGTTAACCATTCATCATGGGAGTTCAATTGTCCCACAATAATCGGATCAACCATGTCTCTCCTTCTAATATTCCGATCCCTAAGAGCGAGATTATACTTCACATATACTAAATGACTTAACCTTTAGTGCCCAAGCCTTCATATTTCGATCCCTAAGATGACGTCATTTTGACTGTTGATGTTTAAAAAAAAAAAAGAGCCTCAGGCTTTAAAGGCTTAAGCCTTTTAAGCCTTAAAACAGCCTCGCATAGCCTTTTAGGTGGAAAAGGTGCAAGGCTAGCTTTTACTCAAGGCGTCGCTGCATTTAGCGATAGCCTATGCAGAATGCGAGCCTCAGGCTAGCTTTTTACAACCTTGCCGTAAAATGGTTATTTTTGTTGATGTTATGAACATAAGTCATTTTTGTACGATAACTATGTAGAGCATCTCCCCCAGAGTAGCTAATGTTAAATTTAGCTAGTTTTAAAGCAATTCACAGCTCCAACAAACTATTTAAGGTAAAGTTAAATTTACCTTTAGCCAAATTTGATAACTTTATTTAGCTTGAAGGGGAGAGAAAAAAAACTTAAAGTTAAACTCTTTCTATTTGAGTGATGCCCTTAACATCATAAACTTCTTGGCACCCAATGCATTGAACTCAACTCTTAAGTGAAATTGGAGTTGTTCTCAATGGTGTTCGTTTGTTGATGCATTACTTTGTAATGGTAAATTGGAAGTTTGTTCGGAGAAAGAACAAACAATTTACTCATAGCCTGGCAAGATCGGCTTTGAAGATGGTTCAATCGATATTTTGTAAGGAGGTAGGTCCTCCATGACTTCATGATTTAATGATGTAATCTAGTTGTATTCATGCATATGGGGTGGATCTATGTTTGGAGATCATCTTTGGCCTCTCAATTGTACTATTTTTTTGAGTTGAACAAATTCATCTTTGAATATATACAAAATACGATTTTTATTTAAAATAGCTAATACCACTACATAATAACTCTAAAAGTGGCTAGCTATATGACAGTTTTTCACCATTGGGCTAATTAAAATAGCTATTACTATTGGAGATACTCAACATATCTATACACCTCAACATCGCTTCACTACTCATTTTCCTTTTTCACTATTCTATTCTTTTACTATAATATCCTTACTTAATAAGTCTTTATATCGCTACACCTCAACATCGCTTCACCATTTTTGTTACTCCAGTTTGCCACCACTCACCTTTGTCGCAATACCCACAACTTTGTCCGTCAGTTATATGTTTGAATATAATTATTTTGGTGGCTTTCCATCTAAATGTTGATTTTTGAAATTGCAAAATCTAAACTAGCCATAACCGAAATACAAAAACAAACGGTTTTTTAGCACAAATAGCATGAACTTATCCGTCATTATATACATGGTATCTAAACTTACATTTTGATCACAATAAGTACCTAAAATCTTCGATATCGTTTCAAATGGTACCTATGCTAATTTTTCGTCCATATTCCATTAAAAATAAGGGTAATTTTGTCAATTCAATCATTCTCAATTAATTTAGGTATCATTTGTAAAGAATTCAAAATTAAAACAAATAAATAATAAGAATTAACAAAAGAAATGAAATTATTTTGATATTTTATTCTTTTGTTAAGAAAATAAAAGAAAGTGAATCTTGCTTGCTTTTTTACATTGATTTTTTAATTCTAACCATCTTTAAAAGATCGATGAAAAGTTTTTTTAATAAAAATTTCTGGTCTTGCATCCTTAGTATTTTTCTCTTTTGCTACTTTGCATATTTTTAAAAGAATTTTTTTATCATATTTTTGTAGTTTGTATTTATTTTTTATTTTGTAGTTTTATATAAAGCAATATTTGAACTAATTAGAAAGGGATAGTAGTATTTGAACTAATTAGAAAGGGATAGTTTGGTTCAATCACTCTCAGAAATGGATCATGTGCAATACACATGTTATTTTTTAACAAAAAATGGGAGGAAAGTTAGCATAGGTATCATTTGAGATAAAATGGAAGAGTTCAGATACTGGTTGTGATTAAAATGTAAGTTTAGGTATCATGTATATAATGGAGGATAAGTTCAGGTACTATTTATGATAAAAACCCAAAACAAAAACTAAAATGCAATGCATTGTTATCATATAGGAGGCAAAATTTGAACTTAATTAAGACCATTGAGAAATATGTATGTATATCAACATGATAAAATGAGAGCTATAACAGTACATACATCACTCACTCCCCATTAGCCCTTTAAAGTGGTGAGTTTGGATGTGGAATTTTGGTGTTTCCCTATTTGTCACTTCTTTGTTTTCATGAGATTTTATTTGATTATTTAAGGAAAGCGATTGAATTAAGTTACATTTCGACATACATTTTTCTTTAGTATAACCCCAAGGAAATGGAAAACAAGTAATGGAAAGTATATGTAAAATTGTTACTGCAAAAGAAGTGCTGTAAAAGAATTTATATCTTGGGTAAAATCTTGAAATGGTACCCAAAGTATCACGAAATGCACTTTTTGGTGCCCAATCTTTTTCAGGGAATCTAGTGGTACCTGATCTATTGCACCGTTAGACCTCTTAGTACTTCCATTCTCTTTCTCGTTAAATTGCCTTACGTGGTACATGTTTGTAAGGGTAAAGTGGTCAGCACAATAAAAAAAATCCTCCCATTCTCTCTCTCTCTCTCTCTCTCTCTCTCTCTCTCTCTCGCCTCCACCAATAGTAGCAGAAGATGCCAGTGAGCCAAACCCACCCGGATTTGAAGCAAAACGCGCCAGCAAGCCCCCATGAGGACAGCCGGAAAAGCTTGAAATTTCAAGCTTTCATTCCAACCTTCTCCGGTCACTTTCGATCCTCGAAACCAATTGGTTTTTGAAGCCCTCCATCCCAGCAACCTTGTGGTACCCTCGGTTTTCAACGTCGACAGCCGTACGTGGAGGATCGACGTCGTTGACGTTTCGATTTTTTGAAATTTCGGCATCAATATCTCTCAATCTACTTTGAATCTCACCTTAACGTAGTTACATAATTTCATTCTTGGGTTGTGCTCTACATGTTGATATAAATTTTGTGGTCATTGGAGATGGTTGACGGCGCCGCCGAGAGAGAGGAGAGAGAGGTGGTGGGGAGAGAGAGGGAGGAGGGTGAACATGAACGAAAAAACTATTTTGCCCCTAATTTTTTCTCACATGAGTGTCATGTAAGCAATGTTAACAGAAAAATGAATAGAAGTACCAAGGGGTCTAACGGCGCAATAGTTCAGGTACCCATTAGACTCTCTGAAAAAGATTGGATACCAAAAAATATATTTCGTGATACTTTGGGTACCATTTGGATATTTTACCCTTATATCTTTAGTAGGAAGAAAACTATTAACCAAACAGGGACCTGATAAAAAGATTTATAACTATTACTTTGCCTATGACATGAAAACCCATCTCTCTTAGGTGGAATCAAATCAAATCAGCAGAATCTTGATTACCCTCATATTATACCAACACAGCAGAATGCCAGAATCGGACCCTCGTTCCAAGTTCTGGATATCAGATCGAACTGAAAGTTGTACTCTGGCAAATTCCAAATCATGTCTATAATAGAACACATACCTTAAGAAATGGTTACAAATAAAATTCAATTAACAAACCCCAGCCATGGTACTAAGACACAAGACAACTGCAAAAAAAAATACAGAAAGTTGTTTAGTCTACCATAAATAGTCAACCAGTTCTGCAACAAATGGGACATGAAATTTCATCATAAACCAGTTTTGGATCCTAGTAAAAAGTTCATTGTAGAGTCCAGAGGGTACCCATGTAAGAGTTATAACTAGAAAAGAAAGCCAACGACAACCAACACCAGTTAGAGAAGGAATGAATCCATAACTACAGTTAGAGATATCTTCTATGATAATAATACATGAAATAATCGCATACAATACATCCATGGTTGTCTCATTATTATACAGAAACCCTCGGATAATTGTGTTATAGGTGCAATCATTTGGAGAACAGCTTTTCTCTTCCATTTCTCTAAGCACTTTCTCCTCCTTCACAAAGTTGTCGGCTATACACAAACCTAGCTTCTATAAGAGTACTTTGCTTCAAGCATTCCATCTCTCTAAACAACTCCATTGCCATAGTAAGTTGTCGGTTTTTACACTGGTCATTCAGTAAAACAGCATAAGTTTGTAAGTTGTGACAAAGTTAAGAGTGAAATTCATCTTTAACAAAAAAGAAAATAATAAAATAATGAAAACTTGTCGGCACTAAATCTTGCAATGAGAGATAATACAATTTTCAAAAAAAAAAAAAAGTAATGCCATTGCTTGAACATGGTTCAAATTTCGATCGACATCACTAGACACTAAGTTTGTTTTGTATTTCAACAAAATTGATGAAGATGATGGATTTTTTGGCGCCCCTTTGATAGGTTAAAAACTTACAAGCTAGTAATAGAGATAGAGAAATTACACTAGAAATGAAGAAGGTTCTAACCTAAATATCATCGTCTTAGCATGTAGTAGTATACTAGTATCAAACCCTGTCAATTAAAAATTGAAGAGCAAGGAAAAAGGAAAGTTTTAAAGAACAACAATATATCAAACTTTTTATGTGCTCTACTGGTTTTTACTTGAGAATGATATTTGAGTAAAATAGTTTTTCTGTCTTGAAAATTAAAAGTGCGGAGCTGGAACTGTGAGAACGTTAATATTAGACATACTAGAATGTTACCAATTGCCAACCCTATCACTTAACCAGCACAGTTACACTGTCGTTTATAAGCCTCCAGGGCCGGCCCAAGGCGAAGGCGGCCGCCTTAGACCTCAGCTGACACAAGGTCTCAAATTTTGAAAGATTCTTTATACTTATATATTAATAAAACCCAAAATAAGAATATAAAACTTCCTAGTCATGCCCAAAATATGAGGTCTCTCTCCACTGTTTCACCACACGTGCACTTGAATGATTTTTAAGATTTGACTTGATAAAAGTCAAGACATTGATTTTGCTGGCATATGCACATAGCTGCATATATGACTGCATCTGCCTCTCTCTTTTGTCTAACCTTTTATTTATTTTTTATATATCAAACTCAATCAAACAATTCTTAATCTAAAAAAAAAGACTTCATTTTCTCCATTACCTTTACTAAATTTTTCAGACAAAAAGAAAATCTTTTCTAGCATGTACTCTCCCTCTTTCTATTTCAATTCTTAATCTCAATTATCAATTTGGTTCTATTTTCTCTAATTTTATTTTCAAATCTTAAACTCAATCCAAATTAACGAATAATCATGTCACAATTATTTTTATTGTATGACCATGTTTTACACTTTCACATATAAAAAAATAAATTTTTTTTTAGAAAATTTGAGTACAAAATTGTTTTCGGTATTAGTTGCAGAGAGGTCGATAAAGAATGATTAAATTTTTACATGAAAAATTACAAATTCTTTATATTTTAATTCTAAAATTGAAAGATTATTTATTATTTATATATATATATTTTTAAATTCGCCTTAGGCCTCCCTATACATCAGGACGGCCCTGTAAGCCTCCCAGGGACAAATGCAATTTGGACACCAATTAAAGTTATTTGTATGTTAGATCTGCTTGAGGCCAGCGGTTAGCAAGAGCCATTTATATCTCAGGTGACCTATTTAAATTCACATGAAAAATATTAACCAAAGAAGGATGGGGTAATTCCGTAATTCAATGCAGAGTATACAACTGTGACATGACATCAAAATTTGAACAAGAGCAACTGCTGTGAAAAAAAAAAAAAAAGACCTTAAGTAGTACTGAGTAATAAGTTCAATCTGCTTAAGTCGGAATATCACAAGCATAGTAACCATGTATACTCAAGTCTGTAATGAAAAAGAGATACAGACACAATTTTTTACATTAATAAAATGGTGGTCATTGGTCAACTCATTACCAATTATAACACCACTAACATTACCATGCCTGCATTTAGGAATGTGCAATCACTATATCAAAGTAAACCCCACAAAGATCGGGTTGTTGATTTTAACCATTCTAACCTCTTCAGACTTCCACAAAGACATTCATCTGGAAACTTTTCTCAACCACTAAAGCCTAGGGACACTACACAAATAAGTTCGACTAATCCCAAATCTGCAAGATCCTTGATGGCATTCTTTTGAACGTTGGCTAATGTATTCATGCAATATGCCTAAAACAAAAAGGAAAAACGTACAAGACTGCAAAGGTGAGAGAAATACCTGGGAGAAATTTAATAAATTTAAGGAAGCTGCTGTCCTGTAAAGAAGTCATACATAGATAGATAGATATAGAGAGAGAGAGAGAGAGAGAGAGAGAGAGAGAGAGAGAGAGAAACAGTAGGGACAAAAACTTTTAACCAATTCAGGAAAATGTACACTGCTACAGCAACAAATAGTCATGTATTCGAAATTTATAACTAATACCCCTGCATTTGACATGAAACTCAGTTGTAGGAAGAACTCATGAACAGCCACTACAAGTGGAGAAAAACCTTGAGTTGTATTTTTCAACTTCTAACTCAAGTATGTCATGGAGCACAATTTCCTGAAGAAATGATTACTAAATAATTTAAACTGATAAACCATAGTTGTAGTAATAGACAGGAGATATGACCTAAAAGTATTGAAACATGTATACTTTACAATAAGAATGATAAATCTCTTGAAGAAACAATCAATCAGTTCTGCAACAAAAGGCACATGAAATTCGATCAGAAATCAGTTTGGACTTTTACAAGAAAGTTAAGTAGAGGATACTTATACAAGCAAGGAACAAATAGTGACTGAGAGGCATAGTGAGGTGATGATATTTGGAAACTACAATACTAGAAGATATTCAAGTTAATATACATTTCCGAGTAAACAGAAATTAAACAAATCCACCAAGTAGCAGGCCAAAAAAAACAAATGAGGGATTTTATTTTCAATTATAGTTCCTGAATTTTGACCCATATCTCAATTCAGTATCCCAACTTTCATTTGTTCCCAGTGGAGCACCAAATTAATAGATTGTGCCGAGTAGCTCCAAAATCAATCCCACATTTGATTATTGATATTTTGAAGTAATAGATTTACCAAGTTCTATAGCTAAGAACAATTATACAAAAGTGCAAAAATTGGGTACCAACTGCAAACCAACATTGTTTTCACATGATGGATTGATAAACTATATATACGATAAATTCACCAATACTGTCAAAGATTTCCAGCAGTTACAAAGTTTCATTGTGAGAGTGAAAAGGATTAGTTTCAAATATGCAAACCAATTTCATAATTACCTACTTTTCTATCAATGGCAACAAAGCGGGATCCACGACATCTTTAGACAATAAATCAACTACCAATTCCATTGTCCATGCATCTGCAGAGAAACCCCTGTCCACCATTTCCTGAACAAGTCCCACCGCCTTCAATGTCTCCTTATTATAGAGAAACCCTCGGATAATAGTGTTATAGGTGCAACCATTTGGAGGACAATCTTTCTCTTCCATTTCTCTAAGCAACTTCTCCGCTTCAGTTATTAAGCCTCCATCACAAAGTCCCTTGATCATTATAGTGTACATCTGCACATTAGGTTGAAGTCCTTTTGCTGATAAACTGTAAAAGAGGTCCCTTGCAGATTCAATTTCTCCAGCTATACAAAAACCTTCTATAAGAATACTGTAAATAACTATATCCAAATTCAGCTTCCTGCATTCCATCTCTCTAAACAACCCTATTGCTGTAGTAAGTTGTTGGTTTTTACAAAGACCATCCAGTAAAACAGCATAAGTTTGAATATCTGGAAGTTGGCCACAAGCTTGCATCTTGGCGAACAATTTCTGCGCATCTTGTATTCTTCTGACTTTGCAAAAACCATCCATAAGAGCATTATATGTAATGGTATCTGGAACCAGTCCCTTATGAGACATTTTCTGAAATAGCCTGTTTGCCTCATCTATCCTTTCATGCTTACAATAACCATTTATCAGGATGTTATAACTATAAACATCAACACTTGAGCCCTTGCGAATCATCAGATCAAAAACCTTTTTAGCTTGGTCCATTTCTCCTACCAGACAGTAGCCATCCATAAGTGAACTGTGTGTGACAACATCAGGTTCAACACCTCTTTGAATCATCAAATCAACAACACTTTTTGCTTCCATAACCAACCCCTTCTTACAAAGTGAATCAACCAGGATATTAAAGGTGACTACATTTGGAAAGATGTTTTTACTAACCATTTCATTCAACAATCTTGTAGCTTCAGTCCACTCGCCTATTATGCAAACGCCATGAATCAAGGAGCTGTAGGTAATGACATTTGGGGCAATACCCTTACCAATCATTTCTGAGAAGAGGTTCAATGCATCAGGAACTAGTGTATCCTTACAAAGACTGTCAATGATGGTGCCATAGACAACCACGTTAGGCTTACAATGTCCAGAATGTTCCATCTTCCTAAGCAATTGAATAGCTGCGCGGTTGTTACCCTTCATACAACAGCTCTTTATTAGTGTGCCAAATGTAACCTCATCCGGCTCACAACCTTGCTCCATCATTTTGCTGAAAAGCTCTGCTGCCTCAGCAACTCTATTCTCAAGGAGAAAGCCCTTGATTAGAGTGGTGAAGGTCGTGACATTTGGTTCAAAACCACACTTGTAGAAATTTCCCAAGAGGGATAAACTAAAGCCCATTTGGTCCAAGTGACAAAAGCAATTAATGACAATGTTTAGAGTATAAACATCAGGAACAATGCCGGACGGACCCATTTGTTTATACAAATTGATGGCTTCTGAATGATGTTTCAATTTCGCAATTTGACCCAGTATTTGATTGAAACGGACAATAGAAGGAGGAGGACGCATTCGAAGCATAGAATTGAACAAACTCAAAGCATCCTCAACATTGGGTGGGTCTCTCATAGTCTTGGTCTGGGTGTTTCTAATAATTGAAGCTTGAGAATGAAAGGATGATGCCAAGAAAACAAGACTAGATTGGAGACAAGGCATACCTTTAATTGTGATGTTGTTGCAATAAGAATAAAGAGAAGCAGATCTAGTTCTAGGCATCATCATCTTCAGCTTCTACGATTCTGACTCTTAGCCAAAAGTTCCAAGAGACTAATAAGTAATAAGAGAGTTGGAGGAAGAAGAAGTTAGAGGCTGCTTAACTGAGTTTTCAGAATGATCATCTATCAGAATTGAGATAGGTTTCCCGGGTCATGACATGACTAATGCGGGTATAAACTCTCAAATTCGGGTCTAGTTCCTCTATTCATATCTTAAAAATTGATATTTAAACCTTTTTTTTATATAATATTTGATTTTATCAACTCATATGAAATAACCAATACAAACACAAAATAAAGGAGAGAAAAAAAAAACAGTTAGCAACTTTAGATAAATGACATGCCAACCTAGCTATAAAAGGACTTAGACCACTTTCTAGTTTGTACAGAAAAGAATGAAGCAAAACAGTAAATAAATAAAATGCACCAAGAAGTAAGAAGTAGGAAACCATAATTGTTTACAAATATACACACTGACCAGAACGACCTATACAAAACCAGAAGTTATTTTTCCATTTCTGCTTGCTGAAAAAATACCTCAACAGAAATAGACAAGTCTTGGCCAAAAAAAAAAAACAGAAATAGACAAACAAAACCCAAAACCTATATCGTTCAAAAAAAAAAAAAAACCTGTTACTTGCATCAACTGAGAAGCTAACAAGAAACAAAAATGGATACAATTTGTGTTCTTTTCTCATGATATTTGATGGATCTATCTCACTGAATATAATTAGGGAGAGTAGAGTAGACCTCAATATACTGGAGGCATAAACTTCTTCGGCTAAATATAGTTGTAAACACAGTTAGTTAAAGAAACCTCGGCTACTTAATTGGTATTGACTATTGAGTGTCTTTAATTATTAAGAACCCTAAGTTTGGTTTAGATTATATGGGGGCTAAGGACATTTTGGAGAAATTTTGGAGGTGTAATTAGCAAAATTGGATTTTGAAAAAGTATGTTGGAGGTTTAATAAATAACCAAGTCCATATGTCAATTTTGGAGGTATGAATAAAAACACTCATTCAGGTCTATAAGTCGGGAAAAAAAAAATCTTCTTTGGTTTTTTGGCCGGAAGTTTTTATTTTTATATTTCTTTGGTTACATTAAAAGGAATCAAACCTGAATCTTTGATGTAGTCTAAACTTAATTCAATTCATCACCCTCCCTCACCATTTGAACTAACCTCAAGGATTTAAACTTATAAGTTTTTCGCTAAAAGTCTTGCATGTTTTTTGTTTTAGAAAATATGTCATTCATTAATAATTTAATAAAATTATACATATCGGTCGTTCATTATCTAAGCAAACCATAAAGTATGACCACAAAAGCACTAAAAACATCAACAGTAGGGACTCATTTTTTGGACTCAAATATGCGTCCAAATTAATTTGAAATTCAAATTTGAGTCAATCGGATAGTGTATAAAATGACTTAATTTTATGGGTGTCATAGTGGTGCATGACTTATTTTTTGACTCAAATTTGGGTCATCCCCATTGTGACATATAGATATTTGACCCAAAATCTCCGTTTGTTCTTTCCTCATTGATGAATCATCAATTTATCTCTCCAAAATCCCTCCTCAAACTAGGAAACCTGACCATATCGACCGTTCACATGGGTATGTCAAAATGACCCCTACCCAGAAGGCCAAAATAAGAGGTCACAGATCCCTTAAAAATAAAAATAAAAGTTTGTAGCCGTAAAACTCCAAATAATAAAACCAAAAGCCCAAGTTCAAAGCCCAAAGTGCCCTAACAAGTGACAACACCAACACCCGATCCAGAGCTCACGATGTGGAGTCCAACCCCAGTAGTATCCAGATGAACCCTACTTACATTGTTTACTTCACTCTACAAAGTTTCAATTATTACGTCTAATAAATAGAATTAAAGAAATCTAACTTTAAACAATTAAAAACTCAAAAGAATTTAAAAATAAACCATGGCGTTGGCACTTGGCAGCATCCCACTTAGGCCGCCCACCTCTCGGCTCTTTGGTCGGCATGCAGCGATCCTTATCAACCTCACAAGCTCCCTTCTCTCTTCTTTAGTTCTTTCACGTACCCAAGATTAATTAAAACAGTCCAATTACATTAGAACTTTTTTTAAAAGGGCATGCATAAAAAGAAATTATACATATACGATTTCTCCTCCAGCAGGTTCACTGTTCATTCGATGGGGAAATTACGTTTTTATCCTTCCATGACTCTGTATTGACAGTTCTGCCCCTCTCTAACTCTATCGTCTTTACTCTCTACGCTTCTGTTCAACCTCATACACCAACTGACCAAGCCTATCAGGAAAAAAAAAAATCTCACCGATACATTTCGTCGTCTCCATCTCTCTTCTCTCTTGAAAGCATACTCTCTCAAGGTATGATTTCCTATTATCAACCCTCTTTTGTTTTTGGGATCTTTTTTGTTCTTCGAGAATTGAATTTTGACGAACTCTAATCTAGGTTGAAGTTGATTGATCTGGCCCGTTCGTTGTTATCTTGCAACTGATTGAAGTACATTGCAACTTAGACAAGTAGAAGAAAGAAGTAGGAGGAAAGGAGAAGTTTCAAATTCTTCACTGATTGATAAGGTTAGTTTTCAGTTTGGTAATTCCATTCCATTCGTTTCGGATAATTCCAGGGCTTAGCTTAATTTCGTGGATTGAATAAAGTGACAATCACGTGTCTGTGTTGTTTTTCTGGATTTTGACGAATTAGAAGAGTTGGATTGATCTGGTTGGCCAAATATGAGATGATCAATGAGTTGTTTCTGCTTTTTTGTTTGTTGGTGCTTCTTTGTTTTAATCTCGATATTTGGATGAATTCGAATTTTGGAAGAAAAACGAGCTTTATAGAGCTAAATCAAATTCAATGTTTTTGTGGTAGTTTGAGAAATGGTTATAGGCAATTTTCTTTCCCAGAAATTGAATATTGCTGTGGTAGTTTGAGAAATTATCAGAGAACAATTGCAGAATTTCAGGGTCTTCCTCCCCTTTCGAAAACTTGGCGTGGCTGTTTTTAAAGGGAAGCTGCTGCTGTAAGGAAGAAAAGTAAAAATAAGTTCTTCGTTCTTCTTATATTGACTTATGTTCTTCCCAATTGAATTTTCACAAACTCTAATATATGGTGAAGTTGATTGTGGGTCAGAATAAATCTAATATAACAAAATTAATCAAAATAACAAATTATCAATCAAAACAACAGACACTTTTGATG
Organism: Rubus idaeus; assembly: GCA_030142095.1. Taxonomy (NCBI): domain Eukaryota; kingdom Viridiplantae; phylum Streptophyta; class Magnoliopsida; order Rosales; family Rosaceae; genus Rubus; species Rubus idaeus. The sequence goes on from CM057966.1 coordinate 6,904,731, forward strand.
TTTTTTACATTTTCTTTTTTGCTGTTTCTACTTTTAAACTCTGTACTTAGTTTGATAAGCAGAATTATGGCCGAGACTTACATTAATCATATAATCAACATTATATTTATTATCATAGTTTGACAATAATTCACATGGTTTCACAATTACCTGTACCTGAGCAATATTCAATTTCTTTCACAATTACCTGTACCACAGCAATATTCAATTTCTCAAACATGTTGTTGTGAGGCATGTGTTTTGTATTTTGTACCTGACATTGAATTTATTCGGTTATTCTCCTCATATTTCCATTTTGATCTTTACTCATTCTCTGATATTTATATTCTTGGTCTTTCATTCCATTCTTTGCTATTGTTTGTCTGCTATTACCAATACTATTTTTTGGTCTACTTTGCTTATTCATTGAAATGAATATATGTGATTTGCTTGAAGATCTGTTATTAGTTTTTGTTTGGTATGTAAAAAGCATATCATTTTTGTTGCCATGTAAAAATTTGTTTGCCAACTTTTCTTTTTGGTTATTTTTGCGATGATGATCTTTTGCATTTGTTTAAATTGTCTTTTTTGGATGTATGGTTTTAATTGTTTTCCTGGACCACAATTCAGTGGTCTTAACATTTAAACCAAAATCACTATTTCAGTAGCAGTTTCACTTACTTGGTTCAATTTCCTTTTGTGCATGAGAAAGGAAATTTGCCAAACAAAAATTTCGATGAAATTTTCCAAGGACCATCGATCATGGATTGTATATATGAACATGCAGTGCACATGTATTTTAACTAATTTGAGGGCAAGGATCCAGCGTACTTTTTTCACATTTTTTTATTTTTTATCTTTTATTCTTTGGTTTACGGCTTTTGAGAGAAATTAACTTTATTATTCATTGATCATTGAAGACTTTGATTATTATTGACAAAAAAAAAAAAAAAAAATATCGATCAAGGAAAAAAAGGTTAAGGAGGATTATGCTCTATGTGGAGGCTTAATCGAAGGTCTAATTAACATGGCCTGGTAAGTTGGTAACAAAGATGAATCTTCAGAAGGATTATGTTCTATATATATATATATATTGGTGTCCAAAATATATGATTGAGGATATATTCCTTTTTTTAACAAAGATGTAATGATCAAATATATGGCCTGGTAAGTTGGTAACAAAGATGAATCTTTAGAATTTAACTACTCATCGATCAAATATATATTCCTTTTTTTAGTTTAGTTTGCTCCCGTCTTTTTTCTCTTTGTGCAATGTAATGATCATCAATGAAACTTTTTTGGTTAATGCACGGTAATCTTATGAAATACTTTCAACGGTTTTTCAGTTATTCTGAGCATACTTTGAACGGACTTTTTCTCATAGCAAATTAACACTTTGCATATGTGATTTTAAATATACAATATTAAATGTTACTAACATGAAATGGGATTGCTATTAACACTGTAAAACAGGACACTGTCAGAAAAAGGAGCCCATATTTGTCGGCAGTTCAGTATTTGGGATGCTAGCAGTCGCAAGAACTGAAGGTCAAGACCAAGTTCATGTATTTGGGAAAGACTATGCTTCTTTTAAGTAGAACTGATTTGGATGTTAATGATGTTAATTATTAACATTAATGTTTAAAAACATTAAACAATAGATAGCAATAGAGGTTCAGTTTTTGGTAGTTTTTTAGTATAAATTACATTAATGTTTCTTTCTTCCGTATATAAATAGATGTTCATACAGTTTGCAGTAATTTTCTCAAAAAAAAATAAAAAAAAAAGAGATTAAAAAATAGATCCCGCAGCATCGCGCGGGCATTATCTCTAGTATACAATTAAAGAACAAGTAATGTCTTTCTTGAAAGAAAATTAAAGAAATAAGTGTCAAAAAAAAGTTTGTTCAGTTGGTAAGGGCGTGTTGTTAGTTGAGTCTCAACCTCAGTTTAATTTCCGCTGTCAGCAATTATTTGTTTGATGGGCGATCTGTAAATTCCTTTGTAAATCCTAGTACAAAAGATCTCGAGTATGTCTGGGTAGCCTTTTCCTCCACTAAACTTTCTCTAACTAAAAAAAATTCACTATAGAATTTAGTCACCTAATATTGATGAAGTTCCTAGTCACCTAATATTGACAAAGCTCCCACAGTCAAATTATGGCCAACTCTCCAAACCTAAGGTGGCAGTGGCTTTTCCCATTGATGATACAAAATGACACTAATCCACCTTTGATGTCGATGTTGAATTATTTCTCTATTAATTGGATGACTCCCAAGTCTTAACCACACACGTCTCCTGCAATTTGACTTTGACAGTCCACGCAAATACGAAAAGACATCTCCATCCTCTCTTCTACTCCAAGACACCGATGCTAATTTCCCCAGCTGCGAGGGCATTTGCGGAAAAGAACCCATCTCTCTCATTATTTAAGGCTTTAATTGTAATTTACGTGCACAACTCAAAGTCCAAAACATTTGGTCATGCTGTTTAAACTTGCACCGTCCACCTCTCTCTCTCTCACACCAACTAATTACTTGTTTGGCTTGCCAAATCAAACCCTACCTTATAAAATTAGCAATATCTGTAACAACAATTAATGATTTGATACAATTTGGGTAGTCACCAAATGGGGTCGAGAATGTTTTTTGTATATAGTCATGAAGGTTTTTGACTTTACAAAAGGAGACTTTGTCTAGCATTGGTTAGAAAATTGAATTTTATTTATATTTGGAGTTACTACCATTTTACTAATTTTGAGAATCAGAAAATATTATTAATATCTTGAAAGCCAGAACGGTAGATACATCAATTTCATACTGCACCCAATACTGATGGCCAGTTAGCTAGTAAACTAATAAATAAATGCTTATTAAAAAACTTGGTACTTATTTATTAAACGAGTATACTAAGATAAGATAATACATCAAAAAAGTTTAACCTAACTAAAGATAATTCAACCGCCTGACCACTCAATATATTGTGGTACAGTTAAAAACTCATAGATCAAAATTCCAATGACATACTAATTGTTGTTTCTTAAAAAAAAAATTATTCCATATATTCCTTTAAAAAATTACCTAAAATGGGATGTTACATAGTTTTTTTTTATAAGGATGGGATGTTACATAGTTGGTGAGCAAACATGACTCCTTTTTTTTGTAACAAAAAAATACTTCTTTTCAAAACATTAAAAAAATGGTCATTTTGACACGGAAATTGTCCACACTACCATTCATTTACAAAACATTACAACAATTGATGACATGCATGTTGCAAAATTTTACTTTACTTTACTTTGATAATATATATTATTTGACTTTCGTTTTGTTATTTCTTCTAGCTAGTCAACAAATTTTACGTAATTTGTGCGTGAAGCTTTGTTAACTGATGTACTTTGACTCTATCTTAATAAATAATTTGTCTTCTGCTCAAGAAAAAAAAACCTTAGTTTAATCAAAATTTAATAAGAGAAAAATGCTAAATGAAGACAAAAGAGTATCACACTCTCGTAGACAATTATCGCATTTTAATATAATATGAACGTCCACATGTGAAAGTGACTATATATATGTGCAAATGTTGTGTATGTATTACATGTCTCAATAGCAACCTAAATTTTCTTACCTTTTGCGAGTCAAAATATAAAACCACGTTATGTGCTTGATGATTAGCATGAGCAAAGTTGCAGCCCGAAAGAAAAAAAAAATAGTAATAGTGTCATTATACACATGTCTAAAAAAAGAAGAAAAAAAAAGTACGCGGAATGACAGTTTGCAGTAACTTGAGCAAGTTAGTATTAATTCAGTTTCACATAGAATACGATATAATGAATAATCTTCTTGAACACAACAAACGGCCGCTCTACCCGCTAAGGCTTCCACATATTCCGGGTACAATACATTAGAAACCACATCATAAACACCAATTCCACCCGAATGAGTGGCTTCATCTAATGCATCAACCACATTATCTATGAGCTCCATTTGATGGAATGACGGTTCCTAGCTAGCTGCCAATAATGGCTTAGCACAACAAACCAAAAACTCATTGAGCCGTGTATCAGCTAGTATAGCCACGTATCCTAGCTCGATAATTTGGCTTCCCGCATCCAAGCATTACAAGAAAATTGAGTAATTATACAAAAAAAAATTTAGAATCTTATGCCGAGAATTCTCATTTCATCGGATAACTATTGTACGAAATGTGGGATTCCTACCTATCCACAAAGAGAACAAAATTAAATATTTTAATTACGTTGTTTAAGAGTAGTGTTAATAAAAAGAGAATAAGGAATTTCTTTTCAAGATATTGTTTTCCTCTTTTTTGTGCCGAAATTAATCTCCACGATACTTTGCTGGAACGTGAAAAGCACGGAATGCGTAGTACGCACTCCGCGTACTGCATAAGACACCTCACCGCCACGAACACAAGGTACAACACTTGTCAGCGCAATTATCAGCTACTCTGCACTACAGTGTAAGCGCGGTACTACCCGATTCAGCGCGCTTTAATTTATCCCAAATCCGATTTTATTTTTTTAATAATTTCGCAAATTGATCGGGGGAATAAAAAGGACGCATTGCGTCAGCAAACGCCGTCAGACCGAAACGGTGAACAGACACAAACGGCGTCACCCAAAACTTCCTAAAAGCGACCTCACTCCACCCCCCTCTCTTTTTTCTGCAACCAACAAACAGAGAGAGCAGCCTTTTAGTCGCTCTCTTTCTCTCTCTAGAAGTCTCGCTTTCTCTCTCTAGCCTCGTCGCTCTCCGAGCGTGTCGTAATGTGCGGTTCCGTCACGGCAGGTCTGCGTTTTGTGCGTCTGTGATGGGTTTAGCGTTGGAATGATATGGAATATTGTTGTTATTGTAGTGATTTTGTGATTGAATTTCAGAGCCTAGGGATTAATCTGTTTGGTTTTTGATTTCGAAACTTTTGGTGTTTGACTGTGAATTCCATATTTTGTGCATAAACTTCGGATCCTTCTGACCTTTGTAGCGGTTCAATATTCACTATTTTGGAGCATTATTTTTATTTTTGTTCGTTAAAATTTTGGATTTTAGACTCAATCTTTGACTATCCTTAAGAGTAGCAGATTGAATCGATGCCTGGAACTTTATTTATCTCCAAGCAATTTTACTGTTTTTATTTTTTGTGTTGTCGGTGTTTTCATTTTCGGTGGGCGTTGAAAAAGAAGTGGAAAAAAACAAATATAGAACTGTTTTTGTCTAATTCTTGGAGCCATACACTGAACTAGAGAGGTTTATTTGACTGTGTATATATAGCTGGAATACTATTAGCCCCATTTTTGTTCATACTGTGTTTTCAACTGGAAAAAGGAAGAGCTTTGAGATTCATGAGTCATTTTGAATTGGGTAACCCTTGTTTTCATTTGATGGGGTTTTAATTGGGAAGTTTGTTTTTGGTATGAATTTCTCATCAAGACGATTTTTTGCGTTGTGTAGTTTGGGAATTATTTCCTTTCATGCTATTGCACGTTATAAATTGCGGATTTGTTCCTTGTTCAAAAAAATGAAATAAATAACTGACGGATTTATTTATATTTCATTAGTCCCTTCTCCTTGCACCCCTTAAAGTATGCATCTTTTGTCATACTTCTGATGATATTCATGATGGTTTGTTTTGTTTATATAATTGCAGAGGAACAACTGTTTATGCGGTTCAGCTGCAGCGTGCTGTGATTATCAGTTGAGTTTAAAGTTTGAGCATGCGTGTTATAGTTGAGGGGATACTATTGTAAGTTTAAAGTGAGTGTATTTGGAAAATGGGGTCTGCTTGTTGTGTCGCTGCTAGAGATAAGACAATAACAAACAGAGCTAATAATGAAAATCTGCATCGTAATATTCGATATTCACCCACATGGAGCTTTCGATGGGATAACAGAGTGGGGGTAGCAGGTGAGGACACTTCTGTAAGTTGGCTTTCTGATGGGGTTAGCAGAAATGATGGATCTGAAGTTAAATTTGAGTCAGCATGTGTATCAGAGGAGGGAAGTCCGTTGGAGCATTTTCGAAGACATACCACGCAAAAGTCTTTAGTTTCTGAAGGAACTGCTGGGAGTGTGAGAACCCCTGCTTCAGGTAAATTCTTATGCTCTTTTATTGATTCAAAAATTTATACTTGATACAAGTTTTTGCTTTTCTCTTTTGCCAAGGTTCTTGATATGAAATTCACGTGTTGGATAGACGATTACGATTTCTGTCTTGCAATTGTCATATGGAGTTTTGCTCTCTTAGTCTTATATTCTTTTTACAAGTTGGCCGAGCAATTTTTGTGTGCCAATTGCATGCATATAAGAGGCACTGGCATACTAAACAAACAATTTTTGTATCCAATAAAAAAATCTAAATGGCTGAAGTACAAAGCAGGGTGAAGTAATTTGATTTACCTAGGTTTCAATTAGTTCAGTTTTGCAAATGCTGTTTGTACTGAAGAGTTTTGGATATTAAGAAGGCTATTGAGTTTATAAAATACAAGTTCATAATGGTTTATTTGCATGTAGTCCAAAGGACAGTGCTGAGTGCTGACATAGTTGCTAAATAGATACAAATTTCCATGGAAGGCCAGACTCCAAGCTAAGGTTGACTATGGTGAGCCAGGTTGCCAAATATGACTGATCAGTGATGAGGATGAGGATAGGATTTTGCCAAATGTGCTTTTCTCTCCCTTACCTCTCTATATATAACAGCCCTCTCTTCCTCCACCCAATACTATCCTCAGTTTCCTGTATATCATCATCAAACTAACAAAACCTAAACAATCTCTCTGTCATCTCTCTAATGGTATTTGATTAATGTGATGAGACTCTTGGGGTTGAGCTAGCAGCCTAGCCCACAATGACAGTGAAGGACTTTTAGCTCTTTAGGTGTCCATGGATGCTCATGGTTAATGGTCGTAGATGTCTCCCTCTATGTGTCCCCAGAACATTAATGGGTGTAAAAAAACGTGTTATAAAAAAGAAGGAGATGGATTACGAGAGATACAAACAGCTGCAAGCCTATCACGTATTCCATCATCCTACAGGAGTATACATTGTTTTGTTAGGCAAATAACTAAATAAGCAAATGGGAGGGGGATGAATGAGTCATGAGTATACAGCAATGGTACTTATTTGAATCTCATTTTTATAATAGATGGTTTAACAATAGAAGGAGATGGATTACGAGAGATACAAACAGCTGCAAGCCTATCATGTATTCCATCCTCCTACAGGAGTATATATTGTTTTGTTAGGCAAATAACTAAATAAACAAATGGGAGGGGGATGAATGAGTCATGAATATATAGCAATTGGACTTATTTAAATCTCATTTTTAGAATAGATGGTTCAATCAATAGAAGAAAATGAGATTGCATAGATGTGGCAGCTTTTCAAAAACTGATCATATTATTTCCTTGGAAAGCCAACCTTATAGGTTTATAGAACTTATCATGTGAAGCTCTTTGGCTGTTTTGATTTTCTTGCAATTTAGCTTGAAATCTCAGGGCAATCATATCATACTCCATGTCATAATAATACGAAGCGAGACATCTTTCTTTTACTTCCTGATTAACATACTATGTCTAAATCCTTTTTCCAACTGATTTACTATGAAAAGTGAAATACGATAGGAGGTTATTGGTTAGTTAGATAGTAGTATTTTTTTTTTTGAAAAGAAACGAAATTTATCTATCAAAAGAATGATACAATAAAAGTGTACAAGTGGTCCACAAGCAACAAGAAAAAGGACGGAATAAAATGCCACAAGCATTTAAATGATGCAATTAAATCACCCAAAGACACTAAGCCTAGACTACAGCTTCCCTCCAATGAAGCATAATTAAAGAAATGCTGTAGTGTCTGAGTTAGATGATTGTACTAAGATATGTTTTTATTGAATTTTCAGTTTTAAATGTTAGTTGTTTACCATGATATTTTTCTCTGATATGTTTTGTACATGTCTATGGCAGATCAATCTATTTCAAGAAACATTTCCATGGATGCAAGTCTAGAACAGGTAGATCATATGCGAGTTAGGCACTTTGCTATGATTTAAGCACCATATATAGCATTCCATAAATATTATTATTTTTAACGCCCTCATTTGTGGATAAATTGTAGACAAAGGAGTCAACAGAGTCCCCAACAATTTCATATCCGTCTCCGGCAAAGCTATCAGTTTCATTGCCTTCTACTTCATCATTGTCTGCGTCCCCATTGTCATCCCAATATCACCTACCTCCTACTAGCTCAACCCCATTGAGGTGGCCTCGCTGTTCTCCTCGACATCAGCTATTAAGGCAAGTATCTGACGGCCGAATTCCAGGGACAAAATCACCAAGCAACCACTCAGTTTCTGAAGATAGGGCAAGGCTCCCCTCATGGAGCAATGAATCTGCTAGGGGCTCCCGTGGTGGGTCGTCAGATAGTTGGTCTATGCATGCATTTTCTGAGCTCATGGCCACATCTAATAGAGAAAGGTGGTCTTTTGATAGTGAGTCCTTTGGCTTAAATCGTGAGAAGATAACTAGATCCAGTAGCAGAATATCAGCTTCCCCCTCCGTTGATTTGCAGACATGTGGGATTTGCTCAAAGCTTTTAACTGAGAAATCTTCGTGGAGCGGCCAAAAGTTTATTGCGTCCAACGAGCTTTCTGTGGTTGCAGTGCTAACATGTGGGCATGCTTATCATGCCGAGTGTTTGGAGCATATGACACCTGATATCAACAAGTATGACCCAGCTTGCCCTGTTTGTACTTTTGGGGAGAAACAGATCCATAAGTTGTCTGAAAAAGCATTGAAAGCTGAAATGGATTTGAAGGCTAGAAACAGGAGATCAAGGAACAGGGTGCTAGATCTTGATAGTGATTCTGCTGTGTTTGATCGCTTGAAAGGCAGTGGACATCAAGGAAAGGGTCCTAAGATGGCATCCAGTTCTAGCATGAGAGGCTCCTTGGGAAAGCCTTTTTTAAGACGGCTCTCATTTGGCTCCAAGAGTGCTCGATCCCTATCAGAGAATCATTCTACCAGAAAGAAGGGGTTCTTCTGGGCAAAATCTAGCAAGATGTGAGCTCACTTAGTGATGTTTGAGAGGTGAGCATAATTGTTTCTCATGTAATATTGCTTGCATCAGTAAATTAGTAAAATACTCTATTATTCTTTTGGGTCAGTATATATATATATAAGTATATATATATCCTACTCCTTTTGTACACCACAACCTTTATTTGTCAACCTGGTATGTTCTGGATTAGGTTTAGTTGGCACTGAAGTCAAAAACTCATGTCCAAATATGGGAGCTATGTTGTCTTACGTAGAATGGAATTCTTTTTTGGTTCTTGTTGGACTCATAATTGTTATTTTATACAGATTCCATTGTTGGTTCTTCTTTTGAAATCTCAGTTGGATAAAGGGTTGTGAAGAGCACACTTATCGTGACACCGTACACACCTGCAACTGCATACAGTCTTGACATTCAACAGGGTTAGCTTTTGGAGTTACACTGTAAAGAAGAAAACATGGAATATATAGAACAGTGATTTATAGTGAAAGAATTAGAAATGGAAATGCATAAACGATCTATGATCTGATTCGTATTTTGTACAGTCTTTTGTTTTTCCTTGATTGCATTCATACATGAATTGATCAAAATGAAGTTATGTATGTTAGATGAATCCAGGATTTGCCAAAAGGCATTACACCATCCCTTACTACAACATAACATGTTGTGCTGCTTAGTAATCTTTCTGCAGGGGATATCTTGTAATGCTATGCCGTTTTCATTGACAGATATATCTGTTAGTTGCAGACATTGATTAGAGAGAAATGGGATTAGATGATCTAAATGTGTAGAGAAACAGAAGGAAAAAGAGATTATCTGTTTTTGAAGTCTCAATTCCTCATTTCCTTACTTTACATACTAAATTTGATTTGGGAATGTATTCTCGATAGAGACATGATTCAATCATTGCTATATTCTATGATAACTGATGCTATTTTCACTTTTTTGAGTTGCAACTGAAATTTCCATAGTGAGTTTAAAAGTAGCGTGTGATGTGCTATAATATTTTGAGATACCATGAAAGCTAAATCAAAAGACTAAAGTTGAGAGGAAGGTATAATATTTATCATCTTACAAGCTATGTTGGTTAATATATGACAAGGATATGCTCTACACATTTCCACGATTCCCATTACCATGAACTCTTTCCCAATTCCCACAACTTAGAAACTGTTCTATGAATGTGATGGGCTTACATTGCTAATTGCTTTTGTCTATTGTGGTTTGACTCTCGTTGGCCTTGGTTTATTTGTAATCCCCACAAGTTCCAATAGCGCACTCAATTTTCACCTCTTTGTAATTACTTTAGGCCATACCAAAAATACAAATTTACGTTTTACATAAAACAAAACATGAACTCACAAGCATACTCCTCCTTTATCAATTCATTTCAGAAAACAGAAGTTGAATTTATTCTCCACCCATTCCTTACCCAAAGTGAATGATGAGATTAATTGTCATGAACATAGATTGTATGCTTGGGCTTTCTATACTAGTCACCTCTCATTCAATATATTAGGTTCTTGTCTAACGTACAAGATGGTCTGTTCACCCACCTCCACCCACCTGTATATGCTCGAGGAGAACATCTGTTTATGGTTATGACTTATGAACCTAGATCCTGTGGGTTGTTCTCCATATATTATGGTAGGACTTCCTCGAAATACTTCGGAATTCGGAGATATATAGATACATTCGGATGCTCCATCATCGATCTGGAACCTCCGATCCTGGGTAGACTGAATCAGGTTCCATGAGAGCAACAATGCATCTCTCTTTGTCCTTGTTCATAATGCATAATTTCATATCAGTCTAGTCCTACATAGTTCTTCTTATCATCCCTTATAAAAAAGTTTCGTTTCATCTACTCCAGAGGCAGCGTTTTGAAACGCCACGAAAAATTATGAATTAGTTAATGCTGAAAGACGCCAATGACAAATTAAACAAAGATCGGAGGTTCCCAATCGATGATGCTTCACTGATTTACGTCGATAGCTCCTCTGCTTTGCTCAATATCATTCAAAATCCAACCCGTCATGGTATGTATGAATTCATACGTACGTATGAATGGCTACCTCTCTCCACGATACAGTATATCCGCCCATCTCATTAAGTTAATTCCAGCCAAAATTACTGCATAGTTTGATTTTTTAATAACTTAGACTACTTTTCACTTCGTCTCCTGGGACGGCAATCATCTGACAGAAGGAGTGAACCAGATAGTTGCAGCAAAGGAAATCCTTTATTTGATCCCCAGTTTCCTTTCAACTACTATATGACGCATGATCCATGCATGAGCTAGCAGATCTTTACTATTCATCCGCAAAGGAAATGTATACTGTGGCTGTGTAACCACTTAAAGAACATTAATTTGCTGCCTCACGGGGCAATATATCTATCATATATCCTGCGTAATATGTAGCACTAGCAGTAAACAATGTAGCTGGCCACTTTTATAATGGCCGGATTGAACTTGATGCATGTTTTAGTATTACCAATCAAAGGGATGATTAGGTTTGGTATTGAGATTTCGGGTACCCTATGCGAAAAATAAAATGAGGCCTTATACTTTATAGTCCGCATGAAAATGCTAAAAAATAGTTGCTGTAAATTGTGTAATAACATAAATTTCGTAAGTTAAACCATAAACAATGTGCACAATTCAAAACATGCATGTTTAAATATTGAGCTATATGTTCATAATGTCTAGCTCTACAATAACACGTACCTTTCTAACCTTTTAGCTGTACGTAGGAGACAAATTAATTTATTGAAATGAAAAAACATTACACCAAGATAGAGGCACATAAGCTTTAACAAACATGAAAAAACTGAAGCTTATATAACACAAAGCAACTGAAGACAACAAACTAACATAAATGGAAATTGGGATCAGATCGATCGAAGACCCAACCAGAACCATATATAGAAAGAGAGAACAAAATTAGGGGATGCAATAGATTAATTAGTGAGTCGCATTTCTAATTTTTGAGCTCTAAGATTTAATATGAGCAAGTGTAATAAACTATAAGACTCTATTAGATCAAATATGCAAGAAATGACAAAATAGATTAGTTGATGACGAAGTTCAATCTACGTTTCCGGACGATAATTTCTACAGTAGATCATGTTAATTCTATCAAAATACAAAAAGATTACAACTTGAAAAATGTTACGTTTCTTTCTCTCTTCAAATATACTAAAGCTTGTAACTCTTTTAAATTTCTCTTAAATTTTGTTAAATTTCTCAACTCTCATGCAGCACGTACTTTAATTCACGATATATTTCAACCTCTTTAAATTAGTATGTTTACGTTACTCTCTTGAATGAATCCTTTTCAATCGTTAAAATACAAATCTCTCATCTCTTATATGTTTTATAAAATTGTCACTCACTCTCCAAATCACATCTCATACGTACCTCTATCTCCTTTATAAACTCGTAACCAATCCAAAATTAATAGGATTAGTTCCAACCAAGACCACTAAAAGTTGTGAATACATTACATGTTATATATCTTATATCTATATTAAGCTTTATGAAAGGAAACCGAAATCAGTTAGTAGTAGGTCCAAGAGCAGTAATGTGTTCCTCCAATCTTAAACACAAGTTCATCCTCTCATGTTGATCAATTAGAACATGCATGTTATCCATCGCGCTATCATATTTCTGCCTGGATTGATTCCTTTACTCTATCCAAAACCACAAAGCGACAATCACTGTAAGCACGTGTCACCTGGTTAAATCCCCACGTGGAACCTTCATCTAACGTGGCCATCCATGCTTATGCATGCTCTTCATGTCTTTTTCTGCAGTGAAATTCCACGTGTGACGTGCATGGAAGCCACACCCTTTTCTCCACCGTCTTAATTTCTGCTTGCCCTTTTAAAACAACCCCCAAAGCCTCATCCAACTTGTTCATTTCCTTTTCTCTCTGATATTTCATACTAGCTAGCTCTTTCAAAAATACCCAAATGGCTGAAATCCGAGACGAGTTTGGCAACCCCGTCCCGCTTACCGACCAGTATGGTAACCCAGTTCAGCTGACAGACGAGCAAGGCCGCCCCATTCACCTCTCCGGCGTCGCCACCACTGAGGGGGAACAAACCGGAGCACACACCGGTCTCCACGTCCCAGGCACGGGTAAACACGTTTCTGGCACTGGTGCCCACATCCCCGGGATCGGTACACACATCCCGGGAACAGGAACCCAAGTCCCTGGCACCGGTGTGCACATCCCAGGCACCGGTGGCCACCCCTCAGCTACCGAAACGGGTACTGGAAAACCGAGGACTGTAGGCGAGCACCTACAACAGGAGCCCCAAACTGGTGTGGCCGGCGAGCACCGTCGGAGCTCGAGCTCTAGTTCTGTAAGTCTCGTTAATTAATTGATTAGGGTTTAGGCTGGTATTAGTGGTATACACTAATTAATCTGAATGATGTTTGATGTTTCAATTGTAGTCGTCGTCGGAGGACGATGGGCAAGGAGGGAGGATCAAGAAGAAGAAGGGACTCAAGGAGAAAATAAAGGAAACATTTAGCGGTAAGCACAAGGATGAGCATCCACAGGGGGGGCCCGCCTTCAAAACCCCTACTACTACTCCTCAAGAGCATGAGAAGAAAGGTGTGATGGAGAAGATCAAGGAGAAGTTACCTGGTCACCATGCCCACTGAACCATGCAAGCTTCATTACCAGCTTTCTTGCATATATTGTACTATAAACTTAAGATTGTCTACGTACGTTCGTGTCTACCTAGCTAGCTAGGAGTGAATTAGTTAATGCCTTGTTTCCAAGGCATTAATATTGTAATAAATAAGTTTGCTTGGTGTCTGTAATCTGTATGTATTCATTAGTTCAGTTAATTGCATGGGTTTGCTTTTGGCCTTTTTAGGCACTTTGATTTCCAATAAACACAATCTTTGCAAACACAAGCAAAATAAATATTTAAATAAAGAAGAAACAAGGTGGGTGTACATATAACTTGTGTGTTCATATAGTTTAAACAGTCCATGGAAGCAACTATAATATCGCAAGCCTGGTCATTTCAAATCAAAGAACAAGAAAAACAGTCTAGAAGAAAATCACTTGAGCAAACCAGGCAGACCAAAAACAGTGTCGCATAGACAACAGAAAGCACCTGAATGAGCTTTAAACCCTGAACTTGATCAAATAATTGATAGTGTTGAAGTGAAATTTCACCCCTATTATTGATGCTCAAAATGGTCCCCCTTCTTGAAGCAATATATACAGTTACACATTCTTTTTCACTATGTCAAATTCATTGGGTACTTTTCAATGCAGAAAGAAAATTAATAAAGGAAAAAGACAATTACTGAATAGTATCCAATGACAGCAAAATACAACATTAGCTTTGTAAACGTCCATATATATATGGATGAATACATGGACAAAGAGTTATGACTCACTCTATCATATATTCATATACATAGAGTGCATATATATATATATATATACTATATATATATATATATATATGTGATCAAAGTTAATGTTGCCATAAGCTAGAAAGCGCACACTCCCCTCCTCCAAGAAAGCGCACACCACAAATACCTAGTTGATCGATTTCATAGCTAGAAAGCATTTCATTGAAAGTGTCCTACTTGCTAGCTTGATGTTAAAGAAAAAACACTAGGTAGCATGTTTTTTTTTTTGAGCTAGTAAACTAATAAGGTCTATTACATAAATTATAATCATCTTTAACCATCAGAAAGCCATTAAAATATATAGGGTTGACATAATCAACCTCATAGATTTTAAGGGTTCAATACTTCTATTCTCACTTGAGAAACAAATTTTATGGTTTCTCCAAGGCATTTCATAGATTAGTTGTGTTGCATCTTTAATTTGGTTAAAAATGGTCATGTGTTGAGTAAATTATTTATTTTTATATTTGAAGATGAGAGATTTGAACTTGAGACTTCATCAACCATTAAGGAGGATACTAATGGACCAACTTGGTATCGATTATTTATTTTTTAGAAGATAGTAATCTCGTGAACAAACTTGAGCTTGCCGAATGCAGCCTCATAAACTCAGAATTCAGGATCGATACTACCAATCCCATATTAAATAAGAAGTAAAACAACTACACAAGTGAGAACAGAGAACCACATGTCTAATCAGCTACGTACAAATTAACCATAAAGCCCACAAGATTAATGACAGTAATGTTAAGTTGATGATCACTTCTGTAAAATATAAACGATCATTTCGTTTTCTTTCACTAACTCAAGTAAAACAAACTAAAAGGTATTGACCAGCTTACCACACATTTAAGTGGTTTAAAGTCATTGGCCTTTTGCAGAACTCCACACTTCCACTATTGTAGACATTTCTTTAATGAAGAAAAAAATGACATGTATGACCAAAATAAGAAAAGAAAAAAATCATGATGTGATGACATGCAATTACTTCTGGTTTCTGCATACATTAAATGATGTATTGGCGTATTATATTTTTGGAATTGCTTCTCCTTAATACGCAATGGGAGTTCTTTTTACACACCTAATTAATTTGCTTACTCCGATTTGATAGGGTAAGGCCATATCATCTATTCATCTCAGCTTGCATTTTCATATCACAAGGTGAGAAATTGATCAATTTTCTCTTTTGCAGGTAATAACAAGTACAACATGCTAATAACCTTATATAGCATATGTTGTTTAACATTACTGAGTTTAATTCTTTCCCATACATTGAAGTAGATTGATGCAAGTAAAATATAGGGAATTATTTAAATTTCAACACTTCATAATAAAAACAACAATAGTCTAATTGGCATAATCTGCACCAATACCAAGCTTCACTCCTTCAGAATGTGAACAACCATTTTTCTTTCTTTCAGAAGTTCAAATTTGCAAACACTGCCCAACTTGACTTGGTTATCAACTGCAAAATCATACAACCCTTTAGTCATGTAGACTATGTCACGGTTAGATGTAAGCTTCACTTCATACCATCTATTTCCGTTTGAAATTTTCAGCAGAACGACTTCATAGTTCTCCGAAGCAAGATGCTTCTTATAGAAGGGTGAGGGCACATACTGCAAAAGTGACATCCAATGAACACAGATGTTGGAGACAGAGAGAGAGTCAGATTGAACAAAAAAAAATGTATAAACAACATCAAGCAAGCAGAGTGACAAAGTCATATAAACATTTATCAGATTTTAATTCATTCTCATTTCACTATTCAATGAATAAGCATATTGTTATGCTACAATGGAGAGTGAATCGAGTCTAAGATGTTCGTTTTGCAGCTTATTATTAGTCCCTAGTCGCAAAAATGATGGCCTAAAAGGAAAATGAATGCAATGTAAGAGCTAGGTTGGCTTATTTACCACTCGATAAGCTGTACTTCTAAGTTTGCTTGTAAAATTAGGGAAGGGGTCAGCAGATTCTGCATCTGCATCTGCATCATATTCTTCATCTTCTTTAACCTCTTTGAGATGATCAGATTCGCAACTTGCAATTTGTTTACCTGCAACTTCACATACAAATGAAACTTTGCAGAGTCAGAGGCAAGTGTTATATGGGTTCCACTAGAAATAGCATGTACCAACATTTGATTACATTACCTGAATTCTCTTTGCAAGAGTTGATTGGCTTAGAACCAGTGACAGTGTATTTTGTTCGTCTACCGCCAGTCCTTTTAGTACTCTCAGTAAGGGTGAAGTTTTGTTGTTCAGTATCAGGAAAATCATCTATTTCACACCCACTCTTGTCAAAAATCTGTATGGTGAAGTGCATTTTTCCATCATAGTTGAATAGTAAAAACTCACAGTCGCCCAAAGAGTTATCTCTTAGAAATTTTTGCCATCCATCCTCAAAATACACATCTCTTCCCGATTTTCTTACTTTCACATTCCATGAACACTCCAAAGATTTCTTCAAAGTCAATGTTGCCCTTTCAGACAGTTCATTCATTATATGCTTTCTGAATTTGGGTGGGATTCTCTTCAAGACATAATAAAAAGAAAGGAGTCTAAAATTTCAGATTACGCAATTAATCAAGAGCAGAGCATAACATAAGGATGCTTATAACACTAACCACTAAATAAAGTTTCTAAAGTAATTAAATAGTTGCAGACCCACAACAGCATTTGAAGGAAATTAAAGACATAGCGATAGTTGAAATGAATTACCAAATGTTCAGTGGAGGAACGAGGAAGAATAAGCTTGAAGAAGGTAAGCCTCTTTCTCTCCATTGGTATTTTCCTCACCATTTTTCTCCTTTGTTGAAGTCAATAAAGAGGCTTTCTTTGCAAAAATGATTTATTAAGCAAAAAAAAAAAAGATTCAGAGGAGAAACCCCAACCCAGAAGACAAACAAAGTAGCTATATATGTAACATAAATCCAATAAAATAAAGCCAAACTGAGCCTCAAGGTAACTAGGTAAGTAACAGAAGCAACAATCAAATGAAACACCAGTGGCTGCAGTACTTTCATAATTAACTAATTAATTACATAGCTCACAATTATCCCTAAATATTAACATCAAGACTAGAAAGTGATTTACTGATAATTCCTTTATTTTGTTTTGTAAATATTGTCTGTTTGATGTTATGTTCCAACAATAGCACAACAAAAAGAAGGAAATCAAACTAGAAACCTAGTTAAAGAAACATATATAATAGAAGTGGCCTGGAGATTGGAGAATATATAGTACCAGAAAACATAAGAACAGTAAAGAGTATAACATCAAAGAAAGAGGAAATCAATTAAGTAACCCACTTAAGTTTACTATTACACAACACTCGGTTCAAACCCAGAAAATCGAAATGTTAAAGAACTTACTCCAAAAACCACAAGGGCTAGCTTGAGATGGGAAACTGTAAAGTCTTGATCTTTAGAGATGGTCTTTGAACTCCCAGGAGTACACAGGACAACTGCAGAGTGCAGTAGAACTTAAATCATTCCCTTCTTTGTACAAAGTGGTCCCCTGATTTAACCAATATTAATTATTACAGTCTCTATTATGATACATTTGGTTTATGAAGCAAAGAAGGAAAAAGACAATTAATGAACAGCATTCAATATTACTACTATTGTTTATGGTTCTTTTCATACACTAGCAAAGGTGTTTTTCTATAAATGGATACATGGAGAAAGTGACATAGTAGTGCTTCTGAGGAACCTGAAAAAGTAAAACATAAGCATTTCACTACCAAGTTAAAGTTTTCCTCTAATAATTAAAGCCAATGAAAGATAGAAGTCCATTGTTTATGTTATTTGTTCTCCATTTCTAACAACGTACTGGTGCTTCTATGTTGCTTGAAGAGCATGTGATGCTTCAGAAAAATATTAGCTAAGCTTACAAATAACTATCCAACACTCACTGAGCCAAAAACAAACTCATACTCATATATAATAAAGGTTTTTCTTAAAAAAAAAACTTATTATAATTATGGAATCAGAATGCAATCTAAGTGATTTAATAAACAAGGAAAATAATTAGGGAAGCCTCCCTCTTACCTAAACTTTTTTGCACCAAAAAAACAAGGAAAATAACTAATTAATTGTAAAGTTCTTCATCAGCTTCACCAGCATTAGTAGTAGCAAAAGGGTCAGATCCAACAGCTGCCCCAGGACTAGTCGCTGCAAATTTGAACTCATTTGCTCCAAATCCTCTTGCCTGGTGCAATGTCTGCGCGAATGCCTGGTACTTTTGGATATCAGAATCACTAACACTCCTACGAGCATACTTCATTGATTCCTCAAAATGAGCTGCGGTGATCTCTGATACTTCATCCTCATCCTCCTCCATAACCTCAGGATTCTGACTTCTCCTCCTCTCCCTCTCAATATCTTTCTCAATGTTGTCTCTAATGGCATATTTGCAAGCACGCTGGCAGATTTCTGTGATATCAGCACCACTAAATCCTGTTGTGTAATGGGCAAGAGCTCTGAGGTCCACATATTTGGAAACCGGGGATTTCCTCAAGCAAGACTTGAATATTTGATAGCGGGATTCCTCATCAGGTAGAGGAATGTAAAGCAATTGATCCAGACGACCTGGACGAAGAAGTGCAGGGTCTATGATGTCAGGTCTGTTGGTGGCCCCTATAATGAAAACAGTTTTCTTGGCAGACACTCCATCCATTTCAGTAAGGAGTTGGTTCAAAACCCTATCAGCACCTCCAGAATCACCTACACTACTACCTCTTTGAGTAGCAATGGAATCGAGCTCATCGAAGAAGAGGACACATGGAGCAGACGCACGAGCCTTGTCGAAAATTTCCCTTACATTGGCCTCACTCTCTCCAAACCACATGGTGAGCAATTCAGGTCCCTTGATACTGATGAAGTTTGCCTGACACTCATTGGCAATAGCCTTGGCCAGAAGAGTTTTACCACATCCAGGAGGGCCATAGAAAAGAACTCCCTTAGAAGGTGACATTCCGAATTTCTCAAATTTCTCCGGATGCTCAACAGGATACTGAACAGTCTCCTGAAGTTCTCTCTTAACATTTTCAAGGCCTCCAATAGCATCCCAAGTAACATTGGGCACTTCAACAACCGTTTCACGAAGAGCAGATGGGTTGCTTGTTCCAAGAGCAGTTTGGAAGTGCTCGTTTGTAACCGCCATTGAGTTGAGTATCTCAGCATCTATTGTCTCATCTTCCAAGTCAATCACATCCATCTTCTCTCTGATGCATTGAAGTGCACCCTCGGTAGATAAAGCAGCGAGATCAGCACCAACATAACCGTGAGTGTCCTTGGCAACCCTTTCTAAATCAACATCTTCTGCAAGCTTCATGTTCTTGCTATGAATTCGGAGGACCTCAAGACGCCCAACTTCATCAGGAACACCGATATCTATTTCCCTGTCAAATCTTCCAAACCTTCTAAGAGCCGGGTCAATACTGTTTGGACGATTAGTAGCCCCCATAACAATAACATGTGCTCGGGATTTCAGTCCATCCATGAGTGTCAATAGCTGGGAAACAATCCTCCTCTCAACTTCTCCATTAGTCTTCTCTCTCTTGGGAGCAATGGAATCAATCTCATCAATAAAGATGATTGATGGTGCATTCTTTTCTGCTTCCTCAAAAGCTTTCCTAAGGTTGCTCTCACTCTCCCCAGCCATTTTCGACATGATTTCTGGTCCATTGATGCAGAAAAAGAATGCACCGGTTTCATTAGCAACAGCTCTTGCAATTAAAGTCTTGCCGGTTCCAGGAGGACCATAGAGAAGAATACCCTTTGGTGGTTTGACACCAATTGATTTAAACAGCTGAGGATGCCTCAGAGGCAGCTCAACCAATTCACGAATCTGAGCCATCTGTTTCCTCACACCACCAACATCATCATACCCTACCTCATCTAATCTTTCCTCATCCTCTCTCCTAACAGGTTCACCTTCACAGAAGATTTCGGTGTCTGGAGCAACCACACAATACTCGGGAGTGCAAGGATCAGTCTCAATAACCTTGAACTCTACACTCCTCATTCCTCCTCTGACAAGGAAAAGATCACCTTTCCTCACCGGGCGGTAGGTCTCTTGGAAATAAGGTTTCAAGTACGCATCAAACAGATTTCCAGTGATCCCTTCAACTGTGTCATCTAGAGGAAGAACGTGGACACGCTTTCCATACTTGACATCAGTGCATTGGTGAATGGAAACAACATCACCAAGCCTAACCCTAAGGTTGTTCCTGACAACCTTGTTCATCCTTATCTTTGGTTCCTCACATGTATCATCAGCAACTGCAATACAGACTGTATCTTTCCGCTTCTTTCCCTTGACCAAGACTGTGTCGCCGCGAAAGAGCTGGAGCTTCTCCATGGTCTCTGGGTGGAGTTGGATGATGGAGTTGTCATCTACCGCAGCTTCATCGACAATAAGGCGATTTGGAGCCTTCTTGCGCCTCAGAATCGCGGTGCTGAAGTCCTTCTTTGTTCCTTCATCATCTTGGTTCGACATCGATCGTGAAGAGTTTTCAGTGTTTTGGTTTTGATGTTGCTGCAAAAGCAATGTAGAGCGTTATGATCAGTTTTTGAGGCTTTGGGGTTATTTATAAGGTGAGGGCAACTCCATTTCCTGTGCGGAAAGGAAAAGGGAAAACAGTTTCCATTATAAAAACATATTTGTTTTCCGTTTCTGGTGAGGAAAGCAAACTCTTAATTAGTTCAGGAATATATATAATTAACATTAATTTCTCTCCTTTTTAATTTAGGATACCAATTAACAACAGGCCGAGGAAACCCACTTGACAAGTCCAGAGTCCAACTACTTCATCATTTCATTGGCAACCAATTACCTGCTAAATCTTTTTGCAAGTGAATTTTCTTGAGCTGAATTGCCCTAATGTCATTAATTTTCAACAGGGCCCTCTCGAAAAGTGTTATCACGATCAAATTCACATTTGGAATATTCAAGAACTTTACTCGAGCACTGTAAATATATATATATTTGTGGGAATATTCAGGAGATGTATATTACAAGATCTCGAAATAGAAACATGTACTCTTAAATTAATAACTTGAAATGGCCAAGGTATATGATAGAATAACTTGAAGTGGCTAAGGTATATGATAGGGTTGACTGTTTTTTTTTTTGAGAGGATGGTATTTTTGTCAACGGTGGATTTTGTACATGATGGATTGTGCTTCCTCTGTCATCTACTCAGTCATTTGTGAGGTTTTATCCGCGCCTCAAGAAGGTTGAGGCAAGGTGATCCTAATCCATCACCCTTCCTAATTTGCACGAAAGGCCATTGGCTTTAATTACTTAGAAGTTAGAACGTTGAAGATGAAGGAGTTGTGCATATATATATGGGATCAAAGTGCATGGCTGGTAGCAGTGCGCCCTCTATCAATCACTTATTTCTCGCCCATGATAGTCTTATATTTGGAAGAGTCTATCTATGAAGCAAAGTCTGCTATTACGTTCAACGGTAGCACGAGTGAAGACGAGAAATTGGCCATTGCTTCCAATGCTTATTAGATATAGAAGAAGACAAATGTCACAGAAAACATTACTAGAATAACCACTTTGGAAGAAAAAAACCAACTTCAAAAAACTTTTGACATTACTAAAAGAATCAAGCACAAACAACTGATCATATAGTTTCTGGATATGAATCATCATATAACAACACAACAATTTATGTTCAATTAAATTAATTTCTAGCCTAAGAGTTAAGCATTTTTGTACTCCGATCGATCCATAGAATTTATTCTTTAAACAAACTCTAGCAGTCGATTATGAGGCATAATAGTTCACAATCCAATGACCAACAAAGATAATTCAACGATCATGTCATATAAATTATAAATAAACAACCATATAAACACAAAATTCATTTATCGCAGAATATTAATGGGCAAAAATCAAGAAAAATTCACTAATCTGCGTACCTAATTAATAATTAATATGCGTACTTAATTAGTAATTTGCATGTTGACAATTATTCTTGTAGTTTATTTTTTAGGAGAAGTGATCGAAGACTGTTTTCTACTTCTCCAATCTGGGTATATGTATTTTATTTGTTCTACATGATTTTTTGGGCAACGGACCTCGACTTTTGTAAGGTTGCGTTTTTGTTTCCCAACTTCAACTTCATGTTTGCGTGTAGATGAGCCACAATGGTTCTCTACCATACTTATATCCGTTAAGTACCATTTGATGAGGTTTTACCTCTAGTACGTATTGATAAAGTTTGTTTCAACAAAAAAAATTAGCAATGTGCTACGGCAAATTGTTAAAATTGACAAGTATATGTAATATGTAGGGCAAAAGAAAATCACAGCAATAAACATATATGAAGCAAGGCAATTTACTATACTTACTACTTTACTAGACACACTTACTCAAACAATCGAAAACACTACTTTTCCTATATAGCAATTTCCTAACTCAGGGACAATGTCATTTTTCAAAGATTTTTGTTTGATGCTCTACATATATTATCAGAACCAGAATTTCAATCATATGTTATTAGTTTATTTGCTTGAAAAATTATTAATCAATTGGAAATATAAGAACTTTTTTTTCTTTCAAGAAGAAACCTTTATTGATAAGAAAAAGTTACAACGAATAGAGAGCGGGGTACTAGGCCAAACCAACTCTCAACAGAAGAAACCAAAGCAACATAAGAACTTACCTTTAGCCATAGTTATATTGTTTGTCACTCTACTAAAAAAAACAGAAAATAGGAAGAAATTATAATTCCTTGTGATGTTGTATATATGCACTTCTTTCTATTTTCTTATTTTTTTCCCAATTAATTTATAAAAAAAGAAATGAACAAGCTGGGATAAAAAAAAATTATCAGTGTCCTCTAGTAAACACTTTATGGGGAACTCCACCATCTCTCTCTAGTTGAGAGCTTCTCACTCTAAATGAGTGATTCCTCTGTTTCTACAGTGGCCCCAAGTTTAAACCTCACCGTTTATTCTTATTCTACGGCAACAACAGCTAGTCCAGACCTTCCACCGCCCAACCACCGCCCACAATTCCCCTGCAACTTACTACAATTACCCAAAAATCTCTCCCCTGCCGCCCAGTTTACCATGAACTCGTCCATCTTCTGGAACTTTGCCGCCCATCTCCACCACTCTTCTGAGTCCTTTTCAACCTCACCCTGCTCGGTACAGAAGCATCTTTCAACTTCTCAACTGCAAACGGGATTTTTTTTTTACAAACTTATCTCTACCATCGATTCCACAACAGAAGGCCTTTCACCGCCCTGCAATCCATACACATCCGCCACCTCTCATATCCCATTTTCTTAACTCCACAATTACAACCGCCCTTACCCTGGACTTGGATCTATTTAAAGATTTACTAGTTCACCATCTTTTACTCACTTATCTTTCCAATCCACCTCACTACTTCCCTCCGTTTGAATTTGCAAACAAAAACACATACCCCCTCAAACACTCTCCTCCCTCCAATAACAAATTTTTCAAAAACCCTCCACTATTCTCATTACATGGCGGACAACTCCAATGATCTTATCATTACTCTGGAAGAGTTGGAAGAAGGTGAGGGAGACTTCCCTTACCAAGCTCTCGGAATGATCATCTTTGATCGTTCTTTGAACATCCCTCTTAACCCAAGCTTGGGCTGAAGTGGGATGGGTTCATCTTGAATCCTTCCAGGGCAACAACATTTTCTCCATCACCCTTCAAGATGCTGCTGCAGGTCAACGTTTGATGGCCAGAAGCCCATGGTCTGTCATGGGTTGTAGCTTTAGCATACATCATTGGCCAATGGGGAGTCATCTAGAAGAAGTCCCGCTTCACATGCTCTCCTTCTGGATCCAAATTCATGGCCTTCCTTTGGGTCTCATGACTCTGGTCAATGCCAAACTGATCGGAGAGCAAGTCGGTATTATTCAAGCAGTGGAGGATCCACATAGCACTGAAGGTTGACGAGGATTCCTGCGTATTAGAATCCAACTAAATACGAGGAACCCTTTGTTACCTGGATTTTGGTTCTTGAGAACGGGTCGTCCATCACCCATGTGGGCTGACGTTAGACATGAACGTCTCTCTGATTTCTGTCACAACTGTGGGAGGTTGGGTCATGTCTCTCGCAACTGCCCCCTCACTCGCCATCCTTCAGCTGACAAATTCGGTGTCACGACCCCAAACCCGAGACCAATATTATATGAAAATATGGTACCCGAATCTGTGGCGTGAATATATATTTTCTCAAAGTAATAAATCAAATGAAACAAATGGTTGAATAATACATTTACTTGAAAACGAAAGCATTATTATTTTACAATATCAGAGTTTACATAAAATGTATTTAATTAAAATCATAGTAGAAACATATTTGTTTATATGTTCATCCCGTTTTCCCCAAGCTTCGTAACCTGAAAACAAGGAGGTGTAGCATCATGAGCAACACAGGCCCAATAAGTACAATATACATTCTTATATTAATGTATCTTATAAGACATCAAAATTGACAACCAATCAAAAATATACTAGGAACATTTTATGTAGCTCCATAACAATTTTATTGAATATAATCCACATATATCAATAACGTTTTTAACCCAAATAATTCGGTCTCAAATGAAATCTCCATTTTTCAATTAATAATGCATCTTGATGATGATTAACTCAGAACAATGTATGCTCAAACATACTAACAATATATTGCAAATACATATGCAATAATATACGAATACATATATCCTCGGTGATCATTCCAGATATGTCACAATTTCATAAAAACCCCATAACAAGGTTCATAATATCAAATACGAATAATATTCATAGTCTCAAATGTCAATAAGGTATGACAAACAAATATTCATTCAATCAGAATATTAAATATAAGACCCGTAACATAATGGATTAGGCCACAACATATTCAGTCCTTAATACCGAGCATATGTACTCAAGGATCCTTAATATCCCAAAAGCATAATAGTTATAAAATCCAAACACCAATAATATATAGCCAACAATTATTCGATTGGTCCGAATAATAATTACTACGCTTTTCAGTGACTCTCTTTTGGATTGAGATTGACTGGTAACCAAAACATAATGCCTGTAATGTAACAGGTTAAGCCGCAGCATACCTGGTCCTTAATACCAACATGTCACTCACCCTTAATACTATGAGTATAATGTGATATTGAAGGATACACAGCTAACCCAACATAGACTTCATAAAATTAACACAGATATCAAACATAACTAGATCAACAAAATATAGTTTTAGTAAAACAAATTATAATTCGTAACATGTACTTTTAATCTTTTATAATATATATATCATGACAAAGACATAATTAGATAAACTCAATATTGAATAAGGTATCATCACATAGATTATTTGAATAATCAAGTAACAAGTTCAAATAATGTTCAAATATAGACACTTCAATACTTTCATATGAATATCTAACATATAAGTTCTCTAAGTGACATATCTACTTAGTAAAAATAATCAATATGAGATTATAATATTTTGCCAATAACATAAACATATGTAAAACAATATATATACATACAAATAAATATAAAACATAATACTTGAACTTATTAACAACAGATCACTAATAACAAAAATATTCAAGTAGAATATATAGGTAGAAATTAAGAACAAGAATTAAAGAAAATATAAAGGAATTCAAATTATTATTAGTATTTTGTTCTTAATCCAAATCCATAGAATCCATCAACCATTTATATTCTCCGATTAGAATCCAAACTTCAAAACTTTTATATTTCCATCACAATCCAAATTAGTCAAGTGAGTACACCATATTGAAGGATTTTTCATAAGGAATCCAATAGTATAGCCAAATAGACATTCCATAATTAATCGAATTCAAGGTTTAAACATCCATAAATAGTTATCTTTTTACCATTTTACTTAAATTATTTCTTACTTTAAACTTAGAAATTAATTGTATATTCTTCAGATCATAGTTCCTAACTTCTTTTATATAAAGACATAAATGGTAACAAAGAGTAAGATTGTCTTTAAGTATGAATAATATATACTCACAGATAGAGAAAACTTAGATTTGGAAATATTTCGTGGGATACTAAATTTTTCACAGAATATAGCATAAAAGGAACAACTTTCCTGAAGATATCATAATGAGAAAATGAGCAATCATATTTTAAACTTCCCAAGTGTAGGGGACTTTAGAAAAGAGGTTTAAGTTTTTATAAAACCTATTCTTTTTTGTTCTTCTTACACTTTATGAATCTTAAAGATAAAAGACTATAAGGAGTATTCGTACTTACATCAACATAAGGTGGAGATTGAAACGAATTTGACTTCACAATAAAAGACAATTAAGTATTTGATATAGATTACTCTCCCTTCAAGAGTTTTAACTATGGGGTGAAGTAAGAAGAGTAGGGAGGAGTGAGGAAGGAATTAGCAAGAACAAGGGAAACCTCATTTTGCTAAAAGGTAACCCTAGTTACTAGCACCAGGTACCAACAACCAAGGGGACAAGCCAACACGGCCATTGCACGTGGGGCTTTTTTTCCGGCTTTCTCAAAATCATTAAAAAAGGGGAACAATATCCGAAAAATACCACGAACCAGAAGAGTACTTTCTATTGTAACCTCAAAAGTAGATAGAGCAACTTCAAAATTCACAAGACTCCCAAAATTAATAAACTTGCAAACCTTTCATACGATATCGAATTTAGCGTGCCACACGTCTAGGAACTCGTATTGACAAGCTCTACGACTCTTATGAAGGAAGTCATCGAGAAAATCAACGAATAAGAAAGCAACTTTTGACCCCTTGAAAAAAAACGTTTCAAGTAAATATTCGTCCCGAAATACTTTCCCTTCACAAATAGATAAGAAAACTATTATCTAATCCCTTAATTAATTTCAAGAATATTCAAGAAATAAAATAAGAATTCGGGTTGTTACATTCGGATCCTGGATGCAATCCCCTGAGTCACGTAGATTCCAAACTCCACTCTCTGAGCGTGAAAGGAAGGTGCTTGGCTTTCAACAAAAATGGTTTGAGAACCGTCGCCGCCAATGGGAAGAAATTGCTCCTCTTCCTGAAGAGATTCAACTGAGAACTGATGCAGCCTGTGCCAACCGTTTGTTCAAGGATACTATTCACGACACTCCTCCTCGAAATCCCTTGAGGAACAGAGGAGCGATTGCATATCTGAACTTGATGCAAACTCAAATCTCCTTACCCAAGCCAATGGGTCCCATGTCGGTGCTTCAAACGACAAAGGAAAAGGGAAAATGATTGTTGATCATTTTTCAGATGTTGAATCTGATGATGAAAACCCACCTTCGGATTCCTCCACTCAGCCCTTGCCCAATCTGGACCCAACTGCTGCTGGGCCTTCTCTGTTCCCCAATGAAACCCAAACCCAAACCTCCTGCCAGGTTTTGGAACCCACTTTTGCTCATTCAGATACAACCATCACAACTCACACTTATTTCCCTGAACTGGGAGCCATCATCTCTACTCCCCCGTCTCAAACAAACCTCAATCTCAATCAATCGCCTGTCACTGACCTGTCTACTCCACAAAATTCTCCCCAAACCTTTTTCACTTCCTTTCCTTAAATTCCTGAATCACCCAGTTATCTTCCACAAATTAGCCACACCATTCCTCCAGCCCAATCCCTTCTCATTTCTTCTGTGGATTTTTCTCGAGGAAGAGCTTTCCCAAGAAGAGACCTTTGCAGTCTCTACCTTATCAACCATCTCCTGTATCTCCACCAGTTTTGAGCTTCTCCAGCTAAAGCGCCCCCTCTTGGAATATGAGGACCCACCCACCCCAAAGAAACCCCGCCTCCTTGAACCTGAGCCAAACTCTCCAACCCACCCTACCACTCCAGCTAAAAGGGGTCGTGGGCGCCCTCCTCTCCCCTCCAGCAGTCGCAGCAAGGGACGTGGTCAACCCAGCAGTGGAAGGGGACGAGGTCGAGTGGTCGACCCCGTGGTGGCTGCTCTAACCGTGAAGTCTCTGGAAGTCGAAGCAACTTTGGTGCAGGATCATTATCCTCCTCTGATTCCTTCTCTCAAGGAAACTCCTCGCGCATCCAAGAAACTTTAATCCATGGAGACTCTCTGTACGAAGTGCAAATTCAAGCCATTGCTCAGTACCAAGTCACCCACCACTCTCTCCCACTGGATAGCACCTCTCCTCTGGTGATTGAAGAAGTTGTCAACACAAATCCTGAGTGGACTACTTTTCCAACTCCTCAAAGCATGAATGACCCAGATATCCAAACTCCTCTTCAAGGCACTGGTGGTTGGCCTAATGCAGCCACGGACCAGCCATGAGGCTTCTCTCATGGAACTGTCAAGGGTTAGGATCCACCTTGACAGGAAAAGCGCTCACTCGGTTGTGTCACAGCCACCATCCTGAGATCCTGTTCTTAATGGAGACTCGTCAACCTGAAGCTACCATCCGGTCTTGGCTACGGCGGCTGAAATTCACACACTATCATGTTGTTAATCATCTTCGCACTAGAGGTGGGTTAGCTCTTTTGTGGCATGATTCTGTGACAGTAACAATAATAGACTCCTCTCCAAATTTTGTTGATACTGTTGTTTGTTTCCCTTATGAAGACTTAGTTTGCAATATCACATGGATGTATGGCATGCCTCATGAAAATAGAAAAACTGCATTTTGACTTTCCATGTACCATCGTTTCCAACCTAAGTCTCAACCTTGGTTATTGATGGGTGATTTCAATGAAATCACTGACCCATCTGAAAAATGGGGAGGTGCTCCTCCTGACAACTGGAGACTTAAGTTGTTTAATGGTTTCATTAATCAAGCCCACCTCCGGGATCTAAATTTCCAAGGCCCTGCCTTCACCTGGTTTTGTATTCGGAATGGGTGAATCTTTTTGAAAGAAAGACTTGATCGTGCTTTGGGTAATGCGAGCTGGTTTGTTTCCAATCCAAACACCCAAGTTTGTCATCTCCCCAAGATCGGTTCTGACCACAGGCCTATTATTTTGGATACTCATCCAAACTCCGCTCGTACTCGCCCTTAATTCCGCTTTGAATAGTACTAGACCACCCATGACCAATTTGCTTCTTTAATCCACTTAGTTTGGCAGCTTGGTCATGGAAATCAGGTAATGTGCACTTGGGCAGCCAATCTTGATCGTTGCAAAAAAGCTTTGAAATCTTGGAACAAAGATACTTTCCCAAACTCCAGGGAAGAGATTCACTCCCTCCTGAGAAACCTTGAAGAGCGCCATGACTCCTCCTCCCCAGACTCTGCTCCCCTCATTCAATCTGTCACTAACAACATCGCTAAACTTTGGCTTCAGGATGAAATGTACTGGCAATAACGATCTAGAATCTCTTGGTTAAATTTGGGAGATCAAAATTCCAGGTTTTTTCATCAATCCACTATGCAAAGAAGACAGTACAATAAGATACTGAGACTACAAGATCATAATGGCTAATGGCTTGACTCTGAAAAAAGCATTTCTTCTCACTTCACCAATTATTTCACTGACCTTTACACTTGTAATGGTAGTAACAACTGGGATGAGGTTCTTGAATTTGTGGAACCGATTGTCACTCCAGCTATGAACACTGACCTCTCTAAGCCTGTCAGTATGGAAGAAATTAAAGCGGCGGTCTTTGATCTTGATCCCCTCAAAGCTCCAGGTCCATATGGTTTCTCTGGAATTTTCTATCAGCATCAATGGGACATTGTAAATTCTGTCATTTTGGAGACTGCTTTGTATCACCAATCATCCACCTCAATCCTTCAAGCTATGAACCAAACTCATCTGGCCCTCATTCCAAAAACAAAAAACCCAACAAAGTCGTCTCAGTTCAGACCAATAGCCCTGTGCAATTTCTCTTACAAAATCCTCTTCAAGCTTATTGCCAATCGACTTAAGCCCCTCATGCCCTCCCTAATATCTGAGAACCAATCTGCTTTTGTTTTTTATCGGCAAATACAAGACAATGTCATTATAGCCCATGAAATTTTACATCACTTGAAACTCTCAAAGAATGGTTCTAATGGTGCTTTTGGCCTCAAACTTAACATGAACAAGGCTTTCGACCGGGTTGAGTGGAGCTTTCTTAAATCGGTTCTGAAAAAAATGGGTTTTGAATCTTGTTGATCAATTTGATTATGAGCTGTGTCTCCACAACCTCCCTTGCTGTTCTTTTAAATGGCAAGCCTGGAGAGTTCTTCAAGCCTACAAGAGGTCTAAGACAGGGTGACCCCTTGTCCCCTTTCTTATTTCTCTTTGTCACTGATGTTCTTTCCAAAATGATGTCCAAGATGTGTTGTGAATCTCGTCTCAATCCAATTCGCATTGGCCCTCTCAATTTGGAAATCAGCCACCTGTTTTTTGCAGACGACTCCTTATTTTTCCTCTAGGCAACTCTCTAAAACTGTAAAGTGTTGTCAGACATCCTCCATACTTACTGCTGCGCCTCTGGTCAATTAATAAATATGGAAAAATCTTCCATATACTTCAGCCCCAACACTCCCCCAGAAACAGCTCACCTCCTTAGCTCTATCTTGCAGATTCCTATGGTAGAATATTCAGGTAAATATCTTGGTCTTCCCACCCTTTGGGGAAGATAAAAAAAAAGCAGTCTTGAGTTACATAAAGGATCGTGTCTCTAAGAACGTTAAAGGTTGGAATCAATCCACCCTCAGTCCAGCAGGGAAAGAAACTTTGATAAAGTCTGTTGCCACAGCCATCCCTGCCTATCGCATGGCATGTTTCAAATTTTCTACCTCTCTCTGTAATGAAATCAACTCCATCGTCGCAAATTTCTGGTGGGGAAATTCAGCCTCAAATGGGATCCATTGGAAATCTTGGAACTCTCTATGCAATGCAAAGTCAGATGGTGGTATGGGTTTTTGAAATCTTGAAAGTTTTAATGATTCTCTTCTTGCAAAGCAAGCTTGGAGACTCCATCAAAATCCTCATTCCCTTTGTGCTCGAGTCCTGAAACAAAGATACTTCCCTCACTCCGCATTCCAGAACGCTTTAAAAGGCTCTTCTCCTTCTTGGATTTGGTCGAGTATTTTGATTGGCAGAATCTAATGCTTAAGGGAGCTCTCTGTACAGTTGAAAATGGTGAATCTATAAGCTTATGGAATGACAGTTGGGATCATCTGCTTCCTCCACGCCCCATCCTCCCTTCCCCCTCTCCCCAAACTGTGAGTTTCCTCATAAATTGGAGCACTTCCTCATGGAATCTCGATCCAATCTCCGATTTCTTAACCGAATCTAAAAAATCTCACATTTTGGCCACTGCCCTCATTGATTGTTCCTTACAAGACCAGCTCATTTGGCCATACACTAATTCAGGTACCTTCTCTGTCAAGTCTGCTTATCACCTTCACCATTCCCTTAACAACCCCCTTGATACCATACATCCCCATAAATACCACTCCATAAATCCTGACATCTGGAAATAGATTCGGAATCTCAAAACTTTGCCTCGAATTAAATCATTTCTTTGGAAAGCTTGTCATGGTATTCTTGCAACAAAGGCAACTCTCTTCCATAGGCACATCTCAAGGGACTTCCTTTGCCCTTTGTGCAATCTTTTTCCTGAATATGTGGAACACGCTTTATTTTCTTGTTCCTGGACCGCTGCTACTTGGTTCACCCACCCTATTGGTTATAAACCACACGATCATTCAATCACTTGGTTTGAAGGTATTTGCAAGCTAAAAGCCCCATCTGCTTTCTACACTGATATCTCTTTCCTTCTTTGGAGAATTTGGAAACAAAGATGTCATTGTGTCTTCAATCATGCCTCGCCGAACCCTCTATTAGTATCTCTTGGAGCCTCCAAAGCTGCTGCTAGTAGAATAGAACAACTCAATTTGTGTTCCAATATTCAGTCACTGTATTCATCCCTCAAGGGGGTATTTATAATGATACAAGAGTTAATCTAAACGTACAAGGAAACAAGATACCCACATAATTACAAGGTCTCCTGATAACATTAGTAATCCTAATTTGACAGTTATTCTACACTCCCCCTCAAGTTGGCGCGTAGATGTCAATCATGCCCAACTTGTCAATTGAGCTGTCAAACAATTTTCTTGACACTCCTTTAGTAAGAACATCAGCTAACTGTTCACCTGAAGTTACGAAAGGAAAGCGAACAATTTTCCTATCAAGATTCTCCTTGATGAAATGACGATCAACTTCCACATGTTTGGTCCGGTCATGCTGGACAGGATTATGTGCAATTTCAATAGCAGCTGTATTGTCACAATGCAGATCCATAGGCCCCTTAAGTTTGTAACCAAGTTCCTTCATAATATTACGAATCCACAACAATTCACAAACCCCATGAGCCATACCTCGAAACTCAGCTTCTGCACTCGACCTTGCCACAACTTTCTGCTTCTTACTACGCCAAGTGACAAGATTCCCTCCAACAAACGTGAAATACCCGGATGTAGAACGTCTGTCTGTATTATCACCAGCCCAATCTGCATCTGTGTAACCAATAACCTCCAAATTATTATTTTTCTCAAATAATAATCCTCTACCTGGCGCCATCTTCAAATATCTGAGGATACGAACGAGCATCCATGTGCTCTACACTCGGATTGTGCATAAACTGACTAACAACACTTACGATAGGCAATATCGTCTTGTGTGAGAAAGATAAATCAATCTTCCTACCAAACGTTGATATCTACTTTTATCGTGAAATCTGGTCGGGATAAACTGCAAGCTTGTGATTCATCTCAATAGGAGTTTCAATCGGATTGCAATCCAACATCCCTGTTTCAGCAAGCAGATCAAAGACATATTTTCTCTGTGATAGTGAAATCCCTTTGTTAGACCTCGCAACTTCAATACCCAAAATACTTTAACGCCCCAAATCCTTCATCTCAAATTCTTTTGATAAACACTTTTGTAACTTATCCATCTCTTCGAGATCATCTCTGTAACAATCATATCATCAACATAAACAATCGAGCGTAATCTTACCACTTTTGCGTTTGATAAATAAGGTATGATCGAATTGTTGTGGTACCCAAAAGACCTCATGGACTTTGAGAATCTTCCAAACCAACTCTTGGAGACTGTTTAAGTCCATAGAGAGATTTCCTCAACTTGATTGATCGCTCGGTATTCTTGACACGGAGGATATCCATGTACACTTCTTCAACTAGTTAGTGAGAAAGGCATTTTTCACATCAAATTTCGCAAGGGCCGTCTTTGTTTGCTGCAAGGGAAATCGAATTGGACGTATTGATCTTTGCTACGGCGCAAACGTTTCATCATAATCAATTCCATACGCGTGTATATCCCTTTGCAACCAACCTTGCTTTATACCTGTCAATAGTTCCATCTGCTTAGCTTCACGGTAAATACCCACCGGCATCCGACGGTTCTCTTCCCAACAGCATGTGAACTAATTCCCTGTCGCTTCTTCGAAGAGCCCAATCTTCGTTCTCTTTTGTCCACTTGAACCCTAAGCGTCCCGTACGTTACTTGGAATAGATACGTAGATATGATTAACAACAAGGCGTGACCCGCAAGTCTAGGTTAGACATGTATGGCTAGGGGTATTTGGCTTTAGATTTGATATCGGCTCTATGTTTTTTAGGAATCCCCTTAGTGACCCTTTGTGATTTCCTAAGCTCATATTTTCTAACTGATATTAGGATCAAAATTTACGTGGAGGAGCATTCGACGATTCTTGGTTGTTGATGTGAGGGGGAGTACCTTGTGTGGCTTCGAAGAAACTTCCCTCTGGTTTAAAAACTCTTCGAAAGTAAACGTAGGCTCATGGGATCAACACGTGGCTATCATAGAGGGTTGTGTGTGGTAGGGGTGTCCGTATGGCAAGAGTGTCCGTGGGCGTGGTGCGCGTCGTGCGTCGCCGGTGGCGGTGTGGGGCATGTGGGAGACGATGTGAGGGCGGGGGCGGGTGGGTCCCTGGCGTGGGCATGGGCGTGGATCTCTGTTCCACCTTGCTTGGTTTGCTCCCTATTTTTATTATTTCCACCACTTTGTTCAGTCAACTCAACACCAAAACGTTCTTCTATTCTCTAAGCTTCAAATACATCAAAAATCCCTTCACAACCTTTCTCCCCCGAAGGAACAGATGGGCTCCTTGAAAAATATGGTTCGATTCACGAAATGAAACTCGAGAGATTGCATTGTTTTGTGAGTGGTCTAAGAACTTTCGAAATCGGATATCCAACAAAATACACTTTGGGCACGAGGATCGAGTTTACTTGTTGAGGCTTTGGTATATGAACATAAAGTGCATCCAAACACGCGAGGCTCCAAATTAGGTAGTGATGGAATTGTGGAGGGTGAGTTCGATGGGGGTTTTGAAACTAATGACGAGAAGGGGTACGATTGATGAGATATGGGATTGATGTTCTCCCCAATAACAACGTGGAACATTCAGCGAATAAAGAAGCACGAACAACTCCATCAATTGCATTTTTCTCTCGCAAACTTCGGGGTATAAGAATGGATGTCGATGAGGATTCGTGTTCTACAAAACTATCATCGGACCTTCACAAATTCTCCACCATTGTCGATTGAAAAACCCGATGAGGATAGATTTGCACCTCTTGTGAGTTGTAAACATATCAAAAACATCACTTTTGTTCTTCAGCAGAGAAACCAGCGGTGTACAATCATCAATAAAAGTAACATAATATCTGCTCCGATAAAGAGGGAATTTTGACCCAAACATATAATGATTTTATGAACGAAGGACTTTTATTCAAACTTGGTGAATATGAAATAGATGGCTTTTGGCCAATTCACGATGTCGAATGGAAATCTAAATCACTAACAACGAAAACAAAGAGGTTGTAGTTTTTTAAGATAGCTAAATGATAAATGTCTAAAGCCGATGATAACCAAACGTTTTTTTGCATTCTCAACCCCGTAGTCGAGAGCTTGCCCAAAGATATGAGTTTCTCTCCTTCTTGTCGTCAGGTGTATAATTTCCCCCTTCTAACACCATAACCAAGAACCCCGAGTCGAATGTCCCGAAACACACGAAAGACGGATAAAAGTCACAATACATGCAGGGCAAGAATTATTTGGCCAACGAGAGGGATATAAGATAGTAAGGGAACAACCAACACGATCAAGAGTTAAAGAATCGATAAAACAATAGAACCTTCTCCAATAACCGGAGTGGGGTACCACGGCGGAAACAATGTTTTGAGAGGGGTTTGAGATTTTTCAACAAACTTGGATCATTGGTCATAGGTCGATGCACGTATCAATTATCCATGTATTATTCAGCAACCTACCCTTCATACCGAGGCACTTAGCGGAGGCTTGTCTACTGTTCTTCTCGGATAGCAACGCGTTACCGATTCTTGCGTGGTTTCTTGGTGAAGTCCCCATTCGGATAGCCATCACTTCGTAACATCGTGTTGCAGACCCTCCCGAGGGACACTTTGGTTTGCATATGGATTTGTTTTACCCGGAGGGCGGTGAAGGAGTTGAGAAGCCTGGAGGAGGACTTGTTTGCGTTGGACGCCTGCGAGGATGTGTGTCCTGCCGCTATCGAATGAACCTTCCGAACTAGGCTAACTTTGCTCCGTCAAATTTGGGTCTTTGGTAGAACTCACCACGAACTTGATCTACTCGAATCGAGCCCACTAGAAACATATGAACTCGCTCCGGCCATGGCGGTCTCTTGAACAACGCTTCACGTGTTATTTTGAGGGCCACGGATCATTTCGAAACATCCCCCATCATTGTAATAGGTGGAAGGGTTCATTGCTTGCTCCAAAGCACTTTTGTTTAATTCAAAAATTCGGTTTCATCGAATCATCATAAAAGCTTCCAACGCTTCCCAAACATTTTGGCTGTCGGGAGTCGGATGTACGTCGGGATGGTTCCATAGAATCAATAAGCCAACTTTTCACCTTTTCATTGCGGGCCCAACTTGAATCGGGAATATCCAGGCGGCTAGCTTTGGCTCGGTGAGGTATCCCACCTTTCCTCGTGCTCCGATCCTCCTTCATCGAGGTGCCCTATGGTGTATTGGATTCATTCAAAGCCCGCGGTGGGAAACGCCGAGTTATCCGAGTCGTAGTATGATAATGGTTGATGGTTGGAGGCGTTAGAAGTGCAAGAGGGCGCATCATCGTTTTCCATTGTGGACCAAAAATTACTGGTTGTAGCGCCCTTGTTTGGTCAAGAATACAGCTTTTATTTAAAAACAATAAACAACTGTTTTGTTGTGATGGAGATGTAACTTGTCGGCGAAAACAAAGTTTACGTGGAGTGGGCGGGGCGATGATGCGCTTTGTTGCGGGCTTGTTGGCGCGGTTTCGGTAGTAGCTTCAGCCGTGGCTGTATATTTGTTGGTTTGTGCGGGTTTTGTAAAGTATTCAAGTAGGGATTGGGTATGTGTTTGGATGTTTCTTTGGAATTGGGTTTCAGCAATTCACGGTGAACTGCTCGTACAGTAGAATAGAACATATTTGTGTTCCAATATTCAGTCACTGTATTCATCCCTCAAGGGGGTATTTATAATGATACAAGAGTTAATCTAAACGTACAAGGAAACAAGATACCCACATAATTACAAGGTCTCCTGATAACATTAGTAATCCTAATTTGACAGTTATTCTACACTGCTGAATTTCAGGAAGCTATTTTACCCAAGCCTCCCGACCTTGGTCCAGTCACGTCTTCTTCTCAAGCTTCATCTTGTCTTTGGAGACCTCCCCCCCCCTTCCAATATATCAAGATTAACACCGGTGCCTCTTGGCATAAGGAGGATCTTAGGTGTGGGATTGCAGCTATTGCTCGTGACCACAACGGATGTGTTATTGCCGTCTCTACTTGCTCCATGCCAGCCCTCTCTCCTCTTGTTGTTGAATCTGTAGCACTCTTGGAAGGTCTTTCTTTGGCTCTGCTTCTCCCTTCATCTCCTATCATCATTGAGAGCGACTCCAAGCAATTGATTATAGCTTTGTCCAAGAATGCTCCCCTCCCTGATTGGAAAGCTTCTGCCATAGTCTCAAAAGCCCGTGCTCTGTCTTCATCTCGGCATTTTAGCTGGCTCTGGACCAGCAGAAAGGCAAATTTGGCCGCTGACCTCATCGTCGGCCTTGCCTATAGCAGGAATTGCCCTGCAAATTGGGTTTCAAACCCTCCTGCTTCTCTTTTTAATATTCTCTTGTTTGATGACATGCCTTGCCCGCCCTTCGTGTCTGGGTTGGCTCCTGGTGTTCCTTAATCTTGTGTTCTCCTTGCCTTTTTGGGCTTTATTATATCTCCTTGCCAAAAAAAAAAACACACTTTATGAGGAAACAAAATGTCCTTATTGAAAAAAAGATTTTCTTATTGGGAAATCTAAAAATTGTCTCAACTTATTGGGATTTAAAAAAAAAATTCCCTTAAATAGTACTTAGAATGAAAATAATAATTTGTATGGCTCCTTGAAATTTTGAACATGATTAGAACAACATTTTAAAGGCTCTCTAAATATAGTTCATAGTTTAACTTTTAGCTTCTTCTTTTTTTGACAAATTTAACAAAAAAATAAATAGCACTATCAAAGATTGATAGGAGCATTATATTCGATTTTCATCTTTATATTATTTATATTTTGAGTTTTGTAGTGTGTTTGTTTCAAAGAGGAGAAAAAGGAGATAAAAAGAGAGTTTTATGCGAAGATGGAGATTTCCGATGGAATAAGGAAGTCTAATTTATTAGGGATACGTTAGAGATTATTCTTTAATGAGTTTCCTTGTGGGATTAGAAGTCGTGAAGGAAAAGTAGACCGGGGACTGCTGGAGCATATAAAAGGATCTCGTGGACTTTAGAGAAAACGTTATTCGCACTTGAGAGAAAAGAAGGAAAGAGAAGAAAAAATCAGAATCGATGTCGGACCGGTCGAAGCATCCAGTTGATTGGTCGATATGTCGTCTGTTCGAGATTTCTTGTTCTTTGATCCCTCCTCTCTTATATATTTATTTATGTTTTTTACCATGACTAAGTCCGGCTAGACCATTAGTTAAGGGTTGCTTGAAGCCCTAGACATGATTACAATTATGTTATAACTTTCATTTGAGGATTTTTCTTACTTCATGAATGAAAGTTATTTTGCCGGCAAATCATTGATGATTCTTTATATGTTTACTTTGGTGGCCAACTTAGTGAGCATGTTTTAGGATCTATTGTTCTAGGATATATGCATGTTTGGTTGTCCCATCATATGTGCTAATAAAGAATGATTATTAATGCGGTTAATTAATAAGTGAAATAACTTCTAGATTACATGAATCATGTATCGTAGTTCTGTGAGCCTTGTGATATTCAAACTTTCTTCATGCTTAATGACTACTATGTATTAAATCTAAGAGTGCATCACCCTAGGTTGCATGTTAGGGCTAAGTTATGTTTAGTGCATTACATTCCAAGACATATCAAGTAAGAGAAAGTAAGACAATTAGAGTCACTGCATCAGGGCTAATTGTGGATATCGATCTTCATTAATGAATAAGGATTGATAAGGAATATAACATAGCTGTGTGATTGTCTAGTGGTGGATAGTTGTCCTTTGACTTGTTCTCATCATTGTTTACATCTTTCTTTTAATTTTCGCAACTCACTCTTGCCCTGCCCTTGCAGGTTTAATTTCGTTGTCTTATACGTCTTCAATTCCGTTGAAACTTTATCAGAGTAGTAAATAGTGTGTCTAGTATCTAGGTTTAAAATTTGATAATATAGGGAGTTAGTTTAATTTGTCGATCTGTTCATTGAGTCTTTCCATTTAGGTCATTTTAGAGTCATTGTAGTTTACTTTTCAAGTCATATTTGCATTTGCATCTCATCCTCCAGCGGGAATGATCCCTACTTCTCATACTACATACGATACCCATATCCATAGTGGAGTTAATATTGCATCTATTTTGGGTGTGTAGAAATACCTTATCAGAGATGCTTGAGAGTAATGCAAAGTGAACCACCTTTTTAGGTACCACCTAGAAACAACCTTATATATATGACAATTTATGTGGTACATTTAGCATTATTCTTCTAGATAACAACTTGTTATTGGGATATTATGGATTGTACCATGGTTTTATTGCACCATGGGACGTGGCTCAATCTGGACCGTTCATTTCATAATAGGTATTATTTAAATAATAAATTGACTACATGAATTGACATTTATTCCCTTAACTCTCTCTCTCTCTCTCTCTCTCTCTCTCTCTCTCTCTCTCTCTCTCTCTCTCTCTCCCTCTCTCTCTCTCTCTCTCTCTCCCCCCCCTCTCTCCCCCCCCCCCCCCCCCCCCCCACTATTTTCGGCGTTGCCACCAAGACCAACCACCCCCACCAAAGGTAGCGGTATGTTCTGGCGACCCTCCCCACCCGGATGGTTGAAAATGGCTTGGTATTCTAAAATATTGGTACAAACTAGCCGTTCCCCTTATTATTATTATTATTCAAAATTGATTTTCGAACAAAGTCAGTTGTCAGCTGGAAAAGTTTTAAAAATTATTTTTTAACATTAGTAAAGTTTTGTCACAGAGAAAGTTGCAGGGAAATGTGGTTGATATGGTTTGGCACATTTAGAGATGCCACGAAACATTGCCAACCTCATTTTTCCTTTAAATTTACATGTGCCAAAACTTCACCATTTGTAAGACATGATTTTTAGAAGATGTTCGAACTAACTTTGCTAGAAAATCACAAATCGTTTATTTCTTTTGAATTTTCTAATTTTTCTACTTTGGAAAATTGTAAAAAATAAATGAGTCAATATTTTTATGTTCTATCAACTCGAGAAATCCTTAAAAGTTATGTTTTGAGTGTGAAAAATTTTTGGTGTAAAAAGAAGAACATGAGATTTTGACCCAAAACCATGGTTTCGGCAAAAAAAAAAAAATGTCTCAAAACTTCACCATTTGTAAAACATATTTTTTTAAAGGTGTTCCAATTGTGGGCATCCTTAGCATGGACATAGACATCGTTAGCCTCGCTAGAATGGGCATAGGCATCGTTAACCTCACTAACTTGGACATGCATCATTAATTATCCTTGCTAGCATGTGCATCGTTAGTTAGCCTCGTTAGCAATGGGCGTAGTTTGAAGTGTCTAGGGCACCTAGGGATGACTTCTTTTGAATTGTATTTTTTCCTTCAACTTTATCCATGTCAAAACTTTACCATTGGTAAAACATTATTTTCAAAAGGTGTACCAACTAACTTTTCTCGAAAAACCCAGCTCGTTTGTGAATTATGATTTTTTAAGTTTTCTGTCTTTCCGACTTTGAAAAATCATAACAAAAAAATGACTTGAGCTTTTCAAGCGACGTCAGCCTGAAAAGGTTTAAAAGGTATTTTTTAACGTTTGTGAAGTTTTTTCACAAAAAAAGTTAAATGGAAAAGGGAATTGTCATGTTTGGAGACGTCCACATGCTAAGTTCTGAAATGTGAAGGGTGTGTTGTATTCTTTTTTTCTTCGACCAATGTTATTTTTGTCCCACTGAGTTTTTGTTACTTGGCAAGATTTTGAATGAGGCAATGTGAGGAGCACCACTTAGAGTTGACGGCATAAGGAGGAGTGTTGAAGGAAACCTAATTTGTGTGTTAGTAATCAATCAGGAACAATTCATTCTAGATTAAAATACGGAAAGAGAATCCTTCTGGGTTATGGATTATGTTAGAATAAGATTCCTTATACAATAAAGATTGTATCTTGTATTCCTCTATAAATAGAGGCCCCTATTCATTAATAAAATCA
Organism: Rubus idaeus; assembly: GCA_030142095.1. Taxonomy (NCBI): domain Eukaryota; kingdom Viridiplantae; phylum Streptophyta; class Magnoliopsida; order Rosales; family Rosaceae; genus Rubus; species Rubus idaeus. The sequence continues at coordinate 6,945,997 of CM057966.1, forward strand.
TCATATTCCAAAGCAATTTTTCTTCTTCTTTATTTACGATATTCTACAATATTTTAGAGTAATTTTTAAGTTTTGATACTTATTATTGAATATTTACTCTGATTATAAAAAAAACTGTGATATTCATTAGAACAAGAAAAATTACATGTAATAAAAAAAATCTTTATGTTCATTGCCAAATAAACATCAATTTGATTGCAATTCACCTTCATCAACTTCCATGATCTCTGTCACCTTAATAATCTCAATTGGCGTGAATATTTTTTCTTATTATTATTGCTAATATCTTTCACTAGCTTTTGGGTTTCCATTCGTCGGGTAGGGCGGATCTTTGATCTCGCTGCCAGGAGCACTTTCCCCCGGGTTTGTGTGGCTAGGGTTTTGGTTTGGCTGTTTGATTGCCTTGGTGCGAGTCCGATCGACGTTGTGATCTGGTACGACGTCTTCTTTGGTTTGGCGAGGTGTGTGGTTGTTTTCTAGGCGTGTTCGGCGTTGGGTTTGTGGCGGTGTTGTGATCTAGGTGCACGTTTTGCTATGTTTTCGCTGTTTTGGTGCGGCTGGGCTTGGTGGTTATGTGTCATCTTGGTGCTGCTTTGGTAGTTGATGATGACCATTTAGGAGTGTGGCTTGGCCGTCCGTCGGAACTTGGCCGGATCGGCGTTTTGTTCCTCTATCTTGGTGCTTGATGATGTCGACTGCCTAGACTCAGTTGGCAGGTAGACTTTGGGCTTGGGCCTTTGGGCCTTCAGTCCTTGTTTTGCCTTTGGGTCTGGGTTTAGTTTTGGTGTCTTCCTTGGCCTTAGCTTTAAGGTGTTTCGTCGTGGCAGGCTCGAATCTTCACTTAGTATTTTCGTACACCATTTTGGATCGTAGGCGAGGTTATTATGTGCTTCTCGAGTCATGTAACATCAGTAGGTCTTGGTATATTTGCTTTCTTAGTTTTAGTTATTACTAGCAATGGTGCCCGCACGATGTTGCGGGTTTGAATAGTATTTAGAATATGTAGAAAATATTAAAAACATACAGGAAATTTAGAAAACACCAAAATTATATAGGAAATTCACAGTGTTATGATGTTTTGTTTAGCAAGCTTAAGTTACAAAGAAAATACATATTTAAGAGTGGAGTTTAAATTTTTTTCGTTAGTCAAGCAGTGCGTGTTGCTTATTAATTAGATATAGATATATATATATATATACAAACTGCTAATCATAAAGAAATAGTATGAGAATGATTGCAGTAGTAGTTGAACTTTCCTCTATAGCTAGCCTAAGATCGAAGAAAATATTCAAATTTATTTCTCATTTTGGAATGAGATTTTCCTCTTATTTTTTGTCATGTGTAAGAGTTTTCGCTTCTCTGTTAAAAAATTAAAAAATGGTTGCTGTTTGTGCAACGATAGCAATTCAATCACAAAAAAATAACAACTTTTGATTACATTGATACATATAGTTTTAAACCATATCTCAACACAATACCATTAACAAAAAAATCACAATAAACAGAAAAAAAGAAAAAAGAAGAAAATATGAAGAGAGAGAGAGAGAGGAAGAAAGAAGAGAAGAAAACTTCACCCAAAAAAAAGAAAAGAAGAAAACTGCACCAAAAAAAAAAAAAGGAGAAAAGAGATTGAGAGAGAGAGAGAGAGTGTGGGGACGGGAGAGAAACAGAAGAAAAAAAAAAACAGTGAAGAGAGAGAGGGAGAAGAACAGAAAGGAGAGAGAAGGGCTGACATGGAAAAAGAAGAAAATCACTAACCAGGGGCAAAACCGTCCGCACACTATGCTATGTACAGTGCGAGAACTGGGTTTTAGTATATATAGAATTTTCAGTCACTTAAATAAAAGCATGCAACCCAGTTTTTAATGGGTATTACTTATTAGGGGTAGCATCCCGCTCAGGCCATTTGTGGCTTAGATTACTTAGGGAGCTTAGTCTTTGGCATATGTATTACTCTTAAAGTGACCTCATACAATCATATGATCGATTTTAAATCAATGAATTTTATCATTTTCCCTAAAAATGGCCAAAAGTTATTTATTCTAATAATAATTTGGTTACATGCAGATGGCACAACCAAATTGAATTGTGGTTTTGGCCCTACAATTATACAACGTAATACAATCGGTTGAAAAAAGAAAAGAAAAAAAAAAACACACACACACACAGATTTATTTCTCTGGATCATACATGCACTTTGCTAGAATGCTTGAATCCGATGGAATAATATATAAGATCGATCCAGTATCTGGGTGGATTGATGAGGCTAGGGATCAATTAAGGTTGATTTTGTGGTGGGGCGCGGCGACTGTAACTACTTGCTTCCCAAAGTTGCGACCAGTAAAGAGGCCAACCAGTGCTGCAGGACCATTCTCAAGCCCTTCAACGATGTCTTCCACATACACTATTTTGCCTTGTCGGATGTAAGGCAGTACAAACTCATAGTAGTTGGGCACAATGTGATCGTAATCTCGATGCGTAAATCCTTGTACATGAAGCCGCTTGAATAAAATTTGAAACAAGTTCTTAAGTGGCTCAGGCTCAGCAAGATCGTACTGCGAGATCATCCCACACGCGGCAATGCGACCGTGTTCTTTCATGTTGGGTAGCACTGCGTCAAGCAATTTCCCGCCCACATGCTCAAAGTAGACGTCAATGCCTTCAGGAAAGTACCTAATTCATTCCATCATATATTAATTAATTTCACATTAATTTAAGTTCAACCAGTTAAGAACAGATACATGCATCTCTGTTTCTATGTCCGCATATATGCATATATATATATATATATATTATAGCTAAATAGACTGACCTTTTCAAAGCTGCCTCTAAATCATTCTCCTCCTTGTAATTGAAAGCCTCATCGAACCCTAACTTATTCTTTAGTAGATCAACCTAAATAATAGAGATGCATGCATATATGGAACCAATATAATTAAGGAATTAATTCATAATTAAATGTATAAACGTACGTACGTACGTACGTAGCAGGCTAGCTAGGTACCTTTTGTTTAGATCCGGCAGTTCCAACAACATAACAGCCGGCCAATTTGGCAAATTGTCCGATGAGCTGACCAACTGCACCAGATGCTGCAGAGATCAACACCTTGTCACCTTTCTTAGGGCGACCTACTTCATAGAAAGCAACATAGGCAGTCTTGCCAGCCATACCTGCATATATATATATACATTGATGCATAAGCCAGCAGGCTAGGCTAGCTAATTGTAACTAGTACTAATTAATTATCCATATTTTGTATCAACTAAATATTTAGGAAATGATCCATATTTTTATCAACTAATTAAATATTTAGGTAATATATGATCGATCGATCGAGTCAGATTACTTACCGAGAAGTCCAGTATAGTAAGAAAGAGGTATATCAGTGTGGTGTATTTTAACAAATGAGGTTTCAGGCACATTTGTGATGAGGCTGTACTCTTCCCATCTGGTTAGCCCCCAAACTAAGTCACCTTTCTTATACTCTGGGTGACTCGAGTCCACAACTTTAGCCACACCATACCCCCAGATTGGCTGCATATAGTAATCAATCACTTTAATGCAGTGGTAGGAATTTGGGAAAGTAAAAAAAAGGTACATATGATATATGGATCATGAGATGATGAACTAGTTAATTGGATGGATCATATATGACTTACAGAGCCAGGAGTACAATAGACGTACTTGGCCATTTTCTGCTGAGAGTTCTTGAACAGGAAATGCATCATGGGATCGCAGGACAAGTAGAGATTGTTGACTAGTACAGCATTATCTGAGCCTGCTGGAACCTTCAAACTGATTGTGTTATCACTTGTGACATACATGTCTGACTCTCTGGGAACACCGCACACATAGTCCCTTAATATCACCTGCTTGTTCCTCACTACTTGATCACCTGCCATTGCAGCTAGCTGCTGATTGCTTAATCGATTTACTTAATTGTAACGATTCTATATATATATATGACCTTGCTAGCTAGTAGCTAACTTAGATCGATGTTAATTATATTTATAGCTTATCCATCAGGGTGACTAGTCTAATAATTATAAATATAATAATATTAATTCAATTTTGTTTCAAACTAGCTAGCTTTCGAGCCATCTGGAAATGCCTACTCGATCATAACCATGCTAGAAGACGTAATTGCTTACGAGATCCATCGAGGAGAAAAGCAAGTTGAACAATTTAACTAGGAACGTACGTGTGTTGATCATGGACCGATCATCTCGATCTTCTTAAGAAGATGGGGGTGACTAGCTATAGCCCGTCATCTCAAGCTTGTTCTGGTCAATTTATTTATTGGAACATGGAACAGGGGAAATTCTGCCATGTTCCAAGCATGCCATGCTTGGGCACATGGCACAATCTTCACCCTTGATTTTCATCATCTACCCAATCCACCCCCCCTGCATTTGTCCCTTCTACCCAAACACTCTATGCTTGGAACACTGAAGGTGCACCCCATGGAACAGCATCAATCATTCTATATATCATCTTTCTAACTTGTTCGGCCAGTGGTTGCGCACTAAAATTTGTATAATCAAGATACTAATCCAACAAAGTACCTAGCTACAAATTAAAGTGTTCCACTTCATCAGCAGGCTCTTGTGATCGAATTCCCAAATGCATCGCATATATGCACCTTTAATTTTGTCTACATGACTGGGTCAAAAAATTTAACGGATACAAATCAGTCATGACTTTCATTTGAATTGAGCTGATCATTGAATTGCAAATTAATACTTTTTGTGTTTCCTTCTTAATGTCATTTTTAGTTTTCACGTTTTTTTTTACTTTTTATTACATCTCAACAAATTAATAGTTCAATATTTAAATATTTATGAGTAGATCACTTATACAAATTTTCAATGAAATTGGAAATCGTTAAGTCATCTATAATTGTGATTTATCATTTATGAATATGAATGGATCAAAATTGACATATTTGGTTCATTCATTTATTTGGTCTAGTTCGGTACCTTAATGATTTTAAATTTTGTTGAAAATTTGTAGAAGTGATATACTCATGAATATCTAAATATTGAACGGTTGATTTGTCGAGATGTAATCGAAAAATAGATATCACAACCGTTAATCAAAATGATATTCATTTAAGTGGTCATCACTAGAGAACTTCCTTCAGTATTATATACCAATTACATGATAAACAATCTCATCACCAACATCATTAACAGTTAATACATACATACAATTTATATTCAAAACCTCAATTTTATGTGTAAACTCGAGCCTTTTTTTTTAGGTACGAATCCATCAATAATATGTCGGATATTATTTATACTATTATAATGAGAACATACGTTGTTGATCAAAACAGAATTTTTTTTATCAAAATAACCCTCAAATATTAAATAATCTTATATATAACTTAATCGTTAGGGATAAAAGAGTCAAAACACAAATAAATAAATAAATAAATAATAAAAATAAATTAAAAAAATTAAACTATATCTAACTTCCCACTTCCGCAACCAGTAACTACTCACTCTTCCACATCCATAGGGTGTGGACATTTTCTAGTATCATATGTGAGAACCTTGAAATGGGTGGTCACTTGGCTGCTCATCAGCTTTGTATTTCTTTTGGGATCTTGTTACCATTTTGGTTTTAATTTGGTCGATTAATTAGCAAATTTAGTAGTTTATTATTGAAGTAATTAAAACTTATAGTACGTTTCCACTGAAGTGTCAAAGACGTTACACATGTGTACAAGCACCATGTTTGATTATTTCCCATATATTAAGAGATTAAACACAAGTAGTAGCTGATTGAACATACATATATAGTACGTAATAGTAACATATATGCATCAATTATTAGTACAGTGGTATAGGCAAACTGCTATATATATCGATCATTCATTCATTGGGCATGATGAGCAACTGCAACGACTGCTTTTCCAGCATTGCGACCACTGAAAAGGCGTACTAGAGCAGCAGGAGCATTCTCAAGACCTTGAGTTATGTCCTCCGCATAGGCGATCTTGGCTTCCCTGATGAAAGGCAGCAGCAGGTCCAAGAAGTTGGGGTAGAGGTGGTAGAAATCGTCGACGAAGAAGCCTTCCATGCGAATGCGCTTGTAAATCAGATGCATCAGATTGGTGACCCCCTCGTGCTGCTCGTAATTGTACTGCGAAATCATCCCACACACGGCAATGCGGCCGTGAAGTCTCATGTTGAGCAGCACTGCATCCAGCATTTTGCCTCCCACATTCTCAAAGTAGATGTCGATGCCTTGTGGGAAATACCTCTTCAATGCGGCATTCAAGTCCGCCTCTTCCTTGTAATTGAATGCCTCATCAAACCCAAACTTGTTCTTCAATATGTCAACCTTTTCTTTACTGCCAGCACTTCCAACAACATAGCAACCCATGAGTTTGGCCAATTGGCCAACAATCTGACCAACAGCTCCAAATGCTGACGAAACGTACACATATTCTCCTTTCTTTGGATTGCAGACTTGATAGAAACCAGCATAGGCAGTCATACCAGGCATACCTATATATATATATAACTTGTTAAATACGTACTTACATGTACTTATGATATAATTGAAAAATTAATTGAAATGAAGTGAACTAGTTACCGAGAAGTCCTGTGTAGTAGGAAAGGGGTACATCAGTGTGGTTGATTTTGAAGAAGCTTTGCGTGTTAGTGATGAGAGTGTACTGCTCCCACTTTGTTATCCCCCAAATCAAGTCCCCTGCCTTGAACTCTGGATGCCGAGAATCCACAACTTTTGACACTCCATATCCCACTATTGGCTGCGCCCAATATATAACAAATTTATGCACTGGATCATGACCAGACTCTACTTAATCAGGCTAGCTATATTTAATCAAATCAAATTAACTAGTAGTATTCGAAATTGATGATGAGCTTACAGAGTCGGGGGCGAAGAAAACAATACGGTCTTGTGCGGTAGTGCCGGTATCACTGTGCTTAACACCTCGCATGTAAGGATCGCAGGAGAGGTAGAGGTTCTTCAACAGCACTGACCCATTGAATTCATCTCCTGCTGGAACTTTGAGCTTAATGGTAGCTGTATTGTTCAGGTACATGTCTGACTCCTCCGGAATGGCGCTTATGTAGTCTCTAGCTAGCACTTGCTGGTTCCTCACTTCCTCAACATGGTCATCAACTTCACCACCTGCCATTGATTCTAGCTAATAGCTAGGTTAAATATATCTTAACCGTAGTTGATCGATTTCAGCTGATGATCGAGAGCGAGGAGATCGATAACGTTATATATGGGCTCGATCAAATGCGATGCGAGGTAAGCAATGCTGTCAGCAGTCTGCACCACGACAAATGACATGCTTGGTCGTATATCAATCAACAATCAACAACCAACTGCAGGTTCACAGCTAGCTAGCTAGCAGCAGCTGTCTGAATGATAATAAGTTAATAATATGAGTAGGGAGTCGGTCAGTCGACAATCCTTCGATAGGTCCCCCCATATCCAAGAATTACACATCCTTAGTTAATTAGTATATTGTATTGATATTGTCCTTGCTTACCCACTTTGAACGATAACCAGTGATGATCAACACTAAATATGTTCAGTGTTGCAACATACATATACATATATACCGAAAAAACAAAACAAAAAAAAAAAAAAACCCAAAATTCACCAAAAACATTTTGCCTATATATACATATATCATTCTAGCTATATCATTTTGCATTTACTCTCTTGCAACGTTTATCACTACATCTCAAAAAACAAACCCCCCCCTTTTTTTCCCCCCCCCCCGGGTGGTATCGTTTTTTCGTTAATTTATGCAAAACTTCACATTGGTTCCTAATAAACACTCAATCAAACAAATGATCGATTACTCGAAATAATAGGCGAAGAAACTACGGAAATTTGTGAACCTTCTCTGAGAAACTACTCTACATTACACTCTCAACAATAAAGAGATGCTATGGAAAGTTGGCTACCAAAGGATGGTCTTAATCTACATTAATTACATCATATTACAATCTATATATATAGCTTGACCCAAAAGATAATTGTGAGAGCATAAATCTTTTGATTCTGGAATGTTGCTAAGATGTTCCGCAATCACTATATTTTGAGAGTCGTGAGTTTCAAAGGAGTTTCCTGCTACAAAGATACCTACAAAACAAGTCGTGTTTGGTGTGGTACAAGATAAGACCCTCTGACGTAATTTTCGTACCATATCAAGTTAGCTACAAGAAGCAATGAGCTAGTTGTAAGTAAGAGAATCGTGTACCTGAGAAGAGGAATTAGCTCTCCTTATATAGAGGACTGAGGAAGAGATCTTTCATAAGGAATCAGTAAGAAAATCCTAACCCAAGTCGCGAATTGGAAAAGTGAATCCTTTTAGGATTTGTCATCTGATCTTTTAGTAATTAAGGAGATACAAGGATTTCTCATCTTCCAAGCATTAACCGAGGATGTCGGTTACCACAAGCCATTAGGATTATGAATTGGGACAGAAATCATAGGAGAATCCTATCTTAATTGGGTTTATGTATGCTCCTGAGATTCAATGAAGGTTTTGGCACCCAGTTTCGGGTGGTAACCACTGCTTCCGGCCTAGTAAGGCCGTATTCTGTCTTCTTCCTAGCAGGGTCCACTCAATCCTTGGAACTATATATTATGTGCTAGAACACCGGTTCCGGATGTGATTATTCATGCTCCCACAATAATCTTCACACAGATTAGAAAGCCATCGATCGGACTTGGTTAATTTGTTTACTTGAGAAGATAATAACAAGGAAGCCCCGACAAAATTAAATGAATAAATTTACAAGTGACGCGGTAACTCCATCGATCATGTATGACCGACTGAGCGAGATTGAGAGGAGGAGGCAATTAATTAATTAAGCTCCCTAGCTAGCTAGCTCCAAAGTCCAAAGGCCAAACATTTGGACTACTATCTTTATTAATTAATTGATTGAGTTAGATTGATTGATTAGGCCTTAATTATTTGGCACCTAGCAAGCTAATTGTGAAGGACATATTTATTAGCCAAGGCCAATGCATCTATGGCCTAGTTGGGGATGTATCAGTAACCAACTTTTTCGATATTTTCTAGTGCAATATATTAAGTTGAAAACTCCCAAGTCCAAAGTGATACAATTATTAACTCAACAGTCAACTACTTGATAATATATTCAAATTGAAGATCGATGTACAAATTGTACAATATCCAAGTAAGTCCAAACGTACTGGAAAAGGTCTTCAAAATGAAATTTATAAACTCATATATAAAAAGCAACATACAAGCTAAATTAATTTTTAGGAGGAGGAGATACGTACAACACACAATATTTCTATTATAAGGATATATAACTTCTTCCTCGATCATCTAGGCTTCACTGATGGCGGAGATAGAGGTACTGCATATATATTTGTGTATAATGATGATGATCGAGCTAGCTAGCTAGGTAGCTAGGATGCATGGTAACGAGGACGGTGCATATATTTTGGGTGAAACTAGAGTCTCCAGGTATAAGGCCAGTTGAGAAGAGCCTATTTCCCCATTGAATATAGTTCGAAATTTCCTGTGTCCAGGGTTGTACATCACTACCTTGTTGTGGTTGTGCAACATCATTAGAATTTCACCATTGTTTAAAACACACAAAAGCGACATCAATCCCATGTATTCCTTTGAATCCTCCATCTTCTGTGGGATGGTTGTAAATACGCTCCAAGATGCCTTGACTCCATATTCCTTCATTACCCACACTTGATAATCCGACCCGTGCGGGCTGTGGAGCATACTCAGACACCCTCCCAAAACCCCTAACCCATAGAACGAGAAATGCTTGTCACCGTCACACGGCAGGGGCACTTCTTTGTATGTCTCCTCCGTCAGATCAAAAGAGACGATGCCGAAAGGCCTCGGATCATGATCATCCCCATCGGTAGGGCTGATGTTGTTTCCCCGACGGACCGTCCAGTGGAGGGCACCGTTCAAAAGGGTACCCACCACGTTGGACATGAAATAAAAGGGGAGGGTTTTGGTTTTTGTCCGCCAAGCGTTGGTCTTGAGAGTAAAGATGTCAAGTTGGGTGACGAAATTGCCATCCTTACTTGAACAAGTGGCCCTCACTATTTTACAGTCGTCGTTGAAAGAATCGTAACCGAAACCGTAAAAGTAACCCTTACCAAGTACGGCTTCATCGGGGCTTGGGACTTGTTGAACGTGCCTGGTGGAGGGATTGTATATGATCATGTGTTGGGAGTTGAGCACCAGACATAACAAGCCATTGCAGGAGCCGACGATCTTGGCGTCTTTGAGAGCGGGGAGCGTCAGCGTGGACGTCACCGCCATGGACTTGAGTAGTACATCATCTGCATCTGCATCTGCTTCTGTTGTAGCAGCAGGAGCTTCTTGTAGATGGAGGGAGTGGAGGAGTGATGTAGAGGAGAGCATGACAAGTGATGATGTCTGATCACGGTGGTGTTTGGTGGAGTATTGGTGAAGGTGTGACTTGATGAATTTATGGTCGGAGATGAGAGTAAGCCATGATTTGCTCACGCATTTGAAACGGAGAAGTGACTTCACCGGCAGTTGCAGCAGAATTTCCTCTATGATCTCGCAAGGAAGATCTTTACTATCAGTAATGGAAAATGAGCTGCTGCTGCTGCTTTTTATTTCCATTTTCATTGTGATCGAGTATATATGGTCGATGGTGCTTGCTATATATAGATCCAATTAAGGATACTGCAGTCAGCTCCTGCAAGTTTAGTTACAAGTTGGCTTGGCGGGTCATCGATAATGCATGTCAACCGCCCAATGGATCCCAATCCCACATGGACCACACATGGAATAGCAATAGCTAGCCATTAAGACGATTACTTTATTTTTTTTATATTTTTTTTAATGAATTGAGTGATAGAAAATGAATAACATTTCTAACACTCAAATGTATTAAAAAAGAGATGAATCCCTTCCTTAAGGGAGACCTAATCAAAATCTCTTTAAGCAACAAGCATAAACAACCAAACCTAAACTAAGGCATGACAATTACTTTATTAATTAATTAAGCTGCCAGCTAAATTAATTACTGCTTAATCTTAAGACAATCGATTATCAAGGCATATATATGTATATATATACATTCAGTACAACACGTACTCCAAAGCCAAAGGCCGTATTATTCGTATATGTATCTATATATATATATATATAAAGATTCTCGGGGAAGGAAGATGTTTTTATTTTATTTAAGATCGATGGCTGAGCTATTAAAATTCTGCAACTAAGTATATTTTATAGGGAAAAAAAATAACTTTGTCTATAATCTTATATTTATATATTATGAATAGCAGTAGCAAAATACTAACTTACTAAGTATATTTTTTCACATCATATAATAAAGATGTATTAACAATATATCCAGATTATCATTACTAACTCTCGACTCTCCATCGATTAATCAAGACACTTAAATATACGAGTTTATTTTTGCTCACACCCCCTAGTTAAGGTGTGAGCATCACACCCTCTTAGGTGATTGACACCTGTTAAAATTTTAATTAATGTTAACCCATGGTTAATTTTTATATTTAATTTTAAAAAAATTATATATTATCTAAATTTTTGTTTCTGTTAATTAATGAATCTCTCTCCTAATTAATTGCAATCTCTCTCCTAATTAATTTCAAACTCTTCATGTAGCCAAGGTTTAGCAGCAAAAAAATTAAACGTGTTCTTTTCTTCTTCTTCCCCAGTTCTCTCTCATAAGTCTCAATCTGATATGTACCTTCTCTTTCTCCATTTTCAGTAGCTTTTTCTTTATGAAAGCTGCGAGTATATATGTTGTTATTTGGTCCAGCAATGGATACAACCAATTATTGGTTTTGGTAGAGATAGGCCAATCGAAGAATATGAAAACACAGAGTCACAGATCATTGGCAGTATCAATGAACTCTTTCAATTATGATATTTGGATTTGGTTTGTGCTATCATACTCAAGTATTAATTAACTTAAACCAAAGAATATCATACTTGGATCTAGTATAATCTAGCTTCAAGTCTATGATTGGATATAAAGCCATTTTTTTTTCTCTTCGAAGCTTTAGACCCGATCAGATACTTCAAGTCTGAAATTCTTCATATATTTTCCGGCGAAATTTTTCATTTTTGGATCTGAACTTAAATCTTGTTTGCCATATTTAGGATTAAAATTCATATGAATTGAAAAAAAATATGGTCGACCAATGTAGATTGAAAAAAAATACCATTAGAGAAAGATGATGAAAAGGTTGAGAGGGAATGATTTTGGAGTAACCCAGATTCACCGTGTTCTTGAGATGAATAAGAGTTTAATATGGAAAAATATAAAATGAAAATTAAATGTGCTAATTTTATTTGCAATTAATTAGGGAGAGAGATTCTCAAGAAAAAAAAATAATTTAGATAAGAAATAATATTTTAAAAATTAAATATAAAAGTTAACCATGGGTTAACATTAATTAAAATTTTAATATGTGTCAATCACTTAAGGGGGTGTGATGCTCACACCTTAACTAGAGGGGGAGCAAAAATGAACTCTAAATATACACACACAAAAATCATGCATTGGATGTGAACTCCATAAATGGATCCAACTTAATTATTCCAATTCATCTTTATTATATGATCGATGCTAGATCCCTAACAAAAATAAACAAAACTTTGGCAGGTCAAATATGTAGCTTAGCTGTGTAGCACATCTACCTTAATCTTATCTATCTTTACTTTCTATATACTAGAAAATATGCACACCCTATGAATGTGGAAGAGTGGGTAGTTTCTGATTGTGGAAGTGGGAAGTTAGATATAGTTTTATTTTTTATTTAATTTTTATTAACTATTTATTTGTGTTGTGACTCTTTTATCCATAACGATTAAATTATAAATATAATTATTTAATATTTGAGGGTTATTTTGGTAAAAAATATTTTGTTTTGATCAACAACGTGTGTTCTCAATATAATAGTATAGATAGATATACATATAAGATAGATAAAAAAATCACCTTTAGTCCCTCAACTTTAACCCGTTCGACACTTTCGTCCCTGATCTTTGAAAAATATCAATTTTGTCCTTTAACTTCAACACCGACTATCACTTTGGTCCTCCGACCTTTTTTTTCAATAAAATAAATCACAGGTCGATGCATCATGTGCCCTTTCAAGCATTAGTTGGAAACTTGGAATGGACAGATTTAACCCTTTCATCTGAATTCATGCCATGCATTTCCTATCTTCATATATATTGTCACCATCCTAGCTAGCTTATATATTCAATTTTCAACGCAATCCATATCATGCATTTCCTAGCTTCATATTGTCACCATCCTAGCTTATATATTCATTTTTCAACGCAATCCATGCCATGCATTTCCTAGCTTCATCATCTGGATTCTGGACCATCAATCATATATTCATATCCACCTCTAATAATTCAAAACTAGCTGCGCGCGTTCTCTATATATATTAATTAGTTGAAATTGAAAAAGATATATCCATCCTAATAATGATCCCCCCACTATCATTATAATTTAAGGTAAATAACGTTCACACCCTAATGAATCTTACAGACCTTAATCATATATATATATACTGTATAATATTGTTAGTTAGTACGTAGTAGTTAACATATATGCTTTCTACTTGCTAATCTTAAAACCATGCTGCCTTTGTTAAATACTAAACATAAGACTAATCGCCATATATATATTTCGTATTTTCGTCCCTTACCTTTTTCTATGTTATATATTATGTATTGTCGAATCTTAATTTGACCAACTAGTACGTACCTAGCTCGTTAATTAGTTTCCTACCAACTACTTGGTCATTTACATTTTAAAACTAGCGAGAGCTAGCTCATCGCCCTAGCTTGCCTCTTTCATTTCATCTATAATATATTATCATGCTTGCTTTCTCTTTTTTTTTTTGACTTCAAAGTTGGATCAAACTAGTTTTTCTTTGTTAAAATAAAAGTCTACTTTGTTTTTTGGAAATTAATTAAAAGTCTACTTTCTTCATATATAAGTTACTTATATAGTTATATATATCTTGCACTGCAATCTGGCATGCATGTACGTTGTTACAGAACTATTCAAGGACAAGGATTGACATCATTTTCAATTCAAGGACAAGTAGAGGTTCTTGAGCAAGACGGAATCTGCTGCTGCTGCGCATGCTGGAACTTTGAATCTGATGGTAGCAAGGACAAAAATATCGAGTATTGAGAAAATATCGACGGTCCAAAAATTGAAAATTTCGACTGAAACATCGGAAAATATCGGGAAATATAAAAAATAAAAATATATCGCAGATATATCGCCGATAATATCGATATTTCCATCCTTGGATGGTAGCATCGGTAACATGGCTCATGTCTGACTACCCTTCCACATAGTTGTTGAATATCATGATCACTTGCTTGTTCTTCACTTCCTCCTCCTCCACCATTGTCTTTGACTTCAATCTCTACTGGTCAACACTGTAGTCTCTCTATGTACTTTTAAAACAAAAGGATGAGGCCGGAGAGGACCGGCCGAATAATTAGATTTAATTTCCCTTCTTTTTCTTTTTTAATTTCTGTTTTACTCCGGTGACGATATATGGTATAATTTCATCGATCAGCGCGCGCTTACGTTTTGTTATTAGATCAGCGCTTACTCACCACAAACAAGATGCTCAGCGATTACGTTTGTCTTCCACATATAATTCCCATATGTACGTTAAATCAGAAGATTAATTTTCTTTCTACTAATTGCTTGCGTTACAGTAATTTTATACTAGAGGAGCATCAGACTGATTGTCATTTGTCACAACACATGCTATAGTGTGTTTGTTCTATCTAGAATTTGTTCAATGTTGCCATTTTCTATTTTGAATCAAATGGATTCAAGGAAACTCTCTTCTGTTGACTGTCTTGGCTTGAAAAAAAAAAATAGTTACAATTTACAAACTCATCTGTTCAGAGACATTTTACTTCATGAATATTGAACCCAAAACGTACATCAATTACAGATTTAGTTAACGAGAGAGCGACCACTATGAATTGTATGATAGCAGGCATGCATACAATTTCACCACCAACACAAATCATCCATGGTGGCCGGGATGGGATAAAGCCATACATATATATTGCTAATTAATTAAGGCAACGTTGTAGTTACATATTCATGAAATCTATCTCAATAATTAAGGCATGCATATAACAACAATTACAATTACAATTACATGAGTTTCTGTTTTGTTTTTTCTAGAGCTCAAGTTCTTGGCAATGAATTAATGTCATATTTCTACCTAATAGTGGTTACTGTTCTGTATACTTGAAGCATTGTCAGACGCAATTTTAAGGAACTGAATGATGTCATCATGAAACCCTTGCCCAATCAATGAATGAGCTAGTGGAAACATGATCAATCTTTTTTTTTTTTGGATCAATCCATTCAACCAAAGTCTTGTGCAGACTGTTTGAAGAACCACTAGTTATATGCTCCTTTCCTGTAATTAGCTCAACAAGCACAATTCCATAGTCATACACATCCCTTCTTCACAAAATCTGACTCCCACACGCCGCTGTTAACAAACTGCCCCGAATCACTGTCATTTGAGCACACAAACATTACTCCTCCGGGATTTGAGATGATTGTGTGATTTGTGTCTCCAAAGTTGGATATGTTGGGTTCAAAGTAGCGATCAAGAAGTATACAGTTTGAGCTTAGGCTGCGGTGGACTATCCGGAACTTGGTGTTGTGGTGGAGACGTGCCTAGCCTCTTGCAACCCTCAAAGGCCATTCCAAAATCTTATTATTAGCATCTGCCACCGGGTGTAACCAATCATAGCTAAAGGTTCCCATTTGACATGTATTTGTACGCAAGAAGCTTCTCATTGTTGTGTATGCAGAATCCAAGCAGGCCGGGGGAACCAAGTTTTCATGCCTCAATCTGCTCAGTCAGAGCAAGTAGCTCAGATATGAATTGCCTCTCAGATTGTTCAGAGTCCTGATGTAACCTCTTACCCACAAGAAACCAACCATTTGTAAGGGTTGCCTTGTACATAGGCCCCATCTTTCCAAATCCACTACTAGAATTAAGCTCATATACATCAAAAATTGGCAGATGGAAAACAAAATCTGACCGATGTGTTAGTGGCAGATGTTAAAGATCCGAAAATTGGGGACATCGGTTTTCAGCCGATGTCTACCAAACCTATGTACATCGTTTAGTTATAAAAACACGATGTTCAGACCTTGAAGAGACATCGCTTCTTTCATTAATTTTTTATATTCATCTATTTATTAGACATCATTTCTTTTGTTAATTTTCGATGTTTATCAATTTAAGAGATATCGTTTCTTGTCTTAATTTTTTATGTTCATGGGTTTATGCGACATCGATTTTATAGTTAGAACTATTGCATTTGTAGCTAGAACCATGAACTCAAGAATACATAAAAGATAAAAAAATAATTTTCATTAATATTGATTCTCAAAGTGCATAAACAATTGAAAACACAATAGGCATAACATCCTCTTAGTAAGAATACAATCTATATGTTTATTATTCTATGCCTAATATCTTCAGCTGCGTTGTGACCCAAAAAGCCTTGAAGCATGCTCCCAAACTCAACCTTGTACATGATCCAAAGACTTGTTCATTGTATGATCTGCATAGTTACCACCTGTTTTAACAATGCTAACAATGAATTTCAACAAAGGAAGAAAAAATTATACCAAGATGAATAAGTTTGTGAACAGAACACCATTTGTAGATGACTACTTTATAGATCCGAAGAAGCATGTTTGTATCGAAATGAAAGCCAAATTTTATAGTTAAATAATTCAGAAATAAAAATGATGAATAAGCGGTGATAGTACCTCATTTAACTTTTCTAAGGTGCTTAGGGCATTGGATTCCGTTTTCGGTTTCCCAAAAAGTCTAGTAAACATGGTTAGTGCTTTGCAGTTTCTGCCTAAGTTCTTCCGCTGCCTAAGTTCTTCTAATTCTCAAACTCATAAAAACTATGTTCAACCACTTCTTTGTAAGGCTCAGTGCTGCTCCAAACAAGCCTCTATTTAATGTGCACTCAGTGTAGGATACTCTAACGATTCCTAAAATTGTAGATTACAATTCCAAATGAAAAATGCAGAGACTAATCAAAAATGTCATTTGCAATGCCAGCAAAGAATCTATTAAGTCCTTACTTTTCGATCTTGATTAAAGGTTAGAAGGCTAGGGAAAAAAAAGTGCTATTGTGGTTGCCATACCTTGTTAATAGCTATTCCTCTAAGTTGTGCTCCATATGCTTTCATTGGTCCAAATCCCTACAAGAGGGAATACATAAATTATATAAAGAAACGTAAGGTATTTATATTTGCATACACATGAAACCAATTATATTCTACTTACATTAATATATGAAACCAATTGTATACATATATATCAGATTAGTCATCAATCTTATTGTATATATATTTGCAGTAATGAACATGTAATTGTATTGGCATTAAAGTCAAGTCTACAGTTTTTACAGAATCTATATGAGATGAAAAAACAAACTCCCATTTTACAGCTATTAAGAAAGAAGAAGCTAGAAAAAAAGTTCATCTAATACCAGCTGCCATTGTAGCAAGCAGCTCATTCTTTGGGACTTCACTAGCTAACGTAAAAACTAGGTTCACTCAATAACAAGTTAATGCTTGTATGTATTGCTGAAATATTCAATCATGGTTCCCATAACGACATCAAAAGAATCTGGTAATGAAAGGTACATACTAACTTGCCTAGTATCTGTTTGCCTTGTTAAGATTCTGCACTGCATGATGGATGTCCCTGAGAAAGCAATGAAGTAAATACTATGAAAATTGAATCCAAAGAGAATTGGTAAGATGATGATTTACCGATTTGCAGACATCTATTACTTCAAATGCAATGTTCTCTCCTTCTCTATCACAGTCCAGCCATAATACAGGCCACTAGCACATCCTAACTTCCTCCTCTAATGTCCTTTTGATATCCAACTTTTCCTACATTATTTGAAACCCAACAAAAAAAAGTAACGATGTCAGTTAATTATGCCCACAATAAAAAAAAAACAGACTTGGTCTGATAACTAGTTTACATAAGTTTCACAAGTTGCTACCAAAAAAAAATTATATATTACAAAAATACAAAACACTTATTACAATGTAGTGCTGCAGCAAATGCATGTAATATATGACAAACTTTTAGCTAAAAGGAAAAAATGTTGGCTCATGTAATTCTAACGGTAGAATGATCTATGAGGATCAAGAATGTGGTCTTTGTTACAAAGTTTGCTATCCTTTTCAGCCATTTTAAAAATTGCAGGGACCGATAGGGATTTACCTTCCTATCATCCTATGGACTTACGGGGAACAGGCATTTCAAAGAAATAGAAGAATTGTCACCATTCGCATGCATATACATATACACTCATCTATTGACATAGAAAACCAAGTACAAATTAAAAACCTAGAAAGAAAATGTCAGTCAAAGCTCAGCCGCTCTTCCTCCTCTTCCCATGTTATATATACTTCCACTTACAGGGACACCATAAGCAGGAAGGAGCAAGTGAAGGACGGTGACCTTTTAGTGTCCAAATGAAAGGAGTTCAGATTGGGTTTCTTCAGCCCTGGAAAATTCAATTGCAGTTTTACATACTCCTATAATCTTCCAACAATAGATTACTTCACAACTCCAATGGGCATCCCACAAAAGAATAAATTTGATACAGGTAGAATGAGAGTACTTCAATTCTTTGCATATGATATGCGTTAAATTTATCTACTTTTCATCACATTATGCCCTAACAGTCATAGCCACATAAATAAATACCCTAATCATCAAAAGCACCGAAATTAGACTCCATTTCAAGCCAGAATTGATCAATCTTTCTCACCCAGACATTATCTTTACAACAATCATGAAAAATTGACAACAAATTTCTGATCACAGCCATAAGCAACATGACCAGATTCCTTTCGATTTACAAATTCCAGGTTTGGCTCAAACCCATGGGTAAGAGACAATCAATAACCCTAATATATCAAAATCCAATACATACCCAAATAAAAAAAAACTAATATACATACATCTAGAAAGATAGAAAGAGGAGAGGAGAGAGAGGACCTCAAGGACGAACTTGCGGACGGGAGCCTGGAAGAGAAGGACGGGGATGTCGCAGGAGTGCCACTTGCGGTAGCGGTCTTCGAATTCGAGCTCCGGTTGTCCCTGCACGAATTGGGATCGGAAACTCCTCCTCCTCTCAACGTGAAGACTCATGACGCTGCACGAATCTAGGTCGATATTCATGGGTCCGGTTGTGGTTTCTGGTGCTCAGTTGAGAATTAGGGTTTGGGTATGAGGGTTGGAGAAGGCAGAGAGAAAGACAGAGGATTATGAAGATAAAGATTTTCCGACGGGGCTGGGCTGTGGAGCGACGGAGAAGAAGATTTTCCGTCAGGGCTGGGCTGTGGAGCGACGGAGAAGAAGATGATGAAGTGTGGTTTTGGAGAGAAATGGGTTTTAACTTTTAAGGTTGAAAAATTCTAAGGGTTGTGAACGGCGTCTATACTTTAAAAAGTTTAGCGCTTCCGTGTTTTAAGATTTTGGAGGTTGCCGCATTTAAAAAAAAAATTGAAGAATTCGATTTTTTTAAGGACTGATATTAATAAACCTTGTAGAAATCAGTTATGTTCCAACCGATGCAATAAATAGCATTTTACATCGGGTGCAATTCCGACAGATGTTTTTGAAGTGATGTCTATGAGCATAATTCTAGTAGTGATCCAATGAAACTGCCAGTTGCTCTACTCAGTTCTGTAAAACTCATTCTATTGATTATTTTTTCAAACCTACCAATCTGTGTTGAACAAAATACAACAACTGTGAAGGGTGAGTCTTCTTCATATTCTTGCAATAGCAAAAAATCTTGGTCTCAAGGAAATTTTAGTTGCTCAAGCAATGGCTTTATGTGAAGGACTTCAAGCACTCCCATATCCTGCTCTCAGAAGATTATAGTGGAAGGGGCCTCCAAAACCCTTATTAATGCCATTAATGGGAGGATTGATGTTCCTTGGCAGATTAAATTTTTTGTACACGATATCTGCAATTTAGCCTGACGGTTTTTTAGTGTCGTCTTTCACCACATTTTCAGATAAGTTAATTTTGTGGTAGCTTAATTAGCTGACTTAGGGCATCAACCTCTTCATCTCTTATGTGGCATAACCAGTTACTTCTTTCTTCGAGCTCTGTCTTCCAGTTCGATCAGTTGGAGAGTGAATGCTCTAGATGATTTTGTTTGTAGTTTGGCTCTATTTAGTTTATTTATTTATATTTGTGCTCAAGTTTTCTGGGTCAACCAGAAAAAAAAACTATCTGTTGGTGTACGTTTAACTAGCGTCATAATCTAACGGTGCAAAACACATGAATCTCCGCTCCCAAAACCGCTACACACCCAATAAAGGCATAAAGGCACCACTCGGGTTTCTCACTTGGGCAGCTCTACTTTTTCCGTTTCCCGCCTACTTAAACTTGCCGGCGGCAATGCTCTCTCAGATTCCCAATCCCGTCTCCTTCTTCCAAAACCCTTCCATTCCCATTCCCAATCCCAACGCTCCAACCCTCCCTTTCTCAGCTCCCAATCCCTCACTCTCACTCACTCACCTCCCGCTCCGTCGTCGTCGTCGATCCACGCTCGCAATGGCCTCCGGCTCCGAGCTCCCAAACGATGTCGTTCCTCTCACTCTCGGCCTCGACCGTACTGAGCTCGATCGCTTTGCCGCCGTTGCCAATAAGGTGGCCGATGCCTCTGGCGAAGTGATTCGGAAATATTTCCGGCAGAAATTCGATATTCTCGATAAAGAGGATTCCAGTAAGGTTCTTTATGTTTATATGTTATCTTTGGTTGCTTAGTGAACTGAGGAACTACGAATTGAACAGAAACTTTTATGAAAAGAAAATGTCTATGAATCATGATTAGAGGGAAATGGAATTTTGTGCTTTGAGCTTTTTTTTTGGCTGTTCTTGTTATATAAAAAATGGGGGAAATTTTCTTTGGATTGATTCAGATGAGTGAGGTAGTGATTGCTTGATTCGTTGCTCTGCTGCAGGCCCTGTGACAATTGCGGATCAAACAGCTGAGGAACATATGGTTTCAATTATTTCTGAGCATTTTCCTTCTCATGCTATGTAAGTTTTGTATGTAAATTGATACTTTTTTGCGTTTCATTTGGTTGGAAGAAAGTTCGATTGATCTAGTTCAATTTGAGCGTAAAAATAGTGTCTTTTTATTTACAGCTGTTTAGTGTTGAATATAATCAGTGTAATTGAGAGATATGCTTAATTTTGATAAGAAAGTTAGGTGTGCTATTATGTCTCCATTAAGTGTAAGAATTGTTGTTAGCAATTGAACTGGTACTTAACAGTAAATGTTAGGGAGCAAGCATATAAAAGCTCAGCTAACACCCCCTCTATTCTTTGAGTTCAGATGATTCATTCTTGTTTACTATTCATATTTTCACACATTTAGATTCTAAATGTCTCTTTACTGATAGTAAGTTAAAATATTATTTTTGCTTTTGAATGAAAATGGCAAGTTCTGCTCAAGTTTAGGCAAGTAATTTTATTGGATAGATTTCTCATATATCTTTTTCATTATTCTTTATTGCCCTTTACTATTTCCTTGGCATCCAAATGGAACATAAGAGAAAACTCCACTTGTGTAAATGTTAAATTTTGTTTGTAAAACCATGAAGTTCTATTTTGATTTGTTATTGCTAAAATTATTGTAGCACTGTAATTGCAGTTACGGAGAGGAGAACGGGTGGAGGTGCAAAGAGACGTTTGCAGACTATGTTTGGGTATTAGATCCAATAGATGGGACGAAGAGTTTTATCACCGGTAAATTTTCTTATAAATTATAGTTATAACTAAGCCTTTTTTCAAATTTTAAAGTGGTGAATCTCCAGTTTCTTTTGTTTTTCCTAGGCAAACCTGTGTTTGGTACGCTCATTGCTCTGCTACTGCGGGGCAAACCAGTAAGAATCACCTGCCACAAGCTCCTTTTTTTTTGTCAGTACGGTTGCTACAAGCCTACAACATGCATGAAAGAAGCGAAGCACAAGCTTCTTCCTTTTCATACAAGAATAAATTAAATTGAGTGTATTTCCAGGGAAATATATATTCCCTCTACAAAACAGAAGATTGCTCTTGCTGAAAATAAAGTGTAGTGTTAGAGAAGATAAGAAAACAATAGATCATCGCTTTACATGCATTTCTATCTGTTTTATGCATGCAGTATAATATATACTCTGTTGTGGTGTCCATGCTCAAATGTGCACAGCTCAAAAACTTATTTCTTATTCCAGTTTCCTAAGTTCAAAATTGCACACTGAATTTAAATTTGGACAAAATGTGTTTCAATTTCTAAGACTATATATACATACTCTTGAATTGATGATATTTGTACATTCAATCTCCAGATCCTTGGCATAATTGATCAGCCTATTTTAAAAGAAAGATGGCTTGGGATAAGTGGCAGGAAAACTACATTGAATGGAGAAGTAGTGTCAACACGCACTTGCGCAAACCTAGCACAGGCTTATCTGTATGTTTTTTTGCTCCTTTCTTCTCTGTTTGAGTATCTTTCTATTCTATGGCAAACGATCACCAAAGCAATCATGTGATCTCCATCTCACATTGTATAGAAAGTGTGATCTCTATCTCACATTGTGTTGAATGTAAAATGGTGGCATACATATCCTGTAAGTGCATAACCCTTTTACTTTTATTCCCCTGATTAGGTACACTACAAGCCCACATCTATTCAGTGCAGAAGCAGAAGAGGCATTTATTCGCGTCAGAAATAAGGTCTGTTTTCATCCTTCCATAAAATAAAGAGGATGCATGATTATAACCATTTGGTGATATGGAGAACAATGCGTGGTATTGTTGAGAAGTATTTTATTAAGATGTGTATACGACAAAGTCAGATTCAAATCATAACCTAAAAGGAAAAAGAAAAGTTGGGCAAATAACCTGTTTTGGACGTGGCTTTGCTCCATATTAGAAAACCATCCATCATGGGTATATGTAATGTAAAACTAGTTGGTATATAAAATCTGTATCCTCTGGAATTTGAATTTGTTCGTCCACTTTATACTTTTTATGGTGTTCCTTTGTTTTAGGGGATAATGTAATGTCTAAAGCAATTTCAAGTTGTCAATTGATACTGAGCAATATTCAGTGTAAATAATCTCACTCAAGTTTTTAAAATACTTGCTGAAATTGACTCTTCAGCAAACTTTCGTAGTATAATTAGATATCTTGAAGTTTAAAGTGGAAACTAGAGTTCTATGTATATTCATCAGTGTTTGGCCAAGTAGGTATTTTCATTCTTATGTATTCCATGGCCCATCTACAGGTGAAAGTGCCATTGTATGGATGTGACTGCTATGCTTATGCCCTTCTGGCTTCTGGTTATGTGGATCTTGTTGTTGAGTCTGGTCTCAAGGTATGCCAGATTCTTTTGTGTTGAATTGTTAATATGACTAATACTCCAAGTACAAAATTATGAATGTTTGGTCATGAAAATACATTTATCCACATGGAGGATAAAGGAATTTCAAACAGGGGATGCCTGGTTCATGACATGAGTGTCGCATATTCCAATGACCTCTCTTGTTGACTTAGAGGAAATATTATTTTGCAATGATGTGTAACATTACCTCAATAGCCTGTGCAATTTGCTTTTCTGGACTAATGAATTAGCGTTAAATCTCAACCATACCAAAATCTTCTTGCTTTTATCTCATAATAATTTAACTATTTTTCAGCCATACGATTTTCTTTCACTGATACCTGTGATAGAAGGTGGTGGGGGTGTCATAACTGATTGGAAAGGACATCAGCTTTATTGGGAGGCTTCTCCGAATTCACATGCAACAAGTATGATAACTTTAATTAAGTTTTCTTTATGATATGACTTTAAGATATCTCATATCTCCGTGGATTGGATCATACTTGAGTTACAAAATTAGATGCTCTTATAGCACTTGCAAGTGCTTACACACATTGGTTAATGGTTTTCTTGGTTTGTTCACCAGGTTTTAATGTGGTGGCAGCTGGAGATAAACAGATTCACCAACAAGCTCTAGATTCATTACAATGGCAATGAATATGGAGCTTTGTTCTGAATTTATATGTTGGTACAATGCTTCAGTTTCTCTGTCGGGTTAAAAGTTGATATACCAAGAGCCAATATGACATCATGAAGCTAGGTCTGCATATGGTTCAGGAGAAGCTGCATTAACTGTATTCATATGATATACATTGGCCCGGAAGTGCAGCACTATTATTCAGATTCCATTATGAAATTTAACATGGAGGTGCTCCATCATATATCTGGGTTTGGTACTTTGGTGGCATTTTTTTCACTGCCTTCAGTTGTAAAATGAAAGAACCCAAAATCACCTTCAACTTGATGCTTTTGTGAGATAAAAGAAGAGTAGCTTTTGTAAGGGGAGCATTCGATACACTATGATTGTCTTTTGAAAAATAAATTTCATCAAACTAATTAGTTTTCCATTGAGAAGAGGCACATTATGATATATTTTCCACTCATTTGATCTATTATTGTTGTAACAAACGAGATAGAAAGGTTTTTTCTACTCGTTTAATCACTTATTATTGTTGTAATAATAGTTTTTGTTGCTTATTTTATTGGAACTTCAACCATTGGAAATTGAAATTCTTTGAAGTTGTTTTATATTTATTATGCAATGGGTATGGGATAAATTCTTTTCAACTCCTATTGTAAGGGGTGCATTCGATGGTTCGATACACTACGAGTCTTTCTATTAAGAGTTGTTCAACCCGTGTCTGGGAAACAATGGTAACTATCATACTTTAGTAGTTTTCAAGGAGACCTATATGGATTATGGCCTAGTGATTTACTCCAAGTCTCCAACTTGCAAAGGAGAAACTGAATAAGCCCAATATTTATTCATAATTATCAATCGCTAATTCCAAGTGAATTGCAGAAAAACTGAATTGGATAACAAGAACATTCTGTTGTTATTGTGCATCTGGATTCCATTGCGCTACAAACTTCAGGCAATATGCTCTGCCAAACTAAGAATCTTAACATGCTTTTTCTTCCTCAACTCGTGTGGGACAGGTCCAAATACTCTAGTCCCAATTGGCTGGCCTTGCTTGTCAACAAGTACGACAGCATTGTCATCAAACTTGACCTCACTCCCATCACAACGGCCTCGTGGCATGGCAGCACGAACAACTACACCATACACTACCTTTCCTTTCTTCACTTTTCCATTGGGATGGGCCTCCTTTACTGATGCAACAATTGTGTCTCCCAATCTTGCCCCTTTCTTCCTCGCCTTCAAAGCTTGTATGCACATCACCTTCTTCGCGCCTGAGTTGTCCACCACTTTGAGAATGGTCCTCATTTGTATGAAAGTCCTTTGTTGCTGTAAAAGAAATCAACAAATCAATCTCATGTATGTCAACACTAAGTATTAAAAGAGTTGAGCATTTAAGGGATTTAGCAAAACTGATTGCCTATGACTTTCAATAATATTTAAAGTACTATGACTTTATACTTCAAATAAAATAAATTTTGAGGATTTAAACCTCCAAACATATACTGATGAGGACATCATATACTTCATGTCTTCATCTCTATCCATATGGCTGGATTAATTGTTCTCAAGTTAATTACTGTGGGAGAAGATTTATGAGCCAGTTCTAGAAGTTTATGTTGAGTCTGATGTCTTTTCAAGTAAAGTTTCAGTTTTGGAGTCTTAAAGTTTCCTGTATTAAGTCTTGTATGCTTCGGGTTAAGAGTCTTATCTTTAATTGAGTCTTAAATGCTAGTTAATGGGCGCTATCTGCTTGAGTATAAATAATGGGCGCTATCCATGATTTGACGAATAAAATTATCAGAATTTTCTGATCTGGGAGTGTTGGTGTGAAGCCTGGGAGAGAATCCTAATTTCTCATTTTCTATGCCCTATCCTATTGTTTCTGTCCTAACTTGCTCCTAATATTAGAGTTTGCTGACCCTGGTGTCTAAGACAGACTAGACAGTAGTACTGCACCATAATCTAGTCCTTTTTATAACTCCTTTCATCTATATGTAAACGGCCCAGTCCTAGTTTTGTTGAATAGCACGATGTACCTGGCCTGTGTACCCAACTTAATAACCAATCCACCTGGTAAACAAAAACATCTTGACCTAAACCTTTTATAGAGACAGAAGACTGTTTCTTTTCAGATAATCACATATTTACAGGCCTAAACATCAAAGCATATATAACTGCTAGAAAAGGCAACACAGATTGGAATTAGATAACATCAACCAGCACTCAGAAATAGCACCAAGCCTCCACTTAAGGCTCTCAAAACTAGCTCTTTTGTTGACCCTTCTGAACTCTATAAACAGCAGCAATGCAAAATTACAAGAAGCTCTCAATTCTGTACAACCTAAATGTTAAGAATTGGGACGTTGGTACCCAACAACACCAACAAAATAAAAAACAAGATTTTAAACATCCAGCGAAACAAATAAGTTTGCATCGAAACCAAATAAGTTTAATTCCAATAAGACGATTTAAACCTAAACTTTGCTGCAATCAACTAGTCCACCCTCTTAAAAAAATAATGTAAATTACCTACTCATAGATCATAGAGGAAACATCTAAACACTGACCTGAGACAAGAAAGTGTTGCATGTCATCTCATGTGATGCGCTCATTAAGCCAGACAAGTTGTTGCCAAGGCCTCCCAAAAACGAACGGCCCACTATGTTTGTTTCCCAGCAGATTGAATAGATCGCAGTGAGTCAACATGCAAGAGAATAATTAGAAAGCAGAAAACAAAAGGCCCAAACATGAACATCAGAAACATACGATTCAGTCCAATAAATAGAGAAATAGAAACATTCCAAGACATGCATTTACAGTCCACACTAGAAAACATAAGACAACCAGAAAAGTATCTAACAACCATAATTTAAGAAGTGTGGCATCAAGGAACAGTCTGTCAATGAGGAACCAGAACAGCTCTACACCAAATGTACCAACAACAGCTTTTACCCGGTCACCAAAAGTCATTAAGCAGGCATAAGATCAGTTAAGTTAAAGAGTGTTATTGATAATCTTTGACATTTGATGCAACAAACTTTATTTATTTACATGAGTTGGGACTTTCAGACCATACGCCTATGCTGAAGCAAAAATTAAGGTTGATTTGTATCAGAATTTTCTGCAACAGTTTGATATCAACAGCTATTAAGTTCTCTACCTCAAATCTCCTTGCTACAATCCCAGATTAATATGATTCCCACTTAATAAATCCAATGTAATAAACAAGACAGATTCTTGAAACTAGAAAAATCAAAATTTACAGTTAGTTTCCTAACACCAAGTACAGGGCATTAAGGAATGATATAAAATCATTCAGATTTATTTGAAAAACACGTACCACGAGAACACTTAGAAGCCAAAGCTGCAGCCATTCTTAATGGGAACTTCTACTTTCAACCAAATCGATAAGCTTCGTCTATACTGTGGCCTAGCTCCTGCGTTCAATTGAACCTGCATAGAGTGATAGACATAGATCAGAACCACCGCATCATTGAAATAACCCAATTCGACGCAGGCAAAATTGAAGAAGCTGCTTACTTTTGATAGACTAGTGAAAGCTTGGGTCTCTCCTCTCGGTTTCTCGCTCTGTGGAATTGATAACACTGCAAGTTCTCATTTTGTTTTGGTTGATTTTTTTTTTGGAACAATATTTTGGACTTTTGGGCTTCCTAATTTCTTATTGAAAAAGACGGGAAAGACCTTAAACCCTAAACCTCTCTATAACTTCCAATAGAATATTAATTAGGGTTTTTTTCACTAGACAGAAATATATGAATCAATCTATGTCTATCTATCTATACTGCTATACAAGTCAGGCCTTCTCTCCTAAGCAGATTTTTTTTTTTTAATGTACGGAGTTTTGATCTCAACCCTGATTAGATCATCAACCATCAGATTTGTATTAAATGATATGATCTAACAATTGAGATCAAAATTATGCAACTTAAAAAAATAAAGATCTTTTTACCTGAGAATCATTGTCTATCTAAGTATCTATCTACACTATGGGAGCTTCTCTAGTGAGGACCACTATAATGAGGATTTGGTGAGGACTTTTCGATTAGACTTACTTTTTTATTACATCTCGACAAATCAACCGTTCAGTATTTAGATATTTATAAGTAGATCACTTCTACAAATTTTCAATGAAATCTAAAATCATTAGGTCATCTATAATTGTGATTTACCATTTATGAATATGAATGGTTCAAAATTGACAGAATGGTTCAAAATTGACAAATTTGGTTCGTCCATTAATTTGGTCTAGTTCAGTACCTTAATGATTTTAAATTTTGTTGAAAATTTGTAGAAGTGATCTACTCATGAATATCTTAACATTGAACGGTTGATTTCTTTAGATGTAATCGAAAAATAGATATAACAACCATTAATCAAAAAGTTATCACCAAGTCCTCATTATAGTGGTCCTCACTAGAGAATCTCCCTCTATACTATACTATAAAACCACTCAAAAGGTAGTTTGATGTAAAAAACTTCACCAAATTTTTGATTGCCACAAATACCCTTCAGAATAAAAAAAATTCATGATAATCATTTAAAATGGTTATTATAGTAATAAAAAACATAAATATAAAAAAAAACTTGGGTAAATGAAAAGTTGAAAACTTTCACATTTTTTCTCCCCTTCACAAATAACACGTGCATCACACAGGTATGAGGTTAGTTAATATTAATTGAAAGTTTAGCTCAATTAAATGAAACTTTGAATGTCAAGAAACCAATCGCCTCGATTTTATTGATCTAGAAAAGTAGAAATGACTATTCAAATTAAGTATTTAAGTGAAGAGAGAAATTCAGTTAGCAAAGAATAATAAAATAAATAAATATATGGAGCATACATTTTGCCGACCAAGCATTCATCGCTACGAGTACAACTCCACCAATCAATACTTTTTATTTTATTTTTTTGTTGGTTTTATAAAACGAGTTATATTTTTGAACTCTTGTGATATGTGGTAACCAAATGGGATGTCGAACATCAAGTAGAAATCGATTATTGCATTGTTTGTGTGATTTCACAAAAAATTTCTTATAGCATACACTATTTATCAAAAGTGTAATCTTTGAATTTATTGAGACTTTGAATGTCGAGAAACTAGTCGCGTCAATTTTAATGACCCAGAAGTGACTCTTGAAATTAAGTATTTTAAGTTAAGAGAGAATTTTTTTTTAGGGGATGTTACGAGAAAAATTAAGTTAGCAAAGAATAATAATAAAAAACATATGAAGCATACCCTTTACTAAGTTAAGTTAACGAAGTATTTATCGCTATAGCTACACCAATCAATAATTTTTATTTTATTATATTTTAAAATTATTTGTCAGGTTTTATAGAACGAGTTACATTTTCGAACTCTTGTGATTTTTGTAACCAAATTGGGGGTCAAATATCCAGTGAAAGTCAATTATTGTATGGTTTGTGTGATTCGACGAAGAATTTATTTGTTATACATACATTATTTATCAAAAGTGGAAGCTTAGAATATATCGAGACATATGCATTGAATGTTGAGAAATCAGTCGCGTAAATTTTATTGACTCAGAAATGACTATGCAAATTAAGTATTTTAAGTGAAGAGAGAAATTAAGTTAGCAAAGAATAATAAAAAAATAAAACATATGGAGCATATTCTTTGCCGACGAATATTTCGTCGCTACAGGTGCAATGGTCAATATTTTTTATTTTTTATATTTTTTTTTGGTTTTATAAAGCATGTTATATTTTTGAACTCTTATGATATGTGGTAACCCAATTGAATGTCGAATATCTAGTAGAAGTCAGTTATTCCACAATTTGTGTGATTCGTCGAAAAATTTATTTATTGGGAAATTATCACAAATGATACATGAACTTTTCCTCCATTATATGGATGGTACATGAACTTCACTTTTGATCATAACCAGTACCCAAACTTTTTGCGTTCATCCTAATTGGTACCTACCGTCACATTTCGTCAATCTTCCGTTAAAAAAGAAAAACAAAACAAAACAAAAAATCTCTCATCTTCTTCTTCCTTCCTCCTCCTCCTCCGATCACCCTCTCATTCTCCAATTCATCAATCTTCCGTTAACATACATCATTTATCAAAAGTAGAAGCTTGGAATGTATCCAAAAGAGTCGAGAAACTAGTTGTATCAATTTTAATGACCCAGAAGTGATTCTTCAAATTAAGTATTTTTAGTGAAGAAAGAAATTAAGTACGTGGATCATACTTTTTGCTAACGAATATTTCGTCGCGAGAAGTACACTAGTCAATAGTTTTTATTTTTTTTCTTTTTTAATTATTGAATGAAATTACATTTTCATTTTCTAAAGTTGAAGTGAGCATCAGATAAGTTTCTTGACTTTATACAATTTGGTTCCAGTCTGAAATATTATAAAATGAAATACAAAAGTCAATCAAGAAGTCCAAAGTTTATAGCACATAAAAAGTAAATATGAAACCACATTGCTCTATGTAACTCGAACTCTTCTTTACCTTCACAATTATTGATAATCTCATTCAGCACAAATAGCAAACATCCAAGATTTTGTAAAAACATTTCGGAGATCAGACCAAAACAAATAAATTCTTTCAATATAAAGAATCATATCATGCTGACATGAGCAACAACTCGTGGGAGATTGTTTGTTTTACTAACAAGCAACATGCACTAAATTTTTCCTATCGACAAAACACACCACATTCAACACAAAATCAGATCCAAAATCACTACAACAATGACTCTCATTTTCGAGGGACCTAATTGGTCGGAAAAAGCTATATTCCCCTCGCAAATGACCATTTCCGAGGGCAAGTGGCCGTCGCTGGTCGTCGGAAATTGTTCCATCGGAAATAGTGTTTTTCCGACCAGCCGTAAAAAAAAATTACAATTCCAACAACAAAGACGGTCGTAATTGGTGGTCGGAAAAAAGTCATATCTAGTAAAAAAAAAAGGTTGGTGGACAACTCTCAGTTTTCTTATTTGTATTTCTGAAGGCTTTTTAATTGGTATAAAGAACAAGATACATGTTATAACAAACAACAATTGAACTTCATTAATAAACAACAATCCAGATCCAAAAACTATCAATAATTGAACAATACAAAACAACAATAATAACAACAGGAAGCATAGCAGCAACATGAAAGTAGCAATTCAACCAACACCGGTTGTCCCGAGACAAAAAATCAGCCCCATGATCGACCCAGTCACCACTTCGAGCAATAGCCTCCGCCTACCCAACATCAATACCAAGGTAGATTTGACCAGCCACCTTGAGACCACGAGCAGGTCCTTTTCAGCAGTTTGATTTGAGAATCAAACGATGTGGGCGATGATGGAGCTGAGAACGAGGATGTTGATGAAAGTGGCGGTGATGGAGACTGATCAGACGGCTCTTGTAGATTTCTCTTCTTGATCCCACTCTCTTCCACTCCTCCGACGTCTTTCTTCATGTAAACCTTGAGCTTTTTGAAGTCTAAAATTGTCACCGGTTTCATAATGAAATCTTTTGCACCTTCTTCCAAACACCTGATGAAAAAAAAAACACACCAAAAACAAATTGAAATTGAAATTAAATAAATTAAGAAAAGTAATTTTAATTGAACTTGAAATTTATACTTGTTTTTGTGCGTCAAAACATTCTCAGAGGACATAATCACAACCGGAATTTCTTTAAAATTTGAGGATTCTTTGATTTTCTTGAGCAATTCGTATCTGGTCATGTTTGGCATGCAGTAATCAGTGATAATCAGATCCACCTTCAAGCCATCGACCTCTAGGAGTTGCAGAGCTCTAAGACCACTGTCCACAACTGTCACTTTGCAATACAAAATTTTGAGCAAACGCTCAATAAGCCTGCAATTGAGGGAGCTATAATCAACTACCAGAACATGAGCTTCTTCGAAATTAGACATGGATTAATTTTTGTTATTTTTTCCTCCTCCTCTTATGTCCACTTTCCACTCTTATTTATAAGAACAGAGCTGGCCTGCAAAGAAGAAACCACTGAGCTCCCAAAAATTCAAACTTTTACAGTACTCAAAAAACTCAAAAACTGAGCTTCCCCCAAATTAGGGAGAAACTGTAGCCACGATATATTGTTCCTCTGTCCCACAATTATGCTATTATGCTCTAAAATTAATTATTCAGATTTGTACCAAATCACACAAAACAGAAACAAATCGCACAAAACATAATGTACCAAATTATGGAGAAACTGTACCACGATGCTCTAAAATTAATTATTCAGATTTGTACCAAATCGCACAAAACAGAAACACGCACGCGTAATTATTCATAAGCAATGTTCTAAAAATCCCCGCCTAGGCCCGATTAATCCCCGCCTAGGCGCTAGGCGGTTGACCACCGCTTCGATTAGTTGCAAATCCGCCTAGGCTGGCATAGACAGATTTTAAAATATCAGAAATTTTTTTACCTATATTTTTAATCAATTATAGTACTTTTCATATACTTATATTTTGTATGTTAATTTATATTTCTTAATACAAATATAGTTTTTGTTTTAAATATGCACTTATTTAGTTAATTATGTGTTGTATAATAAAATTAAAATAAAATAAAAACCGCATAGGCGCCTGCTAACCGCCTAGACGTCCGACTAATCCCCGTTTAGGCGCTAGGTCCCTCCCTGCCGCCCGACTAGCGCGTAGCGATTTTTAAAACATTGTTCATAAGTCACAACACAGCTTTCATGTATAGTTTATATATGAGATGATCACACAAACAAAAACAGATTGACCACAATAATTTCAACCTATACTTGCTAATTTGCTTCTATCAAAACCAAAATTATTAATTACCATAGTAGTAATAATAATACTCTAATCATCACTCAGTTCATCATCATCTCACCGCTGCAATCCACGACGCCGGCGATGCACCCATGGCGTCAATTGATCTCCACCGTTCCCACCGCAAGCTTCCATGCCGCCGACCAATTGCTACCATCCCGTACTCGCCTCACACACCGCCGGAAATCCCATCTCAGTCTGTGCGGTCTTTACTTCTCTGTGCCGTCGCCACACCGAGCCCAGACGCCAGTCCATGGATAAACCACAGCGGATGTGCGGGATCGGCGACGTGGTGACAGGCGCGCGTCCGGTGGTTGAGGTCGTCGATCGGCGATGTGGTAACAGTGGATGAACCGTCGTCCCTGCTGCTCCTCTTAGTGGTAGCGGTGTCTCAGCCTGGTAGCCTGAGATAAGCGCCGAAATCGGCAGAGACGGAGAGGCGAGAGAGAGTTTGAGATGAGAGTGACTGATTCAAAGAGAGAGAGATGAGAGACTGATTCTCTCTCACTAGGGTTTCTAACCCTTTAAGTAACTTGGACGGTTCAGATGTAATGCTGGAAGATCCAGCGGCTAATATTGCATTGTCCATCAATCATTAAGATTACTTAGTATTACCGACGAGGTCGAGTGTCGTTGGAATTGGTATTGGTGGGAAATTTTTCCGACGGCAATTGGTCCGTCGGTAATAAATTGCAGTCAAACATGGTATTTTCGACGACGATTTTTGTTTGTCGGAAAATGTTAGTTTTTGCTAGGAAATTTGTAGGCCGTCGGAAATGTTGGTCGGAAATGACAAGTTTTGTTGTAGTTAATACACCATATTTTATTTCAATTTTCTCCAACATCTCACCAAAAGAGTATTGCAAATTAACCAAGATCAAACCAAGATCTAGATTGCATATCCAAGTTTTGTTATATTAGTGAAACTTTGATACTACATATTACAATACATCAAAAGAATAATGGGTCTCTTTACTATTTTTGGTTCATGTACTGAATACATATTTCTGGGAGAAATATCAACTATGTGAACTAGAAATCATATAAAAATTATCATGCTCCGAATACACAAGTTTTTTTGTGATACACGGGAGTGAATACAGTATATTGTCACATCATTTATGCAATTATATATGCCACATATTTTCCATGAAGCTTGAATGAACAAGTAGCACATAGTTTTCTTGCAGTTATTTGATGTTTAAACCTATAAAAAAATGTGATAATTGAGAAATGAATATTATGGCTCAAGGGTCATGAGTGACTAATTAGTGACATTAGTGACAATTCACAGTTTTCTAAACACAGGTTGAAAAAAATGGGGTAGAATGTATTTACTTAGCAGTAGAAAAAAATTACCCCACCGGCAAATATATGCCTGAATATAAACAAGTTGAGAAAAATTCCAACCAACAACACTGAAATTACAGTAATTAAGAAACTAAAGTTACTGTTACAATAATAATATAACAAGGGCAAATCAAACCACCATTCAACGGCATCACTTTTCTTTGCCAAAATTGTAATGAGCCCTAGACTCGAGCTTCTTGGCTTCGTTCAATTTTCTGACAGCCTGAAAAATTATAAAATAAGCAACAAAAATCAATAAAGAAAGTCCAAAGTTTATGCGACGTAAAATTAGATATGAAACCGGCCACATGCATGTAGTTTGAACTCTCATTTACCTTCATGAAATCTTCTTGCACGACATAATCCCGTTCAGCCCGGATGGCAAACATCCCAGCTTCCGTGCAGACATTTCGAAGATCAGCCCCATTAAAGCCCTGAAACCAAGACAATGCATCTAATTGGTAAAGAATGCAGATAGAATATATGTTGATAGCTATTATTAGTGATATAGACAAGGTTATGGTTCAAACCTCAGCAAGCCTGACAATGGCCTCATAATCAATTTCCCCATGTTTGGCTATACCAGCAGCATGGATTTTGAGAATTTCCATTCTTGACTGTTCATTAGGCAATGGAATCTCTATCTTTCGGTCTAGACGCCCAGGGCGGAGGAGTGCAGAATCTAAAGTATCAGGTCTATTGGTCGCCATTATGATTTTTACCTAAGAAATCAAATTATAATCAATTTCCATCATCAAAACATGCCAACATATGGTAACTTGAAACACAATCTAGCTTCTGAAATACCTTCCCAAGCTGATCGAATCCATCTAGCTGGTTAAGCAACTCCATGAGTGTTCGCTGCACTTCTCTGTCTGAACTGTTCCCCTCACTCAAACGTGCTCCACCAATAGCATCAATCTCGTCCATAAAAATGATACAAGGCTAGACACCAAGTCAAAAAAAATGTTACTAGATATAAGCTAGCTCAACTAGATAATATTCAATCTGAAAATTGCTCAACTAGATATAAGCTAGCTCCAACCTGGTGATCACGAGCATAATTGAACATTTCCCTTATCATTCTCGCACTCTCGCCAATGTATTTATCAACAATTGCACTTGATACAACCTAGACTCATGAACGTTAATGTAAGTGAGTAGATGGATAAAAATGATTTAGTCCTATACGAAAAACTTGACAAACAAGAATAATGTACTAACCTTTAGAAAATTAGCATCTATATTGCTAGCAATTGCTCTGGCCAATAATGTCTTTCCTGTTCCCGGAGGTCCATAGAGAAGAACACCCTTGGGAGGTTTGATCCCCACTCTAAGGAAGAGCTCAGGGTTCATCAATGGCAGTTCTATAGATTCCCTAAGATCTCGTATCTGATCGGATAGGCCTCCCACAGCAGAGTAGCTAACATTACCTGGATCTTCTTGAAGCATATTATATACAACTGGATCAACCTGCAAATCAAAAACATGTAAGAATGTTCAAAGCTAGTGACAAAATTAAATTTGGAATTGTATCTCAAATAATGGGAATGGGATGACAATTACTTCTCTTGGAAGAGGCCTCATGATAGTCAAAGTAGTGATATCCAAAACGACCCGCGTGCCGGATGTAAGTTTTTCTCTGGGGATTTTACTGCGACAGCCAACCACATACCTAGGGCCACTACTTGCCTTCACTAGCACTGAAGCAATAGAAAGCAAAGGTTGTTACTTCCACTCAAACACAAAGAAACCCTACACAAAATATAGGGTCTCACTCATAGAGACTATACGTACAAGAATGTTATGGATTATTTCTTGGTTCACTTATGCTCTTGCTCATTCACCCCACTTTTGATTAATGAATTCTCACCTTACACGTACTCATAATATATTCTAAGAATTCGGATTACAAAAGTCGATCTAAGGCGACAATTTGTTAATCACATGTGAGGTGAAGAAACAGGTTCAAAAGTTACTAAGCAATTGCAAAAAAGCGCCAAAAAGAAAATAATTTCGTACCCCGTCCATCATCAAGCTGCGACAGAACTTCGCCTACAATCTGTCCAACACTTTGAAAGGACTTCAAATGATCTTCAGTTTTCTCATATTCCTTCTTTGTGGATCGTAATTGGTCTCGTGCTGCATACCATCCAATTGAAACAAAACCAAACATGAATCCAACTATCGAAATTTCTCAAGTCATTACAATAAACCGAGAGCCCAACTATCGAATTGGTCAATCAAAAATCAGAATGCAGAACCCTAAAAAGGGTATACCAATTTAGACAATTCTCTTTTCTATTGGCAAAAAAAGAAGACGATATTCTTTGAGGGATAAGGGCTTTGGTGGTGAATCTTACCTTGCTTTAGTTTAGCAACCAGTTCTTTCTGTGCTAGTAACTTTCTGCGGTAATCCTCAATCGACGTCATTTCAGCAGATAGAAGATGACTGAATAAAATAAAAAGGTTTAGGGTTTAAGGTCAATCGATCACAAGTTCACAACTTGATAAACAATGACAAGAGGGATATTTCAATTCAATAACAAAACCTACTTAAACCTGCCTATCCATGATTGGAAACTTTAATTGCATAAACAACAACACCCTATACCTAGCTTATTCAAAACAATGGGCACCTTGAGATCGATCAAAAGCCTGGTTTCTTAGATTGCTGTAGAAATTGAGGGAAGACAAAAACTAGCCAAGAGAGACTTTTAGGAGCCGATTAAAATCAGAGGGACTGATTGCATAGAAAAGAATGGCCTTTAACAGGCAATTGTGCTAGTCCTTTCCTATCATGGAATATGATTTCTTCCTGCAAAAGAAAAGAATTTATAGATAAACTACCCTAATTACCCTTACAACCTCCTTTTTTTTGTTTTCTTTTTTGTTGAGAAAATGTGTAATTTGTAAAATTAAAATTAATCTCCTTAAGGATGAAACTTGAGGAGAGGAAACTCTGCACAGCATCAACAACTTCCTCACCCACAAATCCCAATATCAAGGACCCAATCATCTGTAACTAAGCTTATCATCATCTACTTTTCACTCGGACGTTACCAGTTAATTAATGTTCTGCCTTATCCCATGGATCTTTCTAAATGGTTTTTTTTTGTTACAAAAATGGTGGTCCAAAGTGGGCTACCACTCCGAAGTCGGGAGCAATTGAGGTATGACATCTCCTCAAGAGATGTTTTTCACAAGTTCGGGTTCGAACCAGCGACCTACTATTACCAGGAATATCACTGTAGCGTTTGCTCCACTTGCAGCCTAGCATGCTTCCACTAGACCAAACTCATTGGGTATCTTTCTAAATGGTTTTGCTTGTGATTGTAACGGTCAATAACTCAATATAATGTGATAATTAAATTATTTTTCGCATTTTGTATTGGATAAATCGATCATAGAGCGAAATAGGATCCATTTACATTCACATTTTTTAAGAATTAATTAGATGTACGTCAATCAAATTCATGCATGATTATGAATGCAGATACCCAAATTGCTGAAGCTTGGAATTCGTCCCCCATTTTAGTCAATGCATGTTACACAAGGCTTGGTTCGGTTAGGTGAGGGGGAGAGAAAAGAGAGAGAAGTCAGAAGAGATGAGATTAAAGAAAAGAAAAGTAAAGAAAAAGTAGTGTGGGTTTAATTGTTTGATGAGAAGAGAGATAGAGCACGTGGGGAGGAAGAGAGAAAAGAGAGAGACAGAGAGTGTAGAAAAGAGAGAGAAGTCAGAAGAGAACACGTGAAAGGGAGAGAGAAAGAGCAAAAAATAATAAAAAATAACTACTAACAATGAACAAAAATCCTATCAACTAAATACTTCGGTCCTATTCGGTCCCTCCAACAAGTGAAATGCAAGGACCGGGACCGGACCGAAAATTTATGGGTATTTTTTCAGAAAGACCGGACCGAACCGGCCGGTCCGGACCGATCCCGGTCCGGTTTTCGGGTTTTCGGGCCAAAACGCCCACCCCTAACCATAAGTCCATAACTAACTTTTTTATATTTAAATATCTTTTTTATATTAAAAAAAATATTATATATCAACTTATACAAAAAGGACAATAAAGTCAAGTTATAAATTCAAAAATAAATAAATAACAAAACAAAATATCCCACTACCCATACTATCTCCCACGTTTTTCTTCATCTATACTATCATCTTTTTAACTCTATACACAGTGTGTGAGCTCCATCTAGTATTAATG
Organism: Rubus idaeus; assembly: GCA_030142095.1. Taxonomy (NCBI): domain Eukaryota; kingdom Viridiplantae; phylum Streptophyta; class Magnoliopsida; order Rosales; family Rosaceae; genus Rubus; species Rubus idaeus. The sequence goes on from CM057966.1 coordinate 6,984,575, forward strand.
AATTGAAGCTTATTAATAAATAAAAAAATGGGATGGCTTTTTTTTTAGTATGAATTGATGGCATGTTTACTTACTCGGAATGGAAATGGAAATGTAAATGAATCGGAGTTCATTCCTAATACATACCCCCCCTTAGTAATCAAACTCCGGATATTCAGGAATGGATTTCACTTTTTTAGTTACTTTTTCGTAGGACCCACAACCATTCTGATTCATGTGCATGTTAGTAAACACAAGAAAACTCAGGAATGGAAATCGATTCCTTCATTCTCATACCCATTCCAAGTAAGTAAACATGTCATGATTGTATATGGTTTATTTTAATTCGGGAATGGGGGGCTACAAAGTTCGAGAAATATGAGGGTGAAACTTGAACTCTGATATGTGTCGTGCTAGCCACTACTTTAGTCCAACTGAACTATACCCTAGTGCGCAATTGTATATGGTTTTACTCCATGCATTAGTGGTGGTATTTTTGCCACCAACAACCGCTCCAAACTGCACGATCAAGGCTTCATTTTAGCCTCATTCTCCCAGGTAACTATGAACCACAACTGCCTTTCTCTTCTTCATTCTTCTTCTTCTATAGTTGGAATGTGTTTTTGGCTAGTGTTTTGCACAAATCAAGTCGATCATCAGATGACATATGTAGGAGAGAATCATTGGATACTCAGCATTTGAACGACAAATGTGGTCATCATAGCCTCATAGGGAGAATTGCAACAGATCTTTACCATTTTGGCGTCAGATCGATTAGCTGACCTAAACTATGTATACGTGTATGGTTGGTCAAAGTGTCATATTTCGAAAAATTCTAATACAATTGAGTCCTCATATTTCAAATAGCACAGTTGATTTCAAAGTATCAGATAAACAGGAAAATTTAATATACATGCATGTATGCTATGCATCATCAGTCTTTACCGTTGGATTAGTATCCTTTGTGATTGCGAATGAGATATTTTCCAACCAACATACTCATCATAACAAGATGAATGATAAAAAGCACAAAAATTTGTGAAACGTCTGGTTATAAAAATATGAACCTCTCTCTCTCTCTCTCTCTCTCTCTCTCTCTCTCTCTCTCTCTCTCTCTCTCTCTCTCTCTCTCTCTCTCTCTCTCTCTCTCTCTCTCTCTCTCTCTCTCTCTCTCTCTTTCTCTCTCAGGGAGGATGTCCTCTTTTTAAGAAATATAAGGAAGCCCTCATTATTTATCTTTATCAGTTCAATATATTTATATATACGGTCCTTTCACATGCGTACGTCCGCACGTAAAATAAAATGTGAACTTCCTCATTGCGAGTGCAAACTAATGATCAAAACCGTCTATATTTTAGGTCATCATTCAAGGATCATTTTGATAAAAAAAAATCAAATTGGAAATTATTTAGCCATTTGATTACCACATTCATCATTTCAACCTTATCTGATGGACTGTATTTGTCTGTAAACTATACAACGATCAAATAACCAAACAATCTCCAATTCGGCTGATTTTTTGCAAGGATAATTCTTGAAAATAAATCTAAACGATGAACGGTTCCGATGATTGAGTTATGTTGTCAATTAGTCGGTATGAGGAAGTTCGCATTTTACTTTACGTGCGGACGTGCGCATGTGAAGAAGACTGTTTATATATATATATATATATATTTGGTATCAAAGCAAAATTTTAGCAAAAATCTTTGCAAGTTTGATTTAAGTATCCTATTGTTAACAATATTTTATTCGAGAGAATTAAGTATAATGATATGGTGGGGAAAACTGAACATTTTTATAATTTTTAATGTCAAAACTTAATCATATGGTTAATATTCTAATATTCTGCGACATCGTAGATTATGCGACACCATTCGTTATGCATTTGTACTTTCCATGCTATTTATTTTAACTTGCCAAATCAAGATGAGAGAGAACTTTACTTGAGATTCTAGAATCTTGCTTCTTTAGTTCGTGTAGTAATAAGTCCTACCACATTACTAACTACAATTAATACTTGATTAATGTATGATTCAGTTGCTCACGGTCAGATTTCAGATTAATACAATTCTCTTTTCTCGGCAAATTTTTATTCATTCTTCAAGAAGCTTACATTTGCTTCATGTAGTTATTTTCTTTTTTTAATCAACGACAGATATATATTCATTATCAGATTTTACACAGTAAAGTAAAAAGAGAAGAAAACAAAATGAGAACATGATTGATTGATTAATTGAACATTACCCAAAAGTGTTCAATTCGATAAGAGTTGTTCCTTTCGCACAGAGCAACTTCCAATCCATCCAACGAATTCAGTTTTCACTCATTGTAATTTATGGGGATGTTTCAAAACCAAGTTAACCTAATATAGATCGAGTATTTCAAAACCAAATTAGCAAGATTTTCCTGGTATAATTAGAATCAATGTAAGCTAAGCACATAGATATAGGTGTTAGCTCCTTAAACTCATGTAATTCAATCACTAGTAATTTGAACACCTTTGTTTCTTTTATCCTATGCATGGTTTGCGTTGATATCGTGTTTTCAATTACTCTAGTAGCGTGGAAAGTACTGGAGATGCGGCGATATTTTTCCTAGACAGTACTGTTTCTTCTGAACCCAGATGATCTATATCCCCTGGTTCCTCCTACTGTAACTGTAGGTTGGTGCAATAAATGCCCAAATGAACATGGTTAAACTTAAACAGTTTTTCTCAACTCTGGTTTTGGCACAATAACAAAAGGTAGAGTTACATATACACAGGCCTCAACCTTGCTTCTAAGCTATTCCTAACCCGAGAAGGCTTTGAATCTCAGAATCTGCAGTCAATCTTGTTAATAATATATCCATGAACTGCGCAGATTGTCCAAGAGAACATACAGACAAAGTTGCATATAATTCTTTGAAGATTAGAGCGGTCTTTGTGGAAGTTGAACCATGTAAACTTGAAAACCCAATTTTTGACACACTAGAATGAGAAAAAGAGAAATAAGCGGTGTCAACAGAAAATACGTTTTGAACTGGTCATTGCACATGTTGGCAAGAATGATGGTCCGTTAAATCCACGGGAAAAGGCCAGAAGTTCATTCCATAGGTCACTTTGCCTCTCTAGGAAGATAAACACAATAAAATATAAAGTTGCACCAAGCTTTTTCTCTCAGAAAACTTGGGATGAACAAGCCTGTAAAATCATCAAAAGGTATGAATGATGCATGAACTAATCATTGACAATTGAATTACCTTCTAATAAACTTATTGTCTATTAGTAAAAGAACATCAGAGAAAAAGTTCATTTAGCATAAAGAGATAGATCAAAGAACAAGTGTTAGAAAATCTGAGAAACAATTTAATTGCGAGCCAAACACTGATATTAACTCTTAAAAGTACAGTAAACTAGGCAACAAACCGACTGTTCAACAATAATAATACGGAAATCTAATGAATTCATGAGTAAATGTTGTCTAGATGTTCTGGAAGTAAGAGATACTTCTGGAACCCATATTGCAGAAACCCCCTTCCACATTTCATATATAAAAAAACAGCCCAACAGCATGCTTGTAGTTCCTCTTTTAGTAACTATTTTGGTTGATTCGAAGTCGACCTCATTCTTTCCCAAAATCAGCATTATAGTGGGCGCTCGACTCCAGTTTCTTAGCTTCGTTCAATTTTCTTACAGCCTGATACATTATAAAATAAATAAGTAACACAATAAATGTCACAAATTTATGCTATAGAAAATCATAAATGTCATGACCTATATTTTTTCTAGAAGAAATAAATTCCAGGTTTGAGATAAATATGCGACTTCCCTTTTCTACAGCTACGGGTAGAGTAGGTTGTCAAACCACATAGGCGATGAAAGGCAAGGAAGCTATTCTACAACCCAGCCATTGGACCCAAATGAATTAAACAGGCCTAATTTTACACCAATGAATTTTCTTGTACTTCTTGTACATATTTTTTTTAAATCTAATAGAATCCTTTTTCTCTATAAAGTTAAGGCATATGACGGCTATCCAGATTCTTTCGTCAGATTCATGGAGGTTCATGGTTAAGCAGCTCCAACACAACCCTAAAGGCCTAAACAACACCAACATGTTCTTTCATTCCATTGTTAATTGTTAGGAGACAGGCTTATGAATAGCTTCCAATAGGATTTACATAATTTTCAGGAATGCTCATGACTGATTGCAGGCATCAAGTCAGGCACATGATTGACACCAGGACAGGTTGCTGGCATCAAATCAGGCTTGGTCCATCTCATTGTTCATCATTCATTATTGTTCATAAGAATATAGTAGCAGTACTGTATTCAACACATTACCTTCATGAAGTCTTCATGGATGACATAATCGCGTTCAGCACGGATCGCAGACATCCCAGCTTCAGTGCAGACATTCCGCAGATCAGCTCCATTAAAGCCCTGAAACGAAGACAATTCATTGAATGTTAGGGTAAAAGATGCAAATAAATTCTATTTAATTGAGAATCATATGATGCTCACCTCAGCAAGCTTCACAACTGCCTCATAATCAATTTCACCATGTTTTGCTATTCCAGCAGCATGGATTTTAAGAATTTCCATTCTTGACTGTTCATTAGGCAATGGAATCTCTATTTTTCGGTCTAGTCTCCCAGGTCGGAGAAGTGCAGGATCTAGAACATCAGGTCTATTTGTTGCCATGATCATTTTCACCTACAGATATCAAATTGATCAACTTCCATCCTCAAAACATGCCAAGATATGATTTCGTGTGTGCCATTACAAGCTTTTAAAAGGATGACCAGATAAATAACTTTAAATTTGTTTATTCTGAATAACCACAAAAATCAATGAAAACTCAAATACCTTCCCAAGTTGATCAAATCCATCTAACTGGTTAAGCAACTCCATGAGTGTTCGCTGGATTTCACGGTCTGCACTGGTCCCTTCACTAAAACGCCGTCCACCAATAGCATCGATCTCATCCATAAAAATGATACAGGGCTAGACATGAAGTCAACAAATAAGGTATGCTTTTAACTGTAAAATACAGTGTGAAGATGCTCAACAAATTTTCAAGCACCAACCTGGTGATCACGAGCATAACCAAACATTTCCCTTATCAATCTTGCACTTTCACCAATATACTTATCAATAATGGCACTTGATACAACCTAGATTCACAGAAAATTGTATAGATGAACAAACAAAAATAATAAGAATAAGTATCACTATGTAGCAGGAAAAGTAAAAACTTTGTAGAAAAACCAGACACAAATAACTGACCTTTAAAAAGTTAGCATCTATGTTGCTCGCAATTGCTCTGGCTAGCAATGTCTTCCCTGTTCCCGGAGGTCCATAGAGAAGAACACCCTGGAACAATTCAATAAAATAAGATAGAATATTTCTTAATGAAACTTTTAGGGTTCTAAGTTGCTAGTGTAAGCATGACAATATTGCTGAACAAGTCACTAAGAATATGAGTCAGCAATACTATATCATAAATACCTTGGGTGGTTTGATGCCCACTCTAAGGAAAAGCTCAGGGTTCATTAGAGGCAGCTCGATAGATTCCCTAAGCTCTCGGATCTGATCTGATAGCCCACCCACAGCGGAGTAGCTAACATTACCGGGATCTTCATGAAGCATATTATACACTACTGGATCAACCTGCAAGTCAGATTAAGCACGAATGTTCAGGGGTAGGCACATACAATGTCAAATCATATCATTAGTAATAGGATCGTAATTACTTCTCTTGGAAGAGCCCGCATGATGGTCAGAGTAGTCATATCCAAAACAACCCGAGTGCCTGCTGTTAGTTTTTCTTTGTCCACTTTACTGCGACAGCCAACCACGTACCTAGGGCCACTACTTGCCTTCACTATCACTGAAGCAATAAAAGCACAGATAATTACTTTGACACTTCTCAAACACAAAAGCAGCTCTAACAATATAGCATTCACCAAATGTTACCATTTTTACTTAGAAGCAGATCAGCCCTAACAAAATTAAAATCACCAAGAGTTTCCAGAAACTATGTTCCAAACAAAGAAAGCTCCAAACTTTACTTACAGCGTTCATTATCGAGAGGTCTGAGAACTTCCCCTATAATCTGCCCAACACTTTGAAGGGACTTCAAATCATCTTCAGTTTTCCCAAATTCCTTCTTTGCAGCTCGCAAGTTTTCTCGCACTGCGAACCCATTGCGAAGAAGAAGCAATTTAGACCCAAACAAATTCTTCAAAGCATCTAAATTTATCAATTCATGATAACAAAAGACACAGCAACGGACTACCCATAAACTATATCAAACGTAATCAACATCTTGGGCTACAAAATCAGAACCCAATCGCTCAATTGAAAATTGGAATCGAAACCCTAAAAAATGGAAAGCACTAAACTTTAACTAATTCGAAACATTTCTTGTTAATTGAAGAAGAGGGATGAGGGTTTAGAGTGCGAATCTGACCTGCCCGGACTCGAGAGTCGAGCTCCTTGTGCTGGAGTAACCTCTTGCGGTAATCGGTGATTGCGGTGCGACGTCGTACGGCGTCCTCCGTCTCGGTCGACGTCATCGCAGCGCCGTTAGGAGAGGAAATGAGTCAAAAGAAAGGTCGGCTCCGGCTCCGGAGGTTTTGAGAGAAGCAAAGAGAGAAGAAATCTGGCTCTACAGAAAGCTTCGTTTCCTTCTCTTTATTTATGGTGCTGTATTATCAAGCAAGCAAGCTACTACTCATTTTAGTGATTTTACTCTCTTGGATTAAAATTTAAAAACTACAAAAGTAAAAAGCGTAGAGTAAATTGCATTTTGCTTCCCGAACTTTTGATTATGATTTTTTTTTCTGTAATTGTATCGGGCCGTTTAGATGAAATATTTTCAATTTTTACAGATATTTTCAAATAATATAAATTATGATTCTATAAATTTAAATTTTGTTAATTGATAATTATATTGTTTAGATTTCATCAATAGAATTTCACACTTTGATAGAATTCAAAAAAGACACATATTTTGGGAGGAATTTAAGTTGGGAATTTGCCTCCCCAAATTCCACAATTCTTTTCAATGAGAGTTGTTAATTTCACGAGATAAGAAAACCAAACGTTAAAATTCGACTGGAAAAAATGTAAAATTTTTATTTTTAATTAAATTTCCTCATTTTTTCCTATATCCAAACACACCGTAAATTTTAAAACATTGCAATTTTGTCCTCAGATTATGATAAATTTAAAGTAATTCCTTTTTTCTGATTTTTTTTTTTAAAAAAAAACACATGTTGACGAACATTTAACACAAAAAATAAATAAAAAAAATTTGATGGCCATTCTTGGGCTTGGTGGAGGTGTTTACTTTTAGTGGATCTTGGCCGAGTCCCTTGGCAAGAACTGACCAAGGGATCAAGGGACTTTCTTCGGTATGTCATAAGCTTAGATCATGATTTTTTATAACATTGATAATCATACGAGCTTCATCGGTTTCAAGTCTATAACATAGAATTTACCTCTTCATATGTTTCTTATAAAGTGGCATGTGTTGTACCACACTAGGGGTGCTTAAGCAGCTTGATATTAGCAATATTTCTCCTCTAGGAAATGAGAAGTTTTGCTCAAAAGTGAGTTTCAATATGATTGTAATGAGTGATAGTTGCTTAGCTTATAATAGGTTTGAGAAACTAGATTACATATTTCTTTGGTAGACATATGCAATGTTATTCTTTCTTTCGAGATAATGTCTTCTTAAACCACTCTCGAACAACTTAATTTTTTTTTTCTATTTCTTAAAGAAATTTTATAAACAAAAAAGTTATAAGTCCATTAGTATTTAGTTTAGTAGTAAAATATTTCTCGATAAAAGTTCCAAATTTGACATCGCCTCTCATTTATCACCAAAAAAAGCACCGATGTCAAATACATTAACTATAATCTTGAATTAGATTTCCCAGCTATTTCATTAATGTAATCTACCATTCAAGTATAGCAAATTGTTAGTAACAACTCCAAAAAGTCAAAACATACTCCAAAATGAATATTTTTATGCTCTCAAAAAAAAAAGTTAAGGAAATGTAGAATAATTCTTCAAAGTGTTACCAACTAGCTATTCGGGAAGGATGATTTGAACTCGAGAACTCATATGCATCGAAAATGAATGCACTTGATGACTAGAACTACGTTAATGCAATTATCAACCCTAAACCAACCCCCTCTTGAGCTTTCATTTCTTAATTTTTCATATAGAAATAGTTTTCAGGCTTTGAGCCTGTGAAATGTGCCAATTATTGAAAATATACAAGATCATGATGCATGATCATACACCTCACAGAACATATCATCTCTATTTTGGTGAGAAGTCCTACCAAAATCTTGGGTCGTTCATCATTTACTACGATTCTAGATTTTTGCTATGGCACCATAAACTTAATTGAGCAACAAACATGCTCGGACTTGGAAGATAAAAGATCGAAACTCGAAAAATATACATGTCATATTATATGCTGACTTTGAAATTGGTTAAAACTCAGAAGCCAAATTATTTCTCTTATGCATGCATATTCCTCTTTTCTCCTTTGCATTTCAGTGATTTCACACGTACTCTCTCCTCTGCATGAATACTAGTCATATATAGAGGGAGAGACCCTTTAGCTACACCAAAGCCTTATTTGGCAGAAGATTATAGAGGAAATTAAGAGAATGGCAGAAAAAACAGTATCTGACCAATTCAAAGTTAGTATTATTTTGGGGAAACAATTCAAAAGTCTATGGCTCGCCGTTAAACTTCTCTCTGCAGTTACTAAAAATAGATATCAAAGAAAACAAACCTTCCAAAGCAAAGGCAAAGATATATCTCTCCACAAACATTGCCTCATTCTTGGGATTTCACAGCCTCGGTGGGCTGTCACCTTCTCCTCGCCACTTATAATCAACAAAAACAATAACAGATCCCTTTGAAAAAAAAAGAAAAGAAAAAAAAAACAGAAAACAGAAGGAAAAAATAACCAACAAAAGAAAATTAGCATTTACAGATAGAAATACCTCTTTTTTCAACAATACATTTCTTAAGTTCTCTTCTGCTCAAACCTCCTCACCAGGAGGGATGGAGATAGAAAAGACACCAACCAAACCCGAAAAGAAGTATCTTTTTCTATCCTCCTTGCCATCATCATCGTTATCGTCGAGACACATGATGGCTATCCTCCTGGTCCTAGTGTATGCACTTCTCTACAACCCCACCATTGTCCTCTCCGCCCCGTCGTCCCCCACCACCTTTACCCCCCAAGACAACTTCCTCATCGACTGCGGCGCTACCAGCCAGGCCACGCTACCAGATGGGAGGGTCTTCAAGACAGAATCACAAACGACACAACAGCTGAAAGCAAATGATGATAACAAGGTCTCTGATGACAAGGCAGATGTGCCTTCCCCTCTTTATTTGAACGCAAGGATTTTCACAAGTGAAGCCACTTATTCGTTCCATATGGCAAGGCCTGGCTGGCATTGGGTTCGCCTCCATTTCTATCCTTTGACCAACTCTGTGTTTGATCTTCAGAAGGCGACTTTCAATGTCATGACAGATAAGTACACTTTGCTGCATAGCTTCAATTTCAATGAGGCCACTAAGAACAACACCAATAACAAAATTCTTTTCAAGGAGTACCTTCTCAACGTGACCGAGCAACAATTCTCTATCAAGTTCTCTCCCCAGAAGAACTCTGCGGCGTTCATCAATGCAATTGAGGTGGTTTCAGCTCCTGATTATCTCATTGAGGACACAGCTAACAACCTTCAACCAATGAGCCAGTTCCAGGGGTTGTCTAAGTTTGGATATGAAACTGTGTACAGGCTTAACATGGGAGGACCCCTAGTGACATCGGTCAATGACACATTAGGCCGGTACTGGTACCCCGATGAGCCATTCATTAAGACCAAGAACATGGCTAAAAGTTCCAAGGTTGAAACTAAAAGTATCAAGTATCCTGAAGGGCTCACGCCTCAAATAGCCCCTCCAACGATTTATGCAACCGTTGTGCAAATGGCTGATGCAGGTGTCAACAATCAAAAGTTCAATGTCACATGGAACTTACCGGCTGAAAATGCTTTTGGGTACTTAATCCGATTGCATTTCTGCGACATTGTGAGCAAAGCACTTGGTACTCTTTACTTCAATGTCTACATTAATGGGTACATGGCAATAAGTGATTTGGATTTGTCACAAACTGTGAACGGTTTGGCAATTCCATTCTACAAGGACATTGTGGTAAACTCTTCATTGGTATCTGATGGGCTGTCAGTCCAGATTGGTCCATCTAAATTGCAGAATAGTGGTCAGGATGCCATTCTAAACGGTGTAGAGGTTTTGAAACTAAGCAATTCTGTTAATAGTTTGGATGGAGAGTTCGGGGTCGATGGAAAACAGGAAACAACAAGTAGCGGCGGTGGGGTTCACAAAGGAGCGGTGGCTGCAGTTGGGTTTGGTTTGATGTTCGGAGCCTTTCTTGGGCTTGGGGCAATGGTGTACAAATGGAAGAAGAGACCTCAAGATTGGCAGAAAAGGAACAGCTTCTCTTCCTGGTTACTTCCTGTACACGCTGGAGACAACAGCTTTATGTCAAGCAAGACCTCCATGGGGAAGAGCATATACTCTTCCTCTATGGGCCTCGGCCGATTCTTCTCCTTCGCAGAGCTACAGGAAGCTACCAACAATTTTGACTCAAGTAAGATCATTGGCGTTGGTGGATTTGGCAATGTGTATCTTGGTGTGATTGATGAAGGGACTACTGTCGCTGTCAAGAGAGGAAATCCACAATCTGAACAGGGTATTACAGAGTTCCAAACAGAAATTCAAATGTTGTCGAAGCTCAGGCACAGGCATTTGGTGTCTCTCATTGGCTATTGTGATGAAAACCAAGAAATGATCTTGGTTTATGAGTACATGTCAAATGGACCGTTCAGGGATCATCTGTATGGTAAGAACTTGCCACAATTGTCATGGAAGCAAAGACTGGAGATCTGTATTGGCGCTGCTCGCGGGCTTCACTACCTTCACACAGGCACAGCACAAGGCATCATTCACCGCGATGTCAAGACAACAAACATCCTTCTTGATGACCAGTTCACTGCCAAGGTTGCTGATTTCGGGCTGTCAAAAGACGCACCAATGGGACAGAACTATGTGAGTACTGCAGTGAAGGGCAGCTTTGGGTACTTAGACCCTGAGTACTTCAGGAGGCAGCAACTGACAGACAAATCCGATGTCTACTCATTCGGAGTTGTCATGCTTGAGGCACTGTGCGCTAGGCCCGCTATCAATCCAGCACTTCCAAGAGAGCAAGTCAACTTGGCTGACTGGGGAATGCAGTGGAAGAGGAAGGGCTTGCTCGAGAAGATCGTTGATCCTCTCCTCATCGGGACTATCAACCCCGAATCGATGAAGAAGTTTGGTGAGGCTGCCGAGAAGTGCTTGTTAGAGCACGGTGTGGATAGGCCTACAATGGGAGACGTGCTTTGGAACTTGGAGTATGCTCTGCAGCTACAAGAGGCATTCACAGAAGGAAAGGGTGAAGATGACAGCATTAACGCTACCCCTTCCACTGATGCTGCACCTGCCTCCCCTGATGATGCTAGTGTTGCGCCTAGCGCTCCCGGCTCCCGCCCGACTTCCATCCCGGAGGAGAAGGAGGAGGAGGAAGGTTCTTCTGAAGTGCTGACCATTAATGACCAATCCGGAACCGCTATGTTTGCTCAATTTTCTAATCTCAATGGTAGGTAAAAGTCTTAAAAATCTGGTCTAGTACCAATTGACATATATAAGGTCTAGTACTAGAAGTCATTGAGGAACCAAAACAAATAGAAATCATCAATGTTCCTCTCTTTCTTGTGTTTGGGGTTATTGGGTTTCATTGTTACAAACTAATCAACTGTTTCTGTTTATACAGTATGATCGATGAACTGGTATGAGGAATGTATACATGTAGTACGTACGTACATTACTGTTAATCCTATACGTATTTAAGTGTATATTTTTTTGCATTCAATTCATTAATTGTAGACTTGTAGTATAGATGAATGATTGAAGATATCTGAATGAATTTCCACCAATTAAGTTCTTAAAGATCTGCAAGGATTAGCTGACACTTGGACCCATGCAAACCACCGAAAGTATAATTGATGAAGCACATGTAATAGAACGTTGAAATATAAATATATATATATATATATATATATATATATATTTTTCAGTCCAAAAAAATATATATATATATATTTTGCAATTGATATAAATATATATATGAACAAAATTACAAAAATGATTATTCAGAAAAATGTATAGGATTGTGCAGAACCATACCAGTAAGCCAAAAAGCCTCTTCTTGCCTTTCACATGGCTATTGGCAACCAAAACGACGACGTCGGGTTCACAACCACCCACATCCTCATCCTCATTAGCTTCACTGTCGTGGAAGACTCGGCTGGCGTTGAAGCTGCTGACAAAAGTGAAAGACGCCGCTCGTCGTCCTGACGGCACCGTCAACCGCCGTCTCCTCGACCTCTTGGACTTCAAGGCCTCGCCCAAGCCCACCACTCCCATAAACGGCGTCACCTCCTCCGACGTAATTGTGGACCCCACTCGCGATCTCTGGTTCCGCCTCTTCATCCCCGTTGACTCCCCTACGACGTCGTCTCTTCCGGTCGTCGTTTTCTTTCACGGCGGTGGCTTTATATCCTTCAGCCCATCCACAAATGCGTACGACGCCGTTTGCCGCAAGTTAGCCCGCACAATCCATGCCGTTGTAGTCTCCGTCAACTACCGTCTGGCTCCGGAGCACAGTTACCCTTGCCAATACGACGACGGGTTCGACGTCCTGTCCTTCCTCGACCAAAACGACGACGTCCTCCCCAAAAACGCAGACAGAACCCGGTGGTTCTTAGCCGGGGACAGCGCCGGCGGGAACCTAGCGCACCACGTGGTAGTACGCGCCTGTCGCGAGCATTCGAAACTCCGGACGGTAAAGTTGGTCGGGTTGATATCCATACAGGCCTTTTTCGGGGGCGAGGAACGGACCGAGTCCGAGATCCGACTCCATAGAGATCCTTTGATCACGGTGAGCCGAACTGACTGGATGTGGAAGGCGTTTTTGCCGGTCGGGTCGAGCCGGGACCACGAGGTAGCGAACGTGAGTGGGCCGAACGCGGTGGACATTTCGGGTATGGAGTACCCGACTACGGTGGTGTTCGTGGGCGGGGCGGATCCGTTACAGGACTGGCAGAGGAGGTACTATGAGTGGTTGATCAAGTCCGGAGTTGAGGCCAAGCTGATCGACTATCCAAACATGTTTCATGGCTTCTATGCGTTTCCAGAATTGCCCGAGTCGGAACAACTTATTTCCCAAGTCGCACATTTCGTTGCTTCCGTTTAATATCAAAGCAAGCAAAATTCGATTTATTGTACTCTGTTTCATAATTTCATTCATGAATGAGCTGATTCTATTTGATCAAAAAAAAAAAAATTGTTGATAACTTACCACTAGTATTTCATTCTATTTACATTAATTGTTACTGGATACTGTAGATTTTTCCACTTTTCTGCCAAGATATTTAGATGACAGATAAATATCTCACACTATCTGCCAAGGTAAGTGTTCTGTGCATTGAGGTTTTGGTTTCAGGGTCTAATTGCTGATAATGCATGTATCCTTTTCTCTTCCTTTTTATGTATTTCAAGTGCATAAGACGTACTTTAACTGAATCAGTTAAATATGTGGAAGTTTAAATTTGTATTTGTTGCTGAGTAATATTTTTGGTGCCAAGTAAAAATTGCCCCTCACATTCATAATGTGTACTGTTTGGTGATGTTGAAGACTTAAAGAGACCCAAATGCAAATCCTTTGTCTTCCACGCACGTACTTCTAAGTATATCTTTTGGAGATAACTTAATTCCTAGTGAAATATATCTTTGAAACATATGATGTTGTCATATGGTGTTAATCCGATATTAATTAGAGTGTTCTTCCGGCCTGAAAAACCCTATATATGGCCGGAATGTATTCTAGGCCAATTTCATTTCATTGGAGGAAACTTGAATTTGAAATTTAAACTTTGTTATGTGCAGGTATTGCACTTGCACATTTTTGGACTGGATATCAACACGTATCAAACATTATGGTTGGGTTTGAGTTCATTAATTCATCTAGCTAGGGAATGGAGAATATCTCTTTCCAGCCACTAATCATAAATTGTGGGAAATCTACATAAGTGTTAGTTGAATACATTGGATGATGTTGCGATGCTGAAAAGGAGTCGACTTGCAAATGACCATTTTTTAAACAAACAGATTCAACCAATCTTAAATATTAGTGCGTGTTTTGAGTCAAAATTAATGACCCTATTATTCTCGAGCAGTATGTATATATATTATAAACTTTGGAATAAGTTTTGAACTGGAATTTATTATCAATTATCCTTCTAAAAAAAACTCTATTATTTGCGTGGAGAGAATGAAAAAAAAAATTACAATTACAATTAAGATAAATTGTTCTCACGTTCAAATATTTTATTTTTTAATTTCAATATATTTCATTTACTATTTTATCTTCTACACATTAAATTAAAAAAATTAAAAATTTAATTAAATAAAGATCATTTCTGAATTTTTAAAAATTTAACCTTAACTCTTATTCCCTTAATTAATACAGAAGATATATATATTTTCGACGTAGCGTCGTACATGGCAAGTAGGCGTATTGGCAATCACAGAAGAAGACGTACGTAGTAGAGAGTAGAGACTGGTAATTAATACCAAACAAGAGAAGCAACGAAATCCTTGACTTGCGAAATGAGGTGGTTGGATTCCGGCAACTCCGGAAACACATAGAAGGCGTGAACCATGGTGGGATACTCGATCAGCTTAACCTCTTTCCCTGATTTCCGCAACCACGCCCAGTACCTCCTCTGCCAGTCCTGCAGCGGATCCAATCCCCCTACGAACACAACCGTTGCCGGATACTCCAGCCCCGAAATGTCCACCGCGTTCGGCCCACCCACGTTCACTGCCTCGTGGTCCCGGCTCGACCCCACTGGCAGAAACGCTTTCCACAGCCAGTCGGTTCGGGTCACCGAAACCAGAGGCGCCCCCTCCAGTCGGGTCTCCGACTCCGTCCTTTCCTCTCCCCCGAAGAACGGTTGGATCGATATTAACCCCACCGCCTTCACGATCCGAAACCGCTCCCGGCAGGCTCGCATCGCCACGTGGTGCGCCAGGTTCGCGCCGGCGCTGTCTCCGGCAAGGAAGCATCGGGACCGGTCCGCGATTTCCGGGAGAGCGTCCGAGTTTTGGTCCAGGAACTTGAGGACGTCGAATCCGTCGTCGTATTGGCAGGGGTAGCCGTGCTCGGGAGAGAGGCGGTAGTTGACGGAGACCACGACGGCGGGGATTCTGCGAGCGAACTTGCGGCAAACGGCGTCGTAGGAGAAGGCGTCCGGGCGGAGGAAGCTGAAGCCGCCGCCGTGAAAGAAAACGACGACTGGCAATGAGGAGGAGGAGAAGGAAGACGACGTCGTAGTAGGGACGAAGAGGCGGAACCAGAGATTGCGAGCGGGGTCCACGGTGATGTCGGAAGTGGTGACGCCTTTGTATGGAGCTGAGGGAGTGGCTGAGGACTTAAAGTCCACGAGGCTGAGGAGACGGCGGTTGATGGTGCCGTTTGTCCGGCAAGCGGCGTCCGTCAACTTTGTCAGAACCATTAATGAAATCCGGGTCCTCCACGGGAGCAAAGCCCACGAGGATGTGGGTTGTGGGGAACTCAACGACGTCGTCATGATTGGGGTCAAAAGGAGGTGTCTGGATTTTCTGCTTTGGAATTTTTGGTGTGAAATATATGCCTCGGGTGAGTGTTGAGGTTTTGAGCAACCAAGCCAACTAACCAACAACCAATTGTCAGAGCGGTGTCGTTTTATTGGGATATTATGATGAAGCCCAGCCATTCAATGAAGTAGGTGGTTTTGTTATGGGTTTCCTTACGGTGTAGGTTTTCATTGGAGTTGCTAAGTCACGCAGTAGTGCAGTACCCACTTCAATTTTCGGTGTGGGGGAACAACAAAAGAATTGGGAGTTAATTGGTTGACAAAATTGCACAAATAACTGCCCTAGCCCCTCTCTTTTTTTTTCTTTTTCTTTTTTATGCAACTGAAAGCTTTTTATGCACTCTTATGCTAAAACAACCAAATTAAAAGCTGGAAAAAAAATCAAGCTGAAAAAAAATCAAGCGGAAGACTATTGCGCCAAAGTTCGATTCCCTGTTAAATTGAATTTGGCCTACATTGGGCCAAACCATTTGCAGTCAAATTTACCTCATCAAATATCGTCAAAATCCGTACAAAGTCTTGTGATGTCTTGAATAATAGTTTTGAGCGGCCAAGGTGGATTGTAGTTTCAATTGATGTCAATAATGAGCTTTGAATCACCTTCAACTTGGATTTTCTTAAAATTGTGATTTAGAGCTTTGAACAGTGATGCATTTTAAAATGTTACTCACAAGCGCACAAATCAGTTGCCACACAGAAGTGCAAGAGCAAGGTCAAACCCACAAAGAATGTATGAAAATAGAAAAATATTAATCGAATCCAAATCAATTTAATGTTAACCTAATTAAGCAAAAGTCGGCTGTGATTTAACTGAAGATGCAAATAATAAAACTAAGCAAATAGATTAAAATTATTTTGATGAAGATCAAGTAACTTAGGTATCAGATTTAACCACATTACTCAATAAATATCTAAGTACTTTGTACCAATTCCCAAATTAGGAGTAGCAATTTAAAAATCAATTTACAGCTTTTTCAAGAATTAACAATGATGCACAAATGAAATTGTTCTAAAATAGACTCTTTTTCGCTACTTAACTATAAATCTCGAAGCATTACATGTATACTAACTTATTGAAACTACAAAAGATCAAAGTGTGTGCTTGATACCGGGTTGACAGATTAAAGCCAAGTTGGAACTCACTTGCCAAGCTAGCACCTTAGGATACAGAAAACTCACCACCTAAAGTGTGTTGCCAAAGGAAAGAAAGTATGAAAATCACCACTCAATTGACTCTCCAAAGAGATACAAAGTATGAGAGAAAAGTTCTCAAATGATCTATTTTCTTACTCATAAACTGTTTTCTCTAGTACACAAAGATGACTCTAAATAGGAGTAATCTTGGAACAACCCTCCAAGCATAGGCTACTCTTCTCAAGAGTCAAGACTATTAATTAAGAAACATTACTAAGACAACTATAAAACTTATTGGAAAACGAAAGGATTCCTAGAAGCACAAAAGAGAACCAATTCCAGAGGACAAGCTAATTAATTTTCTCACACCCAACTATAGTGCAGGTCCTTCAAACTTGAGTGATTAATGTGAGTAGTTTCAAACACTCCCATGTCAGTGCTAAGTAACATATGTGAAACAAGCTCATTCGAATGACAAGAAATCAAATGAGTTCATATTTAATATTTTTCAAAACCAATTAAGCATGTAGTAACAAAATTAACTTCTAAACTACCAAAAATGCATGACATTAGAGGTGAAAGTAATAAAAAATTTATTAATGCATTTTGAAGCAAGAATCATAGGCATGAAAAACGTAGTTATGAGAATCGATATATACTATATAGATAATTAAAAGAAACTTATTTCATAATATGATTTCCTCATCCTCAACATTAGTTAAGAAAATTAGCTATACATAGTATAAATTGAAAACATGCTAAAAATAATACAAAACATCGATCATACAAATAAAAACTAAAGAAAAAAAAAGAACAAAAATCAATAATGTGTCTTTTTTTTTTTTAATTATTAGATCAATAATGTATCTCTAGTTCCACTTCTCTACGTCTCTCTCTTCTCTAAGCATGAGCCAGTGTTTCACATGCTCAATCTCTAAGTCAAGACCTAGGCATTCATTAATTTCATTGTCCAAACTTACTGCGTCAAGATGGTTTTTTCATATTTTGTTCCATGTTTTTTCTTCTTTTTTTGGGAAGACTGTTCCATGCTTCAATCATTCTGATGGAATTGATATTCACTATTTCATTATTGCATATACCACCTAAGTGCCATGCCTTGGACCTCAACATATGAATATGTAGTAATGTGGTCTCCATTGTCCTTTTCCTTGCATTATCTCCATACACTTGAGCTGCCTACAATAACATACTAATTGGCTTAAATTAAACAAACATAACTTACTAACAAATCTAATTTAAGGTTAATAAGTATATCATTAATGATATTATCAAGCATACATTCTCGATCTTAACGCTTTCCCTTCACCAACAAGAACAATGGTATCACCAGCACTTCTTGCGCCTGCAAAGAATGGAGAACCATGTCCAATAACCCTCTTTTTCTCACTCTCCTATATATTACCAACTTTCCCAAGTTTCATTTTTAAAATTTTTTATTTCAGTTCTCTTTTTTATAGAGTTAATTGACATGTGCTCAAATTATTCTCGATCAACATTTTCGAGCAAAAGGGCAGTAAAATTTCTTAGACCCAGGAGCCTCCTCACTTCTTCGACACCTCAGGATGCCTAGGCCAAAAAAGCCTAAGAAAACAAAAACTAACCAGAATCATTTTAATTCAAGAATTGAGCACATGGTAGATAGAGGCAAGTGAAATTGCGGGCATGTAACCACATGGTTTTAGGAGTCGGGACAAAGAAAGAAATAATGTTTTGAATTACATCTACGACTAAGATCATGCTAACCAACATGGAGCATCAATACATCATATTTAACCAACTTTGGTAAATTATGGATAAATATATTCACTTTGCAGTATGACAGTATCCAATAAGCAAATGTACCAACTTAAACCACTAATCACATTTAATCGTTACAGACTACTATGTAAGCACGTAATCATAATTACAAATTTTTACAATGTTCAGTAAGTATTTATGTGGTAACAGACTTCACTCAACTTTACCTCTTAGCAAAACATGAAGTGCTGCTTTTTCTTCATGTGGTTGAGTTCTGTTTCCAGCTATTTTCATGATCCAAAAAGAGTTTAATGAGATGTTTCCTGAATTCCCACATTCTGCATTCTGTGATCTCTTCTTCTAGTTGAAGACCTTTGGAAAGTTGATTCATGTAGTACATTACAAATATGCCGCAATCCAATCTGCAAATCACAATGTTATATTTTTTTTCTAAGTTTTTATCTATTATCAATTACATTTTATAGTTACTTACGATTTAAAATCCTGTTGCGGACATATACGGTCGTTCTCTATTTTGAAGTCGATTTTGTTATCCATCATCCAAGTTAGAGTTCTTTTTTCATCTTCATTGAGAGGCACTTCTGCCCCGCTTTCTTCCTTTCTGCACTTCTTCCGTTTTGTCCCTTTCAGCAGTGCTTGTTGAGCTTCTTTTTGGGTTGTAAGCAACCATTTTTGTATCAATTGATGCTGTGATTTAAACAATACACATTATACTACATGCATATTTCATCGATTAGAAAAAGAAAAAAAAAACAACAACAACAACAGAATTCAATATTTTCTCACCATTTGCTTAGCAATCTCATAGCATGGATCAATATGCAGTTCTGATCTCTTCCTCAAGGGATTGTAATGCGTCCACTTTTTCTCGTTTTTGTTTAGGACGAGGAGAGTATAATGGAACTTTGATATTATTGGGAAGAATACATAGTCGATGTGTGCCATACTCCTCATTAGTGGATCAAAAACCAAGTGATTTAATCCCACTTCATCATGAACTTCGTCTTGCACTTGATCTTTCTTTCGTTTCTTTTGTGCATCTTTCAATCCTACATAATTCTGTCAACGATGGTGTGTAAGATAAACAATTAATTTCTCAAGCATTTTACATTTTAAACATCTGACATTTTTTTTTTTGCACTTACCCAGCACAAAGTTGATATGTATGTTGATATTTTGACATTATTTTGGTGGTGCTGTTGTTGTTCCAATAGCTCCATGAATGCATCAATTACCTGGTATGAGTGAGTTTACATCTACATATTATTAAGCAAACAACTATTTTCAATCATTTAAAGCAATATTGTCATTATAAATAAAAAGATAGTTCTTACGTTGCTCGCAACTGCAGTATCTTTTATCAACTTTTTGACATCTTCCCGTGTGACACTTGCATTGTTGCCATCCCAAAATAATTCCCTGTGGACATTTATAATGGTTAGCTTTTTAAGTGCGGTTGTTAACCAGTTACATTAATGCATTTCTTGTTTTTTGGTTCTGGTGCAGTAGGTATTGCACCTCAGTCCTCAGGTGCACTGCAGTCTTCCCTTAAGTTTAGGCCTTGAAACATAAGAATGCAAATTCCTAGTCTAAGGGAATGGAATAAATAAAAAATAGAGAGAGAGAGTGAGAGAGAGAGAGAGAGAGAGTAGCCATTTTCATGAGGGAAGACAAAAGTAATAAAACTAATCAGAGCCATGCTTGAAACATTCAAAAATAGTGTATTGTTTGATTGCCAAAGATCAGTCACATAAACAGTAAAACGAGAGTAAATTCAGTTCTCAGTCAAGCTCAACTAAGAAAATACCAAAACCAAAGTAAATACAGAGAAACTAGTGTCACTAAAACCTCAAATAGGATATGACCAATAATAGGAAATTAGGAACTAACCACTCTCAAAAAAAAATAATCACAACCAAAAGACAAAAAGTTATTAATGTTACTTACTTGGGATTTGCCATATTCCAGAATGTTTTCACCTTTTGTTGATATTCATTGTCCATTAATTTGAATACCTCACATCTTTCAAGAGGGAAGCATGCCTTCCTTGGGCTGTTCTCTTCTTCTGAAACAGAATCGTCATCAATTCTTATTATAGATTCATCTCCTTTGCGAGCAGGATCCTGAATTGCCCTTGAAGGTACTGTACGTATTGGATCAGATGGAGTGTGTAGCTTCTTTGCCTTTTTCTTTTTAGGCACTACATCACACACAAAATCTGGATCCAGTTGCTGTTTTTTAACGCTTACTCCAGTTCCTTTGGTAGGAGGCGACGTTTGATGCCCAATTCGAGATACCTCAATGTCATCTCTTGGACACGATTGAATTGCAGTGGAGCGGCTTTCAGGATTTAGCTGATCTTTTTTAATCAACTTCATGTTTTTATCCATTTCTGCTTTAAGGTTATCTTCTAATTTTCCCTCCAAGTTTAATAATTCGCAGTCGTTTGGGAGCTGTCTTCTTTCCTCTATTTCTCTTGGTAATTGTTGGTTTAATCCTCTCTTTTTTCCCTTCTTGTCCTTTTTCTTTAGCTGGAGAATTTACATTAGGCAAGGTAAAACTGTTTCAGTGGTAATCAGTCAAATGTAAGTAACATGTTATATGTACCAACTCAAGATTCAATTTATTGTTAGAGTGAAAAAGAAATGCATAGAATTGACTAAATATATATTTGATGGCAATTTTACTACCTCTTCTTGTTCTTCGTCTCCTTCCTCTTGCTCTTGCTTTTCATGTTCATAGTCCGTTTCTACTTCAACACCTTGCTGCTTGAATAAACACTGGACAGTTTTATTAGCCAAAAAATTGGATATCAGTACCTATGATCATCGACCAAAGATAACAATACATAAACTTTTATGTCACTATAATTCAAAGACACTATTGAATGTTCATTTGTTACCTCAATTTCGCAAATGGTTGTTCGTTGAATTTTTCTGTTCAGTGCTGGAAGGCTCCATTTGATTAGAGATGGTTTGTGTCCCTCGACTATCTCCCTCCCACTGATTGGTTGTGTTATATTTGTTTTCTCACAAAACCAAAACTGTATGACATGCACGAAAATAAAGGATACCAAATACCACAGTGACAAACGCAGAAGATGTCCAAAATGATAATGAATTAATGATAACAATAATATTAACAAAAAATAATATATAACTTACTGGGATAAGAAGCACACATCCCTCAACATGAAATTTGCCCCCGGGTTTCAAAGATTTGTTTAGGAATTCTCCCACTGCTTCTGCCCATGAATATCTTGAAAGTTTGTCAAATTCATCACAATATTTCATTAGAGCAAATGAAGTACTTGATCGGGCGAACAGGAATGTGACGAATAACTCCATTAGGGTGAGACGTACAACATCTTCTATATCCGTTTGTTCTTTCCCATTCAGCAATTTTAGTAGTGGATTGTGTATGCATTTGCGGTTCAGCTTCCGTGAATATATTCCCTTGAAATGTCTCTCAGTGAAGTCTGATTTGTATGAATTATATCGACTCAGGCAACAGAATTGAACGGCTTCACCATGTTGAGGAAGTCCAAGAATCTGAGAGATGTCTTCTGTACTTATTGATACATCTCTAGTACCAAAGTGAAAGCTCGTGGTTTCTGGGTTAAAAGTTTGGATGATATTTAGTATGGGAGTTCCGTAATCCTTACATTGTGATTTTGAAATGGTGCCATTGTGAAACGCTTCTAACAAGGGCCAAAATGGAGTTCTCTGCAGCAACTTCAAGTGACTATCCTTAACTATCTGCATTGTTTCCAACATTGGCAGCACAGAACAACGAATTTGAAGATGTGGCTTTCTGCTTCTGCTCACTTTCTGTTTTGGTGCCATTTTACAGTCTGCATATATGTAAGAATGAGAACATATTACTAAATTTCTTGTCTATGTGCTTGAGAAATGAACCACATTCTTGTCAAATAGTCTAATGCTCACAAAATCTATAACCGATACGCAGTCAAAGTTAAAAGAAAATTTAACTGATGCACCACTGTCCTACAATACTAGACTTATTGTGATTTGCTTGGATTTTGTATTACTTACAACTCAAATAACATATTGCTCTACAGAGCTGCTTATGTGTTAAGAATTTTGCCTACTATTTAGAGAACAAGCAACAAATTAAGGGTTCTTCATCTTTCTGGACCAAACCCAAATAACAGAGCAAGAAAACAAATCCTAAACCAAACCCACATTATAATATCGCAGATAGTCATTGAAATCTACAAAATAAAAGGTTCAAAAATAAACAAAACGCACACTAGAATTGGTTTTCAGTCTCATTTCCAAGTGAAATTAGAAAGACCACAGAAATTATGAGGAGAATATGGGTGTACCTTAGATTTGTAGATAACTGGAGCTTGAGTTTCTTGAAATTCAGAGAACGGTGAATCAGGTGATGAGCACCAAATCAAACCCAAGGAAAAATCAGATTGAAAGGATAAGCTTTGCTAGGGTTCTTGAAAGGTCAGGTTTCACCGCCGAATTGAGTAAAGCTAGGGTATTGATAAGAATGTAACATAGGGTCCATGAAACGGGGAATGAAATAAATGAGGAATGGAGAGCATAGGATGATGGTAGCAGAAACTAGAGTGAAGCTTTGCCATTTCTGCGTTGACGTTGAACTTTGAAACAATGGGAAACGCGCCAAATGCTAGATTTCAATGCCTCTGTTATCAGAAGGGTGAAAGAAAGGCTTTGCTTTCATTTACCCAGAAAAGGCAAGTGACAGGTGACAAGTAATTGACCGAAGAATAATTTTCAGGTCCACCCACACCCACCCCTCTGGTTAGTGGTTACTATATTTTCACTCTATAATATTTTTAATCCAACCATTCATATTATAAATGATTTTTTATAAATCATTTCTACAAAAAAAATCAATCGAATCGAAGATTGTTTAACTATCCAAATTAACGAAACAAATAAATGGTTCTGACAACAATTATTATTATTATGATGAATTATCTATTTATTTTATATGAATAAGTGACCAAAAAATTTCCGATTCGATTAATTTTTTTTTCAGAGGTGATCTATAGAGCATAATTTATATACCAATTTATATTTTTTATTTCCATATTTTTATAACACCATATTTATAAAAATCTTCAATATTTAAAATTCATTTTTTTTATTATTACAAAATTCATACATAAATTTCATAAACTATTTCACTAAATAAACTATTGTCCAACGACAATAAACTACTTCAACACACTAAAGCTACTTCAACATCTAAACTATTCAACATCTAAACTACTGTCAAACACTAAACTAAACACCTAAATTCTTGTCCAAAACAATAAAGTTATTGTCAACGACAATAAGCTACTGTCCAAAAACAATAAAACGTCAGTGGCATGAATCTAATTTTGAAATTTTTAATGTCGATATAAATGGTTAAAGCTCGAGTGGCATTATTTGAAACAATCTTTTGAAGAATACGCACCCAAAATGGCCTTATGAGTAATTTTTATAATTTATAATATGAATGGCTGGATTAAGAAATTATGAAGTGCAAATATGTTAACTAAATGGGTGGTGCACGGGCAGGTTCACCCTAGGATGGTGCACGGGCAGGTTCACCCAAGGGTGGACCTGAAAATTATTCTTGACCAAAACAATACATTTCAAGTCGTATTATTAATTAAAAAATTCATACAAAAAAATAAATAAAAAATAATCTCAAATGTGAGGAGCAATAATTAATACAAATAAATAAATATTGTCTTTGAAAAAAAAATTGCCAATGGATGTGCGACATGTAGCACACTTGCTTTCCTTTTCACTTTGCAACGGTTGTATAAGAAGTTTCAAATATAGAACATTTCTTAGTATTTTGCAATCCAAATATGGGTCTCCAAGGTTCAATCCCACCAATTGGAGATGATTTTTGAAAAAAACAAAACAAAAAAATCTAAATATTGATATAGAAGCTCAATTGGAGATGGCAGGCCTTAAGTAATATAGTTTTCTATTTGAAGGGAAATTCTGCAAAGACCCGAACATAGGGTCACCATCATTATCCCTTGGATGTGATAAATCTCCATCTTGTCCCTGCAACCCCTTGTAAATGCATCCCACCACTCCCAAATATCTCTACCCCGAGCACTGAAACAACACTATTAATTGACACTAGTAAATAATAGATTGACATAGCTCAAATTGAACCTTATGTTTTTTTACCTTAAAGAAGAGAAGATGGGGTGACAATTTAAACAGTAATCTCTGAAATTCTTTATCAAAAAATTAATAGTAATCATAAAAAGATACACTTCATTCTCTAATCGATTTACCCTCATGGAAAAATATTTTTGATTCAATTTCATTTTATGTTCTTTTTTTCTTATTGAAAAGACAAAATACCTTAAGATAAGTAAAGAGTAAAAATATAAGATTCCCCAAAAAGAAAAGAAACAATTAAAGGGGGAGTGTGGCCAATTAAGGCAATGAACAAGAGGGAATGTAGATAAGGATGTGGTGAGGTAGGCATCAGCATCCTAAACCAAACAAGGTTTTTGAGAGGCTCCAAACCAATCCACTATTATCGATCGAACCCTCAAACGCAACCCCAACTCTTATCCACCTTCATGCTAAATCCCACACCTGCCTCTCTCATATATAAAACACACACATTGCAACGTAAATCAAGCTTCAACAATATCAAAACACACCCTTCTCGATCCTCTTTCTTTCTTTCTTTCTTTCTTTCTTTCTTCTTCACCCTCTATCGAATTTCTCTAATTTCAATCATGGAAGGTGACGACAACATGAGAACATTCGACATGGGTGAACTTAGGTCAAGTCTTCCCCAGAAGTAAGAACACAAATCCTTTATCTTTTTAGCTTTGTGATTTTGCGACATAAATATGTAATTCTAACTCGGTTCTCTACCCTCCGTTGTCACTTCTTTGTCCTTTGGACTAATTGTACGTTTTGTTTTTGTGTTTTATCAGCAGGAGAGGCTTGTCAAGGTACTACTCTGGAAAAGCACAATCATTTACGTGTATGGCCGATGTTCGATGCCTAGAAGATCTCAAGAAACCGGAACATCCCGATGCGAAAAAGAGGAAGAAACATACGGAGAAGAACTTTCATGTTCCAGCTCCCTATCCTCCCCATCCATGTCGACGAGTTTCTAGCACCACCCAATTTGCCACACCCTGTGTTGGTGTGTGATAAATATGTTCATGAAAAATACAAAAGGCTTTCCATTATTCTTTGCCAAGCGCCACTATAAAATATTCGTGCAAGAAGCTGACTTTTTTGGCAAATATGTTGCTGCTTTTACTCCAAATTACCTGTGTAAATAAGTAAATTACTTGTATTAGATTTAATTATTTTTTGTTTTGGTTTTCCCATTCAGAAAAGCACGGTTATGTTGTATCTCTACTAGAGCTTTGGTTTGGTGTAATCTATGTGATGAAACAAACAACTCATATACATTTCATCTTTTGTAGTCTGCTTCTTTAACTCGAGGGGGGGTACAGTAAGAATCTAGAATTCAAAGCCTCACCCTGTCTTTGCAATAACTTAGTTTTCAATTAAGTCCTTTATTAGGGATCAAATTCTATGATCCTATTAGAATAAAGGATTGACAAGAAAAGGAGAGAACATAGTTAGAGGAAGTTCCTCCACCACCATACCGGCTTTTGAAACCCTCCAAAGTTGGAGAGAAAACCGGTGAGCAAAGAAAATAGATGATCCAAACTCGGCTGCTTTATGCCGCATGATCCAATCATTTTCCTAATGCATGGATGCATTTAAATAGAGAAGACTAAAATACGAGGGCTATATTAAAATGGACAGAAGGGTTTCGAATTTCATGGTCATTTGTTCAGTCACTGCTGTAATTTCCAAAGTTTCTAGTTCTCTTCATGTTACACTGCTATTACTCTGCCAACTAAGTTAGGAAGAATACACATTACACTTTCTAACCACAAAAAAGGAAGAAGGGGGGGAAGGAATGACCATTAAACTTATACTGGCTCGACCTAACAAACAGCAAATTATGAGCCTCAAAAGAATCAATGCTTCTCACTAATGGTACAAAATTAGTACTGACCCCTCCACATTTAAATCCATGCAAAAGCTATTGCAACCTTTTCTTCTTGTTGGTGGCTGAATCCCAATCATCAAATATGACAATGTCATCATCATCATCGTCAAGAACTTCCAATTTCCCCTGACTTGTATCACCAGCAACACTTGACATATCTGGATTGACTGCCTCAGAAACCTCGGACAATTTTCTTTTCTTTCCAGTAGCACTTTCAATCTCATTATTCTTTTCAGCCTCCAGTTCGGATGCACTTGATGTGCTTCCAGCATTGGCATTGGACTTCTTGTCATCCTTCACCACTGAAGTAGCTTCAGTCCATCCAGAGAGAACCATTCCGTCAGGTTCCTTCTCCTCATCAAATTCCTCTCTGAGAAATCAAATTTGCATCAAATTAGACATAGATATCCTTTTCACACAAAAAAAAACATGGATATCCACAAGCTTCGAGCAATATGAAACAGATCAGGAAAGAAACAAGACAAATGTTGGAAAGTAATTAACAATGCTTCATAATCAGCTTAACACCCAACCAACTTGGTGGATGTGGGAGGAGTTGAATAGGAGGGAAAAAATTGCATGATGAAGGAACATTAATTTCAACTGATTAAATTCCTAATGGCTTATTAATCTTATAAGATTTAAACTTCTACAGCTAGGTGAACCACAATGGAGTTTCATATCTTAAACCATCCATAACCTTGTATAACTTAGATGTTGTGAAGTAAACTTTAAATGTTTTGCAGCAAGCTGTCAAGCTTGCATATAAACTTGATAAAGAACCTGTGTTTGATATTGATATTGCAGGACAGTTCTTGCTGAAAATCCTCAATTGACAGCATCGTTCCACTGGTAACTGGAGAAGGAAACTCAGATAGCACCTAAAATTTCATTTACAACATAAAAAATTCTTCAATAAACAACAGATACAGGTGAACAAATAATGACGAGTCATCAGTAAACACAGGACAGAGAATTGTACCTTCTCAAGGTTCGCTGCATAATTTTTCATCATGACTTCGTCCAGATCCTCACCAACTTCATAAAGAAGGGCTGGCCCATGCATAATGATTGGAAAGTTCATTCCCAGTTTGGCCTTAACTATCTTTTCAACTATGTCCCGCAGTTTTGCACGGTTAGTATTGATCTCTAGTGATAGTGGTGTCTGCTTAAAATCAATGACATTACATTATTGCACATCGCTGTCATACTTTATATATCATAAAGGCAGAATACAGAAAAGAGCAATTTATATACCTCAGAACAGACATAGCAGGACTTGTTAGGTTCAAATGGTTCCACTGGAAAGAGCAGCATCTTTTTTGTTGGATGTTCCAGACAATAAGTCATCCTATGTGACCATTCACATCAGGATAGAACACCAATTGCGAAAAAAACATAAGGTTAATACATTTCATAGCAGAAACTATGCTCAATTCATTTCAGTAACATGCGTTCCTCCATACAGACATACAATTCAAACCCCACATCTGACATAAATTTCACCATTGCTTTCTAAGAGTCAATTTTCTCCAATTGTCCCAGACGAGAAAATTGTAAATGACTTGAAAGTAGAGTCTTCCTATAATTCCTATACGCAAACCAAACAGTGCAAGTAAAGCAATGCCAGCAAGACAATACCAGATCATATGGGTTTTATCTTCCCAGTCCATATGCAGTCGAAGAATCTTTTCTTCCCTTAACATATTATATGAGCATGGGCCCCCATAGCTTTAGCCCCATCATGCTCATTAGCAGAAATATGGCAGTGCTAAGAGTGTATGCAGATGTGTGTGTGTGTGTGTGTGTGCGCGTGCAGATACCAGATATTGACAAAAAAATAAGAAGAATGTAGCCCCATCAAGCTCATAAGCCGAAATATGGCAGTGCTAAGAGTGTTTTCACATGAATGTGTGTGCAGATACCAGATATTGACCAAAAAAATAAGAAATACTGAAATAGGAACGCATTTTGCTTCAATGTCTTGAGAGAAATACGGAAATTGAGAATAGCAAGGGAAATAGAGGAACAAACTTTTCAGCAAATACAAAAGTTGAGGAACACTATTATTTTTTTATTCGGAGAGAGGCAATTGTACACACCTATAATTTTTTGTGTCATTTTGCAGCACCTTGATTGTCTCAATGACAATCAACCCAGCAATAATTGCATTTGTTGTTGCAACAGCATGTACTATATTACCAGCAATACCTTTAGCTTCAAAAAGACTATGCAATGGGATTCCAAAAGCAGTTGCCCTTATGTTTGCAGCAGCAGTAACAAATTCTACAGCTAGCTGATCATCTTTATCAAAAGTCATATTTCCAATCTCCTGCCAACCAAGACCGCCCGGAACAAGAAAAAATAATAAAAAATAAAAAAAGAGAAGAATATAATACTTCAGTCTTAACCTATGGAGATGTAATGACTTTAATTAACTGTCAAGAGTTCAAACTGACCTTTCCCCTTTTCATGAAAAATAGTTTTAAAGCCTCAAAAAAGACTCTAGAATTTTCCATAAGGCTCCATACATCTTGTGGATTCTTTAGTCCTAGAGAAGCCATAGCAGATACTGAAGACAGATCATTGGTTGCACCATTTTTTTCCACATTCCCATTCTGCTGACTGATATCATTAGGCATGGCATCCTTACTATATATGGGCTTTGGTCTATTACGGTTCTTCCATGTCTCCTCATTAGACAAAGCCACCTCAATGTTATAACCAAATACATGATCATATATTCTTCTTCCATACTGCTCAATGTCTTCATCTTTCCTATGCTCAAAAACATCTTCTGCCTGTTCTGATGAGCTAGCACCATCACTGGAACGCACATTCAAATCATTCGCCTGACTCTTGTCCCCAAACAACTTTGCAAAGAGAAGTTCCTTCGCCCATACAATGCAGTGAACAAACTGCAAATCCAAATATTAAAATCAAAGCCTAGTCCCATGGGGTTTGGATTATCTTGAAATAATAGATTTCTTGGCAAACGACCATCCTCCCAAACCACATTTGTTCCATGCAAGTTTGCAGAAATCATATGACCTTAATTTTCTAAAGTAGAACGGCCAATAACATTTTAAGCCAAAAAATAAAAATAAAAAAATGTAGGGGAAATGATAGTCCAAATCATTTCTTCTCCGTTTTAAAACCAGCTTGAATATAATTAAAAAAATAGAACATGTGTCGATACCTTTGAAGGAGTACTAGTTATGGTGCAGACAGGATACGTTTTGGGAGCAGG
The DNA here is from genome assembly GCA_030142095.1 of Rubus idaeus. Classification (NCBI taxonomy): domain Eukaryota; kingdom Viridiplantae; phylum Streptophyta; class Magnoliopsida; order Rosales; family Rosaceae; genus Rubus; species Rubus idaeus. Next base: position 7,014,631 of record CM057966.1, read on the forward strand.
TTTTGGCTGGCATTCGTAGCACTCTGTTCTTCCCTTCACATGTACAGTCACCTGCTTCCAAAGTCAACAAATAAATTAAAAGGGAAGGAATATATCATGGTGCACAAAATAACTGGCAAAAAAAAAAAAACGTATGCAGAGTCGAATAGAGTAATCAAAGATGTTGAACTTCAAATACAGTGGTGAAACACAATGACAAGTTATTCTCACAACTGGCCCTCGCGCACAAAAAAGAAAAAAAAACAGCACACACAAATATAAATTCAACAAACATAAAACATGACATGGCTCCATCTACCTACAGTCAAAAAACGACACCCAAAACTCTTTAAGTACTTAATGCTATGCAGCAATTACTTCACCAACTGACAGAAACAATGGGGGATAACAACAATAGAACATGTGGTTCACCTCATATGGCTGCAGCAAGGGTAATGTAAAGATGATGATGATAACCTATTGACAGTTAATGTGACTCTTCTATGGCATTAAGTATCATCACATACATATCATATAGAATGTTATAGGATTCCTTTTTAGAGGAAATATTATTGTGATCCTGCACATGTGTTTACCCAACGTAACACATGAATACTTAAATAGAGAACAAGTAGTTCACTACATGAACTCAGATGAAAAGAGTCCATTATGAAAATTTCATTCTGCAACAGTAAAGAACCTTCCAGAAGAAGACTCATCATGCCAACAAACTTTCTCGACAAACAAGGGACAAATAACAAACACAACCATTATTGGATAGTTCAATGTAACAACCTACTTCAATTAAGAAAGAAAAATACAGTTTCTAGCAAAATAACTCTATGGCAATAAGTCACCTGTCCAAGGAACCCAGTAGTCCCACTTTCAATTAGAGGAACATCAGCTGCCAAACATAGACGATTCACATGTCGCCTGGCATCTAAGTTGTCCAGTCCATTCAAAACAACGTTAAATTTTTTGAAGAATTCCACATTGAAGTTAGGATCCTTAACATTTGCATGGTATGGAGTAATGCTTATGTGAGGCCTAAATTTTAATACAGCATCCCTAGCAACCTGTTCAAAACATTCATAGAATTATAAGAAAAGGATCTGTATTTAAATAGAAACAAACAGTATCAAAAATACACTTACTTTGGCCTTGGATTGCCCAACATGCGATTGTCGAAAGAGGAATTGTCTGTTGAGGTTACTGACTTCTATAGTGTCCATGTCAATCTACAATTTAACATAAACAACTAAACAAATGAATAACTACCAAAGCAACAAGTAATCCAGCTAACTATAGCCTAACCACAGAATCTAGAACCCTAACATGGACTATTTCAATTTGAAGGCCATGACTAGAAAAATTAATATAGGATTCAATGTAGTTAAATGACCCCTACTTCCGTATTCCAACCTATTATGATATAAAAATTTGGCTTAGAGTTCATGCTTTTCTAAATAGGACATCAGTACTATTTAAAATTTTCTACTTTTTGTTAACACTGACAAATTGTTAGGAGACCCGGCACATTAAATAGAACACCAAGACAAGACAGCAAAGAAGGTGGAAATGCAAGAAACACCGAAAAAATGAGTACTCAAAGTGGGTTAGATCACTTTGAAGCAGCAGCAGGACAAACACTAGCCAGTTTCAACACATAACTATTACAAGTGCACAGCAGTAGTTCAGAGTCTTCAGAACAAATCAGTCTTCATCTTTTACAAAAAGCAACCCCAGCAAAATCCTAAGGCCTAGTCCTTATGTCGTAAGTTCCCCCACCACTCTGATTCCTGAAACTGACAGTTTTTATCAAATCATTTTCTATTATCCCGATCCTAGATACTCTTAATAATGTCTTGCTTCTTATATTATGCCGCCAGGCATCAACAATCACGTCTACAATGATGATGATTAAGAAATGAAATTAACAATCAAAAGTTATCATTTTGTTACCCTTTTCACTCAATTGACACATATTATCATATATATATATATATAGAGAGAGAGAGAGAGAGAGAAGCCGTTTGTTTAAAAGCAAACAGCTGCAGTAAATTTACTAATAATTTGGTACCATGAGAACTATTTCCAAAGAAAAGTAAGTTAATTAACACCAAATCGAACACATAAGCTTCACTCAGCAAACATATGATATGAGAGAATATATCATGAAACCCTAGAAACCATAAAGCCCTAGTAAACTACCTCTGAAGAATGAAGATTAGAAAACACCAGAAACCCATAAATGATAACCCCATCAAAATTGAAAAGAAAAAATAGGGAGAGAGGGAACACACAATATGAATGTCTTGGAAGCCAGAGAGAGCGAGAGTCTTGAGGAGCTCGCAGCCGATACCTCCTGCCCCAACCATGAGAACTTTGGCGCCCTACAAAACCGAAAATCATTTCAAAAAGATATATACATGCTCAACCAAAGTTCAAAATCCCGCTCGAATTCCAAACTTTTGAGCGGGTGGGGTTAGGGTTTTGGGAGAAAAATATTCTGGGTATTCCGAAGTTAGTACCTTGATGGCAGGCGAGTGTTTCTGGGTAGCCATGGGAGTCGGAGAAGGTAGAGAGACCAGAGAGAAGAGGAGGGGAAGAGTCAATTGAAGTGAATAGCAGCAGCAATTCGTCAAATACCATAAAGACGTAGAGCGAGAAAGAGGGGTTTGTGGGGAATCGAACTGGGTTCGTGGGAGAATCTGGAATGGTGGGTGAGGTCGTAGTGGGTTCGAGGAAGGAGCGGCTGACTCTGACTGGGCGCCAAAAACAGCAAAAGGTGAAAACTTCACGCCCACTTCCTCTCTTTTATTGTCGTTTCTCTCTCTCTCTCTCTCTCTCTTCTGCAAAAATGGAAGAAAGAAGGGTTGGGGGTTATATGGGGAGGCGGGTCTCAGACTGAGAGGTCTGCTTGTGGACTTGTGGTGTAGTGGTGGTTTGTTTGGGGTTGAGGGGTTTTGACTCTTTTTTAGCCTACTTGCTCTACCCAGTTAAACAGTGGTAGGTGCTTGGTGCTTTGTACTTGGTCATGGCAAAATTGATTAATTTACTTTTTTTTTTTTAAGTAACACAAAATAAAATTGAGAATCAATATTAAAAAGTAAAAAATATGACCCCTTACAATAAAAAATTCCCCTTTTGCTCTCTCTCTCTTTGCTCTTTTATCACAACCAAAACTAAAACTCCTCACCGATCTCTTTTCTTTTTTTTCTTTTTTTTCTTTCTTTTTTGGTTACAAATCTCTTTTCTCTTTGTTACGCTTGATATGATTTTGGTGAATTGACATTAGAAATGATATGATTTTGGTGAATTGACATTGACTCGTTGATCTTATCCTAATTAATTAACGTAGAAATTATATGAACCTCTTTCTGACTTGGATGGAGATACAGGAACCACTTCTAGAGTTCCTAATTAATTTCATCATCATCATCAATGGTGCTCTGAGATGGTTATATTTCTCCCTCCCGCGGTATTTGGCAAGGTGACCACCTTTCTCCAAAATTAATCCACAATTACAGTACTTTGTTTATTTGCAAGGTACTAACTATGCGTCCTAGAATTCCTACTATTCATCACTTACTTTATGCATAGTGATAAATTCCTATTTGGTAAATAAACGGAGGTTGAGTGTCAACACTATTGAGGTTTTTTTTTTAAGATTTATGAACACATCCAAGGTGATTGGTGTAGTGACTTGGTACTAAAGTTGTCTTAGGAAAGATTATGGGTTTGACTCACTTAGCTACTTAGGATACTATGGTGGGGTGGAGTGTGTGTGTGACCCCTAAACTGGCGTCCTTTAATAAAAAAAAATTATGAACACAATTTAGGACAACGAATTTGGAGAAAAGTAAAGTGGCCTTTAGTGAAAATGTGTTAGCTCTTTCATATTCCGATCCAAATTGGTCGTTCCAAGACTACTATATTTGCTTAATCAACACATTCAAGGTGATTGGTGTAGTGATTTGGCACTAAAGTTGTTCCAGGAAAAATCATGGGTTCGACTACCCTAAAATACCAAAGTGGTTGGGGTGGGGGTGTGAGCGTGTTAAGAAAAAAAAACCATAGTGAGGCATTAAGAAGTAAGTTGGTGCATAAAAGGCATGAAAAAAATTTTGATTAAATCAATGGCTCAATCACCTCCGCTTTATGTAACGAGTTGTTATTTTCTTTTGAAGGAATTGCGTGATGAACTGCACTAATTATGTGCACAATTTTTTGGTGGCGACATAGACTATAAAAAGAAATCCAATCACGATCCTGGAAACAAATATGTCTTAACTAAGTAGAGGGAAGTACTTTACGATTTTTCATGGCTTTAATTTGACAATGGTAGCAAAACATGGCTGCTTATTGTTACTGAGCGTAACTCCCTCATTTCACAATTTTGTAGAGCTATTTGTTTTATAGATACTGTTTGAACCCAAAATATTTTGGCCCAAATCCATTTTTCTATGTCAAACAAATACTTGTGTTTGGGATGTAACGTACTTTAGGTGATGCACCTTTTTTTTTCCTTGGTGAGTAATCAAGTATAGTGGATGCTCATCCTATCCCTCAAGTTGGTGAATTGTTAAAACTGGGCAATATATGAGATTGAGATAAAGAGAGAATCAAGAGAGACTGAATGTTGGATTGTTATTCAGGAGACCCCAGGATTAAATGAGGAGGCTTGCTTTATGGCTCTTAATTTTTTTAACACTAAAGCAAAGCAAGATCTCTTCTTGAAGATGACTCCTGACCAACGACGTAATTGGATCACTTGGGCACAAATGCAATAGCCTATGTTCTGTTATTAATTTTGAGTTATCCAGTTTGACATTTTTTTGTTTGCATTGCATCTTAGTTTGATTGATTTTGAACTTGTTTGTTATGGATTGAGCTTGTTTTTTGTTTAAATAATTATAAGTTTTGATTTGCTTATGAATGAATATATATTAATATGAATTGTGACGTTGGCCTTCTTCTAATATGTTTATGTATTTTGTGTATTAGCAATGTTTGGTATTTAGCATGTACAGAGTTAATGAAGAGGAAGAAGAGTTTTACAAGGCCATTACGATTTTATTAATGGCAATACAAGCAGTGATTTATGTGTTATACGACATTGTGATCAAAATACGTGATGAACGTATTAGACGTCCATTGACTCGGCGACCTGTGACATCAAGTGGATACATATATATGAACAAAATATTGGAGAGAGACCCTCACATCTTTCGACAATTGTACATAATGTATCCTGATGTGTTTCAGAAATTATGTAGCATCATAAAAGAGAAAACACCTTTACGGGATACAAGACACATTTGTGTTGAAGAAATGTTTACTACCTTTTTACTAGTTGTCGGCCAAAACAATCGATACAATGAACCTCAGATGATATTTGAGCGATCTCATTTCACCGTTAACAGAAACTTCAACAAAGTCTTGCAGGCCTTAAATATAATAGCACCAGAGTTCATGGCTAAACCTAAGTCCGTACCACCTAACATAAGAGCAAGTACAAGGTTCTATCCTTACTTTAAGGTAAGCAATGCAATTTTTATCAACAAATATTACTATCATTGTACACTAGTCAAAAAAAAAATCTTTTTCTTTTCATCTATTGTAATATTTTTTCCATTGTTTCATGATTGCATTGGAGCTATTGATGGCACACACATCCTAGCAACGGTAGTTGAACGTGAGGTAAGCAGATATCGAAATCGCCATGGGAAGATATCACAAAATGTACTAGCAGCTTGTAACTTTGATTTACAATTCATCTACGTGATTAGTGGATGAGAGGGTTCTGCTCATGATTCAAAAGTGTTAAATGATGCGATTTTCAGACGAAATGGAGTCAAAGTGCCAGCAGGTATAGTATTATGTGCATAAAAAAGTTTAAGTAAACTTTTCACAATTTATGTCATATATATAATATATAACATACTAATTGCATATGTTTTCTTTTATGATTAGGTAAATATTACTTACGGAACTGCGGATTTCCAAATCTACGCTGATTTTTAGCTCCATTTCGAGGTACTCGATATCATCTCAAAGAATTTGGTGGTGAAGGAAACCATCATGTGAATGCAATTGAGTTATTCAATCTTCGTCATGCTTTCTTGATGAATGTAATTGAGAGGATATTTGGAATATTTAAGTCACGTTTCACAATTTTCAAATCAGCACCACTATTTCTATACAAGACACAAGTAGAGCTAGTTTTGGCTATGCAAGATTGCACAATTTTCTTCGGCAGGAATGTCGTTCAGATGAATTTCCTCATGAACCAAAAGATGATCTCGTAGACAATCAAGAAGATAATTTTGAATGAGATGACTTTCAAACCCAAAATCAGCAGAGAGATAATGCTAATGAATGGAGAATGAGTATTGCTAACATTATGTGGACAGGTGCCCAACCAAATGCTCAACCAAATGCCCACAATGACAATGAAGAAAATGACGATGAAGGAGAAGAATGATCATATCATTGTTTCAAGGACATCCGCTTCTTTAACATGAAATTTCGTTAATGTTTTTTTCTTTCTATTTTTTGGGTACCTTTTGGTTTGTTTCTATTTTGTTTTTGATACATACTCAGTTCTGTTAATTATAATGGGAGGTTTTTCCTTTGTTTTCTAATTATTTTGTGTCACAATATTATTTGAGTTTCTCTTAAATCTGTAGAAGTCGTTCATAACAAAGATTGTAGATTTTTATAAATAAATAAAAAATCAATGGTAAAAGTCAGTGACTTAGAAATACTCAATAAATACACAATTTCACCTTGTATTTCCCACCTGTTTTTTAATTTTGCCCAACAGGCCCAACATGGTGAATTAAAAAAAATTCATACAAATCCATATGTAGTACACCCCCTAAATAGGTGTCGAAAGTTCATCAATAGTTGACACACTTAACTAAACATTTGTTACCAAATACATGGTGGTTTTGTCATTCGAGAAATTTTGTTCCTTCTCTGAAACTAAAGTTGCCTAGTTATATATACTTTGCTAATTTAGACTGCTGTCATAATACGTTGAAATACCAAAGCCATTTCATCCAAAATAGTTTTTATTGCCTGGTTATATAGACTAGTGTCATGGTACATTGAAATGCATTGCAAAATTAAAAAAATCAATGCCACACCTTTCAGGATCAAATCTTCCCTCTCAGTTTGATCCAAATTCAACATTCCAATGATTGCGTGAATATTAATTTACAACAAAGACCAACTCTAAAGATCATAGAACATAATACTCTAAAAAGCATATAACTCATTATAGGACCTAAACAAAATGATGCTCTTTAAAAAGGTTTGTACCTGCCTTCTACGGTAAAAAGAGTATGAGCTAGAGCAGGAATACTAAAAAATGGGAGCTTAACATACTTGCCAGCAAGAGCACACCTTATGCACTCCAACAAGATCAAAATGTACATGAATGCCACGATCGCCCAATACTCTATGCCAAACGTACCATTGTACTGTATAAGCGGAAAGAAATTGCTCGAATGCCCAACCACTTGCAGCATTGTTTCTAATAACATGGCCATAATAACATGGTACCTAAAGAAGTGAGGCCACTGTTTCTTCTTTACCACTCCAAAATATGCCACCATGAAATATGCCATTGTGAACCACTGTGGTAACCTCTTTATTGCTCCTGGGACAAAATAAATCAAATCTCCAAAGAGTTGATAGTGTTCTGCGAAGGGTTGAATATAAAAGCCAACATCCGACATCTGCAAAGATGCTAAATAGGGGAGACATGCTAAAGTTCTCCACCACCACTCTGGCTTCTCAGTCATTTTTGGGAAAGGTATAGTGATTGAACTATTATCCTTCTTTGCTTGTACCAATGTTGAAGATTTGCGTTGTCTGAGCAGGATGGATGTTTTCTGTGACTGCTCAGCTTCATTCCCACTTAGCAATGTGGATGATGCAGCAGAAAGGTCCAAGCTTGATAATCCTGAAAATGACGACTTTGAGAGTTATAATAATATATAAAGATTTCTAAGATGCTCCAAAGAAAAAATGAATTTCATCCATATTAGAAATGAAGAGACTTTATACATGTCACATCAAAAGACTATCATCATACAAACAATAAAATTTGTTTCAAAGTAGTTTCTTTGATGGATGCTCAAAGGAAGTATGTGTTTAATCTCCATCTGGGTAGAAAATGAGGAGACTCTGTACATATCATATCAAAGGCTAATCATCACACCATTAGTTTCAAAGTACTTTCAGGATCTACACCGCTTTACAATGAGACCAAGGATTAGCTCGATGGAGTATTGCTATTTGAATTCATTTTGCTTATCGGAAACAAGGATGATGCTTCTCAAGAAATTTGATATACCTCTACGCAATATAGGCAGAACTTGATTCGGTGGTCTGCTGGTTGAAAATGTAGGCAGTGGTTTCAAACTGAATTTGCATGCAACCCTGTTGGGCTTGGTGAGTCTTCTGAGATTCACATCCTTGCACCTAGTTAAAGATCAATAATATATTAATATAAGATGTTTATCATGAAGTAAGACTGTAGGAACATGAGATTCAAATATATCAATCAGCAAGCCTCCTATTCAGTGATAGAATACTGCTTATTAATTTTCCCAACTTAATAAACTTCAAATTTAATTAATTAATTTCTAAACGAATCACATGAAAATAATCAAAACCCATTATAAAATGGTGAAAAAAAAGGGTAAAAAATAATGAAGAACAGGGTTAATATCCATCTTCCAAAGCTCGAAACAGGGTAAGGGTAACCAGTTAAACCACTTTTTGTTTTATGCTTTGTACATACATAGATTTTTGAGTAAGAATACTTGGTTCCAGAACGTTATAGAGATGAATGATCTTCATTACCAAATTTACCAAGATTTACATGCATGTCCTTCAAAGCATGAATGAACGTGAATGAACGTGGTCCACCAACATGAATGAACGTGGTCCACCAACAAAGCAGGTGCTAAAATTCCAACGTCCTAGATTTAGTTATTGCAAATTCATCAGGATCATCCACATTCAAATGAACAAACTTTGTGTTCAACTGTAGAAGGGTTGCCTTGGCCATTAAAAATAAGAAGTTCATGACTATCAAAACCCTGTATAAAATTTCAATCTTCAAGCCTAAGTGCCTAATGCTACCATTATGTAAATCGAAAAGCATGTATAATCCAATCATTATGTTCAAACTTCTACTGTGATCAATAATGCAAACAAAGACAAATGAATTATAATTATGACCGAAAACAAACTATGTCTTGGAGAATGCTAATCCTCCTGCAGAGATGCCAGGTTTGGCAGCCTTAATCACAATGCCTAAAGAATCCACACAATTTTATATAAATCTAATTCAGTCAAACATCTAATCATATAACTGTTTAACAAACATCCAACCCCAAGAGAAACAGAAATGATACTTAACCAAACCTACTTATTTTCCACCAACATATATCAATTCCTTCACACATATTAACACTAAACGATTAATCCAGATTGTAAAATTTTGTAAACTTTATAATATCAATACAAACTCTAATAATAATTCCAAGAAATGATCAGCTATCAACTTCAGAGATCACAAAAAAATCACAAAATCAAAAACGAAAACAGAGTGAGGCCGAACCAAAAACAACAATTCAGCTTTAACAAAGATTAACAACACACGGATTCCTTCTCCTGAGTTCAATTTTTCATAAAACAGCCGATTTTGAGCATAACCCAGCATTCTTTGGGCGATTTCATTACCAAAAACTTAAATCTTTTCGTTCTTCTGATTTTTTTTTTTTTTGGAAAAAGAAACAATTCGCGTGACAACGAAAGTAGGTTTAAAGAAAGAATAAGCGTACCGGGAGGTGAAGGTAGAAGGTGAGACGAGGATGGTCTGGCCGCAGCTCAAGGCGGTCGCCATTGCTTCTGGGGATGTGCGTACAATTGCTGCTACAACAGTTTGTAAAAAAATTCTTCAGTCTTAAAGATTGTACAAAAGGCAGAATGACAAAGAAACTTTTACCCTCAGGAAATCGAAGGAGAAAGTGACGGTTTGTGACTTTACACACACCTGCAAAAAAAACAGTGAAGCAAAATAAAGAAGAGGTGTCAATACTTTGGGTCCTAGAATCATGAATATTGGCTACTTAAATTGTGAACAGAATCATAACTACTTTTCATTTTACCACAACCTATTACACTGTATGTGCAGTCTTTTTCTTTTACCACAATTTATGATTTCATTGGAACACATTACATAAAATTGGCAGACTATTAATACAAATCAGAACACTGCTTCAAAACCAGAAATGCCAAAGCTATTAACTACACATGTAAACTTGAAATTGTAAATAAGATCAAACAAAACAAATCTTAAGAAACTTCAGAAACCTTAACTATACATATAAAACAGAAATTGAAAACAGTATGAAACAAAGTAGATAGAAAGAAAATTCAGAAACTAAAATCCTAGTAATGGCTGATGTCGTTGCTAGATATAGGAAAAAACAATTAAACTCAAAAAGCAATATTAAATAAAAGCAAACTGTAATACAAAAAAAAAAGTTGTATTAAAGTGAGAACAATTGCATTTAAATTAAATGTTTATTTATATATGTAAAGAAAGACAGAAAAAATAAAAGCTGAAACATATAGGTGGAAAAATCAAATGTTCGCAACAGTGTGTTTGAAGGTTACCACTGATTTTTACTTTAAAAAAATTTTATTCAATGTGTTCTTTACTAACTGTATGAATTATCTGTATTCAATTTATATTTAATTGTTATACTGTATAACCCTTCAATACATGTGAGTAAAAATATTGGCTTTCCATTTGCAAATTGGAAAAATCTTTTCACTGTTATGTTTAAAATGATTTCAAACAAAACATTAACTAAATTAAAATTGAATAAAAAAAATTAAACTTTTGTTTCACTGTTAACATCAGTTGAATTATGTGTTTAACACAAAAAAGCATAAGTTTTATAAATTTTCACACACAATCCATAAAATTTTAAAAGCAAATTCGAAATACTGATCAAGCAAATCATCAAATTTCTCAATTCATACAAATCAAACAGACACGAAAATCATCCATTGTGAAAAGCGAATATAACAGTGATGCCTACCTAAAACTAAGAAAAACATTGATCAATTGCTTAAAGTTTGCAACAGTATATTTCTGATATACATGAATATAAAAGTGTTATGTATAAAAGCTCACTAAGTGCAACAACTTGGTACTATCCAAATCTGCAGAACGTCAAAAGTACAATAATTATATGATTTACTGTAATTAATGCTATACACATTTAATTCTAAACTTACTAAATGATGATCTTATTTAGAAGAAAATCAACCACGTAATCAAAAAAGAGTACAAAACTATGTAAGAAAATGAAAGTGAGCTAATACACAACACCAAAATGAGAATCAGCAGCAACAGACCAAACCGAAAAAGGCTTTGCATAAAATCTGCAAATTACAAATAGAGAACAATGACATCGACAACTAATAAATACAACTATACAAATTTGTACTTCATTATCTTTGGTACAATTATCAATTACCACTCCAAGAAAAAAATAATTTGAACGCATTCTTATTTAACCCACCTCTTTAATTCAAGTTAAGAAATTGAGATTATGATTTCCACATATGAAGAGAGAAAAAAAAAACATTAAAAGAGAACAACTTCCCCATTCAATAATCCAGTACAGAAGTCTTTAAAAGGAAATCACTACTCTACCCAATTACCCAAATTCCTTCTTTAGCAAATCTGACCTATACCAGCATAAGCTTCAAATTGTAAAAACGGAAATTTAGGGTCATTCAAGTAAAGCCGTGAAGGGTTTTAACTCAGAATGACTAACTATTCAATTCACACATAATCAGAAAATAACCCGGAAACAAAATACCTATATTGTTATTCTGTAAGGTTTTATTCCACTTAATAAAAGGTGTTCCTAGAATGAAATTTAGCTTAGGAGCATCCTCAGCATGTAAACTTTTCATTTTAATTTCAAACTATCATATTTTGTACCCTTTTCAGTTTTAGATTCGAAAATATCAAAACCATGGGCTGCAATACCAAATAAGCATATAGTGAAAATAATGCACGTTCGTGAAGTTAAATGGTAATCAACTACAGAAAAAATATCAAAGAAACATTTTGTGCCCAGTAAAAAACTATTAGATATGAGTAATTTAACTGGTACAGAACCACAGACAAACACCAGCAACCATGAATGTCAAAGCACATTATTAATAACAACTAAACAACATCACAAAAAATATATATGAAGAAAATACATACATACCTCACTGATTTGAGAGTTAACACAGAAAATTCTGAACTAATATCTGCTTTGAATCTGCAATTTAACATTATAAAAAAAAAATCAAACCCATCAGGAATCTATTGATTGTTTAAAGAACATCAAACCCCCAAATTTGAAGACCGAAGAAAAATCAAACAATCCAGAAACCCGCAAAATTGAATAAAACTCTTAAAGAAAAAATACAGCTCCCAAATTAACACTATAGAGAAGGAAGAAAAGTCGGAGAAAAAGATACGTTCTTACCGCTAAAAAGATGCGAATAGGCTGATATCCTCTTTGAATCTGCAATTAAACATAAAAAAGGAAAATGAAACTGATAAGGAATCTATTGATTGTTGAAAGAGCAGCAAACCCTCAAATTTGTACACCGACAAAAAATCGAACAATCCAGAAATGAGAAATCCCCTAAATTGAATAAAACCCCAACAAAAATACAGTACCCAAATTAACACTATAGAGAGGGAAGAGAACTCGGAGAAGAGGATGGGTTGTTAGCTGATCGATTGCTGCGCGAAGGAGAGAGAGCGATGGATCGGTCGTTCTCGGCAGTAATGGCTGGGCTAAAGGAGAAATCCAGACATAGAGAGAACGAAGAAGAGAATTGCAGATTGATCGATGATGAGAAAGAGAGAATTGATATCGGACAATGAAAGAAAGAAGAACGAAGAAAAAGAGAATTAGAGCTTGAAACTTGAAAGCGTTGCGATGAAGTAAGGGTAAAAAAGGAAAATAACCCATAGGCTCGGCTGGAGCCTTAAACCCTAAACCCCAAACAGTGATTTCGGCGAGGGGAAAGGGTACGCCTAGTTTGCCACCCATATTTTTATTGTACCTGGCTGCGAAATTTTTTTATGACCCTTAACGATTTTTTTGTTTGGTTTGTCCTTTTTCTACTCACTACCCCCCTCCCATTGCCTTTAGAGGAAATGGGACTGACCTCCCTCCTTTTTCCCCCCCCCCCTTCTTCCCAAATTTTTTATGTCATCATCTTCATTACAACAAACACCAACAAGTTTAGTGACTATGTACCTTGCCACGGTGAGATTCGAATTAGATCACGAGATATCGGCTATTTTCAGCTTGATAGTTTCCTTAATAACCTAATTTTTTTTTTTTTTTAACTTTATTTTTACAAACGGATGATGGGCGTCCCACTACGGTGGTCGAAATTGAAATCCAAAGACACCACGAGGTTTAGCCCCCCCCCCCCCCTTCTCTTGAGGGCTTTTTTTTACCCCCCCTTTTTTCCCCCCCCCCCCCCCCCCCCCCCTTTCTTAAATTTTACCACCCAATAATAAACCCCCCCCCCCCACCTCCCCCCCCCCCCCCGGCATTGAAAGTCCAGACCACAGCTTTTGAAGGTTGGAGGTGATCGGAGATGGCCGAACCAAAAGCTTGAAATTCAAGCCGTTTTTGGCCATGCATGCGGCGTTTTTCGTGAAAGATTTCGTTCGAAAAGGGGTGGGGGAGGGTCACGGAACAAGCCGCTACCTTTGGTGGAGGCGGTGACGAGCGGTGGTGGCCGGTCGTGGTGGCGCGCCGACAACAAAGTGAGAGAGAGAGAGAGAGAGAGAGAGAGAGAGAGAGAGAGAGAGAGAGAGAGAGAGAGAGAGAGAGAGAGAGAGAGAGAGAGAGAGAGAGGGTAAGGGCACATTTGTCAATACACATAATTGATTTACCATTAAAATAATATGTAATATGTAATCAACGGCTCTGATTGAGCCACATACCATGGTTTAATAAAACCATGGTACAATCCAGAATTCCCCGAGGGGAAATAGTATATAGTAAATTGGCTGGTTATATAGACTAGTGTCATAGTACATTGAAATGCACATGTATAACATTCAATACCATAGCCTTTCATCCAAAATAGTTCTTATTGCAAAATTAAAAAATCACAATGTGAAACGTACCATTGTAGTGTATAAGCGGAAAGAAATTGCTCGAATGCCCAACCACTTGCAGCATTGTTTCTAATAACATGGCCATAATATATAACATGGTACCTAAAGAAGTGAGGCCACTGTTTCTTCTTTACCACTCCAAAATATGCCATTGTGAACCCCTGTGGTAACCTCTTTATTGCTCCTGGGGCAAAAAAAATCAAATCTCCAAAGAGTTGATAGTGTTTTGCGAAGGGTTGAATATAAAAGCCAACATCCGACATCTGCAAAGATGCTAAATAGGGGAGACATGCTAAAGTTCTCCACCACTACTCTGGCTTCTCATTCATTTTTGGGAAAGGAATAGTGATTGAACTACTATCCTTCTTTGCTTGTACCAATGTTGAAGATCTGCGTTGTCTGAGCAGGATGGATGTTTTCTGTGACTGCCCAGCTTCATTCCCACTTAGCAATGTGGATGATGAGCAGAAAGGTCCAAGCTTGATAATCCTTGAAAATGACGACTTTGAGAGTTATAATAATATATAAAGATTTCTAAGATGCTCCAAAGAAAAAATGAATTTCATCCATATTAGAAATGAAGAGACTTTATACATGTCACATCAAAAGACTATCATCATACAAACAAGGGTAAAAACCCAATATAGTACCCAAATTATTACGAAAAACTCTTTTTGGTACCTATAATTTTTTTTTATCCAAAATGGTACTGAAACTATTGTACATTTACCCAAAATGGTACTTCCGTAACCCAAAATGATACCTGAACTATTGAGTCATTACCCAAAATGGTACATGAACTATTGACCATTACCCAAAATGATACCTGACTTAACTACGGAGGTACCATTTTGAATAATTATACAATAGTTCATGTATCATTTTGGGTAATTGTACAAATGTTTCAAAGTAGTTTCTTTAATGGATGCTCAAAGGAAGTATGTGTTTAATATCCATCTGGGTAGAAAATGAGGAGACTCTATACATATCATATCAAAGGCTAATCATCACACCATTAGTTTCAAAGTACTTTCAGGATCTACTACACTGATCCATTAGCTATACAAAACAAGTTAAACAAACTAATTTTTTTTCAAAACAAACTATTTTTTTTTCAGGAGAAATAACAAATTTTATCTCCTCCTATCAATCTCTAAATGCTAGTGAGACACCCACAGCTCACCGACATACTTTTACTTGATTGTCAATATGTTGAAGTGACTGAAGTCAATTCATCCATGGCCAACACCCTTTACCATAAGTGCTATGAATCCCATTTCCTCACACATCCACACCCCCCAATTCTCATTGCAAGTTGTGTCGCGCCTCAGTCCCAAAAAAAAACAAAAGGTTGTGTCACGCTAAAGTCGCTTCGCATTCTTCGTGGCCAAAATAAAAATACAAAAATGATTTCTATTAAATTTTATATTTTCTGCGTCAATGACGCCGTAAGCAGACAACAATTTGGCCAATCGGACTATGCCATCTCATTCGCTCGCACGCTCACACGGTCTAAATGTACCATACGCAAGTCTTCCTCCTGAGATTCTTTCAAGGCTAAGCGAGCGAGCGAGCGAGAGAGAGAGAGAGTCGGTTACATTCAGCAGAGGCTCGCTCACCTCTCTGAGAGAAGAAGCTATAGAGTCTCTACAGAGGCTCACTCACTCACTCACTCTCTGAGAGGGTTTAAGAGAGCCAGAAAGAGTGTCTTCTCAGTTCTCAGCCTCAAAAACCCAAATGTGAGTCTTACTAATTCCTCAATTTCAAGGATTTTTCTTTTCTTTTCTTTTTTCCCGCAGAGAAAAAATTGTTTTCTCCGCTTGATTTTCAGAGCTCTTAGTCGCCTTCACCCCCAACACTTTCTCAGACAAAAATGGTGAATTTTTTTTTTATAAATTTTTTAGCTTGATGAAATTAAGAATTTTTCTTTGGTTTGTTCCTGAATTCTGATCAATTTCCCCAAGTTTTTTTTTTCTTTTTTCCTTATGTAATTGCCAATTTGAAGGTTCGACTTTTAGAGCCGTTAAGTCAGCATCACAAACACTTACTGATACGAAAATGGTGAAATTTATTTTATTTTGTTCAATAAAAATAAATATGTTTTAATTTTGTTTTGGGTTTTGCTTGTGCTTAGTGTTTGCCGGAAATTTGGTGAGCTATGGAGCCAGCAGTGGATATACGGCCTGGTAAAGATACCAATTACGATGGTACACTCTGTCCCTCTTGAATGGCATTTTTGTTTATGGGCGTTATGTTTGCATGCACAGTTAGTTTTTCATTCTGGGATTGCTTTGAATATTGAGAAGAATGTTGTAGATAAGTTGAGAAGAACTTGTATTGTATTTTATTTGGATCATAACATAGTCTTTGTACCCTTTATAATTTTGACAAGTGTAATCTGGTTTTTTTTTTTTTTTGACAGCTTCACTACTGTTGAAAATGGATATGAGTAGTTAGATTACCGTAGTGCTAAAATGTCCTGCTTTCAGAACTTAACAAGTAATATTGATTACTTGGAACACTACCCTTGTGGTTGATAATACTATGGTTCTTCAGTTTTTCATGTACGAGTTAAATAACGTGTAAAATGTTTCATAATAATTTTTTTGGTCAAGTGTGTGTGTTTTTTTTTTTTTATTATTATTATTTTTGGAATTCATCCACTGCTTTAGGATGCAATTGCACGTGTCCAATTAAGAAATCACAACATATGTTTCCAGTTATGGTATTCACAAAGCAGAAGTTGAAGTTTTGACAAAACTTTCCTCTCTTTCCTGTTCTGGTGTTCATTTTGATAGCTTAGATACATGATTTTCTCAATTTATGAGCTTCTTAAGTTGTTTTACCGATTTTCTTATTTTGTACATGTTTCTTATATTTTGTTATTTGTATGTTTCCATCTGAGATCAGGTTTGTATGCCAAGGGGCATAAGAGGTTGAAATTATCTTCTGATAAAAATATATGTGATGGAATGGTCTTGTCGGCAAGTATTGACAATGAAACCATGCAGAAGAAACAAAGTTCTACTTCTGCAGTTGTCGATTACACTGATCCATTAGCTATACAAAACTTGCTGGAGGAATTTGACGACTGTAGTAAATATGGAAGTGTTGCAAAGGACATGAAGTCATTTACTGCTCAGATACATCAAGTACTGAACCCTTTGCTTGCAAGATACCCCACACTATCAAAACTATACTTTAAAGAGGGAAAAAGGCAGAGTCAACCGGCTCCTCAATTAGCAATTCAACAAGCTCCGTCTTTGGCACAAAATAATATCATTGATTTGGAGGATGACTGTGTCGACAGTAATGCTCCAGCAGCACCATTGCCTATAGTAATCATTGATTCAGATGAGGAACAGAGTGAAGATCAGAGGCCGTCTTACTCTTTCCAGGAGGTTTTTATGAAACAACCATCTTATCCTTTCAAGGATGTAATTCTGACACAGCCATCTGAACAAGTTTCCGGGAAGGACTTTGTGGTATGTTTGACCTATATGTCTTATGAGATGATGAGTAGTGCAATATTATTTTGATAGATGACGATTTTGCTTGTAATTTCTGTATTTCATTGTCATCATGTCATTTTTCATGGTATCTGCCAAATGATTGGTTGGAGTACCCTGTTCAGGTGAGGGATGGAGTACAAGAAGCAAGTCTGTCTGCTGGAACTGAAACGAATAAAGATGCAGGTGTTTATGTGGGTGTAGAAGATGACGAAAGTACTGAAGATGATGATGGTTTAGGAGATGCATGGATGGAAATGTCATTGGCATTAGAATCTTCAAAGGTATAGTTCATATTCTTTCTTTATAATAAGTGTGTCTTGATGTCAAGTGATTGGTTAAGCTTTAGGGTTGTGAATCTTTTGGGCTAAATTGTTTGATCATTTTTCAGAGCTGCATTCATAGGTATTAAATCATAATTTATTTTGATTTTCATCCGCTTCTGATAGGATGTCGCTGTAGATCCTTCATCTGAAGAAAGAACGAGTGAAGGCGGGGATGATTGCGACTGTGAGCATTCTTTTGTCTTAAAGGATGATCTTGGATATGTTTGTCGCATCTGTGGGGTTATTGACAGAGGAATTGATACGATATTTGAGTTTCAGTATAACAAGGTATAGCGTCCCCTTGAGTACCTATAATACCATGATGTTACTATTATCAGCTTGCTAAGTTGCTTCTGGAAAGAGCTATATCTATGTGCAGTTTAGCTCTTTTTGGATATTCATTTGCCTGCAGGTAATGGTGACGTAGAATCCTTGGTACTAAAACTAAACCACCAGGAAAACAGAGAGTTTAACAGCCCTCTAATAAGCGGTGGTCTTTCATGTGGTTTAATTAGATGGGCCCTAGGGTTACTAAGTTCTGTACTAGCTCAAGTTAAAGTTCACTGCTTTTATTATAAAAATCATGCTAAGAGTTGGTGATAGCTGAAATTAATGTTGGGCCATGTGAAGCTTCAGTTCATCTTGACACTCTCTTTCTTTATGAGCCATTCCTCTAGTCGAATGTTTGTATAATGAAAATATGTGAATTGGTCTGGATTAGGATTTTTAAATCAAACTAGCCTTTATGATAATTGTATGGAGTGCATAAAATGTCCCTCTCCTTAGCAAGAACCTATTGATATGGGTGGGTGTTCAAGGACCCAAAGGATCTGACCCAAATTGATCTGTTGTTTATTTAAATAGGTCAGGTCTGTTTCATAGTTTAAAACATAGCATGCTTTGGTTTGGTTTTGCATTTATTGGCTTTCAACCTGAACAAACCAAACCAAAGGGGAGTTACATATTATTTTCTTGGACATGAGGGATTGAGCTGGCACAGCTGACCATCATGGTTCAACTCTAATGTTGTCAATGCCTCAATGCTCTTTTATCTTCTTTTAAAGGTTTTTTGGCCTTGTGTGAACTAAAATTATTGAACGAATCTGATATTACCTGCAAAAGACTAACAGACGTGGGTGAATCTATTAATCAAAGTATGAGTGGCTCTAGGCTTGTCCTATAAGGGCTTGCTTGCTTGGATGAGAGGCCCAGAGTCATCTGTTTGGCACATTTTCTTCCATTCTTCTCTTTTTATTTTATTTTATTTTATTTATTATTATTATTTATTTATTTTTTTTACAAAAATGATAGGTTTTGGTTTTAAACTCTAACTCTACACATACTCGATCCAATCCGATCATTTAGTCGATTAGATTGGTTTGGTCGTAGGACCAATGTGAGTCAGTTTATGGTGAAGAAAAAATCAACTTGACAAGGTTGGGGTGGATGAGAAATTGTCCACATGCTAATCTAACTCAACATGTGAAAACTCCCATCTACCAATTAGTGAACTCGGTATTCTATAGACCAGCTCCACTGTTTTCTGTGCAGCAATTTTCCACCTGAATTTTGGCACTAGTAGATAACTCAACCCAATAATTCTGTTTTTGAAAAAGAAAACAAGGGCTACTCCTGAGATCCAATGTAGTATGTTTAATATAAACACCTAACTTGTATCTCTGAAGGTTACGTGCTCATAGGATTTGCAATGTTTCACACTGATTCTAAGGCCACCATAAGCCAGCTGAATGAAAATGAGATAATTGCAATAATTCGGTGAAGGCTTTTAACTCATACTTTACTTTATCGCAGATTGAAAATGAATTCTTTGTTACTGGCCTACCGAGTTGAACTTTTTATTTGTTCCTTGGATTCTAGTCTCTATATTTGCCTCATTGTTATGTAATTAAAGTCTATAATAGATTGATATGCTTAAACTGAGTGACTAGATATCTGCTGTCAATGGCTACATATCCTCTTGTGGAAATTAAGTCTCATTTTGTCATATTTTTCTGTACTATTTCAGGTCAAAAGGAGTACAAGAACTTACATGCCTGATTCTCGTAATGCCAAAGACAGAGATTCAACTGAGACTGGTGGAGTTAAACTTTCAGAGGATGGTTTGATAATAACTGAGATATCTGCTCACCCAAGACATATGAAGAAAATGAAACCTCATCAAGTGGAGGGATTCAATTTTCTCGTTAGCAACTTGGTTGGTGATAATCCTGGCGGTTGCATCTTGGCCCATGCTCCAGGATCTGGAAAAACTTTTATGATAATTAGTTTCATGCAAAGTTTCCTAGCTAAGTATCCAAATGCTAGACCACTGGTTGTTCTTCCTAAAGGAATATTGGATACATGGAAAAAGGAGTTTAAATATTGGCAAGTAGAGGACATTCCATTATTTGATTTCTATGAGGCCAAAGCAGACAATCGGTCACAGCAGCTGGAGGTTTTGAAGAAGTGGATGGATCAGAAGAGTATCCTTTTCTTAGGGTACAAACAGTTCTCCTCCATTGTTTGTGATCGAGAAACTAACCAGACATCAACTTTGTGCCAGGAGATATTGCTAAAGGTACCTTCCATTCTTATTATGGACGAAGGGCACACCCCTCGGAATGAGAACACTGATGTATTCCAAACCATTGCAAAATTACAGACACCTAGGAAAGTTGTTCTTTCTGGAACTATATATCAAAATCACGTGAAGGAAGTATTCAATATTCTGAATCTGGTTCGTCCGAAGTTTTTAAGATCAGAAACTTCCAGACCCATCATCAAGCGCATAATGAGTAGAGTACATATACCAGGTGCAAGGAAGCAGTTCAAAGCCGGTGCTGATGGAGTTTTCTATGAACTAGTGGAGGATACACTACAGAAGGATAAGGATTTCAGAAGGAAAGTGACTGTCATACATGACTTGCGTGAGATGACCAACAAGGTCCTTCATTATTATAAAGGAGATTCCCTGGATGAGCTTCCTGGACTTGTTGATTTCACTGTGGTACTCAATCTAAGCACCTGGCAGAAGCAGAAAATCCAGAAGGAATTCAAGAAGTTTTCAAGGAAGTTCAAGCAAAGTTCAGTTGGCAGTGCTGTTTATCTGCACCCAAAATTGTACTCTGTCTCTAAGGACTGGAAACACACTGATTCAAATGAAAAAATGGATGAGTTGGTGGAGACGATAGACTTGAACGAAGGAATTAAGGCAAAATTCTTTTTCAATATGCTTAGATTATGTGAGTCGTCCGGTGAGAAGCTTTTGGTTTTCAGTCAGTACCTCCCACCTTTGAAATTTTTAGAGAGATTAACAGTCAAAACGAAGGGTTGGAGTCCTGGGAAAGAAATGTTTGTGATCACAGGGGAGTCGAAGTCTGAGAATAGGGAGTGGTCCATGGAGAGATTTAACAATTCACCTGATGCCAAAGTCTTCTTTGGCTCGATCAAGGCATGTGGAGAAGGTATATCTTTAGTAGGGGCTTCACGAGTCATAATTTTGGATGTTCATCTTAATCCCTCTGTGACCCGGCAAGCAATTGGCCGTGCATTTAGACCTGGTCAAAAGAGGAAAGTATTTGTATATAGATTGGTAGCTGGTGATTCCCCCGAAGAGGAAGATCATAGTACTTGCTTCCAAAAAGAATTAATTGCCAAGATGTGGTTTGAATGGAACGAATATTGTGGTTATCGGGATTTTGAAGTGGATACTGTTGATATAAAGGAGTGTGGTGATCTCTTTCTTGAAAGTCCGGTATTGGGGGAAGATGTGAAGGTTCTGTACAGAAGGTTTGTGTGCTTGTACATCCAATTTTGTCTTCATTGAGTTCCATCATCTAAATCTTTCTTTGTCCTAACTATTTTCTTTATTATTTCAGGTAGGTCCTTCCATCATAGCAAGGCTGAGGTACAGCCGTACAGAGTAGGGAAAGTTGTCACAAAAGGTTTTAGACGTGCCACTGTTAACTTTAATCAGTATGGTGATGAACATATCTTGGTACCCGCAGGTTTTGTTTACTTTTTTTAGAATCAGAGTTGTCTCAAAAGTATCTAATGAACAAGAACAATGGATTCTGACATGTGAAAAAATTTAAGCATGGGAATTTTGAAAAGGCTATGTGAAGGAGGGTGCCGTTTTGTATGATCACGCTGTTTACCTTTAAGGACTATTTTGTTCTATGATTTTTGTTTTGTTTTTTGTTTGTTTTTGTTTTATTTAATGGCCGTCTTATGCACCCACATAAACTTTGGGTTAATTATAGTGGGCATAAGGTGATATTTGTTTTCCAGATACTAGAAAAATTCAAGTAAACCTACTGGGTATGAGATGATGAGAAAATGGAATCAAAGATCTAGTATTATAAGGATGGTTGTAGAGATGCAACTCCTTAGTCTTCTTTTTGCAATGATAGAGAAACTATGACTAGACCACTCCTCAAAATTTCAAAAATTGAGTTTAAATTCATTGTATGTTCACTTGTTCATTAAAGGGTAATTCTCATAAATAGAACATAAAGTTTATCTTCATGTTATCTATGGTACCTAAATTTCATTTATCGTCACAATCAGTATCCGAATTTTTCGATTTCATCCAAATAGGTACATGTGGCCATCTTCGGTCAGCTCTCCTGCCAAAAATGACTCGTGCGCGTGTGAGTCACTATTCATGTTGAAATTTCTATATTGTCCTCACATAACTATCCAAAAAGAGAAGGAAAAAAAAATTAATCCTCCTCCCCATTCTTCTTTCTTGTTCAAGCTTCCTCTCCCATTCTATTATCCTTCAATTTTATTTTATTTTTTCAATTCAATCAAAACTCCAATTATATCTCTTATATCCTCCTCTGCCACAAATCCTTGGAATTTTGGAGGCGAAAATTTCTGGGCAGCTGAACCTCAACCAGAGCAACCACTCTGCCTGATCGGGCACGACAGTTTGATGAGTTGGGTATGGGAAATCGGCGGGGAAGGGGGAGAGACTAAGTGATGAGGGTGGAAAGCATGTGGGTGCCGTTAGAACATTGGAGAAGTAGTAAATGGATGAGATTTGAACATATGACCTCCACAATATTTTATTTTTCAAATAATCAATAAATTACAGTTCACCGACATATAATATTGATTTATTACTACCAAGGTCGTCACATTTGTTTGACAAATGATTTTCACACTCTCCTTATTAAAAGTAGGGCCAATTATCCATAAGGCCATTTTGGGTGGCCTTATGCTTCAAAAAGTCATCAAATATTTTTTACCCAAATAAGGTCACCAATATTTACAAAAATGTCACCACATCAATATTTATAAAAATGCCACCGCATTTTTTTGCTATTATTTACAAAAATGTCATTGCATACGGAAACAACAATAAAACTGCTGCCAAAGCACACTAAAGCTACTGTCCAACGATAATAAAACTACTGTCAAAGCATACTAAAGCTACTGTCAAGGAACACTAAAACTAAAGCACACTAAAGCTATTGTCCAACGACAATAAAGCTATTGTCCAACGACAATAAAGCTATTGTCCAACGACAATAAAACTACTGTCCAAAAACAATAAAACGTCAGTGGCATGAATCGTAATTTTGGAATTTTTTAATGTCAGATAGAAATGGTTAAAGCTAATGAGTGACCTTATTTGAGAAACAAAGCTACTGTGGCCTTTTGAAGAATAATGCCACCCAAAATGACCGTATGAGTAATTTTTTATTAAAAGTAATCACTCTCATCACTAATAGTAAACAATTACTCTCCACCTAATGTTACTTTGTTAACATTAATATTTGTATCGACGTACTTAGTCATTGAATAAGTGAAAACCGACCCACTCGGTTTACCTCTTGACACTAGTGTATTATATTTGACAAGTAGCATTCGAGCCCATCCACTATACAACCCTAATCTTAGGCAACATATCAATACCTTTGGCTTAAGAGTGTAGACTGAAAAATTTGCCGCTGTATGTGGAAATACGAGTAAAATTTTTCTCCCTGCCCACAGAACACCATGCCCGAGCCGGAAGATACCACCTTCCCAAAGATATGTACAACGGAAACTCCAATTTGAAACATATGTTACAACTGGAACTCCCACGGTCGTTGATTGGGCATCCCCGAGCCAGCCTACACGTAGCCTCGACTTAGCCTCCATGGTCGAGATCATGAGACAAAACATACATCGTATGCAATAAATACAAAAGAGTGATCATGAAGAAAAGCTGGAAGCGCAGCGAAAGTATAAGGAGCTAGAGACTCAAAATGATAAGCTGGCCCGTGCCCTCGATGCTCGGGCATGAATCTCTTCCGCTCAGCAAACAATCTCATTCACTAGTGACCATTTTCGTAGCGAAGGTGTCCGCAGACTACACACATTATTGCACATAGATTCCTATTTAGCTTAACCCGGATGAGTTATGAGAACATAGATCACCACTTGCACTCACAAGAGTAGGAGACCGGCCACCAGAAGCAGGTGTCAGACTCCGGACTATCAGGGTCTTACGTACAGTTATGGGCAACCTCGCTTAGACATAAACATACAACTACTCCTTCAGCTTAGTCGCTCGATTGGTCGAGAAATTGGAATCAAGAATCCAGCAGACAGAGAATCAAAATACTCAAAGGGGCACAACAATAGGATTCGAGGTGCATCCGAGCCCATTCACAGCTCAAATATTACAAGCTACAAGATTAGTAGGAACAAATTAAGTCATTAAAGATCGACTGATATAATGGCACAGCTGATGCACGCTTTCCTCTACCTATATATCTTTTGGTCTGTTGTCGCTGACAAGGGATATATTGATGCAACACTCTGCCATGGTTTCTAAGAAAACGCTAGCGGGGAAGGCATCAAGTTGGTGTCTTGATCTTAGACCTGGCTCAATGGACTCCTACAAATCACTTGCTAGTTAACACGTACATTCACCTTTCGATTCATAGTTTCATACTAATGATAGACGGCTACAATATCACTGCCCAATTGTTCAAAATGACACAAGGAGAGACTAAAAATCCTTTGTGTCACGTTGGCAGTCAACCATTTATGAGACCTTGAAAAAAGATATCACTTGCACCTTTTTCAAACAAGGCTTATCAAAAGAAGCTTTACTCTAAGAGCTTAATGTCCACCCATGCTGATTATAAAAGGCTCATGGAGGTAGCGGTACTATATGCCCAAGCGACTTTGGAGCCTAAAGATGTCATAATTCATGAGCAGGAGACTGATCGTGTTATGGTTTGTTTCTCGCAACCCATTATGATAGGGCTAAGGTCCTTGGTAATGGTCTATGGTTCTATGAGGACTCTATGATTCCAATGGCGGGTTAATGGTGTATGATGGATTTTTAGATCTTTTATCTAATTTTCTTTCTTCTATTAGGGTTTGGGTGCAACTGCATAATCATAATCGCTCTCCGGAATTGTGATCGGAGAAGGTTGGCCACAATGTGGGAGGCATATATGTCCAGTGTTTCTTCCATGTCCAAGTTTGTCCGTGTTCAGGTGAACCATGACCTCTCATCTAGGGTTTGGTGAAAATGTTTGTTTCGTTTTTCGACATCTCTAAATGTGAGGTAGATATTGTTTATGAGAAGGTGGTAATGGTTTGCTTGCGGCCTGATTTGTTGGAGCATGATGTTTCGATCGAGTTGTGCAATGTTGTATGTTGACTCTCCTGTGGTTTAGTCTTCACCACAGTCTATTGCTGGTCCCCGTGGCACTATTGGCGACATATATTATCCCCCACTCGGGTGTGGTTTTAGGGTGTTCAACAACTGTAATGTTTTCTTGGCGGGGAGTTTGGTTGATCAAGAGTTTTTCGAGCTTTTACACTAGTGCTGGTGGTTTCGAACCTTGGTGGCAGGTCGCCGTCCACTTTTCTTTCCACATGGACAAGAAAAGGTGGTGGTGCCGTCTTTGATTGGCTCATCATGTTTCATTTTTGATTGGGATGCTGATCAGTGGACCAAGCCCATCTACTTGGGTATGAACAAAGTTCTTATTCAATATGGTGGAATCGTGTTCAGAACACAGTTTTTTAAGAATAGTGGTGCTTCTCTCCTTTCCTGTTCTTACAGAGTTTAGTGTTGAATCTATTGGGCCTGGTCCTAATTTAGGGACTTTAAATGTACGTTATTAATCATCTTTCAAATTCTAGTAGGCATTGTGGTCGTCACGCTGGCAGCAAGAAGAAACCCGAAGTTAGTTCCTATCATGATATGCTAGCTGAGTTAGAAGTGTTAGAAAAGAATGTGAAGTTGGTTATATTGACTCCATCTTCATATATAGTCTCTGCAATAAGTGTTTGAGATTCTCAGTTCCATTTTTTATTGTCTTTAGGCTCCAGGTCTCTACTGTCTTTTTATTACATATAATGTTACAATCAAAATGAACAAATGAGATTGCTTAGATAATGACTTTTTCTATTGTACCCCTCATGGTGGATCATTATGTATAACTTCACTTCTCTTAAGTATATCGATTGCCTTCCACTAATATTGTGTATGTATGTTGTTGTGCGGAAGCGTCAAACAACCAAGCATATGAAGTATTGTCAAAATATGAAAACGATAAGCGAAACAGAAAATCCACAAGACAAAAGGATTTAACGTGGTTCACCCCAAATTCAAATGGGCTACATCCACGGGCAGAGACGGCGAAGAAATTCCATTATAACAAAATGAAGATTACAAAGTGTTTAACACACTACCCCAAATCTCAAATATACATATGAACCAAAAAGCCAAGAATATACACAAACATAACCAAATATATTCTTGCTCACAAAGGAGAAGGAGAGACCAAAGAGAGAAACACCAAAGAGATAGCAAACCAAAAGTAGCCCACAAATACATATACAGAAGAGATTAATCCTCACCAACAAAAATGTGGCTGAACCATATACAAGGAGAATACCAATATGCAGATCACCCTTATACAAATGAAGAAGTTTTTGTCTTCTTACCAATTGGGTATCCGGCATCACAAGCAAAAGAGTTTTGCTTGTCTTTCCTTGTCTCACACAAAATAGCCCACCATTTGATCCAAACATTTGTGGCTCCTCTCTATCTCATTTCTTTCTCGGGGAAATGCCCAATAACTCCATTATACCACCTACTTTTCCCATCAACCCCAAAACTTTTCTAAATACCATCTTCACCCTTTCCATTTTATATTCTAAGCTTTTTATGTTAAATTGAAAAAATTGGCGGAGCGTTGTGGGCCCATATTATGAATTTGTTTGTTACAAACAGGTACGGCTAAGATCTATCTTCAATACTCAAAGGTAAACAGTTATTTCCCTCATATTCGTACAATAGCATTTTACAACATTTCTACATATTTCGAAAGAAAAGGACTAAAGCAAATAAGAAATTCTATTGAAAAGGCCCAAAAAGATATTGAAAGAAAGCAGTTTATGATAGAAAATATCAGGACTAGTAGTCCAGAGAAAATAGCTAAACAAAAGTTAGCTCTTGAAATAGAAATTCTAGCTCTAGAAAGAGTCATAAAAGATTTTCAAGAAAGAGTCATAAAAGATAGAAATTCTCTTAGAAAGGCTTTTAGCCTAATGAATCGTATTGGTCTGTTACTAACCAGAGCAGACTTATTAGCGTATTACCAAGATTCTGTAGAAGAACTATAGAAAGAAAGAAAGAAATTAAAAGAGCTTGAGTGGCTCCGCGACCATACCCCACCTAGTTCACCAAACTTCTGGTCTATTTTGATCAGAATTAGAAATACTCAAGAAAGAGTACAAGAAGCTAAAGAACCTCTTGCTGTTTATAAGGAACAGCTTGACTTTTTGAGCATCGGTTAGATCCGCAGTCTTACTGGTATCAGAGCTTGTTTTAGCTCAAGAATTCCCAAGATGGGAACCACATCTGATGTGATAATAGAGAAAATAAATTCTCTATTTACAAAAATTGATGAAAGTCATCAAGAAGTGATAGAAGAAATTTCTAAATGCAACATAAGCATAGAAATTATTCAAGGTATAATCAACCAATTAACCAAATTGGAAGAAAAAATAGATTATATCAAAACCCTTCCAGAAAAGAAGGAAGAAAAGATAAAAGAGTTAGTAGAAACTCTAAAAGAGAAACAGGTTCTCTTACCAAAAAATACAGAAAAATCTGTAAAATCTAACGCCTTCAAACCGTTAGAAAAACCAATATATGCTAAATTTAGCATGCCAGATATGGAACAGTCAACAAGCTTAACTAAGATATCTTTTGAAACTTCCAAAGTTCTAAAAGGAACCAATGAAATAATCAGAGATGCTAGAATGTTAAGCATCTTTAAGAAAAAGAAAGAAGTACAGCTAGTAAATGCTGAAGAAGTTGAATTCAATGGGATTGAAAACATAGTAAAAGACTCTACAATCCCAAAATTCGAATTCAGACAAATATATAAACGAGGAAGTTTAGAATTGCTGGATAGCCATCAATTCAAAATGCTTGAGTTCACTACTCCAGCAAATACAGGAGAAACAGATCTCCTAATGATAACGCCTAGTGAAGTAGCTAGAGCAAGAGAAAGAAAATACGAATTTATGCATATTGGAGCAGTCCAAGTAGACATAAAATTATTAGCCAGAGAAGGCATAAACTGTTCGGTTTTATGTGTCCTACAAGACAATAGAATAACAGACTTCCAAAACAGTCTGTTGGGAACACTTGAAGCATCATTATGCAATCAAGTTGCATACTTCAATTGTTTTCCGAACTTTTCAACTAGCTTGAAAGACGTCACTAATGCTCTAAGATTAAGAGTAAAAATATATGGCATTGCCATGAAAGAAGGCATGCAAGAACTTGCAATAGTATATAGAATATACTACAAGTTGATGAGTACAACAGTAGAACCAAGGACAAAAATTTCAAATATCCCTGGTATCACTACTGGTTTCCTCACAAATCCAAGAAACTGCTCATAGCAGATAAAGAAAGTTACTTGGGATGAAGTAACATTTCCAATAGAATGGAAACTCTTTGGTCCAAAATTACAACCAGAAAACACAAAAGCAAAGTCTTATCAAGACAGGAAAACTGGTAATATCAGTTTAAGATTCGAAAGTCACAGAAAAAGTGACGTGAATTTAGAAGAAATGAATAGAAGTCTGCCAAACCTTAGACTTCAAAATCTCAGAAGAAGTAACAATGTAAGAGAAACGTCTAACAGTGAAACTAAACTTTATCTAGACGAACAAGATGAGTTCGAACTAGAGCTCCACAGACCAGCAAAAATGCTAAGGTCAGATAAGCTTTATGAGCTTTATGAAGAAGCAGAAAATTGCAAAAACCTAGAGAGGTTAGAACAACTTCTAAAAGAAATAGAAAATTTCAATATAAAAAAAGGAGCGAAAAACCCAACCTTTCCAAAATATGGAAATGGGGGAAGGTTCAGGAACAAATATTGCTTCCATCACTAGAGATGGAAAGATAAAACTTCCAATAAGGGAAGGCCCTGCGGGCAAAAAAGGAGAAATAAACTCTGAAAGGTATATTCCAGAAAATAATATACCAAGAGTTCCAATTACCACTCAAGGAACGTGGTTAGAACTAGAGAAGTCTCTAGATAAAAGAAAGACTCTAGATCGATGGGTCGAAAGTCTCTATCTAATGGGAGCTTTGACTCTAGGAACACTAGAGCCTTGAGACATACAAGTTGCTTATGAAGCAACCCTTACAGGAATTGCCAAGAAGTTTTACCTCATATTTAAAGAAACAGAAAGAGGAAAAAATTGGCTAGAACAAATAGCAAATTCAAAAAATCCACATGAGTTTGCTGTCCCGCTTTATGAACAATTTTGTGGCAGCATAACCAGCCATGATGAACAGGCTAAAATGGTAGCCAAAATAAATATTGAAAAATTGTCCATATGTGACATAAGATATTTTGAAGAATATCTGAATGAATTCCAACAATACTACTGTACTATAGGAGAATTTGATGATCCAAATTTGGTAAATCTACTTCATAGGAAGTTACCAGCTCCTTGGAACATAGCAGTAGCATAAAGCATAGCAGAAAATCCTATAGACAGATTTACTGTCGGAGGAGTTGCTGAAAGAATACAAGAACTGTTAAGAAAACAGTGTATAGAAAATAATAAGTCCAAGATGGCAAGAAAGCAGCTAAAGGGGAATGAGAATTTCTGTTACAAAATTCTCGATATTCCTACAAATTGGGGATGTCACAGCTCACAATACCCAGAACTTCAACTGAAGAATCACAGTCAGAACTTCAACAATAAAAAATAGTCTCTACTAGTAGGTTCAGCAACTACATAGAGATCAGATTGAAGTTCCCTGATCATAAAAAATATCATCTACATGCCTTTGTAGATAGCGGATTAGGATTCACTATAGCAAAAAGATTTGCTATTCCAGAAGAACTCTGGATTGAAGATAAAAATAAAATAGCTACTGGGATACAAATGGATGGAAGTAGATTATCCATGAAAAATGTAGCAAAAGATGTAAAGATCACCATAAGTGGTGGAAACTTTACAATAAAAGCAGTCTGGCAATCAGAAGGACAAGGCTCTGACATTTTGTTAGGAAATGATTTCCTATTAGAACAAACCGTCACACAAAACAAAAAGTTTTAGGCTTCGAGAAAGGTGATAAAATCTTTTGGACAGAACGGATAAAAAATGCAAAAAGCGTTGTTGGTCCAAATTTCACCTCTCAATATCAAAAGTTGCAGCAAAATCGTGGTGATTATAAACCAAAATTCGAAACAGTGTTGCAATACAAAAAGCAAGAAGAATTGCTTATAGAGGAATCTTCAGAGGAAGAAAATGAAGATGATGAAGAAGCAAGCTTCATTCATGAACATAATATAAAACACCTTCAAAATAAAATAAAAAATCAGAAGGTCATTACTCTAGAAGAGATAAAGAAGATGTTAAAGCAAAACAATGATGTAGATCCTCAGAAGTTCAGGGAAAAGGACCCAGTAGTCTGTGAATTAAAGCTTCATGATATGAATGCCATATGTCATGTAAAATCTATTCCTCAGTATAAGGAAGAAGATCAAAAAGAGTTCAGAAAAGATATAGCTGATCTCTTAGAAAAGAAATTAATCAAACCTTCCACTAGTCCTCATCATGCTCCTGCATTATATGTCAGGAACCATGCAGAAGAAGTAAGAGGAAAAGCTAGAATGGTTATTGACTATAGAGATGTCAATAAAAAGACCGTTAAAGACGGTTATCAAATTGCTCAAGCAAGAGTACTGATTAACCAGCTCAAAGGAGCAAAGGTTTTCTCAAAATTTGATGCTAAATCAGGATTTTGGCAAGTTAAGATGCATCCTGATAGTATCCCTTTAACAGCCTTCGGAACACCACATGGTCACTACGAATGGTTAGTTATGCCCTTTGGTTTGAAACAAGCTCCATCAATCTTTCAAAGAAAGATGAACAACATCTTCAAACACGTGGCAGAATTCTGTGTAGTTTACATAGACGATATATTAGTTTTCTCTAAAAACAGAGAAGAACACATGAAACACCTGCATGAGGTGGTCAAACTGATAGTTCAGCATGGGATCATTCTAGGAGAAAAGAAAATTTTCTTTATCTTAGATGAAGTTGATTTTCTTGGAATCAATATCAAAAATGGAGAGATAAAGCTCCAACCCCATATCCTTGAAAAAATCTGGAAATTCCCAAATAAAATCCCTGACGCCAAAAGTCTGCAAAGATTTTTAGGAGTCATAAATTATGGGAGAGATTTTATTCCCAAAATATCAGGGTTAACAACAATGTTATCTCCTAAAACGAGTTCTAAGAGAACTTGGAAATTCTCAGAAGACGATGAGAAAATAGTGGGACAAATAAAAAACTTGTCTAAAAATTTACCCCAACTACAACAACCTGAAGAGAATGATGAAATCATTCTTCAAACTGAACTGATGCTAGTGATCATTACTGGTCGGGAATAGTTTTAGCTAAAAGCACAGGCACTAACATCGAAAAGATTTGCAAATTTTGCAGCGGTAAATTCAACCCTGCAGAACAAAATTATCCCACAGGGGAAAAATAAATTTTAGCAGTTAAAAAGACAATTTTAAACTCTCCTGCCTTTCTAGGAAAACCATTCACGGTTAGAACTGATTGTGCTAGAGTTAAAAATTTCAAGCTTGATAAAGGTGCTGATAGAGGAAGATTAGCTAATTGGCAATTATTTCTTAACCAATATGATTATAATGTTGAATAAATTGCATGTAACAAGAACTATCTTCCAGACGCCCTCACCAGAGAGATGGCAATGTTCAGAAGAACTGACAGAGTCAAAGGCCGAATAAATGATGATGAAGAATCATCACTAAAAGATGTCCTAGAAACATACACTAAAGTTCCAAAAAGAACCTTAACAACTGATCAGTCCCAAGGGAAAGGACTGGCTAGCCCGTCTCAAACGGTAGATGGCAAAGGCACATCAAATCCGTTGATGGCTGCTGCTTTGCCAAAAAGCAGAAATGTTCCTACTGGAACAAAGGTAGTTCATGGCTACCAACTCATGGCCTTCGACAGAGATGTCTACAGAACAGGCAGGCGCCTAACTTCAGAGCAAAAGATGTTGCTTGACAATCTCTTGTACAGCTATCAAGAGAAGAATTCAAGGCAAATGTTCCACACATTATTTGCTTTGGCAGAAAACTCTATGATGGAGGAAGAAATGTTCAGAAAGAACAGAGACTGGAGATGATCATATCACTAGAAAGTGCTAAGGTTCCACTTAAAGCACTAACAGAACCAGAATGGTTCGAGTTCAATAATGTTCTTGGATCAGCAGGAATTGATGGATTACCAAACACCCTTTTTCTTGTTCCAGGACCTTTCTTCGGCAGATATGTAGTAAATGTCGAAGCCGATCATCACCAAAACCACAAGCTATGGCTTGTTGAAAATGGTTTTGTCCATAATTTGTGGTCAAAAACCAATGACGACCTAAGAGGTCTCCCTGCAATCATAGTCAACACGGTCAAGAACATAAGACCAGAAGGTTGCATTCTAAGAATCAAGTTCATCTCAACTCCACCATAGTGGATCAAAAGGAAGGATGGCACTACGGAATATATAGGGCCATATCATTATGTCCGATTAATTAATAGTCCAACAGTGGACGAAAAACCAGCAGTTGCAGGTTTTAATGGAATACCAAATCAAAGCATTCCCTGGATAAAGGCAATGACTATTGATTTCATCAAGAAGCTTATCCCTCAAGACAGAGAGGCGAATCTCCTAGCAAATGGAGAAAAGATTTTAATTACTAGCTATGATCATCATTCCCCCACATCATGTGATTGTTTTTCCTCACTCATCAGAGGAGAAGTGGATTGTTCTATGGCTACGTACACCTGGCTAGAGAATCTAGCAAAAGAAAATCCTTATAAAATCTTTCCGGATTCAGTTATGGAAGATTTTCATGTCGAAGATTACGACAAAGGAGCAGCGAGTGGAATCGGGTCCCCAGGGTCCCCCAATTATCCTTTCGATGACAAGGCACTAGCAAACATTGAAAACATGATGGAAAGCTAAAGCGCACCAAACCTTATCAAGAAGAAATCTGGCTTTTTCTGCCGACAACAGACAAGCTACATCAGCAACAGGAGAATCCACCAAGAATTCCACCAAACGGAATAATTGAAGGGTCCGCATGAGCTGGATCTTATCTTTTATTTTCAAGTTTTGAATTCCGTTTTGAGTTCCGCTCCCTATATAAGGAGCCTTTCTTTCTTTTTGTAAGGCATCGAAAATCAGAACTATCAGACTGATAGCTGAAAAGTAGAAAGCCAAAGTTTGTGAGTCGAAGCTTCCTGGTTAGCTTCAAGGTTCTTGACTTTAACGCTTTTGGAGCGCTTTCACGCAAGCATAACGTGTCGTCAAAATAGAATATGGAAGTAAAGATCGGGGGTGTGTCGTTGGGAATTGGCGGTGCCAATCCCTAGGCAACTAAGGTAGCTAGGTTAACAAACACTAATGGATGGACAAGAAATGGATTGCTATGCATTCACTAAGTGGGGTATGTGCAAAGTGGGCATGTAGAAGGAGACATTTTGTTGGTTTGTTTGTAACTTGGAATCAATAAACACAACTTAAATTAAAGTGCAAGTAGTAAAAGTGAACACAAATTGATTGGAAACTAGATTGATTAAGTGAAAGGGGGTTTTGGGTCACCTAAGCCCAAATCCAATGGTTGATTAAATCACATAAACATGCAAGTGAGATTGATTAGTGGATCAAATCTCGTACCCTAGCCATACAAGGGTTCTAGGGCCATGGTCTTTTCAAGTGTACCTCTATGCCATGCAATGGTTCATAAGGCCTCTTAGCCCAACAACTTGAGCCATGCAATGGCTCTCAAATTGCTAAACTAAGGCAATGGGCACTAAGACCTAGGGATTCAAACAAGACAAGCTCATCACATCCATTGCCAATTGTCTAGAGAGAATAAGGTTATCAAGCTCACAATCTCTACCAAAATAGATTAAACACATGCTTTTAGAAGTGATAAAGTTCCTAGACATGCATCTAACACATAACAAAAGTGGACAATGAACATACCCATATCAAAATCTCAAGCATAGATATATAAATCAATCAATCCATTTTCATTGGGCTAGGGCACACAACCCTAGCCCCCAATCTTCAAGGACTACTCACAATACATCACAAATAACATCATGTTCTCAAATGTATCTAACTCAAAGACAAAAAGAGAGTAAAATAAGGTGAAGAGATGCTCAAGAAGGTAGGTCAGCTGGTCCTTGCTGTCACCAAGTGGTTGCAAGCCCTCTCCTTGTGCTCCTTAGTCTCCTCCTTGCCTTTTCTTGCTCCAAGCCTTCTAGAACTTGAAGTTGTTGATGAAACCCATGAGATGGTGAGTAGATGTGAGAGAATGGAAGGGAAAAGTGGTTGGGGATGTAGTAGAGGGTGTATGTAGGATGTTTGGTGAAGGAAGTGAAGTGAGATGAGGTGTGAAAGTGGTAGAAAATGGAAGAGGAAGCCAAAAAAACAAGGCTGTTAATAGTAACCGTGAATAGTGCCGATGAATAGTGAAAGAGAAACTTGAGAGAATTTTGGGGACTTTTGGTGTCTAGGGTTGGTCCCTTCTGAAAATGGGAAGGTTTGAGAATATATATGTAGGGATAAAGGGCTAGGATTGATGGAGAATGATCCTAAGGTTAAAAACATAGATCTAACTCACCTAAAAAGACCTAAATGTCATGGGGTAGTTAGGGAAGTGTATGGACATTAAGGGCAAAGTGGTAATGTGTGTAGAGCATAGGCAAATCTGATTTGGGACTAATGGGAGACTAAATGTGAAGGGAAAAAGCTAGGGGATGATTAGCGTGTATTTTACGTGTTAAGTATACTTCTAATTACTTGGATTATATTATTCCGAGAGTTTATTGTTATGTTTAACTTGTGTTTTTATGTTAATAGGGTGAATAAATGTGTAGCGGTTATCTACACTCGAACGTTGCATTTTGGAAGTTTTTATTGCAAATTACGAACTCCGGCGACTTTCCAATGCACCACCACCACCATTGGCGGCACAACCACCGGACCACCACCACCCCAGGGGTGGTGCACTTCAAGCACCAGCTGTCTATATGGTGCAGCCATCACCATCTTATCATGCAAAAAGGAGTGACTATGAGGAGATTTTGGATTTGTCCCCTTATCCTTGACTTTGGAGGAGGGGGATGAGTCATGGAAGCTGACAAGGCAAGAGAGGAGGGAGGGGATAGGGAGGAGAGCAGCCAGGAAGAAAGGAGACGCAACCCCCCAAGAAAAATTGCAAGAATTCTCTCAACCAAGCCTTCCAAAATCTGCCCAGACGTCCAATCCGTCCGGACACCGAGAGGTGACGCCCGGACGCCAGTGTCGGCTGCCCGAGTTGTTCTTCAATTTGCACCATTTTCCACCATCCGAATCACCTGGAGTCCTTCACGAAAGTTGTTCCTAAGACATTAATCTGTTTAGGAGACCAACTTTCATTACCATTCCATCTCATCTATTGCACATTTCCTCTGGAGACATCAAGAAGTACCAAGGAGCAAACCTTGGGAGACTTGGAAGCTAAAAGGAGTGAAGAGGAGGGAGCTAGCATCATACTTGAGACATCAAGAGTTGCTGGATTTCATCACTGAGATTTTCTCAACTCTCTCTTTACTTTTATTTAGATTTTCCATATGTTCAGATTTGTATTCATGATGTATACTTCAAGTATGTGTGAGTAGTTCTTAAGGTTGGGGGCTAGGGTTGTGTGCTCTAGCCCATGATGATGTGATGATTATTCTTGAACATATTCTGCTCATTGATTTAGTTTGTGGATTTGTTCTTTGCTGGAATACAATTATGTGAGATGCTTGTTTAGGAATTGATAGTTCTTGAGCATGTGTTAGGCTTAATTGGTTAAGAGTTTTTGCTATCAACTTATTCTCTTAAGTATTTGGCATTGAGCATGATGAGATTGAATATAATGTTTACCTTGTTTGAATCCTGATTCTTGGCACCCTATGCCTATTTAATTACTTGGGGACCTTTAACGAGGCTTAGGTAATTGGATTAGGAAGTCTTTGATGTCCATAATACGGCTCAAAGTAGTCTTTTAAGAATCGTTCCTAGAACCTTAAGATGGTAAAGGGGAGGGGGTTTGATCCTTGGCTAGATCAATGTGCATGTTCCTGAATGTTGTTATTCATCAGATTGGGTTGGAGTTGACCCGAAACCCCAATCGTTTTCCAATTTAAATCGATCAAAATTCACATCTTTGTTGAGCTTGACACCCTCAACACTTCAATCATTTCACTGTTTTTACTTATGTTTTTGCTTGTTTAGTTGTGTTCCTTGATGAGTTGGGTTGATCTTTGTCACTCAAGAGTGACACCACTTGAAAACACTACACTCACACACTGCATATAATCCATTTCACAGTACATATGCCATCTCTAGTCTCACCATATTCGTGCTAAATTCACTTAGTTTCATGCATCACCTATAGGGATTTTGGGCCTTCCAATCCCTTGGGTACGACATTCCCCGGTCTTAATCTATACAACCACACATTTTTGACAAGCATATAGGCACGTTTTTATAAGCTAGACTATACGACACGTCAGGGGACAAAGTATGGCATAAGCATTAAATGTTTTGTCCCTTTTTTTGAATTTGAATCTCTACTCACCACAAATATGCCTCAACCAATCAAATGAGCTCTCCTAGTAGATGTGGGAAAGTCTTGCATGAGTCTTTGTGTGATGCCTTCGGGGTTGACCATGTGGGCCCGGTTGACTTCGGTTGACTTTCCGGGCCGAAAGTTGACTTTTCGGTTTCTTGGTCTCAACTCCGGGATATCGTTGTCCTTCACTTCTAAGGCTTTAATCTTGGAATCTTGAGCTCCAAAGTCACGGTTGACTTTTTGGTTGCTCCACGAAAACGCCTTTAAAAGCTTCCAAAGTGCATCCAATTTGTCCAAGTTCCAATTCTCCCATGTGAACCTACAAAAAGAGATAAACAATGGTAAGTGACATTATTAGGCGCTAAGGGAAGCATAAAACAAGTAATTAGGAGTGCTCTTTATACATAAAATATGTATAAATCAGTTCTTATTTTTCAAGTAAGTTTGTATTTAATTATGAGTAGCTAAACAGCTATAAGAGTGAGGCTCTGGGTTCTTAGTTTGTATTTATG
Source organism: Rubus idaeus (assembly GCA_030142095.1). Lineage (NCBI taxonomy): Eukaryota > Viridiplantae > Streptophyta > Magnoliopsida > Rosales > Rosaceae > Rubus > Rubus idaeus. The sequence goes on from CM057966.1 coordinate 7,052,418, forward strand.
TTTGAATAAATAAATTCAGTTTGTGCCCAGAACACCGTCGCAAAAATATATGTTTTCCATAATCTTCTATTGTCAGTATAGCAGATAAAGAGTACCTCGGGACGATCTTTATGATCACATGCACTCCGAGTTCTTCCTCTCCACGTACTGTACAAATATCTTTGTTTATTTACAAGTCTATATTTTTCATCCAGATTTTTCTTCCCAAAAATTGATTTTAGGTCTTTCATTACCTTACTTTGATTAACAAAATCCTAAGAGGCAGCAGTGATTCCGCCTTTAGTAACCGTTAGGCAGATGGCCGTTAGGTGAACCCATGGCATGTTGAAGGCTAGCTTCTAAAGGTTTGGTTGTTATTTGCATGGTACTGTTTAGGTTTATATCAGCAAAAGGAAGAATAAGTCATAAAATAAATTGATAGGGCTATTCTAGTCTCTTCACGTAAAAATACGGACCTATTGGGAAAATACACCCAAAAATGGACTCATTGGGAAAACTCCCTTCTTTCTCTGTCTCTGTTTCTTCCCCCCATTCACTCGGTGAATATACATATGTATATATAACAAATGCATGCAGCATATGCATGGCCCTCTTCTCTAGTGCTCTAGCCGGTGGGTTTTCCATAATTCACAAACAACAAAACCCCATATACCACTTTCTCTAGTGCACACAATTAATTATCAAGCTAGCTGCCACGCCATTTTCTCTTTTGCATGTTTTTCTTTCAACTGCTCCCCACATACAAATATACATATATAATATACATTGATTGGAGCAATTAAACCAAGCACTTCATGTGCTCACCGAAAACAAATAATCAATGGGCCATCAGAATTAATCTAAGACAAATTCAACATATGTGTGTGTTTGTGTATTTTCTTTTTATCTTTCATTTCGGTCAATGATAACAAAAGGGTATAAATTTCTCAGTTTGCATTATGACCATTTTCAAACCCTTTCAAACCTTTCATTCATGAAAGATAATTTGGATTTTGATCATTTTTTTTTAGAAGAAAATTGTATATTAAACAATTGAAATATTTACAACAGATATCAGTACATAGGATAACCAATGAGGTTCATCCTCTACTAAAACTAGAAATGTAAGAAACAAAAGCGCATTTTATTAAAATTATATTTACAAATATTACTTTGCCACGTAAAAAACTTATTGTACCCTGTGACGCAGACGAGCAACGCTTCTAATTAATTTAATTACTTGCAACACTTGGATTTCATGCACAGTTGAGTACAGATATTGTTGAATCCTATGAGATTTGTGTCAGAGATGTGAATTAAATTGCATTTCTGTGTAAAAGGTAGAGTTTCAATTATTTCTCTCTAGTATAGATACTTTTAAATCTGATGAGATTTGTTAGAGACGTGAATTTAATTGTACGTATTTCTGTGTAAAAGGTCGAGTTTCAGTTCTTTCTCTCCATTCGTGAATTCAAGCATTTGACAAGTAGCCTAAGCTTAAAAGATCATAACAAATCTGTTGTGAAATCGATCGATTGAGGTAATCCTCTATTCATGTTTTTCTTAATTATGTTAATTATTTAGAATCATTGTTGAAGATCCAAGGTTATGCATGTTCATTATATATATATATATATATATATATATATATATATATATATATAAGATCTATTAATCAACTATCTTATACGAAGTTTTTGTAGAAATGATCTTTTTTGTTGTTGTATTGCTTCCATAAGAAATGACTTTCTTTGTTGTGTTGCTCTTAATTGAATGTTTAGTTTTATTTATATTAGATGTAGTTTTTGGAAGATAATTTTACTGTAACGTACTAACGTTTGCTTTCAACACCTACTTGTTTCCTTGATTTTACAATTTGATCGATGTTATTAGTGTTTTGATTTTCACCCTTATTTTATAAAATCCTAATATATAATGAGTTTTTTAATTATAATAATTATATAATTATGAGTTAGGCTTTATTTTATAAGAGTTCATTATCACATATTCACAACTAATACTGTGTATATGTGCTTTTTCTGGGCGCGAATAGAGGATCACTATTGAAAGAACCATTTGGAAATTAAATTTATAATGCTTCTTCCAATGGATTCAATTCGATCTCAAAAATGTTTCACTGTTTAGAAAATTTATTATATAGTCTCGAACCACCACATGTACTGTGGTTCGGTTCGGGCTAATGTGATTGGTTTACGTAGCAAACACTTGTTGTTGATTGATCTTCTTAATTTTTTTTTCACTCCATGTATTCAATTCGCTAAAGTGTCGCTATGCTATTGGTTTGGACCACTAATTGGTAGTGCCACGTGCTACTATGGGACTACAGAATAATTACTCGTTTTTTAATATTTGTTGATTGAATTTGAGCCGATTATCTTTCAATCAGATTAGGATTTGACATCCTAAACAACATGAGAGTCTTTTTCTTATGTTTTCTAATGCCATCCTTTCATAAAAAAATATAACAAAATACAAAAAAATTCACTTTTTTTTCAAAATTGTACCTAAAGGAAGGCTAACACAAGACTCTTTAACAAACAAAATTGGCCCCCAAAAAAAAAACAAGCAAAAGAAAATGGGCTTTCTTTGGTCTGAAAGACCAACCAGGCCGGCCTAGGAGCTGAAGAGACAACCCCCCGATGAAAAATGCAACTGTGGTTCAGTAGTTATGGGGGAAAGTGGAAAAATCTCACCGTGAAAAAAGATGACTCCAGCCTACTTTAGATATTTTTACTCTCACTCTCACTCTCACTCCTTCGTCTACCCTGTACTGGAGGACCATTGGCACTACATTTCCTTGTTGAGGAAGCAACCCTTTGGCCTCTGCTCTCTTGCTTCCCACGCCGTTTTGTTGATCATAGTCTGGTGAGCTCAGGCACCAGAATTTCATGTTCCACCCGAGTTTCAGAAGCTTTTAAATTTTGTCTTCTTTTGGGTTTCTCATCTTCTTTCTCTCATTCGGTGGTTGCTTACATTCAGGGCTTTTCATATATGCTTGCTCTCTCTGTCACTTCATTTGTTACTGTTCACTTTTTTTCTCTAGTGGGTTTTATGAGTAAGACTTTCTTTTTGGTCCAAATTTCATCTTTGTATCTAGTCTCTAATTGAAGAGGTATGGTAGATTTCTGCAAGTTCCAGATTATGAATTGTACCCGCATTTCCCTGGAAAGTTCTTTTAACTCCATAGGCCAACCAGTGGAACTAAATAAGACTTTTCTAGTTGGCCCCAAATTGACATTTACTAACTGCTATTTGTTAGCTTTTTGCAGTTACCCAACAAAAGGAGCTTTAGAAATTTGGGTTTATACTGTGCTGGTGGATCTCTTTCAACTTTATGTGGTAAGTTTCAATTTTGGTTTTTACTCTACAGATTATTTCATTATATGTGCTTGGAACCATCCAGCTACTTCTGCATGTAATCTGAGATGATAGTATATAGTGATTTGGTGGTGTATGAATTTAAAATAGTAATGAACTGAGAATGTACATAAGTTAATGTCATCTTTTACTGTAATAGCTTACAGAAGAATGAAAAATGTCTCTGAAACAGAAGGCCTCTTCAATGGTAATCGATGATTCTGACCGATTTTTCATCCTTATCTTGCAGCAATTCTGAGATTCAAGTAAACTGGGGAGTGCAAAAAAGGAAGTAGAGGCCCTTCCTTTTTCGGAATTACCATTGTTGAACCTTGACTTTAGGATTAAGTGGTGTGGGAACGAATAGAATTGAAAGCTTTGTCAGCATTCCTCTGGAAGATCCACCAGTCCAGTATGGAAAATCAAACTCCTTCTAACAATTTTACAGTAGTAGCACAACCAGTCATTGACCTTAGTTCTGATGATGAAGGAAATTTGGATCAGAACATTAATCTAGAATCTCCTCCAGAACACCATCAACAGGTCATGGATATGGAGGTTGAGTATCCAAACAATCTGTCAGCACTAGCACCTCCTGTCGTTGTCCTTAGTTCTGATGTCGAAGATAATGGAAGTAGGGAGCCACTTCATCTGTATCCAAATATTGTGTTGGAACATGATCAACATGTTATTGATATGGAGGTTGAAACTCCAAAAAATATTGAAGCAGTAGGACCATCTGTGGTTGTTCTTAGCTCTGACGATGAAGACGATGATAGTAGGATGTCATTTCATCAGAAGCTTGTCTTGGAGCCTGTTGGAAGACTACTAAAGAGGAGCTTGATGGTATGTTCTTCCCCTGCATTTGAAATATTAAAGTTGCATGCCTGAACTATGTTGTCCTTATCTATTCATGTGATTTCAAATTTCAGTGTAACAAATTGAAAATATAGTCATCTAAATTGAGAAATTTATTTAGCAAGAATTTCTACTATTTATGTTCTATTTTTTATATTCAATCAGCATGTAAGTAGGATAACAAATGTGAACAATCAAAGAAAAGAGTTGGAACATCTACCTGGATTGAATATGTGGATGCATAAAGAAATAGATGTTAATTAGTAGACCAGAAGATATGGTAATTAGTCAAGAACTCATTGTTCAAATTATTTTCCTTGTTATTCTATATGCATATTGGTTTTCATAGATATCATATATTGGTTTAGGACGGTGTAGAGAGCACAGATCATATCTGGATAGATAAAGATGTAGATGTTGGTGCAGCAGAAGATATGACGGGTCTAGAACTCATTGATTGTCACGGGCATGAAATTTTGGTTCAGGATTGTTTAGCAAGAAAAGATCAGATAAAAGAGTTGAAGTCTCTGCCTGATAAAGATGTAAATATTGGTGGAGACATTATGGTGAGAGAGAGAGCTTTTGAAAAACATGAGTTCAATTATCAAAGTAATTCTAAAGATATAGAAGATAGCGAGTGCACAGCTCCAAGCACAGAGGTAGGAACTCTGGCTGATAAAATGGATGTCGGGGCAGATTCAAACAAGCATGTCAATGAACAACATGAACATGATATGGTGGCTGGGGAAGGTAATATGGAGAATGACAAATACTATATGGAGGAAGATGATAAAAGCAATGTTGAGGAACATGATAAAAATAATACCAAGGAAGATGATAAAAGTGATATTGAGGAAGATGATAGAAAAGATACTGGGGACGATGAAAGAAACAATATTCAGGAAGATAATATAAGCGATATTGAGGAAGATGACATAAATGATATTGAGGAAGACGATAAAAAATATATTGAGGAAGAGGATCTAACAGATGCATGGCACGAGATGACAATGGCATTAGAATGTTCCAAGGTATGTGCATTAGATTGCTCAAAAAATACTATATTCGTTAGCTTTGACTTTGCAATAAAATTAGAATCAGACTCACAGCAAGTGTTTTTTATTTATTTATTATTATTGTTAATTATTATAAGAAGAAAAAAAAGAAGAAGATTGTATTAAATTTATGCTGTCTGCCTGCTTCTTCTAGGATATTGCTGTGGATCCTTCAGCTGATGAACCATCTGGTCAGTGTGGGGAAGAATGTGATCACTCCTTCATCCTGAAGGATGATCTTGGGTTAGTGTGTCGTATTTGTGGAATTATTCAGAAGGGAATTGAAACCATATTTGAGTTCCAATATAGTCAGGTACTGGTGCTTTATTTCTTGGTGCAATTGATTTCCTTATGTCAGGTTTGATGAATGAACTAGTTAACCGCACATTGGTGAAAAGTACCTCATTGCTGCACCATTGCCTATATACTCTGTACAGGAATATTTTATGCAGCTATTTTGTTGAAAAGTACCTCATTGCTGCACCATTGCTTATCTTAGTGATTCTAATAAGGAAAGTTGATTAGATATTAACCAGTTGGTGCATATAGTTGGGGGGCAGAATTATCTAGCTTTGAAGTGGGAATCTGAATTTAATCTTAACTCTGTGCAGTCATTTCTTAATTATTTTTCTATATTTGAATAAACTATAAAATATCTCAGAGCTGTGTAATAATTAGCTAGCCCGCTAATTTCATGCATTGGAAGGCTATAACTCGGCTGTGATCTTCTTTAATAAAAGAATATTTTGTCACTGAAAAATGTTTGATACTTTATGAGCCATATCTTCTTTCTTCGCTAATGTTTATGTCATCAAGTGATATCTCTGATTGGTTATGTTAATTTCTTCTCTTGCATGTTTTTATATATTCTGATCCTTCATCATTGTTTCTTTATCATCAGGGGAAAAGGAATACACGAACTTACATGCGTGAACCGCAGGATGCGAACAGCACAGAGCCAGCTGAGAGTTTGTCAATTGCAGTCAAGTCTGCTGGGCGGGATTTAAAGGCAACATATTTTTTCGCTCACCCAATGCATAGAAAGCACATGAAACCTCATCAAGTGGAGGGTTTTAATTTTCTTTGTGGCAACTTGCTGGCAGATAACCCAGGTGGTTGCATTCTCGCTCATGCCCCTGGTTCTGGAAAGACTTTTCTGATTATAAGTTTTGTCCAGAGTTACTTAGCCAGGTTCCCCAATGCTAGACCACTGGTTGTTCTACCTAAAGGCATTTTGGCTACATGGAAAAAAGAGTTCCAGATATGGCAAGTTGAGGACATTCCTTTGCATGACTTGTACACTTCCAAGGCAGAGAACCGTTCTCAACAGTTGGATGTCTTAACACAATGGGTAGAGCAGAAGAGTATCCTCTTCTTAGGTTACCAACAGTTTTCTACTATAATGTTTGACCAGGGAGCCAGCAAAACATCAGATAAATGCCGAGAAATTCTGCTTAATGCCCCTAGTCTTCTTATTTTGGACGAAGGTCATACGCCAAGGAATGATGAAACTAATCAGTTTCAGTCCCTTGCAAGAGTCCAGACACCGCGGAAAGTAGTCCTCTCAGGAACACTTTATCAAAATCATGTGAAAGAAGTGTTCACTCTCTTAGATCTTGTTCGTCCAAGGTTTCTGAAACTAAACACTTCCCGGGAGATTGTTAAGCGGATCATGAGTAGAGTACAGATATCGGGTGTGAGGAAACAAGTAAAAGCCGGAGGAGATTTAGCTTTTTTTTACTCAGTAGAGCACACCCTCAAGAAAGATGAAGATTTTAAAAGGAAAGTGGCTATCGTCCAAGATCTTCGAGAGATGACCATCAAGGTGCTCCATTATTATAAAGGTGATTTTTTGGATGAACTTCCTGGGCTTGTTGAGTTCACAGTAGTACTCAATCTCAGTTCAAGACAGAAAGCTGAATTTGAAAAGTTGAAGGGATTGGACAAGTTAAAGAGAATGCCTGTGGGGAGCCTTGTCTCTATGCATCCAGAGTTGAAATATCTTTCAGAGAAATATCCATCAACTGAGAAAGGTTGCACAGTTGATAATAAGAAGATGGATGGATTTTTAGAAAAGTTAAATCTGAGAGAGGGAGTAAAAGCTAAATTCTTTCTTAATATGCTGGCCTTGTGTGAATCAAATGGTGAGAAGCTGCTGGTTTTCAGCCAATATCTCCTGCCCCTGAAACTTATGGAGAGATTGGCTGTGAAGGAAATGGGTTGGAGCCTCGACAAGGAGATTTTTGTGATAACGGGTGATACAAATTCTAAGCATAAAGAATGGTCCATGGAACGCTTTAATGTTTCACCACATGCTAAAGTCTTCTTTGGATCCATTAAAGCCTGTGGGGAAGGCATCTCTCTTGTGGGTGCTTCTCGTGTCCTTATTATGGATGTCCAGCTTAACCCTTCGGTGACTCGCCAAGCAATTGGACGTGCATTCAGACCAGGTCAAAAGAAAAAAGTGCACGTCTATCGATTGATTGCTGCTGACTCGCCTGAAGAGGATGACTATGCTCTCTGCTACAGGAAAGAAATGATCTCGAAGATGTGGTTCGAGTGGAATGAGAGTTGTGGGCACCAAGACTACTTTGGTATGAAGACTGTAGATTTAAACGAATCTGGCGATTTGTTCTTAGAAAGTCAGTTGTTGAAGGAAGATATAAAGGTTTTGCAGAAAAGGTTTGTGCTTTGTTTCTATATTCATTACGTTTTCATGCATGTATATTCAATAATTCTGCCCATATAAGATTTTGCTTTAACTTTTGCAGGTAAACCATCAAGACTGTAGGAACATATTAATAATCGCACCCATTCTTTCATGAGTTTCAAGGACACCAGTAGGCTCTGTGACCATTAGGCAAGTCCTTTTTTATCCATTTGGGTAGTAGATATGCAACTGCTGAGCTTAGACTTCTCTTCTTTTGTATTTATATCTGCTGACTGCAATGCTAATTGTTAGAAGTACATATGGGTTTAGAAATTTATCAGATTCAGGTGCTGGTAGTGCTTGTAATCTTTTTGTGACATTTACCGTACCCCGAAAGGAAAAGAATTTAGAAAGAAAAAGGGCTGACAAACTTCTGTGTTATATTATATCAGTCAATTATGTTCCAGGGCAAAGACATCTCAGGGGAAGTTTCAGAATTTCCATAAAAATGCTAAATATAAATGATATAGTCAGATAAAATAGGACTGAGAAACTTATATTTTGTAGGGATGCATGCAAACATAAGATAAATTGTCTTCACAGAAGATTCATACCTTGATGCACAAACCTTGATTGATATCATTCTTTCTGGACTTGCCAATGGGGTGATCCCCTGCTGCCTTGGAAATTTCAGTGAAATCTGTTTGTGTTGAATTTGCGAATGAATAGCTTGCATGACTCCATACCTGAAACGTGTACAACAAGAAACAAGTTGAAAAATCTCACCCTTAATGGGAACCAATTGCAGGGTCCATAACTGCGATGCTTCGTGACTTGTAGGAAGTTTGAAGTGCTAGATTTCGGGCAGCAACAAGATCGAAGACACTTTCCCTTGTTGGTTTTGAAACTCCTCCCAAATTGTAAGTTCTTGTTTTAAGTTTTAAAAAGTTCCTTCGGCATCTCATCGTTTCTGCAAGTTGAAAATCTTGGATCTCTACAACAAAAAGTTCTATGGTCCTCTGTCTTTGAAAACTTGAGTGCTATTATGAATTTAAGTACTGATGGTACAATTGACCATTAATTTGGACTTTGGAGTATATCTTTTTTTGGCAAATGCCTGTGACCTTCCGAGACCAAAGATACTTGAAGCATGAAAATGCATTCAACGTGAAGGCCATAACTTGGAGTATGGATGCAAGTAGAACAACTTCAGGATTGGTCATGGGATATCTTGTATTCTTCAAGGGGAAGCTATAATTAAGCAAATTGTGCAAATTCCTGACTTCAATTCTCACAAAAAAAATGAGTGTCATTTTTAATTGCTTTCCGTTTTCAGAATTGTTTTTAAGTTCTTTATTCATTTCCGAAACAAGATTTTTTTCTTTTCATTTTAATCTTTTAATTTGTTTTAAACTACGTTTAATTTGTTACAACAATGGAAATGACAATTAATGGAATTTTAATGATGGAGTTTTAAATTCCATCATTTAGAAATTTTATGGAATTTATAATTTTCTCATCCAATTAATGGGATTATTACATTTCCAAAAAAAATTAATAAATAGGAAAATGGAAATAAATGACCAGAATATAGAGGATCAGTTTACATTCTGATGTTACTAGACGGATTATGTATACACATCACACTATGAGGAACATGCATTTGAATCAAAGAGGATTCATTGCTTCCGAGATTTACTCAATCAGAAAAAATGGTCAAACCGTTATAAATCTTAATTAGCTCTTTTTGAGTTTTCTTCCTCCACCCACCACCTATATATAAACCACGAGTCTCCCCTTCAACGCTACTTGAACTGATCATGGGCTCTTACTACCTCTTGGCAGTCCTTGCTCTTCTCTTTCCTCTCCTCGCCGTCGCAGATGTTGGCAGCAGCGGCGGCCTTGTTTGGAAGCCCGTAACCAACGTCAGGGATCCTCATGTGATTGAGGTCGCCCAGTTTGCAGTTTCCCAGCACAACAAGGAGTTTGCTGAAAACTTGTCCTTTGAGAAGGTGATAAAGGGAGTAGAATACGAGGAGCCAGAATCAGGGATTGTCACATTCCGACTTGAAATCACCGTCAAGAGTGATGTTAAAAGTTTTGCTGTTGCGACCTCGGTCACAGACAATGCATCCACAAAGCATAAGAAATTGGGCTCTTTTACTAAAATAGGACATGATAATTAATTCTCTGGAATCTGGACCATGTCAATTTTATTTTGCATAAATTTCAACTTATCTCTTTGATCTTCCATCTTCATAATAAAACGTACTTTTTGTTTATTTTGATGAGTGATGATTATTGCTGCAAGTTTTATGATAATTTAAGTTTCTCGTTACATATGAACATTGTCTTTATTTTTCAAGGCATTATATTAACATGTTTTAGGCTACTCTAAAAATAAACACACATATGATTAAATATATTGATAAAAACTAACATAAATATAATGTTATGCCCTTGGATGAAAAATAATGCCTTGAAAGATCGAAAAGTATGTGTGTCATTGGACATTTGGACTGGAATATGAGCTTTAATTAACATCATTTTAGGAATTGCTCGGGGGCTTCTTTATCTTCACCAAGATTCTAGATTAAGGATTATTCATAGAGATCTGAAATCCAGTACATAACATTCTACTGAGTCAGGAGATGAACCCAAAATCTTAGTATTCGGTTTAGCAGGGATCTTTGGAGGCAACGAAACTGCAGAAAACACCAATAAAGTAGTCGATCAAAACATAGTAAGTTTACGTACGTAGATGGTATTTAACTTTGTCATGGCGCGCACTAAATAATTCTAGCTCAATTTTCAATCAAAAACCACAAATGATATGAAATCAGGTATAGAAAAAATATTTACTGACTCAACTTTTGATTCTTTTATTGCAGTGGTTATACGTATCCGGCCGGAGTATGCATTAGATGGATTATTCTCAGTAAAATCTGATGTTTTTAGATTTGGTGCAGTTGTAATATAGATCATCACTGGGAAGAGGAACACAGGATGATTTTACCAGCCTGAAAGACCTTTGAGTCCTCTAGGTTATGTGAGTGGTTGAAACATTTCATGGTCCTCAGCTACTATCTAGCTATATCATTCTTAACGTCATAACACCTTAATACCAGGCATGGCATAAGCGAAAAGAAGAGAAGCTAGGCGCGCATTAGATTAGCTAGAACAAACACTTTGTCACAGCTGCATCAAGGATGAGTACTTTAAGTGCTTCAATGTTGGGCTGTTATATGTACAAGAAGATCCAGGTGATCGGCCAACCATGTCACTAGGTGAAACCGCAACAATATATTCCAACCCCTAAACAACCTGCATTCGTTGTTAGGCGATGCCCTTCTAGTTCTAGCAGGGCTTCAAATTCTTCAAGCAAACCAGAGACATTTTCGAACAATGAGTTAACTGTCACCTTAATTAGAAGATGGCCAGTAGCCAAACAAACTGCCAAAGCTCTGTGTCACGTTATTTTTGTGTTAATGAATTCATTAGTATCATTACCTTTTGTGCTTAATTTTGGTGTATTGTTAGGCTATGCTCTTTTTCACTTATCAAAAGCTTTGGAGTTCAATTATGGGTTGTTTCTTTTGACCATCGAAACCAAAGCTACATCATTATAAGACTCAATTTGATACTTTCAGGGTGTGAATGCGTGAATTGTTATATATACACGAACGATTTGGTCTGAAAGCTTCACAGAATTATGCTTTACTTTCTAAACTGGGAAATTTTGACGTCCTATATAGGATATATTGATTTGTCTTTTGAACTTTCTTTTGACGTCTACATATATAAAGCCAATACTTGTTTTTTTTTTAATATGAAAATTCTAGATCGTTGTTATCTATATGTATATATATATATATATACACACAATAAATTAATGATTTGATCCGAAACCTTGTAACATTTGGAACTTTACAAAACTAATCTTCACTTTCTGAACCAATTAAGAATGGAGACTCATTAAGTCATTAGTCATGAAGCTAGAGGCTTAATTAGACCAGTACTAGCTAGCTAGAAGATGTTTGAACGTACTTTTGGAGAAAGCATGCATCTCCACTATTTTGTTCGATCATGTACATGTGAAAAATGATCGATTATTTACTTTATGTGGCTTATTTTTCCATCTATACTCCATAGAAGATGTCAAAATTAGCATCAATTACCTCCAATCCTTCAACAATTCCAAATAAAAAAACTCCATTGATTTCTCCGATTTAAATTGGATTTCAAATCCTAGTGATAGAAAAAAAAATATCAATTCTCATTCAACAACATATTCAACCTAAAAGTTAAAGAGAGATTTGCAATCAAAATCATATACCCAGCCAGTTGATGTTTTTTTTTTTGCCAAATGTTTTTGTAAGGATTCCTTAACTGAAAAGATTTAATATCTCGTTCATTTAAAAATGAATGGTTCGGATGTGTAATATTACAAACCGATTTTTTACTCTTGTTTTTTATTACAAATAGAGGCATAATTCAACAACAAAGTAATACATGAAGAAACAAACAAAGACTTGAACTTTCAAAAGAATTCAGAAGAGGGAAAATGCCCAGAGTCTTCTTCTACCTCCCACATGTATCAAATCATGTTGGGACACCAACATTTAGTATCAAGTCATTTCATTTCTCTTAATTGCTAATATTTTGTTTCTCAGTTTTGTTTTACTTAAAACATGTGTTTAGTTAGTTACAGTTGATGTGGCTTGTAACACATGCAAGAATTGTGACATCTGTCCCCAAACAGATGGTCAAGCAAGTGACCGTTCTCGATTTGTATGAAGACCATCGATGGAAATTATGCAATTCAAATTTTCTTCCTTTTTTGTTTGTGTTTCTCTCTTTCATTTCTGCAAATATTTCAAAAAAGAAGCCACAATCAAATTCAGACACTTCATTATGTGAATCATCATGATTATTTCCATCAACTTCTCCGATCACTTGGGATCTTGAACTCAAAATTTGGAGAATTTGGAATTGAAATTAATTTGGTAATTTAATTGTGTTTTGGACTCAAATTTTGCATTCACTTTGCTACCTGAGGTATGTCGTAGCTCTTGATCTCATAGTTTATATATTACTCCATTCATTGCTCTATTGAGAATTTGAGATTAGGGTTTTAAACGAGGGTTTGTGGCTTTGTGCGTATAGAATATCCCTGAGTTTCGATTGTTGTTAATACTCACATGTTAGTTCGATCTAGTGCATTTCTTATATTTTGGTTGGCTTTATGGGATTGGAATTTATAAATCAGCTTATCAATTTCTTTATTTGAATTCTTTTTATTTACAATATTTATGAGAAATATCAGACTAAATGATGAGATCGTTTTTATAATTTATAGATAAGTTTCTTGATTTGGAAATTATATTTGTCTAAGCATCATTCTTGGATTTCCCATCAAGAAAAAAATACATGTTTGTCGGTTTCTTTATACTTTAGTTGGATAATGTTTGATTCATTTTCTGTTTCGTGTTGCTGCAGCTGCTCTTGCCCACGCCAACCCTTCAGCGCCGCCAGACCTTGAACGTGGATTTGGTTATATTTCATGCAATGGAATTGTCAACTGCATATGCAAGGTACAACCTGGTGTTGGTGATGTGGTCAAAGTTATTGTGTCTGTTGGTATCTTAGGTGCAATAGCATTCTTATTTATGAAGATTGTATTTGACGGAAAACTTATGTTTGGAAAGAAACATAGGGGTGGAAAGTGAAGTCACTCAATGCATTTTTTCTTCTTTCATACGAACATTGAATGTATTTGGGCTTAAAAATCCTCTACGATATTGTAAGCTTTTTTTAGCAAACTATCGACTGATATTGTAAGCTTGTTTTAGCAAACTATCGATTGATATTACCTAAAAAAAAATTCAGATGAAGCTTTAATTTTACAGTATTTTGGTGAAGTATGAATTATGTGTGTCTCAAGTCAAAATTATGTACATGTATAATTTGGTAACTTTTAGTGAAAAATATATTATGAAAATTCGGCCATAAAATACGAAAACAAATTAAAAATTCGATACATAGGTGTTTGAAACGACATGTAGTAAAAAATAAGGATGTAAAAATATGGACATACATATTTCAATATATGTCATTATAGTACTTATATATAATAAATATGACTTTTACAACATAGTTTTTGAAGAAAAATCAAGGTAAGTAAGAATTTTGGTATTTTTATCAAATGTAGTGGTTTGGCACCAAAATTTTCCCATAAGAGATCCTGGGTTCAAATCTCCTTGGATACCTAGGTGTGATGGGGTGGGGGTGTGTGTGAAAAAAAAATGTTTTAGAAAAAATTTAGTATTTCAATAACTGAAAAGTGTAAATAAGAATTTCTTTCAATGTTTGTGATTGTAATTTTAATGTTTTACATATTAAAAGATGGAAAAAACTTACATCTGACCTGGTTAATTTGAACGCGCTCGTCCGACCTCACAGATCTACACCTATAGGTGATTCACACTTATTCTATTTTTTTTAATTATGTAAAAACCAAATGGACAGAGAAGGCCATCCGACGTGCGCTTGGGAATTACGCATTCAAACCCTCCTCTCTTCATCTTCGTTTTCCTCTCCTTTGCTAAATAAGTTTTCTGAAAACAAAAAAATCTCGTCAATAGAAGAATCAATGATAACAATCTGCTGTACTTAATTGGTGATGGTTAAGGTTTCTTCTAATTTAGAATTTTTTTTTTATGATTGTACAAAAATTCATCTTTCCCCAAAATCACTATAAAAATCTTCAATCTTTGGCAAATTTCTCATAAGAGGAAGCCATAAAGTTTCTGTCGCTACTTCCTGTTCCAGTAATAGAGGAATTAGGACAGGAAATGAGATCGGTAAGTCAAAAATTGGATTTTTTTTTTTCTGAATGGTTTCTATGATTGTTGTGATAATTCGACTTCTATGATTGTTCTTTTCTTGTTGTTCTTGAATGCAGGAAAAATAAGAACTCCTAACAATTTTTTTGATTTGTTAACTTTTTTTCAATCACCAGTTATGTATTATTGGCAGTGACTCAATGAGTGCTATGACTTCTATGATTGTTCTTTTTCGTGTTGTTCTTGAATGCAGGAAAAATAAGAACTCCTAACCAATTTTTTTGATTTGTTAACTTTTTTTCAATCACCAGTTATGTATTATTGGCAGTTACTCAATGAGTGCTATGGTTGAAGAAACTGCAGAAAAGGGATGAAGAAGAGATGTGTATTCCTCAATCGCGCATATGTCTTTCTTCTCTTTTTTTCGTGCATTTTTGCTTTCGTCAAAGTAAAATAATCTAAAAAATAATAAGACTAAGTGACTCAAGTAATATTATAATTTTTTACTAGTAAATGTTCAAAATTCAAACTAATCTTAAACTTGACTTTATTGATAAAGAAAACAAAAGGTTGATTATATTTTTTCCAAAGATCATTTGTAAAAAAAATATATCAAATATGACATTTTCTTTAATTATAAAATTCAAAAATACATATAATTCAGAAATAATTCAACTTACTCAAATAAAAAAAAATGTGTTCTTTTCTGAATCTTTGAGTTATGAACAGAAAACGAAATTTAAAAAAAAAAACGTATGTATGCAAATCAACTAACTATGCTTGTATCCAAGATGGTTGGTGCAATTGTTTGGTACCAAAGTTGTCTCAGAGGAGATCTTGGGTTCGACTCCCCTAGGGAGATTTGTGGCATCTTGGCTGCTCAACTATCTTTTTTGAATATCTTTAGGAAAAAGATATTGCAAGTAGCAAAATTTGGATTAGGCTAAAATTGAATTTGAAGATACTATCCCATTGTTCAAGAGTATGGAAGAATTTCCTTGCAAAAAGGGTAGATTGAGGTAGTTGGCAGGAAGTATAACATGCAAAGCTGTATCATTTTCTGAATTAGTCATTTGAAGTAACCATCATCAAAACATATTATTACATTTAAGTTTGAATATAAACCGCTCACTCATAACTATACAAATTAGTACCAAATCTAAGTTATACATCAATAGAAACTAAAGAGTTTTTTCAAGCTTGTTTTCTCCTCCTTGGCTGAGTTGGCTCCTTTAATCCTCCTTGATGGTGAAGTGGATGGATGGATGAAGACTCCTCAATGATGATGAATGGATGATTAGAAAGTAATGCTCATTTGGATAATTAGAGTGATAGGTGGTGTAGTGAAAGTTGTGTATTATGGTGGTGACCTTTGGATTTTGGGAGAGAATATGAACTAAGAACTATGAGATAAAAAATATTTGAATTTCTAAGTAGTGAATTAATATTTATGTTATGGAAATATAGTGGGGGTGAAACAAGATATTTATGTATAGATGCAATGATGAGAAGTTAATAATACTTGCATGGAGATATTGTACCGGGAACATGAAATTTTGATGGGTGAAGTTTCAGTTCAGATTTTGATGATGGGGTATGATCACACCCTCATCAACCACTATTGTTTAGTGAGAAGCAGATCAAGAATAATATTCAGACAAAAAAAAATTCGAATAATAGTCGTGAAAAGTTTGCCAATATAATGAAACAACTATATAAGACAGAGTATGCGTTTGTTGCTGTTTAAGAAATGGACTTTGCAACATTGTAATAACAGTCATACAATTTCAAAGAAGCTTTTATTATTACAAACTATATATAATTTCTTGTTTTCTTTTTCTCTTCAATACCATCACCAACAGTTGGCATTGATTGTACATTTTCCCTTGCATATTAAAGAAAATAATATGTATCTTATCTTTACAAATATGCTAAGCTTCAATCAAATTCTTCATATATTACAACTGTATTTTTATGTTTCCATATTTCGAGGTGAACAATCTTTCCTTTCAACACTTGCAAGCAAGTCAAAACTCTAATTACACTATCTGTTGTCTTCTCCCCCTAAGAATCAACATAACCAATGTGGATTATATGCAATGAAGCATCTTTCACACTACGAAATCGCGTAATAGATGGGAGGAACTGAATCTGTGCTGCTGGTCGAAATCTGCGGTCTCTGACCCAACGGAAGAAGCGGCTGCATTGTACAAATCATCATCTCTCATCGCAACAAAACTGTGAGGAGTCCCACTAGAGATAGGAATGTTACCGCCATCACAATGCTGCAACCCCAAGGTTAGAGACACACCGCTTCCACTTCCAAACCTCCCCAACTCCGGCATGTGGTATGCAGCCATAAACCGCTCACTGCTCCTATCAGACTGAACCATTCCATCAGAAAAGAAACTACTTTCGTCCATGCCATGCCTTTGTCCCTGCCTAAGCTTCACTACCCCATATTCAGCTTCAGCTTCACGACGAGCAGACCCAATGGATCCAGCCATTTCCACATCATAATGATCAGATTTGGAGTCCATAAATTGTCCAGTGCTGCATCTGTCGGTGCTTGTGGAACTTGCACTAGGCTGCATATCTTCCCCTCCATCTTCCGAGGTCCTCTTGTCACCTTTTTTGGTTTGAGGTGCATTTTCAGATGAAGAATTAGAGTCCATTTCAGCATCACCAGCCTCTTCTTTGTACATCTCCTCAACCATGGGCTTCCAGAGACGCACCCGTGCATTTATAAACCAGTTTGAGACCTGTGCAGCAATAGAAGAGCACATATATGAACTTCTTGATCTAAACTTAAACGAAAACATTTGTACTCAAAAACTGACATGCTATGCTATATATTTATAAAATATCAACAGTGAAAACTAATTTTCTTTGAATAACTTGATATCCATCAGCACTGAAAGGTAAATTTAACTGCTGTAACTGCTGAAATATTTATAATTTTTTCCACTTTGTATCTCTTGAAACTATATATTTTCATCTCCTGATTTTGCAATTTAGCATGGATCAAAGTGGATAAAGACAAATGATCGATCTCATTCCCTGTATGTCTGTCACGTATGTGCGTGATAACTCTTGGTCTAGCTAGCAAAATACTACATATAATATGATTACTTCAACATTACCTGACTTCTAGTTAAGCCTGTCTGCCTTGCTAGCATGATCTTATCAGAATCCTTGGGATAGCTGGCAAATATCAACATTAGACATTAGATATATTATTAAGTGTAGAAACCCGGTATAATCAAATAAATTAAACTATTAAGAAAAGGATTGAGAAAAAGGTTGAGGATTTACGGATGAAGGAAATGCTCAAACAGCCATGCTCGCAGAATCGAAACAGAAGTTTCTGGAAGGCCTCTTTGTGGCCTCCATGCATGTTGTTGCATCATACCAAGCTGCTGAAGGGCCCGCTGCTGCCTGAGCTGCTGATCCACGTAACGGAGGCGAGTAATTCCAACCCCTTTAATGCTTCCTGTAGCACCTTGCTCCCCAAGGCTTTTTTGAGTTGCTCGTATCTGTCCTGTGATTGCATCACGTAAGCATCGAAAGTGGCGAGAAATAGTTTGAAGAGCAACTGCGGTGTATGGTTTAGCTGCCCCACATCCTGCTACCACATCAAACGATGATACTACAATCTGCATCTGATGATAATACTGTTTGTACCTTCTATCAACCTGTAATGATGGTAATGTAAACATCATTAGACCTCATGGGAAATAGAGGAGCTCCAATATGCTGGTGTAATCGAAGTATCAAACCAGTCATGTATGTGAGTTATCAAAATACCAATAATTTACATATAAACCTTATATTATGTGAGCATAGATGGATAGTAGAGACATGGAATGAAAATAATTTTCTAAATTTTAGAAGACAATGAATTCACAACATTAAAAGGCATGCAAATCCAAGGAGCAGAAAGTTCAAAAATGGGAAACTTTCATAGAGATCTACAGTTCTACACTTCAAAGAGGTATTAATGCTGCATATATCATGCATCTAGTGCAATCTTTTCAGTAACACCTTTGTCAAGTAGTTTATGCAAAAAGATATAGTAAAGGGGGAGCTTCTCTAGTGAGGACCAAACAATTTGACTGCAAGAAAGATCATTGACAAGAGACAGCACAACATAGTAGTTATAGTACTCCGGGTAGGCACTAGTGCATTGGGGAGAAAAAAAAACAAGCTCTTCCTTAAATGTCTCTGAAAGTATTAGGCACAAGCAATTACAGTGATCACGTGTAATATTTTTCCTTTTAGTTCATACCAGACATCTAGAATAGATAGATTCAGTTATTATGTTCAGAATAATCCAAAAGACAACAACTTCCCACGAATTCAATACCCAACTTGATAATCCTGTCCCAATCAGAGAAAGGTCCACAACGATCAAAGCAGACACAACAAAATCCTAGAAGAAATATGGTTATGTTAATTTTTTTAGGTAACAAAAGCTGCTCCTGATGTAAATCCACTAAACTAAGAAATCAGAACATCAAAAACCTAATATGAGGAGAAGTGATCAAGGAACTTGATAATGTCCTGTCCCAATATAAGAGAATTTAAGTGACCAAGTAACCTACATCTCCAATCAGTATGGTTTCCTCCTCCATCCCACATTGACAATTGACCATGATAACTGTTGTCAAATCCATCAACATATGAGGCACTTTGAATGTCCCCATCAGAGTCCATCAGCATCTGGGGTGGGCTTACGGACATATTGACCATTAAATAAGGACAACGGGGTATTCTAAGAATTTCGTTGAGGTTAATCATCTCATGTTCTTTGATATGTGAATGCATCAAAAAAATAGTATCCATGCTGAAAACAGTAGAGATGATTGATATGTGACAATGATTATCAACATAATGCTAACTTATGAGCCACTGAAAGAATAAGAGCATTGACAGAATAGAATAAGAAATATATCAAACAAGAAAGCAGCATCAAGTAAATCTCAAGAACATTTTGCATTAAAAGCTTGAGATATATCAATAAGCATAAAATAATTTATGCCACATATGGATGCTATTCTTCACCACGTCGCATTTTGTTCATTTTTGTCTTTCACCACATAGCATCCGAACTTGGGATCTCATCCAACATTGTGAAAAGATACACCATTATACCAATAAATAGTTGGTTGTTCAGTTTTATCAGACACCTAAAATTACATGAGTAGCAGTTCCATCAAGGCTCCAGGTGATTTGATTGGAACAATGGAGGATTAATTAAATGAATGAAAGGTTATACTTGAAACTCGATCTTCACTATATTATGCATCAATCAAACAACAAACCTTTATAAAAGAATAAAAATAGTAGTAAATTCAAGATTATGTAACTACAAATCTTTGCCAAATGTTGCTTTATGTACTATTTGTATGTAACTACATCATTAACCTGTCATTATCAGAAGGAACAATTATATATTAAAAAGATTTGTAACCAGATTTTTATACATTTTGTTGGTTTTTCTTAGTGGACTGTTGTTCATCTCCAATAGCCAAGAGGAAACGAGATTATTATCCACAAAAAAGAAACACAGTCACACCAGATAGACAATCATCTTGCCATATTCATTTGGACTGAATAGGTGTCTTTTGACAACAATTGTTAAAAACATGCAAATACGAAACACCTTTAAGCTAATCAGCTTTCTAGAATCTATTTGACAGAGGGAAAATTGGTGTGAAAACCTAAAACCAATGCCATCCAATAAACCAATCATCACTTGCGTATCCTTCTTCTGTTGTTTTCTAACACTTTGATTACGATATGTTTAAAAAAAAAAAAAAACCTCAGTTAAAATGTTGGACTAAAAGCATTACGATTCCTGCTAATACTAGCATAAGCATACAATAGATTATCACCTGCTTAATCACACAAAAACATAAGCAGTGATCAAGGCAGGTGATGTAGGTATCCACTGAACAAAACTTTAAACAAAGCAATCATAACTGTATACGAAGAATAAAGATGATTTATGGTGTTATACATTGAGATCAAATGAGCAAGATTGAACAAATAATTAACCCAAGAATAGATGTAAAACTTTAATTCAGTGTTCATACCTCATCTAACATAGACAGGAGCTTAGTCAACTTGTTTTGCAACTCTTGCTTCTCAGCATGTGAAAGCTCTGATGGTGAGTTACTGGCGGACTCTTGGGGGTTTGAAGATTCTCCACTTTCAAGCTCATTCTTTGATCCATCATCGCCCTCCTTGAAACTCTTCATCGTATGCTCATTTGCGCTTTCGTTCTTCTCCCTATCATGCTGCTTCAGTGCTTTCTGGACATTGACAACTTCATCAAGCAGTTGTTGTGCTGCTTTCAGGTACTTCGAATTGGGAATGTTTCTTGCAACACTCGACATCCCATATGGAGACAAATCCCCTTTACTTGAATCCGCATTGCCTCCAAGAAAACCAGGTTGCAAATATTCAACATTTCTTGTCTGATCATCTCTGAAAGATCCATTCCTGCCCTCACTTGAAAGCGATGGATTAGGACTTAAGAATGATGCAAAACCTATATTGGGATTCCGGTATGACATAGAAGGCATTTGCATTCCTGATGTGATTTGTGTACTGAGGCTAAGGGACAATCCCTGACCTTGCAAGTTCTGTCCACCATGAAGAATAGTAGCAGAACCATCCATCGGGTTCGTAACTAGCATCTCATTTCTACTATCTCTCCATGCATTGAATCCTTGCTCTCCAATACGTGAGCCACCAAGATGTGATAAGACATCCTGCTGTTGTGTATTGGAATCCGAAGCCCCCACTGTGGAGACGACTTCAATGCAGTTGTTTTGCTGCTGAGTACTCCCAGCTAATGCATCCGAGTATGACCCCGAGTTCATATACATCATCATGTTACCAGGAAGAACAGGTGTTTCTGGATATGAACTAGTTAAAGGTTCCCTTGAATAGAGCATCGGTGTGGCGTCTTTTTGATTATTCGAATTAGTATAATAAGTTGCCATATTTGTATCAATTTGAAATCTTCTTGCCCAGTTGTTTTGACTCAGATCACATAAAAACTGAAAAATAGACAATGAGCACAACTTCCATAATTAGTACGTCACAATATAGTGGAGAAGCTAATAAATTTGCTCTCACCAGTAGTTGAAGAAAACTACTCAAATATCGAAAATATACTACTTAGGATTCCAGGCCATCCTCACAGAAAAAGAAAACGACTTATAATTATACATAAATTTGATAGATTCCAAGGGAGGAACATGGTTTGTAAATTTATTTTTTTATTTTTTTATATAAAAGGAAATGAAAAAGAAGAGAGGGAGCTCAGTTTCCAAAGTACTAAACGATTAATAACAACCACTAAGAAAGGTTAAAAAATTACTCATTTTCATTAATTTCTACAATAAGTGAATGGATGTAGAGATTCTTCAAGTACATATGAGCAACAACAACCCAGAAACCTCATGCAAACAAAATCAGAATTAAACCAGTGAGCGTGAAAGTCTAAAACAACACCGTGATCACAAAAAAGAAAATTCAATAAAAATGAATGAAAAACAAAACTTTTACCCTACCAACAGGAAAATTGAAGGGCACAAAAAAAAAACATAAACGAAAAACAGCACGAAAAGAATAGGGGATCATCATCTTAACAATTAGAACAACAGAACCATTGAGGAAAAATAAAAGAAGAAATTATGAGACAGAAGTAGCTAAAAGATAATATAGAAGATAAAAGTCAGAAAAGAAAAATAGTAGAATATAAAAAGTACCTGGAAACCTGTAACAGTTGTGAGTTGTATGGGGGAACAGAAAAGCCAGAGAGAACAACCCCCGATCGCTTAAACACAATCCTCTCAGAACCAAACACTTTCCGATCCCAAGAACAAGTCTTATATTTAACTTTAAAAACAGGGTATTTTCTGCTCAAGAAAACAAGTGAAAGAGTAATAATTCAAAAGAGACTTGAGAGTTTTTTCACTTTTGCTCACTCTATTCTTTGCAATCATAGATATTCTCCATCCATTACCGCATCAAACCCCACGTGAGAGTCACACGTACACACAAAGGAAGAGAGAGAAAGAGTCTGAGACAGATACTTTCTCTCTCTAGAAAGAAAGAAATTACAGAAAAAAAGGGCAGAGTTTCACCGAGTCACTCAAGAAAAATGATGACTTTGCTTTTTCCAGAAATGGGATTCCATTTTTGGGCTTTGGTGGGTTTCTTAGCTTTTTTTTGGTATTATTGCTTTGAGGAAAAAAGTTGTTGGTGCTCTGTTTTTGCTCTGTTTCAGCTTTCTCTCTTTCTTCTTCTTCTTCTTCTTCTGCCTACCCATCCATGGCCAACACCCTTTACCATAAGTGCTATGAATCCCATTTCCTCACACATCCACACCCCCCAATTCTCATTGCAAGTTGTGTCGCGCCTCAAGTCCCAAAAAAAAACAAAAGGTTGTGTCACGCTAAAGTCGCTTCGCATTCTTCGTGGCCAAAATAAAAATACAAAAATGATTTCTATTAAATTTTATATTTTCTGCGTCAATGACGCCGTAAGCAGACAACAATTTGGCCAATCGGACTATGCCATCTCATTCGCTCGCACGCTCACACGGTCTAAATGTACCATACGCAAGTCTTCCTCCTGAGATTCTTTCAAGGCTAAGCGAGCGAGCGAGCGAGAGAGAGAGAGAGTCGGTTACATTCAGCAGAGGCTCGCTCACCTCTCTGAGAGAAGAAGCTATAGAGTCTCTACAGAGGCTCACTCACTCACTCACTCTCTGAGAGGGTTTAAGAGAGCCAGAAAGAGTGTCTTCTCAGTTCTCAGCCTCAAAAACCCAAACGTGAGTCTTACTAATTCCTCAATTTCAAGGATTTTTCTTTCTTTCTTTTTTTTTCCCGCAGAGAAAAAAATTGTTTTCTCCGCTTGATTTTCAGAGCTTCTTAGTCGCCTTTCACCTCAACACTTTCTCAGACAAAAATGGTGAATTTTTTTTTTATAAATTTTTTAGCTTGATGAAATTAAGAATTTTTCTTTGGTTTGTTCCTGAATTCTGATCAATTTCCCCAAGTTTTTTTTTTCTTTTTTTCCTTATGTAATTGCCAAATTTGAAGGTTCGACTTTAGAGCTGTTAAGGTCAGCATCACAAACACTTACTGATACGAAATGGTGAAATTTATTTTTATTTTGTTCAATAAAAATAAATATGTTTTAATTTTGTTTTGGGTTTTGCTTGTGCTTAGTGTTTGCTTGGAAATTTGGTGAGCTTGGAGCCAGCAGTGGATATACGGCCTGGTAAAGATACCAATTACGATGGTACACTCTGTCCCTCTTGAATGGCATTTTTGCTTATGGGCAGTGCTATGTTTGCATGCACAGTTAGTTTTTCATTCTGGGATTGCTTTGGGCTATTGAGAAGAATGTTGTAGATAAGTTGAGAAGAACTTGTATTGTATTTTATTTGGATCATAACATAGTCTTTTTGTACCCTTTTATAATTTTGACAAGTGTAATCTGACTTTTTTTTTTTTTTGACAGCTTCACTACTGTTGAAAATGGATATGAGTAGTTAGATTACCGTAGTGCTAAAATGTCCTGCTTTCAGAACTTAACAAGTAATATTGATTACTTGGAACACTACCCTTGTGGTTGACAATACTATGGTTCTTCAGTTTTTCATGTACGAGTTAAATAACGTGTAAAAATGTTTCATAATAATTTTTTTGGTCAAGTGTGTGTGTTTTTTTTATTTTTTTATTATTATTATTTTTGGAATTCATCCACTGCTTTAGGATGCAATTGCACGTGTCCAATTAAGAAATCACAACATATGTTTCCAGTTATGGTATTCACAAAGCAGAAGTTGAAGTTTTGACAAAACTTTCCTCTCTTTCCTGTTCTGGTGTTCATTTTTGATAGCTTAGATACATGATTTTCTCCAATTTTATGAGCTACTTGATTGTTTTACCGATTTTCTTATTTTGTACATGTTTCTTATATTTTGTTATTTGTATGTTTCCATCTGAGAATCAGGTTTGTATGCCAAGGGGCATAAGAGGTTGAAATTATCTTCTGATAAAAATATATGTGATGGAATGGTCTTGTCGGCAAGTATTGACAATGAAACCATGCAGAAGAAACAAAGTTCTACTTCTGCAGTTGTCGATTACACCGATCCATTAGCTATACAAAACTTGCTGGAGGAATTTGACGACTGTAGTAAATATGGAAGTGTTGCAAAGGACATGAAGTCATTTACTGCTCAGATACATCAAGTACTGAACCCTTTGCTTGCAAGATACCTCACACTATCAAAACTATACTTTAAAAGAGGGAAAAAGGCAGAGTCAACCGGCTCCTCAATTAGCAATTCAACAAGCTCCGTCTTTGGCACAAAATAATATCATTGATTTGGTGGATGACTGTGTCGACAGTAAATGCTCCAGCAGCACCATTGCCTATAGTAATCATTGATTCAGATGAGGAACAGAGTGAAGATCAGAGGCCGTCTTACTCTTTCCAGGAGGTTTTTATGAAACAACCATCTTATCCTTTCTAAGGATGTAATTCTGACACAGCCATCTGAACAAGTTTCCGGGAAGGACTTTGTGGTATGTTTCACCTATATGTCTTATGAGATGATGAGTAGTGCAATATTATTTTGATAGATGACGATTTTGCTTATAATTTCTGTATTTCATTGTCATCATGTCATTTTTCATGGTATCTGCCAAATGATTGGTTTGGAGTACCCTGTTCAGGTGAGGGATGGAGTGCAAGAAGCAAGTCTGTCTGCTGGAACTGAAACGAATAAAGATGCAGGTGTTTATGTGGGTGTAGAAGATGACGAAAGTACGTGAAGATGATGATGGTTTAGGAGATGCATGGATGGAAATGTCATTGGCATTAGAATCTTCCAGGGTATAGTTCATATTCTTTCTTTTATAATAAAAGTGTGTCTTGATGCAAGTGATTGGTTAAGCTTTAGGGTTGTGAATCTTTTGGGCTAAATTGTTTGATCATTTTTCAGAGCTGCATTCATAGGTATTAAATCATAATTTATTTTGATTTTCATCCGCTTCTGATAGGATGTCGCTGTAGATCCTTCATCTGAAGAAAGAGCCAGTGAAGGCGGGGATGATTGCGACTGTGAGCATTCTTTTGTCTTAAAGGATGATCTTGGATATGTTTGTCGCATCTGTGGGGTTATTGACAGAGGAATTGATACGATATTTGAGTTTCAGTATAACAAGGTATAGCGTCCCCTTGAGTACCTATAATACCATGATGTTACTATTATCAGCTTGCTAAGTTGCTTCTGGAAAGAGCTATATCTATGTGCAGTTTAGCTCTTTTGGATATTCATTTGCCTGCAGGTAATGGTGACGTAGAATCCTTGGTACTAAAACTAAACCACCAGGAAAACAGAGAGTTTAACAGCCCTCTAATAAGCGGTGGTCTTTCATGTGGTTTAATTAGATGGGCCCTAGGGTTACTAAGTTCTGTACTAGCTCAAGTTAAAGTTCACTGCTTTTATTATAAAAATCATGCTAAGAGTTGGTGATAGCTGAAATTAATGTTGGGCCATGTGAAGCTTCAGTTCATCTTGACACTCTCTTTCTTTATGAGCCATTCCCTCTAGTCTAATGTTTGTATAATGAAAAATATGTGAATTGGTCTGGATTAGATTTTTAAATCAAACTAGCCTTTACGATAATTAAAAGGGAGTACAAAAATGTCCTCTCCTTTAGCAAGAACCTATTGATATGGGTGGGTGTTCAAGGACCCAAAGGATCTGACCCAAATTGATCTGTTGTTTATTTAAATAGGTCAGGTCTGTTTCATAGTTTAAAAAATAGCATGCTTTGGTTTGGTTTTGCATTTATTGGCTTTCAACCTGAACAAACCAAACCAAAGGGGAGTTACATATTATTTTCTTGGACATGAGGGATTGAGCTGGCACAGCTGACCATCATGGTTCAACTCTAATGTTGTCAATGCCTCAATGCTCTTTTTATCTTCTTTTAAAGGTTTTTTGGCCTTGTGTGAACTAAAATTATTGAACGAATCTGATATTACCTGCAAAAGACGAACAGACGTGGGTGAATCTATTAATCAAAGTATGAGTGGCTCTAGGCTTGTCCTATAAGGGCTTGCTTGCTTGGATGAGAGGCCCAGAGTCATCTGTTCCTGGCACATTTTCTTCCATTCTTCTCTTTTTATTTTATTTTATTTTATTTATTATTATTATTTATTTATTTTTTTTACAAAAATGATAGGTTTTGGTTTTAAACTCTAACTCTACACATACTCGATCCAATCCGATCATTTAGTCGATTAGATTGGTTTGGTCGTAGGACCAATGTGAGTCAGTTTATGGTGAAGAAAAAATCAACTTGACAAGGTTGGGGTGGATGAGAAATTGTCCACATGCTAATCTAACTCAACATGTGGAAACTCCCATCTACCAATTAGTGAACTCGGTATTCTATAGACCAGCTCCACTGTTTTCTGTGCAGCAATTTTCCACCTGAATTTTGGCACTAGTAGATAACTCAACTCAATAATTTTGTTTTTGAAAAAGAAAACAAGGGCTACTCCTGAGATCCAATGTAGTATGTTTAATATAAACACCTAACTTGTATCTCTGAAGGTTACGTGCTCATAGGATTTGCAATGTTTCACACTGATTCTAAGGCCACCATAAGCCAGCTGAATGAAAATGAGATAATTGCAATAATTCGGTGAAGGCTTTTAACTCATACTTTACTTTATCGCAGATTGAAAATGAATTCTTTGTTACTGGCCTACCGAGTTGAACTTTTTATTTGTTCCTTGGATTCTAGTCTCTATATTTGCCTCATTGTTATGTAATTAAAGTCTATAATAGATTGATATGCTTAAACTGAGTGACTAGATATCTGCTGTCAATGGCTACATATCCTCTTGTGGAAATTAAGTCTCATTTTGTCATATTTTTCTGTACTATTTCAGGTCAAAAGGAGTACAAGAACTTACATGCCTGATTCTCGTAATGCCAAAGACAGAGATTCAACTGAGACTGGTGGAGTTAAACTTTCAGAGGATGGTTTGATAATAACTGAGATATCTGCTCACCCAAGACATATGAAGAAAATGAAACCTCATCAAGTGGAGGGATTCAATTTTCTCGTTAGCAACTTGGTTGGTGATAATCCTGGCGGTTGCATCTTGGCCCATGCTCCAGGATCTGGAAAAACTTTTATGATAATTAGTTTCATGCAAAGTTTCCTAGCTAAGTATCCAAATGCTAGACCACTGGTTGTTCTTCCTAAAGGAATATTGGATACATGGAAAAAGGAGTTTAAATATTGGCAAGTAGAGGACATTCCATTATTTGATTTCTATGAGGCCAAAGCAGACAATCGGTCACAGCAGCTGGAGGTTTTGAAGAAGTGGATGGATCAGAAGAGTATCCTTTTCTTAGGGTACAAACAGTTCTCCTCCATTGTTTGTGATCGAGAAACTAACCAGACATCAACTTTGTGCCAGGAGATATTGCTAAAGGTACCTTCCATTCTTATTATGGACGAAGGGCACACCCCTCGGAATGAGAACACTGATGTATTCCAAACCATTGCAAAATTACAGACACCTAGGAAAGTTGTTCTTTCTGGAACTATATATCAAAATCACGTGAAGGAAGTATTCAATATTCTGAATCTGGTTCGTCCGAAGTTTTTAAGATCAGAAACTTCCAGACCCATCATCAAGCGCATAATGAGTAGAGTACATATACCAGGTGCAAGGAAGCAGTTCAAAGCCGGTGCTGATGGAGTTTTCTATGAACTAGTGGAGGATACACTACAGAAGGATAAGGATTTCAGAAGGAAAGTGACTGTCATACATGACTTGCGTGAGATGACCAACAAGGTCCTTCATTATTATAAAGGAGATTCCCTGGATGAGCTTCCTGGACTTGTTGATTTCACTGTGGTACTCAATCTAAGCACCTGGCAGAAGCAGAAAATCCAGAAGGAATTCAAGAAGTTTTCAAGGAAGTTCAAGCAAAGTTCAGTTGGCAGTGCTGTTTATCTGCACCCAAAATTGTACTCTGTCTCTAAGGACTGGAAACACACTGATTCAAATGAAAAAATGGATGAGTTGGTGGAGACGATAGACTTGAACGAAGGAATTAAGGCAAAATTCTTTTTCAATATGCTTAGATTATGTGAGTCGTCCGGTGAGAAGCTTTTGGTTTTCAGTCAGTACCTCCCACCTTTGAAATTTTTAGAGAGATTAACAGTCAAAACGAAGGGTTGGAGTCCTGGGAAAGAAATGTTTGTGATCACAGGGGAGTCGAAGTCTGAGAATAGGGAGTGGTCCATGGAGAGATTTAACAATTCACCTGATGCCAAAGTCTTCTTTGGCTCGATCAAGGCATGTGGAGAAGGTATATCTTTAGTAGGGGCTTCACGAGTCATAATTTTGGATGTTCATCTTAATCCCTCTGTGACCCGGCAAGCAATTGGCCGTGCATTTAGACCTGGTCAAAAGAGGAAAGTATTTGTATATAGATTGGTAGCTGGTGATTCCCCCGAAGAGGAAGATCATAGTACTTGCTTCCAAAAAGAATTAATTGCCAAGATGTGGTTTGAATGGAACGAATATTGTGGTTATCGGGATTTTGAAGTGGATACTGTTGATATAAAAGAGTGTGGTGATCTCTTTCTTGAAAGTCCGGTATTGGGGGAAGATGTGAAGGTTCTGTACAGAAGGTTTGTGTGCTTGTACATCCAATTTTGTCTTCATTGAGTTCCATCATCTAAATCTTTCTTTGTCCTAACTATTTTCTTTATTATTTCAGGTAGGTCCTTCCATCATAGCAAGGCTGAGGTACAGCCGTACAGAGTAGGGAAAGTTGTCACAAAAGGTTTTAGACGTGCCACTGTTAACTTTAATCAGTATGGTGATGAACATATCTTGGTACCCGCAGGTTTTGTTTACTTTTTTTAGAATCAGAGTTGTCTCAAAAGTATCTAATGAACAAGAACAATGGATTCTGACATGTGAAAAATTTTAAGCATGGGAATTTTGAAAAGGCTATGTGAAGGAGGGTGCCGTTTTGTATGATCACGCTGTTTACCTTTAAGGACTATTTTGTTCTATGATTTTTGTTTTGTTTTTTGTTTGTTTTTGTTTTATTTAATGGCCGTCTTATGCACCCACATAAACTTTGGGTTAATTATAGTGGGCATAAGGTGATATTTGTTTTCCAGATACTAGAAAAATTCAAGTAAACCTACTGGGTATGAGATGATGAGAAAATGGAATCAAAGATCTAGTATTATAAGGATGGTTGTAGAGATGCAACTCCTTAGTCTTCTTTTTGCAATGATAGAGAAACTATGACTAGACCACTCCTCAAAGTTTCAAAAATTGAGTTTAAATTCATTGTATGTTCACTTGTTCATTAAAGGGTAATTCTCATAAATAGTACATAAAGTTTATCTTCATGTTATCTATGGTACCTAAATTTCATTTATCGTCACAATCAGTATCCGAATTTTTCGATTTCATCCAAATAGGTACATGTGGCCATCTTCGGTCAGCTCTCCTGCCAAAAATGACTCGTGCGCGTGTGAGTCACTATTCATGTTGAAATTTCTATATTGTCCTCACATAACTATCCAAAAAGAGAAGGAAAAAAAAATTAATCCTCCCCTCCCCATTCTTCTTTCTTGTTCAAGCTTCCTCTCCCATTCTATTATCCTTCAATTTTATTTTATTTTTTTCAATTCAATCAAAACTCCAATTATATCTCTTATATCCTCCTCTGCCACAAATCCTTGGAATTTTGGAGGCGAAAATTTCTGGGCAGCTGAACCTCAACCAGAGCAACCACTCTGCCTGATCGGGCACGACAGTTTGATGAGTTGGGTATGGGAAATCGGCGGGGAAGGGGGAGAGACTAAGTGATGAGGGTGGAAAGCATGTGGGTGCCGTTAGAACATTGGAGAAGTAGTAAATGGATGAGATTTGAACATATGACCTCCACAATATTTTATTTTTCAAATAATCAATAAATTACAGTTCACCGACATATAATATTGATTTATTACTACCAAGGTCGTCACATTTGTTTGACAAATGATTTTCACACTCTCCTTATTAAAAGTAGGGCCAATTATCCATAAGGCCATTTTGGGTGGCCTTATGCTTCAAAAAGTCATCAAATATTTTTTACCCAAATAAGGTCACCAATATTTACAAAAATGTCACCACATCAATATTTATAAAAATGCCACCGCATTTTTTTGCTATTATTTACAAAAATGTCATTGCATACGGAAACAACAATAAAACTGCTGCCAAAGCACACTAAAGCTACTGTCCAACGATAATAAAACTACTGTCAAAGCATACTAAAGCTACTGTCAAGGAACACTAAAACTAAAGCACACTAAAGCTATTGTCCAACGACAATAAAGCTATTGTCCAACGACAATAAAGCTATTGTCCAACGACAATAAAACTACTGTCCAAAAACAATAAAACGTCAGTGGCATGAATCGTAATTTTGGAATTTTTTAATGTCGATAGAAATGGTTAAAGCTAATGAGCGACCTTATTTAAAAACAAAGTCTATCGCGCTTTTCAAGAATAATGCCACCCAAAATGACCGTATGAGTAATTTTTTATTAAAAGTAATCACTCTCATCACTAATAGTAAACAATTACTCTCCACCTAATGTTACTTTGTTAACATTAATATTTGTATCGACGTACTTAGTCATTGAATAAGTGAAAACCGACCCACTCGGTTTACCTCTTGACACTAGTGTATTATATTTGACAAGTAGCATTCGAGCCCATCCACTATACAACCCTAATCTTAGGCAACATATCAATACCTTTGGCTTAAGAGTGTAGACTGAAAAATTTGCCGCTGTATGTGGAAATACGAGTAAAATTTTTCTCCCTGCCCACAGAACACCATGCCCGAGCCGGAAGATACCACCTTCCCAAAGATATGTACAACGGAAACTCCAATTTGAAACATATGTTACAACTGGAACTCCCACGGCCGTTGATTGGGCATCCCCGAGCCAGCCTACACGTAGCCTCGACTTAGCCTCCATGGTCGAGATCATGAGACAAAACATACATCGTATGCAATAAATACAAAAGAGTGATCATGAAGAAAAGCTGGAAGCGCAGCGAAAGTATAAGGAGCTAGGAGACTCAAAATGATAAGCTGGCCCGTGCCCTCGATGCTCGGGCATGAATCTCTTCCGCTCAGCAAACAATCTCATTCACTAGTGACCATTTTCGTAGCGAAGGTGTCCGCAGACTACACACATTATTGCACATAGATTCCTATTTAGCTTAACCCGGATGAGTTATGAGAACATAGATCACCACTTGCACTCACAAGAGTAGGAGACCGGCCACCAGAAGCAGGTGTCAGACTCCGGACTATCAGGTCTTACGTACAGTTATGGGCAACCTGCTTAGACATAAACATACAACTACTCCTTCAGCTTAGTCGCTCGATTGGTCGAGAAATTGGAATCAAGAATCCAGCAGACAGAGAATCAAAATACTCAAAGGGGCACAACAATAGGATTCGAGGTGCATCCGAGCCCATTCACAGCTCAAATATTACAAGCTACAAGATTAGTAGGAACAAATTAAGTCATTAAAGATCGACTGATATAATGGCACAGCTGATGCACGCTTTCCTCTACCTATATATCTTTTGGTCTGTTGTCGCTGACAAGGGATATATTGATGCAACACTCTGCCATGGTTTCTAAGAAAACGCTAGCGGGGAAGGCATCAAGTTGGTGTCTTGATCTTAGACCTGGCTCAATGGACTCCTACAAATCACTTGCTAGTTAACACGTACATTCACCTTTCGATTCATAGTTTCATACTAATGATAGACGGCTACAATATCACTGCCCAATTGTTCAAAATGACACAAGGAGAGACTAAAAATCCTTTGTGTCACGTTGGCAGTCAACCATTTATGAGACCTTGAAAAAGATATCACTTGCACCTTTTTCAAACAAGGCTTATCAAAAGAAGCTTTACTCTAAGAGCTTAATGTCCACCCATGCTGATTATAAAAGGCTCATGGAGGTAGCGGTACTATATGCCCAAGCGACTTTGGAGCCTAAAGATGTCATAATTCATGAGCAGGAGACTGATCGTGTTATGGTTTGTTTCTCGCAACCCATTATGATAGGGCTAAGGTCCTTGGTAATGGTCTATGGTTCTATGAGGACTCTATGATTCCAATGGCGGGTTAATGGTGTATGATGGATTTTTAGATCTTTTATCTAATTTTCTTTTCTTCTATTAGGGTTTGGGTGCAACTGCATAATCATAATCGCTCTCCGGAATTGTGATCGGAGAAGGTTGGCCACAATGTGGGAGGCATATATGTCCAGTGTTTCTTCCATGTCCAAGTTTGTCCGTGTTCAGGTGAACCATGACCTCTCATCTAGGGTTTGGTGAAAATGTTTGTTTCGTTTTTCGACATCTCTCCCCCCCCCCCCCCCCCCCCAAATGTGAGGTAGATATTGTTTATGAGAAGGTGGTAATGGTTTGCTTGCGGCCTGATTTGTTGGAGCATGATGTTTCGATCGAGTTGTGCAATGTTGTATGTTGACTCTCCTGTGGTTTAGTCTTCACCACAGTCTATTGCTGGTCCCCGTGGCACTATTGGCGACATATATTATCCCCCACTCGGGTGTGGTTTTAGGGTGTTCAACAACTGTAATGTTTTCTTGGCGGGGAGTTTGGTTGATCAAGAGTTTTTCGAGCTTTTACACTAGTGCTGGTGGTTTCGAACCTTGGTGGCAGGTCGCCGTCCACTTTTCTTTCCACATGGACAAGAAAAGGTGGTGGTGCCGTCTTTGATTGGCTCATCATGTTTCATTTTTGATTGGGATGCTGATCAGTGGACCAAGCCCATCTACTTGGGTATGAACAAAGTTCTTATTCAATATGGTGGAATCGTGTTCAGAACACAGTTTTTTAAGAATAGTGGTGCTTCTCTCCCTTTCCTGTTCTTACAGAGTTTAGTGTTGAATCTATTGGGCCTGGTCCTAATTTAGGGACTTTAAATGTACGTTATTAATCATCTTTCAAATTCTAGTAGGCATTGTGGTCGTCACGCTGGCAGCAAGAAGAAACCCGAAGTTAGTTCCTATCATGATATGCTAGCTGAGTTAGAAGTGTTAGAAAAGAATGTGAAGTTGGTTATATTGACTCCATCTTCATATATAGTCTCTGCAATAAGTGTTTGAGATTCTCAGTTCCATTTTTTATTGTCTTTAGGCTCCAGGTCTCTACTGTCTTTTTATTACATATAATGTTACAATCAAAATGAACAAATGAGATTGCTTAGATAATGACTTTTTCTATTGTACCCTCATGGTGGATCATTATGTATAACTTCACTTCTCTTAAGTATATCGATTGCCTTCCACTAATATTGTGTATGTATGTTGTTGTGCGGAAGCGTCAAACAACCAAGCATATGAAGTATTGTCAAAATATGAAAACGATAAGCGAAACAGAAAATCCACAAGACAAAGGATTTAACGTGGTTCACCCCAAATTCAAATGGGCTACATCCACGGGCAGAGACGGCGAAGAAATTCCATTATAACAAAATGAAGATTACAAAGTGTTTAACACACTACCCCAAATCTCAAATATACATATGAACCAAAAGCCAAGAATATACACAAACATAACCAAATATATTCTTGCTCACAAAGGAGAAGGAGAGACCAAAGAGAGAAACACCAAAGAGATAGCAAACCAAAAGTAGCCCACAAATACATATACAGAAGAGATTAATCCTCACCAACAAAAATGTGGCTGAACCATATACAAGGAGAATACCAATATGCAGATCACCCTTATACAAATGAAGAAGTTTTTGTCTTCTTACCAATTGGGTATCCGGCATCACAAGCAAAAAGAGTTTTGCTTGTCTTTCCTTGTCTCACACAAAATAGCCCACCATTTGATCCAAACATTTGTGGCTCCTCTCTATCTCATTTCTTTCTCGGGGAAATGCCCAATAACTCCATTATACCACCTACTTTTCCCCATCAACCCCAAAAACTTTTCTAAATACCATCTTCACCCTTTCCATTTTATATTCTAAGCTTTTATGTTAAATTGAAAAAATTCGCGGAGCTTTAAGTCCATATTATGAATTTGTTTGTTACAAAATGTACGGCTAAGATCTATCTTCAATACTCAAAGGTAAACAGTTATTTCCCTCATATTCGTACAATAGCATTTTACAACATTTCTACATATTTCGAAAGAAAAGGACTAAAGCAAATAAGAAATTCTATTGAAAAGGCCCAAAAAAGATATTGAAAAAGAAAGCGAATGATAGAAAATATCGGGACTAAGAGTCCCGAGAAAATAGCTAAACAAAAGTTAGCTCTTGAAATAGAAATTCTAGCTCTAGGAAAGAGTCATAAAAGATTTTCAAGAAAGAGTCATAAAAGATAGAAATTCTCTTAGAAAGGCTTTTAGCCTAATGAATCGTATTGGTCCGTTACTAACCGAGCAGACTTATTAGCGTATTACCAAGATTCCGTAGAAGAACTATAGAAAGAAAGAAAGAAATTAAAAGAGCTTGAGGGGCTCCGCGACCATACCCCACCTAGTTCACCAAACTTCTGGTCTATTTTGATCCGAATTAGAAATACTCAAGAAAGAGTACAAGAAGCTAAAGAACCTCTTGCTGTTTATAAGGAACGTACTTGACTTTTGAAGCATCGGTTAGATCCGCAGTCTTACTGGTATCGAGCTTGTTTTAGCTCAAGAATTCCCAAGATGGGAACCACATCCGATGTGATAATAGAGAAAATAAATTCTCTATTTACAAAAATTGATGAAAGTCATCAAGAAATGATAGAAGAAATTTCTAAATGCAACATAAGCATAGAAATTATTCAAGGTATAATCAACCAATTAACCAAATTGGAAGAAAAAATAGATTATATCAAAACCCTTCCGAAAGAAGGAAGAAAAGATAAAAGAGTTAGTAGAAACTCCAAAGAGAAAACAGGTTCTCTTACCAAAAAATACAGAAAAATCTGTAAAATCTAACGCCTTCAAACCGTTAGAAAAAACCAATATATGCTAAATTTAGCATGCCAGATATGGAACAGTCAACAAGCTTAACTAAGATATCTTTGTGAAACTTCCAAAGTTCTAAAAGGAACCAATGAAATAATCGGAGATGCTAGAATGTTAAGCATCTTTAAGAAAAAGAAAGAAGTACAGCTAGTAAATGCCGAAGAAGTTGAATTCAATGGGATTGAAAACATAGTAAAAGACTCTACAATCCCAAAATTCGAATTCAGACAAATATATAAACGAGGGAAGTTTTAGAATTCCTGGATAGCCATCAATTCAAAATGCTTGAGTTCACTACTCCAGCAAATACGGAGAAACAGATCTCCTAATGAAACGCCTAGTGAAGTAGCTAGAGCAAGAGAAAGAAAATACGAATTTATGCATATTGGAGCAGTCCAAGTAGACATAAAATTATTAAATAGAGAAGGCATAAACTTTGTTTGGTTTTATGTGTCCTACAAGACAATAGAATAACAGACTTCCAAAACAGTCAGTTGGGAACACTTGAAGCATCATTATGCAATCAAGTTGCATACTTCAATTGTTTTCCGAACTTTTCAACTAGCTTGAAAGACGTCACTAATGCTCTAAGATTAAGAGTAAAAATATATGGCATTGCCATGAAAGAAGGCATGCAAGAACTTGCAATAGTATATAGAATATACTACAAGTTGATGAGTACAAAGAGAACCAAGGACAAAAATTTCAAATATCCCCGGTATCACTACCGGTTTCCTCACAAATCCAAGAAACTGCTACAAGAGATAAAGAAAGTTACTTGGGATGAAGTAACATTTCCAATAGAATGGAAACTCTTTGGTCCAAAATTACAACCAGAAAACACAAAAGCAAAGTCTTATCAAGACAGGAAAACTGGTAATATCAGTTTAAGATTCGAAAGTCACAGAAAAAGTGACGTGAATTTAGAAGAAATGAATAGAAGTCTGCCAAACCTTAGACTTCAAAATCTCAGAAGAAGTAACAATGTAAGAGAAACGTCTAACAGTGAAACTAAACTTTATCTAGACGAACAAGATGAGTTCGAACTAGAGCTCCACAGAGTAGCAAAAATGCTAAGGTCAGATAAGCTTTATTTTTTTTGGAGCTTTAGGAAGAAGCAGAAAATTGCAAAAACCTAGAGAGGTTAGAACAACTTCTAAAAGAAATAGAAAATTTCAATATAAAAAAAGGAGCGAAAAACCCAACCTTTCCAAAATATGGAAATGGGGGAAGGTTCAGGAACAAATATTGCTTCCATCACTAGAGATGGAAAGATAAAACTTCCAATAAAGGGTATGCCCTCCCGGGCAAAAAAGGAGAAATAAACTCTGAAAGGTATATTCCAGAAAATAATATACCAAGAGTTCCAATTACCACTCAAGGAACGTGGTTAGAACTAGAGAAGTCTCTAGATAAAAGAAAGACTCTAGATCGATGGGTCGAAAGTCTCTATCTAATGGGAGCTTTGACTCTGTGAACACTAGAGCCTTGAGACATACAAGTTGCTTAGAAGCAACCCTTACAGGAATTGCCAAGAAGTTTTACCTCATATTTAAAGAAACAGAAGAGGAAAAAAATTGGCTGGAACAAATAGCAAATTCAAAAAATCCACATGAGTTTGTTGTCCCGCTTTATGAACAATTTTGTGGCAGCATAACCAGCCATGATGAACGGGCTAAAATGGTAGCCAAAATAAATATTGAAAAATTGTCCATATGTGACATAAGATATTTTGAAGAATATCTGAATGAATTCCAACAATACTACTGTACTATAGGAGAATTTGATGATCCAAATTTGGTAAATCTACTTCATAGGAAGTTACCAGCTCCTTGAACATAGCAGTAGCATAAAGCATAGCAGAAAATCCTATAGACAGATTTACTTGTCGGAGGAGTTGCTGAAAGAATACAAGAACTGTTAAGAAAACAGTGTATAGAAAATAATAAGTCCAAGATGGCAAGAAAGCACTAAAGGGGAATGAGAATTTCTGTTACAAAATTCTCGATATTCCTACAAATTGGGGATGTCACAGCTCACAATACCCAGAACTTCAACTGAAGAATCACGATCAGAACTTCAACAATAAAAAATAGTCTCTACTAGTAGGTTCAGCAACTACATAGAGATCAGATTGAAGTTCCCCGATCATAAAAAATATCATCTACATGCCTTTGTAGATAGCGGATTAGGATTCACTATAGCAAAAAGATTTGCTATTCCAGAAGAACTCTGGATTGAAGATAAAAATAAAATAGCTACTTGGGATACAAATGGATGGAAGTAGATTATCCATGAAAAATGTAGCAAAAGATGTAAAGATCACCATAAGTGGTGGAAACTTTACAATAAAAGCAATCGGGCAATCGAAGGACAAGGCTCGACATTTTGTTAGGAAATGATTTCCTATTAGAACAAACCGTCACACAAAACAAAAAAGTTTTAGGCTTCGAGAAAGGTGATAAAATCTTTTGGACAGAACGGATAAAAAATGCAAAAAGCGTTGTTGGTCCAAATTTCACCTCTCAATATCAAAAGTTGCAGCAAAATCGTGGTGATTATAAACCAAAATTCGAAACAGTGTTGCAATACAAAAAGCAAGAAGAATTGCTTATGCAGGAATCTTCGAGGAAGAAAATGAAGATGATGAAGAAGCAAGCTTCATTCATGAACATAATATAAAACACCTTCAAAATAAAATAAAAAATCAGAAGGTCATTACTCTAGAAGAGATAAAGAAGATGTTAAAGCAAAACAATGATGTAGATCCTCGAAGTTCGGGGGAAAAGGACCCAATGAGTACGTGAATTAAAGCTTCATGATATGAATGCCATATGTCATGTAAAATCTATTCCTCGCTATAAGGAAGAAGATCAAAAGAGTTCAGAAAAGATATAGCTGATCTCTTAGAAAAGAAATTAATCAAACCTTCCACTAGTCCTCATCATGCTCCCCGCATTATATGTCGGGAACCATGCAGAAGAAGTAAGAGGAAAAGCTAGAATGGTTATTGACTATAGAGATGTCAATAAAAAAGACCGTTAAAGACGGTTATCAAATTGCTCAAGCAAGAGTACTGATTAACCAGCTCAAAGGAGCAAAGGTTTTCTCAAAATTTGATGCTAAATCAGGATTTTGGCAAGTTAAGATGCATCCCGATAGTATCCCTTTAACAGCCTTCGGAACACCACATGGTCACTACGAATGGTTAGTTATGCCCTTTGGTTTGAAACAAGCTCCATCAATCTTTCAAAGAAAGATGAACAACATCTTCAAACACGTGGCGAATTCTGTGTAGTTTACATAGACGATATATTAGTTTTCTCTAAAAACAGAGAAGAACACATGAAACACCCGCATGAGGTGGTCAAACTGATAGTTCAGCATGCGGATCATTCTAGGAGAAAAGAAAATTTTCTTTATCTTAGATGAAGTTGATTTTCTTGGAATCAATATCAAAAATGGAGAGATAAAGCTCCAACCCCATATCCTTGAAAAAATCTGGAAATTCCCAAATAAAATCACCCGACGCCAAAAGTCCGCAAAGATTTTTAGGAGTCATAAATTATGGGAGAGATTTTATTCCCAAAATATCAGGGTTAACAACAATGTTATCTCCTAAAACGAGTTCTAAGAGAACTTGGAAATTCTCGGAAGACGATGAGAAAATAGTGGGACAAATAAAAAACTTGTCTAAAAATTTACCCCAACTACAACCCGAAGAGAATGATGAAATCATTCTTCAAACCGAACTGATGCTAGTGATCATTACTGGTCGGGAATAGTTTTAGCTAAAAGCACAGGCACTAACATCGAAAAGATTTGCAAATTTTGCAGCGGTAAATTCAACCCTGCAGAACAAAATTATCTCACAGGGGAAAAAGAAATTTTAGCAGTTAAAAAGACAATTTTAAACTCTCCTGCCTTTCTAGGAAAACCATTCACGGTTAGAACTGATTGTGCTAGAGTCAAAAATTTCAAAAATTTCAAGCTTGATAAAGCTGCTAATAGAGGAAGATTAGCTAATTGATAATTATTTCTTAACCAATATGATTATAATGTTGAATTAATTGCAGGTAACAAGAACTATCTTCCAAACGCCCTCACCAGAGAGATGGCAATGTTCAGAAGAACTGACAGAGGCAAAGGCCGAATAAATGATGATGAAGAATCATCGCTAAAAGATGTCCTAGAAACATACACTAAGGTTCCAAAAAGAACCTTAACAACTGATCAGTCCCAG
The DNA here is from genome assembly GCA_030142095.1 of Rubus idaeus. Classification (NCBI taxonomy): domain Eukaryota; kingdom Viridiplantae; phylum Streptophyta; class Magnoliopsida; order Rosales; family Rosaceae; genus Rubus; species Rubus idaeus. The sequence goes on from CM057966.1 coordinate 7,092,597, forward strand.
GGGAAAGGACTGGCTAGCCCGTCTCAAACGGTATACGGTAAAGGCACATCAAATCCGTTGATGGCTGCTGCTTTGCCAAAAAGCAGAAATGTTCCTACTGGAACAAAGGTAGTTCATGGCTACCAACTCATGACCTTCGACAGAGATGTCTACAGAACAGGCAGGCGCCTAACTTCAGAGCAAAAGATGTTGCTTGACAATCTCTTGTACAGCTACCAAGAGAAGAATTCAAGGCAAATGTTCCACACATTATTTGCTTTGGCAGAAGAACTCTATGATGGAGGAAGAAATGTTCAGAAAGAACAGAGACTGGAGATGATCATATCACCAGAAAGTGCTAAGGTTCCACTTAAAGCACTAACAGAACCAGAATGGTTCGAGTTCAATAATGTTCTTGGATCAGCAGGAATTGATGGATTACCAAACACCCTTTTTCCTGTTCCAGGACCTTTCTTCGGCAGATATGTAGTAAATGTCGAAGCCGATCATCACCAAAACCACAAGCTATGGCTTGTTGAAAATGGTTTTGTCCATAATTTGTGGTCAAAAACCAATGACGACCTAAGAGGTCTCCCTGCAATCATAGTCAACACGGTCAAGAACATAAGACCAGAAGGTTGCATTCTAAGAATCAAGTTCATCTCAACTCCACCAGAGTGGATCAAAAGGAAGGATGGCACTACGGAATATATAGGGCCATATCATTATGTCCGATTAATTAATAGTCCAACAGTGGACGAAAAACCAGCATTCGCAGGTTTTAATGGAATACCAAATCAAAGCATTCCCTGGATAAAGGCAATGACTATTGATTTCATCAAGAAGCTTATCCCTCAAGACAGAGAGGCGAATCTCACTAGCAAATGGAGAAAAGATTTTAATTACTAGCTATGATCATCATTCCCCCACATCATGTGATTGTTTTTCCTCACTCATCAGAGGAGAAGTGGATTGTTCTATGGCTACGTACACCTGGCTAGAGAATCTAGCAAAAGAAAATCCTTATAAAATCTTTCCGGATTCAGATATGGAAGATTTTCATGTCGAAGATTACGACAAAGGAGCAACGAGTGGAATCGGGTCCCTGTGGTCCCCCAATTATCCTTTCGATGACAAGGCGCTAGCAAACATTGAAAACATGATGGAAAGCTAAAGCGCACCAAACCTTATCAAGAAGAAATCCGGCTTTTTCTGCCGACAACGTACAAGCTACATCGGAACAGGAGAATCCACCAAGAATTCCACCAAACTGAATAATCGAAGGGTCCGCATGAGCTGGATCTTATCTTTTATTTTCAAGTTTTGAATTCCGTTTTGAGTTCCGCTCCCTATATAAGGAGCCTTTCTTTCTTTTTGTAAGGCATCGAAAATCAGAACTATCGACCGATAGCCGAAAAGTAGAAAGCCAAAGTTTGTGAGTCGAAGCTTCTCGGTTAGCTTCAAGGTTCTTGACTTTAACGCTTTGAGCGCTTTCAGCAAGCATAACGTGTCGTCAAAATAGAATATGGAAGTAAAGATCGGGGTGTGTCGTTGGAATTGGCGGTGCCAATCCCTAGGCAACTAAGGTAGCTAGGTTAACAAACACTAATGGATGGACAAGAAATGGATTCATGCATTCACTAAGTGGGGTATGTGCAAAGTGGCATGTAGAAGGAGACATTTTGTTGGTTTTGTAACTTGGAATCAATAAACACAACTTAAATTAAAGTGCAAGTAGTAAAAGTGAACACAAATTGATTGGAAACTAGATTGATTAAGTGAAAGGGGGTTTTGGGTCACCTAAGCCCAAATCCAATGGTTGATTAAATCACATAAACATGCAAGTGAGATTGATTAGTGGATCAAATCCCGTACCCTAGCCATACAAGGGTTCTAGGGCCATGGTCTTTTCAAGTGTACCTCTATGCCATGCAATGGTTCATAAGGCCTCTTAGCCCAACAACTTGAGCCATGCAATGGCTCTCAAATTGCTAAACTAAGGCAATGGGCACTAAGACCTAGGGATTCAAACAAGACAAGCTCATCACATCCATTGCCAATTGTCTAGAGAGAATAAGGTTATCAAGCTCACAATCTCTACCAAAATAGATTAAACACATGCTTTTAGAAGTGATAAAGTTCCTAGACATGCATCTAACACATAACAAAAGTGGACAATGAACATATCCATATCAAAATCTCAAGCATAGATATATAAATCAATCAATCCATTTTCATTCTAGGGCACACAACCCTAGCCCCCCAATCTTCAAGGACTACTCACAATACATCACAAATAACATCATGTTCTCAAATGTATCTAACTCAAAGACAAAAAGAGAGTAAAATAAGGTGAAGAGATGCTCAAGAAGGTAGGTCAGCTGGTCCTTGCTGTCACCAAGTGGTTGCAAGCCCTCTCCTTGTGCTCCTTAGTCTCCTCCTTGCCTTTTCTTGCTCCAAGCCTTCTAGAACTTGAAGTTGTTGATGAAACCCATGAGATGGTGAGTGATGTAGAGAATGGAAGGGAAAAGTGGTTGGGATGTAGAGGGTGATGTAGATGTTTGGTGAAGGAAGTGAAGTGAGATGAGGTGAAAGTGGTAGAAAATGGAAGAGGAAGCCAAAAAACAAGGCTGTTAATAGTAACCGTGAATAGTGCCGATGAATAGTGAAAGAGAAACTTGAGAGAATTTTGGGGACTTTTGGTGTCTAGGGTTGTCCCTTCTGAAAATGGGAAGGTTTGAGAATATATATGTAGGGATAAAGGGCTAGGATTGATGAGAATGATCCTAAGGTTAAAAACATAGATCTAACTCACCTAAAAAGACCTAAATGTCATGGGGTGTTAGGGAAGTGTATGGACATTAAGGGCAAAGTGGTAATGTGTGTAGCATAGGCAAATCTGATTTGGACTAATGGGAGACTAAATGTGAAGGGAAAAAGCTAGGGGATGATTAGCGTGTATTTTACGTGTTAAGTATACTTCTAATTACTGGATTATATTATTCCGAGAGTTTATTGTTATGTTTAACTTGTGTTTTTATGTTAATAGGGTGAATAAATGTTAGCGGTTATCTACACTCGAACGTTGCATTTTGGAAGTTTTTATTGCAAATTACGAACTCCGCGACTTTCCAATGCACCACCACCACCATCGCAACCACCGACCACCACCACCCCAGGGTGGTGCACTTCAAGCACCAGCTGTCTATATGGTGCAGCCATCACCATCTTATCATGCAAAAGGAGTGACTATGAGGAGATTTTGGATTTGTCCCCTTATCCTTGACTTTGGAGGAGGGGATGAGTCGGAAGCCGACAAGGCAAGAGAGAGGGAGGGGATAGAGGAGAGCAGCCAGAAGAAAGGAGACGCAACCCCCAAGAAAAATTGCAAGAATTCTCTCAACCAAGCCTTCCAAAATCTGCCCAACGTCCAATCCGTCCGGACACCGAGAGGTGACGCCGACGCCGGTCGGCTCCCGAGTTGTTCTTCAATTTGCACCATTTTCCACCATCCGAATCACCTGGAGTCCTTCACGAAAGTTGTTCCTAAGACATTAATCTGTTTAGGAGACCAACTTTCATTACCATTCCATCTCATCTATTGCACATTTCCTCTGGAGACATCAAGAAGTACCAAGGAGCAAACCTTGGGAGACTTGGAAGCTAAAAGGAGTGAAGAGGAGGGAGCTAGCATCATACTTGAGACATCAAGAGCTGCTGGATTTCATCACTGAGATTTTCTCAACTCTCTCTTTACTTTTATTTAGATTTTCCATATGTTCAGATTTGTATTCATGATGTATACTTCAAGTATGTGTGAGTAGTTCTTAAGGTTGGGGGCTAGGGTTGTGTGCTCTAGCCCATGATGATGTTTGATGATTATTCTTGAACATATTCTGCTCATTGATTCAGTTTGTGGATTTGTTCTTTGCTGGAATACAATTATGTGAGATGCTTGTTTAGGAATTGATAGTTCTTGAGCATGTGTTAGGCTTAATTGGTTAAGAGTTTTTGCTATCAACTTATTCTCTTAAGTATTTGGCATTGAGCATGATGAGATTGAATATAATGTTTACCTTGTTTGAATCCTGATTCTTGGCACCCTATGCCTATTTAATTACTTGGGGACCTTTAACGAGGCTTAGGTAATTGGATTAGGAAGTCTTTGATGTCCATAATACGGCTCAAAGTAGTCTTTTAAGAATCGTTCCTAGAACCTTAAGATGGTAAAGGGAAGGGGGTTTGATCCTTGGCTAGATCAATGTGCATGTTCCTGAATGTTGTTATTCATCAGATTGGGTTGGAGTTGACCCGAAACCCCAATCGTTTTCCAATTTAAATCGATCAAAAATTCACATCTTTGTTGAGCTTGACACCCTCAACACTTCAATCATTTCACTGTTTTTACTTATGTTTTTGCTTGTTTAGTTGTGTTCCTTGATGAGTTGGGTTGATCTTTGTCACTCAAGAGTGACACCACTTGAAAACACTACACTCACACACTGCATATAATCCATTTCACGTACATATGCCATCTCTAGTCTCACCATATTCGTGCTAAATTCACTTAGTTTCATGCATCACCTATAGGGATTTTGGGCCTTCCAATCCCTTAGGTACGACATTCCCCGGCTTAATCTATACAACCACACATTTTTGACAAGCATATAGGCACGTTTTTATAAGCTAGACTATACGACACGTCGGGGACAAAGTATGGCATAAGCATTAAATGTTTTGTCCCTTTTTTGAATTTGAATCTCTACTCACCACAAATATGCCTCAACCAATCAAATGAGCTCTCCTAGTAGATGTGGGAAAGTCTTGCATGAGTCTTTGTGTGATGCCTTCGGGGTTGACCATGTGGGCCCGGTTGACTTCGGTTGACTTTCCGGCCGAAAGTTGACTTTTCGGTTTCTTGGTCTCGAACTCCGGATATCGTTGTCCTTCACTTCTAAGGCTTTAATCTTGGAATCTTGAGCTCCAAAGTCACGGTTGACTTTTTGGTTGCTCCACGAAAACGCCTTTAAAAGCTTCCAAAGTGCATCCAATTTGTCCAAGTTCCAATTCTCCCACGTGAACCTACAAAAAGAGATAAACAATGGTAAGTGACATTATTAGGCGCTAAGGGAAGCATAAAACAAGTAATTAGGAGTGCTCTTTATACATAAAATATGTATAAATCAGTTCTTATTTTTCAAGTAAGTTTGTATTTAATTATGAGTAGCTAAACAACTTATAGCTGTTTGCCCAAGAGTGAGGCTCTGGGTTGTTAGTTTGTATTTATGTTTGAATAAATAAATTCAGTTTGTGCCCAGAACACCGTCGCAAAAATATATGTTTTCCATAATCTTCTATTGTCAGTATATCGGATAAAGAGTACCTCGGGACGATCTTTATGATCACCTGCACTCCGAGTTCTTCCTCTCCACGTACTGTACAAATATCTTTGTTTATTTACAAGTCTATATTTTTCATCCAGATTTTTCTTCCCAAAAATTGATTTTAGGTCTTTCGTTACCTTACTTTGATTATCAAAATCCTAAGAGGCAGCAGTGATTCCGCCTTTAGTAACCGTTAGGTGAACCCATGGCATGTTGAAGGCTAGCTTCTAAAGGTTTGGTTGTTATTTGCATGGTACTGTTTAGGTTTATATCAGCAAAAGGAAGAATAAGTCATAAAATAAATTGATAGGGCTATTCTAGTCTCTTCATGTAAAAATACGGACCTATTAGGACAATACACCCAAAAACGGACTGATTGGGAAAACTCCCATATAACAAATGCATGCAGCATGTGTATGGCCCTCTTCTCTAGTGCTCTAGCCGGTGGGTTTTCCATAATTCACAAACAACAAAACCCCATATACCACTTTCTCTAGTGCACACAATTAATTATCAAGCTAGCTGCCACGCCATTTTCTCTTTTGCATGCTTTTCTTTCAACTGCTCCCCACATACAAATATACATATATAATATACATTGATTGGAGCAATTAAACCAAGCACTTCATGTGCTCACCGAAAACAAATAATCAATGGGCCATCAGAATTAATCTAAGACAAATTCAACATATGTGTGTGTTTGTGTATTTTTATCTTTCATTTCGGTCAATGATAACAAAAGGGTATAAATTTCTCAGTTTGCATTATGACCATTTTCAAACCCTTTCAAACCTTTCATTCATGAAAGATAATTTGGATTTTGATCCTTTTTTTTTTAGAAGAAAATTGTATATTAAACAATTGAAATATTTACAACAGATATCAGTACATGAGATAACCAATGAGGTTCATCCTCTACTAAAACTAGAAATGCAAGAAACAAAAGCGCATTTTATTAAAATTGTATTTACAAATATTACTTTGCCACGTAAAAAACTTATTGTACTCTGTGACGCAGACGAGCAACGCTTCTAATTAATTTAATTACTTGCAACACTTGGATTTCATGCACAGTTGAGTACATATATTGTTGAATCCTATGAGATTTGTGTCAGAGATGTGAATTAAATTGCATTTCTGTGTAAAAGGTAGAGTTTCAATTCTTTCTCTCTGGTATAGATACTTTTAAATCTGATGAGATTTGTTAGAGACGTGAATTTAATTGTACGTATTTCTGTGTAAAAGGTCGAGTTTCAGTTCTTTCTCTCCATTCGTGAATTCAAGCATTTGACAAGTAGCCTAAGCTTAAAAGATCATAACAAATCTGTTGTGAAATCGATCGATTGAGGTAATCCTCTATTCATGTTTTTCTTAATTATGTTAATTATTTAGAATCATTGTTGAAGATCCAAGGTTATGCATGCTCATTATATATATATATATATATATATATATATATATATATATATATAAGATCTATTAATCAACTATCTTATACGAAGTTTTTGTAGAAATGATCTTTTTTGTTGTTGTATTGCTTCCATAAGAAATGACTTTCTTTGTTGTGTTGCTCACTTGCTCTTAATTGAATGTTTAGTTTTATTTATATTAGATGTAGTTTTTGGAAGATAATTTTACTGTAACGTACTAACGTTTGCTTTCAACACCTACTTGTTTCCTTGATTTTACAATTTGATCGATGTTATTAGTGTTTTGATTTTCACCCTTATTTTATAAAATCCTAATATATAATGAGTTTTTTAATTATAATAATTATATAATTATGAGTTAGGCTTTATTTTATAAGAGTTCATTATCACAGATTCACAACTAATACTGTGTATATGTGCTTTTTCTGGGCGCGAATAGAGGATCACTATTGAAAGAACCATTTGGAAATTAAATTTATAATGCTTCTTCCAATGGATTCAATTCGATCTCAAAAATGTTTCACTGTTTAGAAAATTTATTATATAGTCTCGAACCACCACATGTACTGTGGTTCGGTTCGGGCTAATGTGATTGGTTTACGTAGCAAACACTTGTTGATTGGTCTTCTTAATTTTTTTTTCACTCCATGTATTCAATTCGCTAAAGTGTCGCTATGCTATTGGTTTGGATCACTAATTGGTAGTGCCACGTGCTACTCTGGGACTACAGAATAATTACTCGTTTTTTAATATTTGTTGATTGAATTTGAGCCGATTATCTTTCAATCAGATTAGGATTTGACATCCTAAACAACATGAGAGTCTTTTTCTTATGTTTTCTAATGCCATCCTTTCATAAAAAAATATAACAAAATACAAAAAAATTCACTTTTTTTCAAAATTGTACCTAAAGGAAGGCTAACACAAGACTCTTTAACAAACAAAACTTGGCCCCCAAAAAAAAAACAAGCAAAAGAAAATGGGCTTTCTTTGGTCTGAAAGACCAACCAGGCCGGCCTAGGAGCTGAAGAGACAACCCCCCGATGAAAAATGCAACTGTGGTTCAGTAGTTAGGGGGAAAGTGGAAAAATCTCACCGTGAAAAAAGATGACTCCAGCCTACTTTAGATATTTTTACTCTCACTCTCACTCCTTCGTCTACCCTGTACTGGAGGACCATTGGCACTACATTTCCTTGTTGAGGAAGCAACCCTTTGGCCTCTGCTCTCTTGCTTCCCACACCGTTTTGTTGATCATAGTCTGGTGAGCTCAGGCACCAGAATTTCATGTTCCACCCGAGTTTCAGAAGCTTTTAAATTTTGTCTTCTTTTGGGTTTCTCATCTTCTTTCTCTCATTCGGTGGTTGCTTACATTCAGGGCTTTTCATATATGCTTGCTCTCTCTGTCACTTCATTTGTTACTGTTCACTTTTTTTCTCTAGTGGGTTTTATGAGTAAGACTTTCTTTTTGGTCCAAATTTCATCTTTGTATCTAGTCTCTAATTGAAGAGGTATGGTAGATTTCTGCAAGTTCCAGATTATGAATTGTACCCGCATTTCCCTGGAAAGTTCTTTTAACTCCATAGGCCAACCAGTGGAACTAAATAAGACTTTTCTAGTTGGCCCCAAATTGACATTTACTAACTGCTATTTGTTAGCTTTTTGCAGTTACCCAACAAAAGGAGCTTTAGAAATTTGGGTTTATACTGTGCTGGTGGATCTCTTTCAACTTTATGTGGTAAGTTTCAATTTTGGTTTTTACTCTACAGATTATTTCATTATATGTGCTTGGAACCATCCAGCTACTTCTGCATGTAATCTGAGATGATAGTATATAGTGATTTGGTGGTGTATGAATTTAAAATAGTAATGAACTGAGAATGTACATAAGTTAATGTCATCTTTTACTGTAATAGCTTACAGAAGAATGAAAAATGTCTCTGAAACAGAAGGCCTCTTCAATGGTAATCGATGATTCTGACCGATTTTTCATCCTTATCTTGCAGCAATTCTGAGATTCAAGTAAACTGGGGAGTGCAAAAAAGGAAGTAGAGGCCCTTCCTTTTTCGGAATTACCATTGTTGAACCTTGACTTTAGGATTAAGTGGTGTGGGAACGAATAGAATTGAAAGCTTTGTCAGCATTCCTCTGGAAGATCCACCAGTCCAGTATGGAAAATCAAACTCCTTCTAACAATTTTACAGTAGTAGCACAACCAGTCATTGACCTTAGTTCTGATGATGAAGGAAATTTGGATCAGAACATTAATCTAGAATCTCCTCCAGAACACCATCAACAGGTCATGGATATGGAGGTTGAGTATCCAAACAATCTGTCAGCACTAGCACCTCCTGTCGTTGTCCTTAGTTCTGATGTCGAAGATAATGGAAGTAGGGAGCCACTTCATCTGTATCCAAATATTGTGTTGGAACATGATCAACATGTTATTGATATGGAGGTTGAAACTCCAAAAAATATTGAAGCAGTAGGACCATCTGTGGTCGTTCTTAGCTCTGACGATGAAGACGATGATAGTAGGATGTCATTTCATCAGAAGCTTGTCTTGGAGCCTGTTGGAAGACTACTAAAGAGGAGCTTGATGGTATGTTCTTCCCCTGCATTTGAAATATTAAAGTTGCATGCCTGAACTATGTTGTCCTTATCTATTCATGTGATTTCAAATTTCAGTGTAACAAATTGAAAATATAGTCATCTAAATTGAGAAATTTATTTAGCAAGAATTGCTACTATTTATGTTCTATTTTTTATATTCAATCAGCATGTAAGTAGGATAACAAATGTGAACAATCAAAGAAAAGAGTTGGAACATCTACCTGGATTGAATATGTGGATGCATAAAGAAATAGATGTTAATTAGTAGACCAGAAGATATGGTAATTAGTCAAGAACTCATTGTTCAAATTATTTTCCTTGTTATTCTATATGCATATTGGTTTTCATAGTTATCATATATTGGTTTAGGACGGTGTAGAGAGCACAGATCATATCTGGATAGATAAAGATGTAGATGCTGGTGCAGCAGAAGATATGACGGGTCTAGAACTCATTGATTGTCACGGGCATGAAATTTTGGTTCAGGATTGTTTAGCAAGAAAAGATCAGATAAAAGAGTTGAAGTCTCTGCCTGATAAAGATGTAAATATTGGTGGAGACATTATGGTGAGAGAGAGAGCTTTTGAAAAACATGAGTTCAATTATCAAAGTAATTCTAAAGATATAGAAGATAGCGAGTGCACAGCTCCAAGCACAGAGGTAGGAACTCTGGCTGATAAAATGGATGTCGGGGCAGATTCAAACAAGCATGTCAATGAACAACATGAACATGATATGGTGGCTGGGGAAGGTAATATGGAGAATGACAAATACTATATGGAGGAAGATGATAAAAGCAATGTCGAGGAACATGATAAAAATAATACCAAGGAAGATGATAAAAGTGATATTGAGGAAGATGATAGAAAAGATACTGGGGACGATGAAAGAAACAATATTCAGGAAGATAATATAAGCGATATTGAGGAAGATGACATAAATGATATTGAGGAAGACGATAAAAAATATATTGAGGAAGAGGATCTAACAGATGCATGGCACGAGATGACAATGGCATTAGAATGTTCCAAGGTATGTGCATTAGATTGCTCAAAAAATACTATATTCGTTAGCTTTGACTTTGCAATAAAATTAGAATCAGACTCACAGCAAGTGTTTTTTATTTATTTATTATTATTGTTAATTATTATAAGAAAAAAAAAAAGAAGATTGTATTAAATTTATGCTGTCTGCCTGCTTCTTCTAGGATATTGCTGTGGATCCTTCAGCTGATGAACCATCTGGTCAATGTGGGGAAGAATGTGATCACTCCTTCGTCCTGAAGGATGATCTTGGGTTAGTGTGTCGTATTTGTGGAATTATTCAGAAGGGAATTGAAACCATATTTGAGTTCCAATATAGTCAGGTACTGGTGCTTTATTTCTTGGTGCAATTGATTTCCTTATGTCAGGTTTGATGAATGAACTAGTTAACCGCACATTGGTGAAAAGTGGTCATTGCTGCACCATTGCCTATATACTCTGTACAGGAATATTTTATGCAGCTATTTTGTTGAAAAGTACCTCATTGCTGCACCATTGCTTATCTTAGTGATTCTAATAAGGAAAGTTGATTAGATATTAACCAGTTGGTGCATATAGTTGGGGGGCAGAATTATCTAGCTTTGAAGTGGGAATCTGAATTTAATCTTAACTCTGTGCAGTCATTTCTTAATTATTTTTCTATATTTGAATAAACTATAAAATATCTCAGAGCTGTGTAATAATTAGCTAGCCCGCTAATTTCATGCATTGGAAGGCTATAACTCGGCTGTGATCTTCTTTAATAAAAGAATATTTTGTCACTGAAAAATGTTTGATACTTTATGAGCCATATCTTCTTTCTTCGCTAATGTTTATGTCATCAAGTGATATCTCTAATTGGTTATGTTAATTTCTTCTCTTGCATGTTTTTATATATTATGATCCTTCATCATTGTTTCTTTATCATCAGGGGAAAAGGAATACACGAACTTACATGCGTGAACCGCAGGATGCGAACAGCACAGAGCCAGCTGAGAGTTTGTCAATTGCAGTCAAGTCTGCTGGGCGGGATTTAAAGGCAACAGATTTTTTCGCTCACCCAATGCATAGAAAGCACATGAAACCTCATCAAGTGGAGGGTTTTAATTTTCTTTGTGGCAACTTGCTGGCAGATAACCCAGGTGGTTGCATTCTCGCTCATGCCCCTGGTTCTGGAAAGACTTTTCTGATTATAAGTTTTGTCCAGAGTTACTTAGCCAGGTTCCCCAATGCTAGACCACTGGTTGTTCTACCTAAAGGCATTTTGGCTACATGGAAAAAAGAGTTCCAGATATGGCAAGTTGAGGACATTCCTTTGCATGACTTGTACACTTCCAAGGCAGAGAACCGTTCTCAACAGTTGGATGTCTTAACACAATGGGTAGAGCAGAAGAGTATCCTCTTCTTAGGTTACCAACAGTTTTCTACTATAATGTTTGACCAGGGAGCCAGCAAAACATCAGATAAATGCCGAGAAATTCTGCTTAATGCCCCTAGTCTTCTTATTTTGGACGAAGGTCATACGCCAAGGAATGATGAAACTAATCAGTTTCAGTCCCTTGCAAGAGTCCAGACACCGCGGAAAGTAGTCCTCTCAGGAACACTTTATCAAAATCATGTGAAAGAAGTGTTCACTCTCTTAGATCTTGTTCGTCCAAGGTTTCTGAAACTAAACACTTCCCGGGAGATTGTTAAGCGGATCATGAGTAGAGTACAGATATCGGGTGTGAGGAAACAAGTAAAAGCCGGAGGAGATTTAGCTTTTTTTGACTCAGTAGAGCACACCCTCAAGAAAGATGAAGATTTTAAAAGGAAAGTGGCTATCGTCCAAGATCTTCGAGAGATGACCATCAAGGTGCTCCATTATTATAAAGGTGATTTTTTGGATGAACTTCCTGGGCTTGTTGAGTTCACAGTAGTACTCAATCTCAGTTCAAGACAGAAAGCTGAATTTGAAAAGTTGAAGGGATTGGACAAGTTAAAGAGTGCCTGTGGGGAGCCTTGTCTCTATGCATCCAGAGTTGAAATATCTTTCAGAGAAATATCCATCAACTGAGAAAGGTTGCACAGTTGATAATAAGAAGATGGATGGATTTTTAGAAAAGTTAAATCTGAGAGAGGGAGTAAAAGCTAAATTCTTTCTTAATATGCTGGCCTTGTGTGAATCAAATGGTGAGAAGCTGCTGGTTTTCAGCCAATATCTCCTGCCCCTGAAACTTATGGAGAGATTGGCTGTGAAGGAAATGGGTTGGAGCCTCGACAAGGAGATTTTTGTGATAACGGGTGATACAAATTCTAAGCATAAAGAATGGTCCATGGAACGCTTTAATGTTTCACCACATGCTAAAGTCTTCTTTGGATCCATTAAAGCCTGTGGGGAAGGCATCTCTCTTGTGGGTGCTTCTCGTGTCCTTATTATGGATGTCCAGCTTAACCCTTCGGTGACTCGCCAAGCAATTGGACGTGCATTCAGACCAGGTCAAAAGAAAAAAGTGCACGTCTATCGATTGATTGCTGCTGACTCGCCTGAAGAGGATGACTATGCTCTCTGCTACAGGAAAGAAATGATCTCGAAGATGTGGTTCGAGTGGAATGAGAGTTGTGGGCACCAAGACTACTTTGGTATGAAGACTGTAGATTTAAACGAATCTGGCGATTTGTTCTTAGAAAGTCAGTTGTTGAAGGAAGATATAAAGGTTTTGCAGAAAAGGTTTGTGCTTTGTTTCTATATTCATTACGTTTTCATGCATGTATATTCAATAATTCTGCCCATATAAGATTTTGCTTTAACTTTTGCAGGTAAACCATCAAGACTGTAGGAACATATTAATAATCGCACCCATTCTTTCATGAGTTTCGAGGACACCAGTAGGCTCTGTAACCATTAGGCAAGTCCTTTTTGATCCATTTGGGTAGTAGATATGCAACTGCTGAGCTTAGACTTCTCTTCTTTTGTATTTATATCTGCTGACTGCAATGCTAATTGTTAGAAGTACATATGGGTTTAGAAATTTATCAGATTCAGGTGCTGGTAGTGCTTGTAATCTTTTTGTGACATTTACCGTACCCCGAAAGGAAAAGAATTTAGAAAGAAAAAGGGCTCACAAACTTCTGTGTTATATTATATCAGTCAATTATGTTCCAGGGCAAAGACATCTCAGGGGAAGTTTCAGAATTTCCATAAAAATGCTAAATATAAATGATATATATAGTCAGATAAAATAGGACTGAGAAACTTATATTTTGTAGGGATGCATGCAAACATAAGATAAATTGTCTTCACAGAAGATTCATACCTTGATGCACAAACCTTGATTGATATCATTCTTTCTGGACTTGCCAATGGGGTGATCCCCTGCTGCCTTGGAAATTTCAGTGAAATCTGTTTGTGTTGAATTTGCGAATGAATAGCTTGCATGACTCCATACCTGAAACGTGTACAACAAGAAACAAGTTGAAAAATCTCACCCTTAATGGGAACCAATTGCAGGGTCCATAACTGCGATGCTTCGTGACTTGTAGGAAGTTTGAAGTGCTAGAGTTCGGGCAGCAACAAGATCGAAGACACTTTCCCTTGTTGGTTTTGAAACTCTTCCCAAATTGTAAGTTCTTGTTTTAAGTTTTAAAAAGTTCCTTCGGCATCTCATCGTTTCTGCAAGTTGAAAATCTTGGATCTCTACAACAAAAAGTTCTATGGTCCTCTGTCTTTGAAAACTTGAGTGCTATTATGAATTTAAGTACTGATGGTACAATTGACCATTAATTTGGACTTTGGAGTATATCTTTTTTTGGCAAATGCCTGTGACCTTCCGAGACCAAAGATACTTGAAGCATGAAAATGCATTCAACGTGAAGGCCATAACTTGGAGTATGGATGCAAGTAGAACAACTTCAGGATTGGTCATGGGATATCTTGTATTCTTCAAGGGGAAGCTATAATTAAGCAAATTGTGCAAATTCCTGACTTCAATTCTCACAAAAAAAATGGGTGTCATTTTTAATTGCTTTCCGTTTTCAGAATTGTTTTTAAGTTCTTTATTCATTTCCGAAACAAGATTTTTTTCTTTTCATTTTAATCTTTTAATTTGTTTTAAACTACGTTTAATTTGTTACAACAATGGAAATGACAATTAATGGAATTTTAATTGATGGAGTTTTAAATTCCATCATTTAGAAATTTTATGGAATTTATAATTTTCTCATCCAATTAATGGGATTATTACATTTCCAAAAAAAATTTAATAAATAGGAAAATGGAAATAAATGACCAGAATATAGAGGATCAGTTTACATTCTGATGTTACTAGACGGATTATGTATACACATCACACTATGAGGAACATGCATTTGAATCAAAGAGGATTCATTGCTTCCGAGATTTACTCAATCAGAAAAAATGGTCAAACCGTTATAAATCTTAATTAGCTCTTTTTGAGTTTTCTTCCTCCACCCACCACCTATATATAAACCACAAGTCTCCCCTTCAACGCTACTTGAACTGATCATGGGCTCTTACTACCTCTTGGCAGTCCTTGCTCTTCTCTTTCCTCTCCTCGCCGTCGCAGATTTTGCCAGCAGCGGCGGCCTTGCTTGGAAGCCCGTAACCAACGTCAGGGATCCTCATGTGATTGAGGTCGCCCAGTTTGCAGTTTCCCAGCACAACAAGGAGTTTGCTGAAAACTTGTCCTTCGAGAAGGTGATAAAGGGAGTAGAATACGAGGAGCCGGAATCAGGGATCGTCACATTCCGACTTGAAATCACCGTCAAGAGTGATGTTAAAAGTTTTGCTGTTGCGACCTCGGTCACAGACAATGCATCCACAAAGCATAAGAAATTGGGCTCTTTTACTAAAATAGGACATGATAATTAATTCTCTGGAGTCTGGATCATGTCAATTTTATTTTGCATAAATTTCAACTTATCTCTTTGATCTTCCATCTTCATAATAAAACGTACTTTTTGTTTATTTTGATGAGTGATGATTATTGCTGCAAGTTTTATGATAATTTAAGTTTCTCGTTACATTTGAACATTGTCTTTATTTTTCAAGGCATTATATTAACATGTTTTAGGCTACTCTAAAAATAAACACACATATGATTAAATATATTGATAAAAACTAACATAAATATAATGTTATGCCCTTGGATGAAAAATAATGCCTTGAAATATCGAAAAGTATGTGTGTCATTGGACTGGAATATGAGCTTTAACATCATTTTAGGAATTGCTCGGGGGCTTCTTTATCTTCAGCAAGTTTCTAGATTAAGGATTATTCATAGAGATCTGAAATCCAGTACATAACATTCTACTGAGTCAGGAGATGAACCCAAAATCTTAGTATTCGGTTTAGCAGGGATATTTGGAGGCAACGAAACTGCAGAAAACACCAATAAAGTAGTCGATCAAAACATAGTAAGTTTACGTAGATGGCATTTAACTTTGTCATGGCGCGCACTAAATAATTCTAGCTCAATTTTCAATCAAAAACCACGAATGATATGAAATCAGGTATAGAAAAAATATTTACTGACTCAACTTTTGATTCTTTTATTGCAGTGGTTATACGTATCCGGAGTATGCATTAGATGGATTATTCTCAGTAAAATCTGATGTTTTTAGCTTTGGTGCAGTTGTAATATAGATCATCACTGGGAAGAGGAACACACGATGATTTTATCAGCCTGAAAGACCTTTGAGTCCTCTAGGTTATGTGAGTGGTTGAAACATTTCATGGTCCTCAGCTACTATCTAGCTATATCATTCTTAACGTCATAACACCTTAATACCAGGCATGGCATAAGCGAAAAGAAGAGAAGCTAGGCGCGCATTAGATTAGCTAGAACAAACACTTTGTCACAGCTGCATCAAGGATGAGTACTTTAAGTGCTTCAATGTTGGGCTGTTATATGTACAAGAAGATCCAGGTGATCGGCCAACCATGTCACTAGGTGAAACCGCAACAATATATTCCAACCCCTAAACAACCTGCATTCGTTGTTAGGCGATGCCCTTCTAGTTCTAGCAGGGCTTCAAATTCTTCAAGCAAACCAGAGACATTTTCGAACAATGAGTTAACTGTCACCTTAATTAGAAGATGGCCAGTAGCCAAACAAACTGCCAAAGCTCTGTGTTACGTTATTTTTGTGTTAATGAATTCATTAGTATCATTACCTTTTGTGCTTAATTTTGGTGTATTGTTAGGCTATGCTCTTTTTCACTTATCAAAAGCTTTGGAGTTCAATTATGGGTTGTTTCTTTTGACCATCGAAACCAAAGCTACATCATTATAAGACTCAATTTGACACTTTCAGGGTGTGAATGCGTGAATTGTTATATATACACGAACGATTTGGTCTGAAAGCTTCACAGAATTATGCTTTACTTTCTAAACTGGGAAATTTTGACGTTCTATATAGGATATATTGATTTGTCTTTTGAACTTTCTTTTGACGTCTACATATATAAAGCCAATACTTGTTTTTTTTTTAATATGAAAATTCTAGATCGTTGTTATCTATATGTATATATATATATATACACACAATAAATTAATGATTTGATCCGAAACCTTGTAACATTTGGAACTTTACAAAACTAATCTTCACTTTCTGAACCAATTAAGAATGGAGACTCATTAAGTCATTAGTCATGAAGCTAGAGGCTTAATTAGACCAGTACTAGCTAGCTAGAAGATGTTTGAACGTACTTTTGGAGAAAGCATGCATCTCCACTATTTTGTTCGATCATGTACATGTGAAAAATGATCGATTATTGACTTTATGTGGCTTATTTTTCCATCTATACTCCATAGAAGATGTCAAAATTAGCATCAATTACCTCCAATCCTTCAACAATTCCAAATAAAAAAACTCCATTGATTTCTCCGATTTAAATTGGATTTCAAATCCTAGTGATAGAAAAAAAAATATCAATTCTCATTCAACAACATATTCAACCTAAAAGTTAAAGAGAGATTTGCAATCAAAATCATATACCCAGCCAGTTGATGTTTTTTTTTTTGCCAAATGTTTTTGTAAGGATTCCTTAACTGAAAAGATTTAATATCTCGTTCATTTAAAAATGAATGGTTCGGATGTGTAATATTACAAACCGATTTTTTACTCTTGTTTTTTATTACAAATAGAGGCATAATTCAACAACAAAGTAATACATGAAGAAACAAACAAAGACTTGAACTTTCAAAAGAATTCAGAAGAGGGAAAATGCCCAGAGTCTTCTTCTACCTCCCACATGTATCAAATCATGTTGGGACACCAACATTTAGTATCAAGTCATTTCATTTCTCTTAATTGCTAATATTTTGTTTCTCAGTTTTGTTTTACTTAAAACATGTGTTTAGTTAGTTACAGTTGATGTGGCTTGTAACACATGCAAGAATTGTGACATCTGTCCCCAAACAGATGGTCAAGCAAGTGACCGTTCTCGATTTGTATGAAGACCATCGATGGAAATTATGCAATTCAAATTTTCTTCCTTTTTTGTTTGTGTTTCTCTCTTTCATTTCTGCAAATATTTCAAAAAAGAAGCCACAATCAAATTCAGACACTTCATTATGTGAATCATCATGATTATTTCCATCAACTTCTCCGATCACTTGGGATCTTGAACTCAAAATTTGGAGAATTTGGAATTGAAATTAATTTGGTAATTTAATTGTGTTTTGGACTCAAATTTTGCATTCACTTTGCTACCTGAGGTATGTCGTAGCTCTTGATCTCATAGTTTATATATTACTCCATTCATTGCTCTATTGAGAATTTGAGATTAGGGTTTTAAACGAGGGTTTGTGGCTTTGTGCGTATAGAATATCCCTGAGTTTCGATTGTTGTTAATACTCACATGTTAGTTCGATCTAGTGCATTTCTTATATTTTGGTTGGCTTTATGGGATTGGAATTTATAAATCAGCTTATCAATTTCTTTATTTGAATTCTTTTTATTTACAATATTTATGAGAAATATCAGACTAAATGATGAGATCGTTTTTATAATTTATAGATAAGTTTCTTGATTTGGAAATTATATTTGTCTAAGCATCATTCTTGGATTTCCCATCAAGAAAAAAATACATGTTTGTCGGTTTCTTTATACTTTAGTTGGATAATGTTTGATTCATTTTCTGTTTCGTGTTGCTGCAGCTGCTCTTGCCCAAGCCAACCCTTCAGCGCCGCCAGACCTTGAACGTGGATTTGGTTATATTTCATGCAATGGAATTGTCAACTGCATATGCAAGGTACAACCTGGTGTTGGTGATGTGGTCAAAGTTATTGTGTCTGTTGGTATCTTAGGTGCAATAGCATTCTTATTTATGAAGATTGTATTTGACGGAAAACTTATGTTTGGAAAGAAACATAGGGGTGGAAAGTGAAGTCACTGAATGCATTTTTTCTTCTTTCATACGAACATTGAATGTATTTGGGCTTAAAAATCCTCTACGATATTGTAAGCTTTTTTTAGCAAACTATCGACTGATATTGTAAGCTTGTTTTAGCAAACTATCGATTGATATTACCTAAAAAAAAAATTCAGATGAAGCTTTAATTTTACAATATTTTGGTGAAGTATGAATTATGTGTGTCTCAAGTCAAAATTATGTATATGTATAATTTGGTAACTTTTAGTGAAAAATATATTATGAAAATTCGGCCATAAAATACGAAAACAAATTAAAAATTCGATATATAGGTGTTTGAAACGACATGTAGTAAAAAATAAGGATGTAAAAATATGGACATACATATTTCAATATATGTCATTATAGTACTTATATATAATAAATATGACTTTTACAACATAGTTTTTGAAGAAAAATCAAGGTAAGTAAGAATTTTGGTATTTTTATCAAATGTAGTTTATGTTGGTTTGGCACCAAAATTTTCCCATAAGAGATCCTGGGTTCAAATCTCCTTGGATACCTAGGTGTGATGGGGTGGGGGTGTGTGTGTGTAAAAAAAAATGTTTTAAAAAAAAATTAGTATTTCAATAACTGAAAAGTGTAAATAAGAATTTCTTTCAATGTTTGTGATTGTAATTTTGATGCTTTGCATATTAAAAGATGGAAAGAACTTACATCCGACCTGGTTAATTTGGACGCGCTCATCATACCTCACAGATCTACACCTATAGGTGATTCACACTTATTCTATTTTTTTTTAATTATGTAAAAACCAAATGGACATAGAAGGCCATCCGACGTGCGCTTGGGAATTACGCATTCAAACCCTCCTCTCTTCATCTTCGTTTTCCTCTCCTTTGCTAAATAAGTTTTCTGAAAACAAAAAAATCTCGTCAATAGAGGAATCAATGATAACAATCTACTGTACTTGGTGATGGTTAAGGTTTCTTCTAATTTAGATTTTTTTTATGATTGTACAAAAATTCATCTTTCCCCAAAATCACTATAAAAATCTTCAATCTTTGGAAAATCTCTCATAAGAGGAAGCCATAAAGTTTCTGCCGCTACTTCCTGTTCCAGCAATAGAGGAATTAGGACAAGAAATGAGATCGGTAAGTCAAAAATTGGATTTTTTTTTTCTGAATGGTTTCTATGATTGTTGTGATAATTCGACTTCTATGATTGTTCTTTTCTTGTTGTTCTTGAATGCAGGAAAATTAAGAACTCCTAACAATTTTTTTGATTTGTTAACTTTTTTTCAATCACCAGTTATGTATTATTGGCAGTGACTCAATGAGTGCTATGACTTCTATGATTGTTCTTTTTCGTGTTGTTCTTGAATGCAGGAAAAATAAGAACTCCTAACCAATTTTTTTGATTTGTTAACTTTTTTTCAATCACCAGTTATGTATTATTGGCAGTTACTCAATGAGTGCTATGGTTGAAGAAACTGCAGAAAAGGGATGAAGAAGAGATGTGTATTCCTCAATCGCGCATATGTCTTTCTTCTCTCTTTTTTCGTGCATTTTTGCTTTCGTCAAAGTAAAATAATCTAAAAAATAATAAGACTAAGTGACTCAAGTAATATTATAATTTTTTACTAGTAAATGTTCAAAATTCAAACTAATCTTAAACTTGACTTTATTGATAAAGAAAACAAAAGGTTGATTATATTTTTTCCAAAGATCATTTGTAAAAAAAATATATCAAATATGACATTTTCTTTAATTATAAAATTCAAAAATACATATAATTCAGAAATAATTCAACTTACTCAAATAAAAAAAAATGTGTTCTTTTCTGAATCTTTGAGTTATGAACAGAAAACGAAATTTAAAAAAAAAAACGTATGTATGCAAATCAACTAACTATGCTTGTATCCAAGATGGTTGGTGCAATTGTTTGGTACCAAAGTTGTCTCAGAGGAGATCTTGGGTTCGACTCCCCTAGGGAGATTTGTGGCATCTTGGCTGCTCAACTATCTTTTTTGAATATCTTTAGGAAAAAGATATTGCAAGTAGCAAAATTTGGATTAGGCTAAAATTGAATTTGAAGATACTATCCCATTGTTCAAGAGTATGGAAGAATTTCCTTGCAAAAAGGGTAGATTGAGGTAGTTGGCAGGAAGTATAACATGCAAAGCTGTATCATTTTCTGAATTAGTCATTTGAAGTAACCATCATCAAAACATATTATTACATTTAAGTTTGAATATAAACCGCTCACTCATAACTATACAAATTAGTACCAAATCTAAGTTATACATCAATAGAAACTAAAGAGTTTTTTCAAGCTTGTTTTCTCCTCCTTGGCTCATTTGATCATCCTTGGCTGAGTTGGCTCCTTTAATCCTCCTTGATGGTGAAGTGGATGGATGGATGAAGACTCCTCAATGATGATGAATGGATGATTAGAAAGTAATGCTCATTTGGATAATTAGAGTGATAGGTGGTGTAGTGAAAGTTGTGTATTATGGTGGTGACCTTTGGATTTTGGGAGAGAATATGAACTAAGAACTATGAGATAAAAAATATTTGAATTTCTAAGTAGTGAATTAATATTTATGTTATGGAAATATAGTGGGGGTGAAACAAGATATTTATGTATAGATGCAATGATGAGAAGTTAATAATACTTGCATGGAGATATTGTACCGGGAACATGAAATTTTGATGGGTGAAGTTTCAGTTCAGATTTTGATGATGGGGTATGATCACACCCTCATCAACCACTATTGTTTAGTGAGAAGCAGATCAAGAATAATATTCAGACAAAAAAAAATTCGAATAATAGTCGTGAAAAGTTCCAATTTTGACCTATATAAGACGGTTGTTTTTTGTTTAAGTGAAATTTGCAACATATATAAGACAGATTTGTATGCGTCCCCCTTGTTGCCCAATCTCATCTTTAATCTATTTTTTCCCCCCAAAAAAAAAAAAGAAATGGACTTTGCAACATTGTAATAACAGTCATACAATTTCAAAGAAGCTTTTATTATTACAAACTATATATAATTTCTTGTTTTCTTTTTCTCTTCAATACCATCACCAACAGTTGGCATTGATTGTACATTTTCCCTTGCATATTAAAGAAAATAATATGTATCTTATCTTTACAAATATGCTAAGCTTCAATCAAATTCTTCATATATTACAACTGTATTTTTATGTTTCCATATTTCGAGGTGAACAATCTTTCCTTTCAACACTTGCAAGCAAGTCAAAACTCTAATTACACTATCTGTTGTCTTCTCCCCCTAAGAATCAACATAACCAATGTGGATTATATGCAATGAAGCATCTTTCACACTACGAAATCGCGTAATAGATGGGAGGAACTGAATCTGTGCTGCTGGTCGAAATCTGCGGTCTCTGACCCAACGGAAGAAGCGGCTGCATTGTACAAATCATCATCTCTCATCGCAACAAAACTGTGAGGAGTCCCACTAGAGATAGGAATGTTACCGCCATCACAATGCTGCAACCCCAAGGTTAGAGACACACCGCTTCCACTTCCAAACCTCCCCAACTCCGGCATGTGGTATGCAGCCATAAACCGCTCACTGCTCCTATCAGACTGAACCATTCCATCAGAAAAGAAACTACTTTCGTCCATGCCATGCCTTTGTCCCTGCCTAAGCTTCACTACCCCATATTCAGCTTCAGCTTCACGACGAGCAGACCCAATGGATCCAGCCATTTCCACATCATAATGATCAGATTTGGAGTCCATAAATTGTCCAGTGCTGCATCTGTCGGTGCTTGTGGAACTTGCACTAGGCTGCATATCTTCCCCTCCATCTTCCGAGGTCCTCTTGTCACCTTTTTTGGTTTGAGGTGCATTTTCAGATGAAGAATTAGAGTCCATTTCAGCATCACCAGCCTCTTCTTTGTACATCTCCTCAACCATGGGCTTCCAGAGACGCACCCGTGCATTTATAAACCAGTTTGAGACCTGTGCAGCAATAGAAGAGCACATATATGAACTTCTTGATCTAAACTTAAACGAAAACATTTGTACTCAAAAACTGACATGCTATGCTATATATTTATAAAATATCAACAGTGAAAACTAATTTTCTTTGAATAACTTGATATCCATCAGCACTGAAAGGTAAATTTAACTGCTGTAACTGCTGAAATATTTATAATTTTTTCCACTTTGTATCTCTTGAAACTATATATTTTCATCTCCTGATTTTGCAATTTAGCATGGATCAAAGTGGATAAAGACAAATGATCGATCTCATTCCCTGTATGTCTGTCACGTATGTGCGTGATAACTCTTGGTCTAGCTAGCAAAATACTACATATAATATGATTACTTCAACATTACCTGACTTCTAGTTAAGCCTGTCTGCCTTGCTAGCATGATCTTATCAGAATCCTTGGGATAGCTGGCAAATATCAACATTAGACATTAGATATATTATTAAGTGTAGAAACCCGGTATAATCAAATAAATTAAACTATTAAGAAAAGGATTGAGAAAAAGGTTGAGGATTTACGGATGAAGGAAATGCTCAAACAGCCATGCTCGCAGAATCGAAACAGAAGTTTCTGGAAGGCCTCTTTGTGGCCTCCATGCATGTTGTTGCATCATACCAAGCTGCTGAAGGGCCCGCTGCTGCCTGAGCTGCTGATCCACGTAACGGAGGCGAGTAATTCCAACCCCTTTAATGCTTCCTGTAGCACCTTGCTCCCCAAGGCTTTTTTGAGTTGCTCGTATCTGTCCTGTGATTGCATCACGTAAGCATCGAAAGTGGCGAGAAATAGTTTGAAGAGCAACTGCGGTGTATGGTTTAGCTGCCCCACATCCTGCTACCACATCAAACGATGATACTACAATCTGCATCTGATGATAATACTGTTTGTACCTTCTATCAACCTGTAATGATGGTAATGTAAACATCATTAGACCTCATGGGAAATAGAGGAGCTCCAATATGCTGGTGTAATCGAAGTATCAAACCAGTCATGTATGTGAGTTATCAAAATACCAATAATTTACATATAAACCTTATATTATGTGAGCATAGATGGATAGTAGAGACATGGAATGAAAATAATTTTCTAAATTTTAGAAGACAATGAATTCACAACATTAAAAGGCATGCAAATCCAAGGAGCAGAAAGTTCAAAAATGGGAAACTTTCATAGAGATCTACAGTTCTACACTTCAAAGAGGTATTAATGCTGCATATATCATGCATCTAGTGCAATCTTTTCAGTAACACCTTTGTCAAGTAGTTTATGCAAAAAGATATAGTAAAGGGGGAGCTTCTCTAGTGAGGACCAAACAATTTGACTGCAAGAAAGATCATTGACAAGAGACAGCACAACATAGTAGTTATAGTACTCCGGGTAGGCACTAGTGCATTGGGGAGAAAAAAAAACAAGCTCTTCCTTAAATGTCTCTGAAAGTATTAGGCACAAGCAATTACAGTGATCACGTGTAATATTTTTCCTTTTAGTTCATACCAGACATCTAGAATAGATAGATTCAGTTATTATGTTCAGAATAATCCAAAAGACAACAACTTCCCACGAATTCAATACCCAACTTGATAATCCTGTCCCAATCAGAGAAAGGTCCACAACGATCAAAGCAGACACAACAAAATCCTAGAAGAAATATGGTTATGTTAATTTTTTTAGGTAACAAAAGCTGCTCCTGATGTAAATCCACTAAACTAAGAAATCAGAACATCAAAAACCTAATATGAGGAGAAGTGATCAAGGAACTTGATAATGTCCTGTCCCAATATAAGAGAATTTAAGTGACCAAGTAACCTACATCTCCAATCAGTATGGTTTCCTCCTCCATCCCACATTGACAATTGACCATGATAACTGTTGTCAAATCCATCAACATATGAGGCACTTTGAATGTCCCCATCAGAGTCCATCAGCATCTGGGGTGGGCTTACGGACATATTGACCATTAAATAAGGACAACGGGGTATTCTAAGAATTTCGTTGAGGTTAATCATCTCATGTTCTTTGATATGTGAATGCATCAAAAAAATAGTATCCATGCTGAAAACAGTAGAGATGATTGATATGTGACAATGATTATCAACATAATGCTAACTTATGAGCCACTGAAAGAATAAGAGCATTGACAGAATAGAATAAGAAATATATCAAACAAGAAAGCAGCATCAAGTAAATCTCAAGAACATTTTGCATTAAAAGCTTGAGATATATCAATAAGCATAAAATAATTTATGCCACATATGGATGCTATTCTTCACCACGTCGCATTTTGTTCATTTTTGTCTTTCACCACATAGCATCCGAACTTGGGATCTCATCCAACATTGTGAAAAGATACACCATTATACCAATAAATAGTTGGTTGTTCAGTTTTATCAGACACCTAAAATTACATGAGTAGCAGTTCCATCAAGGCTCCAGGTGATTTGATTGGAACAATGGAGGATTAATTAAATGAATGAAAGGTTATACTTGAAACTCGATCTTCACTATATTATGCATCAATCAAACAACAAACCTTTATAAAAGAATAAAAATAGTAGTAAATTCAAGATTATGTAACTACAAATCTTTGCCAAATGTTGCTTTATGTACTATTTGTATGTAACTACATCATTAACCTGTCATTATCAGAAGGAACAATTATATATTAAAAAGATTTGTAACCAGATTTTTATACATTTTGTTGGTTTTTCTTAGTGGACTGTTGTTCATCTCCAATAGCCAAGAGGAAACGAGATTATTATCCACAAAAAAGAAACACAGTCACACCAGATAGACAATCATCTTGCCATATTCATTTGGACTGAATAGGTGTCTTTTGACAACAATTGTTAAAAACATGCAAATACGAAACACCTTTAAGCTAATCAGCTTTCTAGAATCTATTTGACAGAGGGAAAATTGGTGTGAAAACCTAAAACCAATGCCATCCAATAAACCAATCATCACTTGCGTATCCTTCTTCTGTTGTTTTCTAACACTTTGATTACGATATGTTTAAAAAAAAAAAAAAAACCTCAGTTAAAATGTTGGACTAAAAGCATTACGATTCCTGCTAATACTAGCATAAGCATACAATAGATTATCACCTGCTTAATCACACAAAAACATAAGCAGTGATCAAGGCAGGTGATGCCTATCCACTGAACAAAACTTTAAACAAAGCAATCATAACTGTATACGAAGAATAAAGATGATTTATGGTGTTATACATTGAGATCAAATGAGCAAGATTGAACAAATAATTAACCCAAGAATAGATGTAAAACTTTAATTCAGTGTTCATACCTCATCTAACATAGACAGGAGCTTAGTCAACTTGTTTTGCAACTCTTGCTTCTCAGCATGTGAAAGCTCTGATGGTGAGTTACTGGCGGACTCTTGGGGGTTTGAAGATTCTCCACTTTCAAGCTCATTCTTTGATCCATCATCGCCCTCCTTGAAACTCTTCATCGTATGCTCATTTGCGCTTTCGTTCTTCTCCCTATCATGCTGCTTCAGTGCTTTCTGGACATTGACAACTTCATCAAGCAGTTGTTGTGCTGCTTTCAGGTACTTCGAATTGGGAATGTTTCTTGCAACACTCGACATCCCATATGGAGACAAATCCCCTTTACTTGAATCCGCATTGCCTCCAAGAAAACCAGGTTGCAAATATTCAACATTTCTTGTCTGATCATCTCTGAAAGATCCATTCCTGCCCTCACTTGAAAGCGATGGATTAGGACTTAAGAATGATGCAAAACCTATATTGGGATTCCGGTATGACATAGAAGGCATTTGCATTCCTGATGTGATTTGTGTACTGAGGCTAAGGGACAATCCCTGACCTTGCAAGTTCTGTCCACCATGAAGAATAGTAGCAGAACCATCCATCGGGTTCGTAACTAGCATCTCATTTCTACTATCTCTCCATGCATTGAATCCTTGCTCTCCAATACGTGAGCCACCAAGATGTGATAAGACATCCTGCTGTTGTGTATTGGAATCCGAAGCCCCCACTGTGGAGACGACTTCAATGCAGTTGTTTTGCTGCTGAGTACTCCCAGCTAATGCATCCGAGTATGACCCCGAGTTCATATACATCATCATGTTACCAGGAAGAACAGGTGTTTCTGGATATGAACTAGTTAAAGGTTCCCTTGAATAGAGCATCGGTGTGGCGTCTTTTTGATTATTCGAATTAGTATAATAAGTTGCCATATTTGTATCAATTTGAAATCTTCTTGCCCAGTTGTTTTGACTCAGATCACATAAAAACTGAAAAATAGACAATGAGCACAACTTCCATAATTAGTACGTCACAATATAGTGGAGAAGCTAATAAATTTGCTCTCACCAGTAGTTGAAGAAAACTACTCAAATATCGAAAATATACTACTTAGGATTCCAGGCCATCCTCACAGAAAAAGAAAACGACTTATAATTATACATAAATTTGATAGATTCCAAGGGAGGAACATGGTTTGTAAATTTATTTTTTTATTTTTTTATATAAAAGGAAATGAAAAAGAAGAGAGGAGCTCAGTTTCCAAAGTACTAAACGATTAATAACAACCACTAAGAAAGGTTAAAAAATTACTCATTTTCATTAATTTCTACAATAAGTGAATGGATGTAGAGATTCTTCAAGTACATATGAGCAACAACAACCCAGAAACCTCATGCAAACAAAATCAGAATTAAACCAGTGAGCGTGAAAGTCTAAAACAACACCGTGATCACAAAAAAGAAAATTCAATAAAAATGAATGAAAAACAAAACTTTTACCCTACCAACAGGAAAATTGAAGGGCACAAAAAAAAAACATAAACGAAAAACAGCACGAAAAGAATAGGGGATCATCATCTTAACAATTAGAACAACAGAACCATTGAGGAAAAATAAAAGAAGAAATTATGAGACAGAAGTAGCTAAAAGATAATATAGAAGATAAAAGTCAGAAAAGAAAAATAGTAGAATATAAAAAGTACCTGGAAACCTGTAACAGTTGTGAGTTGTATGGGGGAACAGAAAAGCCAGAGAGAACAACCCCCGATCGCTTAAACACAATCCTCTCAGAACCAAACACTTTCCGATCCCAAGAACAAGTCTTATATTTAACTTTAAAAACAGGGTATTTTCTGCTCAAGAAAACAAGTGAAAGAGTAATAATTCAAAAGAGACTTGAGAGTTTTTTCACTTTTGCTCACTCTATTCTTTGCAATCATAGATATTCTCCATCCATTACCGCATCAAACCCCACGTGAGAGTCACACGTACACACAAAGGAAGAGAGAGAAAGAGTCTGAGACAGATACTTTCTCTCTCTAGAAAGAAAGAAATTACAGAAAAAAAGGGCAGAGTTTCACCGAGTCACTCAAGAAAAATGATGACTTTGCTTTTTCCAGAAATGGGATTCCATTTTTGGGCTTTGGTGGGTTTCTTAGCTTTTTTTGGTATTATTGCTTTGAGGAAAAAAGTTGTTGGTGCTCTGTTTTTGCTCTGTTTCAGCTTTCTCTCTTTCTTCTTCTTCTTCTTCTTCTTCTTCTATCTTCTTGCAAAGGCCTGAACTTGATTCATGATGAATCAAGTGTTTGGTTAAGGAGCTCAATCTCTAACAACCAGTTGGTGGACCTAAAAACCTCTCTTAAACCCCCTCCATATCTCTCTCTCTCTCCTCTCCCACCATCTCAATCTCTCCTTTTTCTATCTAACTTCAACCTATGGCTGTCTCTCTCATCCAGAGAGAGCATGGAAGGTCTGGTTTTGCTGCTGCAATATCCACCATATAATATTATAATTGCATATCTAATTTTTAAATCATATATTTTTTGTCCTCAGCTTCTAGTCTAAATTTTGCATTCTATTTTATATATTTGATTTTTTGTCTTCAACAATATATTTATAAACTTTTTTTTTTCCTTAAATGTAAGACGTTTAGCAGTAGGTGCCCATATCACTGTAATGGTCGTTTTGTGCCAACTAATATGGGATTTTTGCACTAGTGGTCCTCCCTTCTCTATCGATTTCTAGTTGTTTCCCTATTGTTAATGATATTGCATATTTGTCTCCATCATCCAAATTCTCTTGCAATTTGCTTTAGCAGTTTAGCTATTTATTTAGAGAAAAATCTCCATATAGTACATGAACTATCACCAAATACAATTTTTTGTACCTGAACTTTCAAAAAGAACTTGTTGGTACATGAACTATGCCTCTGTTAGCCATTATAGTACATACCGTTAAATATTCTGTTAAGTGCTTGTGTGGCATTTTAATATAGTTTAATTTTATTTTTTAATTAATAATAAAATCAGTTACATGGTAATAAATTATATTAAAAACATAAAAATTGATAATAAATTATATTATAAAAATAAAAATAATTTTT
Source organism: Rubus idaeus (assembly GCA_030142095.1). NCBI lineage: Eukaryota > Viridiplantae > Streptophyta > Magnoliopsida > Rosales > Rosaceae > Rubus > Rubus idaeus. Next base: position 7,121,815 of record CM057966.1, read on the forward strand.
CTCATTTTTAGTCTTCAACTGTGGATAAATTATCTAAATCTTTTTAATTGTATAATTTATTTAAATTTTAAAATAAAAATAAATTATCATTATTTTTTAATATAATAAAATTTAAATTATTATTTTTAATATTTTTTATTTTTTATTTTTTAATTAATAACAAAACCACCTACATAATAATAAATTATATTAAAAACATAAAAATTGACAATAAATTATATTATAAAAATAAAAATAATTTTCTCATTTTTAATCTTGAATTGTGGATAAATTATTTAAATTTTTGTATAATTTATTTGATTTTTAAAATCAAAATAAATTATCATTTTTTAAATATAATAAAAAATTTAATTACTTTTTTTAGTATAGTTTATTTATATTTTTTAATTAAAAAGAAAACCACCTACATGGTAATAAATTATATTAAAAACATACAAATTGGAAATAAATTATATTATAAAATAAAAATAATTTTTCTTATTTGTAGTCTTGAATTTTGGATAACATTTTTAATTTTGTTTTTGTATAATTTATTTTGAAAATTGAAAATAAATAAAATTATTGTTTTACCCATGCCATATAAGCACTTAACGGAATATTTAACGGTAGGTACTATAATGGCTAACAGGATGCATAGTTCAGGTACCACCAGGACTCCTTATGAAAGTTCAGGTACCAAAATTTGCATTTGGTGATAGTTCAAGTACCATATGGAGGTTTTTCTCATTTATTTATGTGTTTGTTCAAGTAGTAGGGACACTTGCCAAAAAAAATGTAGTAGAGACAAACCATTACATTTTATCAGGGAAAATAACCAGGTTTTTTAATACACTGTTCTTGGTGAACAGGCAAAACATAAGAAGTTTTCACATATTTTAGTAATTTTATTGATTAGTTGCATTTTCTAAATTTGTGAATACAAATCTAGTCTTTAGTGGGACTTGGTAAAATTCTTACATTCATAGTTCACACTCATAACCCATAATTTCCCAACCTTAAAATGAAAAACTCTATAACTAACTAGTAGCCTAAAAAGGGTGAGAGAAATTTTCTTTAACCTCACCATAATAACTAAATTTTACAGAGTTATCTTGTATTTTACCCTACCCCAGCAAAAATAAAAAATTACGAAAAAAATTGTGGAGCAAATATTTCATTATAGCCGGTGATAGAGTCGACGGATTGGAGTTTGGGTTAAGATAGAACTTGCCTAACCCACTAATGTGACAATAGCTAGTACACTACTTATTTGCATTCCCCACCTTTAGCTTTCCCTTTTGGTTTTTTTATCTTTTCGATGAGAACAAGAAAAAGGCATCTGTTTCATGAGGAGTAGTGAAGTGAGTGGACATTTGAGATTGGAAATAAAAGTGCAACCACTTGGAAGCTAGTGGGAATACCTTATGGAAAATAATTATTAACCTTACATAAGGTTTAAAATCTAAAATATTAATGTGAATCAAATTTTCACGTCATTTACGTAAATTTGAGCTAATTTAATGATGTCATCTAAATCTCTTAGCATGCATACTTATAAGTATACAAAAGTAAATCCTAGCGAAATGCTCCATCTCTCTCCCTTTCCTCTCTACATGCTACGGTCAATCTCTTTCTTGGTGGTGGTTCTCCCTATCACAAGTGTTAACCTTCTACTAGTATCCACTAGAACAATTCTCCGACTAGTGAAAAGAAGAAGTGTTGCTCTGCTGGAAGACTCTCCTCCTCCTTAGAATGGTTTTGGCGTCTAAGGCAAAGTGAGCATGACTTTTGCTATTCTCTACTCTGGTCTTAAATAGAGAATGATTCCTTATTTCCTTACGCCAGCATCCCCTCACACTCATATGTTTTTCACATGAGGCCTGCATGTCTTTTTTATTTTATTTTTTCCCCTTTTTTTACTGAACCGACTTTTTTCGGACTTGAGATTTCTTTATTTCACTAAGCTCAAAAAGTTAATTACTTATTGAATCCATTCAACATATTTATCGAACATTTAGTTGTGGTTACAATGCAATTCGATTTTTTTGCCCAACAATATTTCAATCATAGTTTGGGTATAGAACTTATGTAAAACTTTTATTGAGTGATTGGACAAAAATGCCCTAAATTTTAACGGCTTGTAACAAAAGATTTAATATATTAAGGGCGAAAGAGTAAAAATGTTATTAATGTGAGTGACTAAAGTGATACTTTAAATGTGAGTGACTAAAGCGATATTTTAAACAAATTAGTGAGTTAAGTGTTGAGTGAGTTAAATTTCAATTACCATTTGTAATTTAATAAATTAAGAGTGAAAGAGTAAAACTGAAAGTGATAAAACCAAAAAAAATAAAATAACAGTAGCCAACCTTCTAGTTTTTTTTTTTTCTATTTTAAGATATCCAATTAGCACATGCAACTCATTCTAAAATTACCCAAAGAATCATCTCCTTATTCCAAAATATATCACTAAATTTGTTTTTTAAAAAAAAATTAGTTCCAAAGAAATACCATTTTAGGTGTGAAAATCATAATTAAACTCCACCTATGATTTTCAAATTTTGCTTTCATGTTTGTTAAATCAAACAAGGTGATGGTGAGGGCATGCCTTATTTGGCTTACAAGAGAAAGCAAAGCCACCAACGCAATAATTGTAGCTTTGCATGGTTCAAAACTTGAACTACCAACAACCTCAAACAGCAGTTTGGTAATTAGGCACCCGGTCAAACATTTAATTAAGATGCAAAAAGCTGACTTTGCAGTGAGGGGAAGGGCACCAGTCCCTGCCCTTGACCAGAGTAAGGGCAGTCCTCCCGGTAAAGGACGTGAGGACGTAATGACCTATTGACCTCGGGATTCGCGAAGATCGATATCTAAGGTGTCGATGATCAACGGATGTGATTGGCTGAGACCTGAGAATCTCTGTCACTGGCAGTCTGATCATGTTACGTAACCAAGGCTATGGTTTTTGCGAAGCTTTTCTGACATCATCCAAATTAGTAATCATTGTACGTACTTGTTTTGTACACCCTTAAAACTGCTATTTTCACCCAAAGAAAATAAATTTTCAGATGTGACTGTAAATCCTGCGTATGGAACCCAATAATGAGCGTAGTATTGGAAAAATATTAGAATAGTCTCCCGCTTAATATTCTGTTAACGTTTAATTTTAATTAATTTAACGTTAGTAGTCTTCGTGACTTTTATTTGTAATTTTGTTTATTAAAAAAATCCAACAATGAGCAGCCTTCTTAATCTTCTAGGACCCCTTCCCATTACCCATTTTAAACTATCACATCTCCAATGAGAAGGTGACAACTTTCTAGAAAATTGAGAAAATGACCCATTCAAAAAGAAAATAAAAAATAGATGAAAATGTAAAAATTGCATGTCCATATTTATTTTTTGTAAGCTCATCTCTAACAGTTGAACTCAAACCCAAACTCAAAATCTATATTTAATATTTGGGTGTCAAACTTATATGAATTAATATTTTTTTTCATTCTTCTTTTTTTCTTTCTTCCACATGCACATGGTTTAGTCAAAAAATTATAGTCCTCTGACTCAATTTTGGATTGAGTTTGAGACTTGGGATATGTTTGAGTCTTCCCAAATATGAGTTTGGGTCCAAAAATCTCTTCATTGGAGAACTCATTTTAAGACCTATATATGAGTATAACCCCTTAGCATTGGAGATGCCCTAACTTGTGACAAACCATTGTGTTCGATAGTTATAAGGTGACTAAATCATTTTTGATTCGATCATTTGATATATATTTTTTATTTTTTGTGGACATTAGCTATAAAACGAGATTTGGTAGTGCACAAAAAATTCAGTTACTTGTCAGAATGAACCTTATCATTAATTGTTGAACAAATTATGAAACCTATACATGTACAACCCTAAGCGCCTAGATTTGGTCGTGCCCAAACAATAAAAGTCCCTTACCTAAAGAAGTACATTACCTAAACTATGTCAATTATTGTCTCCATATGTGGCCCCTGGCATACAATAACAATGTTGTCCTTACAAATTTCGGAAACATTTCGTGTGGATGTAATTCATGTAATTTTGTATTTATGTTGGTTGAGTCATTTCAACCAAACTTTAAATTATTAAATCTCTTGGGACCCAAATGGCCGGCACATAAGCCAAAATAAAATCTACAACCAATGAAAAAAAGAAAAGAAAAAAAAACAAAATTAGACAGATTTTCTTGCAATTGATTACTTATTCTTAAACTCGTGATTAGCCAACCTTATCCTTTGTTAGATTGAAGATTAGTTAAAAGATTAGCAATAAATATATAAGAGAAAGTTCCAGCTGGAACCTACTTGTGTGGCTACGTGGCTGATTATTAGAATATTTTGGATAGAAAATGGAATAAATAATGAAAGGCCCATGGAGGTTGACAATAAGGGTACACGTTGCGGTATGAATAATGATTGATGACCACTGAATTTTTTTTTTGTAGACGATTTTATTTTTAATTTTAAGATCTCATAAAGTGTTTTTTTTTCCTTTAAATGGGATCAAAGATTTCTTCATTTGCAAATATTGTAATTTATGGAATTTTAATTGATGAAGTTGTAGATTTTATTATTTTAAAATTTTTGCTGAGTTTATAATTACCTCATGTCCTCATCCAAACACATCATAAGTAATTCATTTTCCCTTTTTATTTTTCTACATTAATTTTAATTGCTTTCTGAACGTTATCAAACATTGTAATGGAAAAACTTATGAGAATTTTAATTTCTCATGATCATAGAAAAGACAAAGTAATTAATTTGATTTCTGCGAGTCAAATTAGACATTTTTAGAGGAGGAAGTGTGATCAATTGCCCTTTGATCGCCTATTGACCCAGTCCAGGTAAGTATTGATCAATTGCCCTTTACCACAAGGTATATTCATATATACCTGTGGTAAATATTTACCGGCTGGGCCGACTGGGCTGTATTAACGCAAAATAACCTAACCCGAAAACCCACTTTGTAGGCCCAAATTGGAACTCCAAGGGTTGTAAACCCTCCCTCCCTCCCTCCTGCCTGAGGTTTTAGTTTCCATAGCTTCCATTCGCCCACCTTGTCTCGCCAAGCAGAGATGGGGAAGAAGAAAACCAACGATGGTAGCCAGCCGAGAACCGAAAGCGAGCACTGTACCTCCACCGTGTTCGTCTCCAATTTGCCCTACTCTTTCACCAATTCGCAGGTACTCTCATTTTCACAATCCCCCATACCCTTTGTTTCCCGTGAAAGTTAACCTAGAACAAGAGAAAGAGAAAAGAGTAACCTAATAATTCAAATTAGCTCAATAGTTGTATTACTATCTGTTCAAGGATTGCTGTTTTTTTTTCCTGTAATTTTCTGTGCTGTTTTTAGTAATGCAAACTTCTGTTTAATTGTTATATTTTCTTGTAAACATCAGCTGGAGGAGACGTTCAGTGAAGTTGGGCCGATCAGGCGGTGCTTTATGGTCACAAAAAAGGGTAAGCCAACAATGTGCAAGAAGAGAATTTGCTAGTTAGATACCAACTAGTAGCAGTTCAGTCAGAATGTTTCTTATGAGTCTACTTGCATTGTTCACAGGGTCCACGGAGCACCGCGGTTTTGGTTTTGTTCAATTGTAAGTCAAGTTCATTATTATTTCTGCTTGATAAATGTTTTGGAATTCCATGTGCTTTTGAGGGATAAAGGGTTTCTTCTAGAGTTTATACTCTAAATTACATGATTTGACTTCTTGATAAGTAAAGCACATTTATCAGGGAGAGGGGAAACACAAGTGCATTGGGAATATAAAGAGAAACAGTTCAGGAAAGGGTATATGCTAAGATCTAGTTGAAACAAAAAGCCTTCATCAGAAGACAATGATAAATAATTAAAAGAAAAATCCTAGAATTTCTCTTTCCTTAGGCCCAACATTACATACAAAGGAATCATATTCTGAACTGCAGCACTCTGATGTTTACCTAGTAACCCTTCCATTCCTAGCAACTGCACATCTGAGTGAGGCATGGGCCAGTTATCAACGCCCAACGCGAAGCCAAATATTGAACTTTGTCCCACAAGGCCACGAGTGATCTACCTCCTCACCTTAGATCCTCTTATTCTCTTCCATCCACACCACCCAAAGAATTTGCAATCCAGCACAACTTCCCATCACGATTCCATCTTCATTCCTTCAAAAAATTGATACCTCTCACACAGTAAGGCATCATAAGAAACTTGAACATCCCATCTCACTTTAAGACTCCATGAACAATTTATGCCATATAGTCATTGAAATGGAGCAATGAGGCAAAAAATGATCTGAGGTCCTGAGCTTCAGCCTCCTTTTTACAGATCACTCACCAATGTGGTGACTGACACCAAGATTTCTGCTCTGAACCAAATCACACGTATTTCTCCTCCCATGAGAAATAATCCAAGTTAGCACTACCTTAGGAGGTACTTTAGCCTTCTATATTGCAAGAGAAGGACCAGAAACAAAAGAGGACTTATCCAGTTATGAGTTTTGACTTTTGAATACGATTGGGCTTATTCAGAAGGTTTAACATAACATCCATTACAATAGGGCTAGTGGAATGGTTTTCTCAAACTTATCTCACATTTGTTTCCCCAATTTTTAGTCTCATTAATAATAGTTAAGGGTGTTTTTCCATGCTTCCCATTTTTGTTACTGAACTTATCTTGCCTTTTCAGCTGGATTTTACATTGCTTCTCACCAAATTATGTTATTGGTACTGTAGCTGCTGAAAACTAAGACTTGTATATTCTGATTTATCTATTATATCCTTATGTTTTGGCTTTGGCCAATTTCTGTTGTTCCTCTTGTAAGGATTCTTTTAGTCTATCTTTCATACCTCGAGAATATCCTATTTTCTATTTTAATGGGAACACATAAACCAATTATCCTTAAATCTGGTTGTATTTACTTGGTGGATGCTTTCCAACCCTGACTAATCTGATCTTGAATTTTAAAAAGGGTTCAAAAGTTATTTTGTGCCATGAGTTTTGTCTTCTTTCGTATTGCTGATGTTATCTCTAATCTTGAATCTTGATGGCTTTTTTAAGAAGTACTTGAATCTTGAATCTTAAATCTCTTCTTTCATTGAAACAAGTACTTTTTTTCAATAAACTTTAAACTATTAATGTTTGAGGTTTCAACATTTTAATTTTTTTTATTGTATTTTGCATCTATTTGTAGTGCTGTCACAAAAGATGCTGATCGTTCTGTTGAGCTGAAGAACGGTTTGTCCGTTGGAGGTCGAAAGATTGCTGTCAAGCATGCCATGCATCGTGCACCCTTTGAACAACGAAGATCAAAGAAAAGTCAAGGTTGGTGGTAGTAGTACTTGTTTTAATATGGCTCTAGGGTACACCTATAATTTCGCTTCTTAGCTGTAGGAGTTTTTGTGATATTTTATTTCAAATTAAATACAGAGAGGGTAAGAAGAGAAGAAAGTGATAAGACAGATGATAGAGGTAGGGTAACAGGAGTAGTTTGGTCAGCTCTATTGACACTTGTGTTTAGCTTCTAGGATTTGACATTCTGAGTGATAGAACTTACAAAATACTCAACTTGGACCGCCGGAGGCCAAGTGCTAAAAGCATTACCCATGATTATGTATTCTCCATTTCTTCTTCATATAATTACCCTCTTTTTATTTAAACAAATAAACCGAAAAAAGGTTATCAAACCTGTTCTCAATGATCTCAATTACGGTTTCTGCAATAATTATTTTGTTTATCTTACGGTTTTAGGTTCTGAATTGGATGAGACTATGAAGTCAAAAAATGACAAGGATGGTGACAATTTCAAAGAGGAAAAGGGTGCTTCAAACTTGGAGAACAGAGGTGGCGAATCTTATTATATGAACTTATGTTACTGTTGATTTTTATACATTGTTTTTGGTCGTGTTGGTTTTCATACTCTATTCTACTTTGTTTTATAACTGGAAACACATAAAGCAAAAAAGGTTAGCAAACTGGTCCTAATGTTTTTGCAATATTGGTCTTCTAATCTAACAACCTTTTGGTTGTAGGGATCAAATTGGATGAGACCATGAAGTCAAAGGATGGTGGCAATTTCAAAAGGGAAAAGGATGCGTCAAACTTGGAGGAAAAAGGTTACTATTCTTACTATATATATATCATGTTATTGTCATTTCATACTCATCATACTTGGCTATTTGAAGTTTTTGCTTTGGAATAAAATGCAGAGAAAACTGTGAAGGCCAGAAAAGCATCCGCACCATGTAATGATCTAGTGGCAAAAGTGGGAGGTTCTCAAAAGCAGAGGTATTGAGTATTCCCTTGCATCTTAAGGATCATAAAATTTTTATTTCCCACTTACTCAATTTCCCTAAGTGAGTCAGGTGGTTCAGTCTCACATTTTTTTAGAGCCTTGTAGGTGATGTAGGACAAAGATTTGTTGGTTCATACAGCCATTCTTTCCGTGCATTATAGCTGTCTCAATTTACCATGAATGCTAACTGCTTTTGTAGAAGCGTGTTAACAGATGGTGCCAATATCAGGTTTTAACTTAGATTGGAGCTTCGACATAGAAATCTGATGTTGATAGAATTTTATCGGAATATATAGATAAAACTTTGGGATTGTGCAGCTCAATCTAGGAAATATAATTGTGATTTGTCAGCTCAATTCAGGCCCTTCTGCATTCATCACTGTAATTTCAAGACAGCATGTGCGTCCACAGGGCAATCTTATGGTCATCGCTTTGCAAGATTTTCACTTTTGTTAGGGTCAGATTCTTTTGGTTTATCAGATGCAGCGGAAATTATCCAGGACTCCTCTTTGAAGATTTTTATCTTTCTTGATTCTTAATGAAAATCTTTTGTCGTTTCTCGTTCAAAACGGAAAAAATAGAAAAAAGAAGAAGGAAATGTAGGGTCACAAACTTTTGAAGAAAACATGACTAATGTATGTCTCCATTTATGACCTCAAAATTTGCAAAGTTTGCAAATCTCCGGCACTTGCACAAAATCAGTTTCAGAAGCCTGACTTTGATTAACTTTGAGGCCTCTGAATGTGAAGAAGAACCTTCTTAGCCATCTATTATAATTAAGTAGCTATATGTTTTCTTAATTTTGTCTTCCATTTCAACATGTCATTGGTAGGTAACAGGGTTATCAAGTAATTTGTTGAAATAAGGAAGACATCTCTTGTGCTTTGATTAAAAATTTCCTGTCAAAAGTGGATTTACTTTATTAAGTTCCTGGCTCTCAGCTTAATCTGTGGGCTCTCAGCTTAATCTGTGGGCTCTCAATTTGAGCTGGATAATGATTTTTGTCCCCTGCTCAATCTCTGTTTTATCATAAAAGTTTGAGATACTATTACAATTAATATCTTCAGTTTGTCTTAATTGGTATTCTGATATATTCAGTTTCTTGTTGTTATGAAGGGTTGCTAGGACTGTTGTATTTGGTGGCCTTCTTAATGCTGGTATGGCGGAAGATGTTCATCGCCAAGCTAGGGAGGTTGGCGATGTATGTTCTATAACTTATCCATTTCCCAAAGAAGAGCTTCAACAACATGGTAAGGGTTTTCTCTTTTGTTTTGTTTTGTTTTTTTTCCTTTCTGCCCCTGCCCCCCTTGAGTGCTGATTTTTAACGTTTTGTAAGTAAATGGGAGTGATTTGTTTAATATAGTGAGTTGAGAATTGTTTCCTTGTCAGATTCCTCTTTCATTTTATTTTCTAGCTATTGTGATAAAGAACGATATTAGCCATCCCTCTAAATATTATCCTCATATTACTTTGTTTTCAATTTATTGGCTTTGCAGTCACATGAGCAATTGGTTATAGTTGCAGGATTCAGGATTCTTTTTACCTCTTAATATGAACAAGGACACAAAACATACTGTTTTTGATATATTTGTTATTCATTTTTATTTTTATGAGAAACACTCTTTCATTAACTAAACAGAGGAACACTCGATACAGCAGACAAGATGTCACTAGCTACTACTTGACTGCAACTAAAAACTGATTTAAGCATCAAAATACTACATGAAAGCAGACAAAATGAAAACTAAAATACAGCAGCACTCCAACTTTTGGTCTTCTGTCGGTTTCTCACTCATTTTCATACCAAAAAGAACCTTTGTTTTTGGTTCTCTTGAAAATGCTTTTTAAGTACTTAACGTTTGAATTATATACAATTCTGATTACTTCATCGAGATATATTACATCCTTGACACACACGATGACTTTATCGAGATACTTAACATCTTTGACACAATAATTGCAACCCCACTATTATTGTAAAGCACTTTGATACTTATTGACTTTTGTAGTCGTAGTTGGTTAAATGCTTTCTTAGTTATAATTTCCCAAGCTCTAACTGTTACTATACAGATTGGAATCCTTGTCTGCTCTCATTTAACGTAATTTTATAATATATTCAATTTGGGATGTTGAGTTGACCATAATCTCTGGTGTCTTTTCAGGTCTTGTACAAGATGGATGCAAAATGGATGCTTCAGCTGTTGTTTACAACAGTGTTAAATCCGCACATGCTTCTGTTGCAATGTTACACCAAAAAGAGATAAAAGGAGGAATTCTTTGGGCACGTCAGCTGGGTGGGGAGGTAATTTCTAGAGTAATATTGGTCTTGGGATTTGTTGTTACCGGATCAAGTTTACACTATTTGTCCTTGCTTGACTAGGATAGATGATAAAAAAAATATGAGGCAAGGATGTATAGATTTTGTTATTATCTATTAGGAAATGCTTTCGACCAAGAAAAAAAAAACTATTGGGAATGCAGCGTTAGGAACCAAAGAAGTGTAGTTAATGGCGATGCTGGTAGGCGTTAGAGATAAAAGTAGGAGACCAGCCTGAACATTTCTAAGAGTTCAGCACACGATGGGTAACCATGCCTGACAGGCATGCAGACTTTAGCAGTATCGGTTATTTGTGTTATGATTGTTATTCTTGTTATGGTGGTGGTGGTTTATTGTTATTATATCTACAAGGGGAAGTTTAACAACTTGATTGTGTTTTTGGGCCAGGGTTCCAAGACTCGGAAGTGGAAGCTCATTGTCAGAAATCTTCCTTTCAAGGTCTTTTACTCATTGTGTTGTCATATGCAATTTTTTCTTGGGGAGAGCTTAATCTGAACTAGTTTGCCAACACAAATGCAGGCCAAAGTTGGTGATATCAAAGATATGTTTTCATCAGTGGGATTTGTTTGGGATGTTTTTATTCCGCATAATTCTGATACAGGGTATACTACTATCATCCCGTATTGTTTCTCATTCTTGATGAAATATCAATTTCTGTTTTCCTTCATTCCTTTTTCTGTTGTTTGCAGGTTGTCTAAAGGCTTTGCATTTGTCAAATTCACACGCAGACAAGATGCAGAAAATGTACATTTGTGATTCATGCTTAGTTTTGGAGTACGAGTTCTTATGTTGATTTACATGCATCAACTCTTTTTTTGTTTTAGGCAATAAAACAGTTCAATGGACAAAAGCTTCTTAAAAGACCAATAGCTGTGGACTGGGCTGTTCCAAAGAAGATATATGGTAGTGTTACTGTAACTCCATTCTCATCTAGCATGCTTTGGGTATTGCTTCCGTAGGCATTGTTTTTTGTATTGTAGAAATATATGTAAGCTTTAGAGCTTATATAGTCACGAGTCATGACGAATGTTTGATATATTAGCCAATATTCTGTTTTTTGGATGAGTCCACACAATTACAGGTGGTGAAGTCATATCTTCTCCCGTATACATGACCCAAACATCGCCAATATGACCAAAATATGGGAGATATCTGGATATGTTGGCCCAAACTCCAAATAAATAAATGAAAAAAAAATTTCAGTGTGGACAGTGACAGAAACTTCTAATATTCCATTGATTATCCAGAAATCTCGCAATATAGATTTCTTGATATGTGCTTCTCTCTTTGAGCTTTCTTCTATAATCTGATTGTCAGAATTGAGATCTTTTTCTTCTGATGTCAATGAAAGAGGGACTGGGAAATGCCTCAGGTTTTTCGTAAAATAAATCTAGAGTCTATGGCTATTTAGACTTCTAGTTATTTGCATTTAGCTATGGACCCCTCTTGGTTCAGTTGCTCCTCCCCTTTTTTGGTTTTCTTAATAGTATTTAGTTTATCTCTAATAGAAGTAATTTTACTTTTGAATCGATGACCTTTTCTAAATATAAATGGAGTTATTGTCTACATTTTGTACCCCAAGGTAGAAAGTATTAATGACTTGCGGAAAACAATGGTTTTTACAGGAGAAAAGGGTGGTATAGATGGGGGAAATGTTAGCAGCAGTGATGATTTTGAGGATGATGCTGGGGATATCAGTAAAAAGTCCCAGCACCTTGATGGGATTGACAGTGCTCCAGATTACTTTAATACCACAGAGAGGAAAGACATCCCTTCTGAAATTGATTTTGAGGAGGAAGCAGACATTGCACGAAAAGTTCTAAAAAGCTTGACCATGCCCTCTGGTACAGTAACTGCTGCTGATGATTCTGTATTGCCCAAAAGGAACAAGGAGCCAAATATTGACGAATCTGCTAATGAGCCTAATAAGTTATCTTCTGAGACTGCGCCTACTAAATTATCTTCTGAGACTGCGCCTACTAAATTATCTTCTGAGACTGCCAATGCATCAGATGTTACTAAGCCACAGACGGAAGAAGAAGATGATTTGCATAGAACAATTTTCATTAGCAACCTTCTTTTTGAGATCACTAATGAAGAAGTCAAACAAAGGTTTTCTACTTTCGGGCAAGTGCAATCTTTTGTCCCAGTCCTTCATCCACTCACCAAGTATGTTTTATACCTTGTTAATATAATTCCTATCATTCTCTATTATTCTTGAAACTTCATATGATTTTTTGTTGTGGCAGGCGACCAAAGGGAACTGGCTTTCTCAAGTTTAAGACAAAAGATGCAGCCAGTTCTGCTGTTTCAGCTGGCAGTGCTGCATCTGGCTTGGGGATTTTTCTGAAGGGTAGACAACTGGTAGTCTTGCAGGCTTTGGATAAAAAATCGGCTCATGAGAAGGAAGAAAATATGGTCAAAAGAGAGGACGTAGACCTCCGAAATCTCTATTTGGCAAAGGTTTTTACTTTTAGAAGCCACCTTCTTTCCTTGCTTTATCTAGATTATACACACTTTGTTTCTGTGTCCAGTGGTTATTGTAGTGTATTGTCCTGAATGGTTGGAATTTTCTTTCCTTCAAATCCTACTAGGAAGGTCTTATTCTTGAGGGAACTCCAGCCGCAGAAGGGGTTTCAGCTAATGATATGTCAAAACGCCAAATGTAAGTTTTGTTGATTTTTATAAACCCCTAGATGCTGCATATTTATATAGTCTGTCCATTGGATTTTTGAGAGTGATGTTACAATTGGTTCTACCAGTCTTCTTTGCACAAAATCTCGAAGTCAATTGCACATATTGGACATAGTTATCAATTCTTGGTCCTTGCAGCATGCATTTGCATCCTATTTTAACTACTTTTTGGAGAAACATAAAAAAGATCCTATGCTTATTTTATTTCTCTGTTTATAGTTCTAATTTTCTTTTAACTGTATTTTCTTATAAATTTTAAGCAGGGTTAAGAAACGTGAAATCTACAAGCTTTAGTATCTATTTAGAAATTTTCTTGTCAAAAAGAGAAAAGAAACTTATTTAGAAGTTTGACAAGAGGGTAATATTGGGTTGTAGTTTTCAACAGATTGTTGGCAAAGTGGAGTGCTGCTTTCAGCATTCAGATGCTGATTATTATGCTCTTGCTTCATAGTTTGATATTCCTTTGCAAAAGATTTATTGATTTTCTGAAACCACACAGGTTGGAGAGGAGCAAGGCGATGAAGCTTAAATCTCCAAATTTTCATGTCTCGAAGACAAGAATAGTTATATACAATTTGCCAAAGTCCATGACTGAAAAACAGCTGAAAAAACTTTGTATGGATGCTGTTACCTCACGAGCTACAAAACAAAAACCTGTAATTCGACAGGTTAGATAGTAGTTACATCTGTCTCCTATTAGCCGTGGTTTTATTTGTATTTTATGAAGTTTTTCCTTGTATATGATGTTGAGCATGCAGATAAAGTGCTTGAAGGACGTGAAAAAGGGAAAGATTGTCGCAAAGAACCATTCTCGTGGAGTTGCTTTCATTGAGTTTACAGAGCATCAGCATGCCCTTGTGGCCCTGAGAGTTCTTAACAACAATCCTGGTAATTTAACATCGTCAATCGAGTAGTAAACTCTCTATTGACAACTAATGCTGATAATTGGTGACAGCTAGAGTTCCCTCCCAGTCCCACTTTTAATTTATTTTATCATGTTGGATTTTTCTGCTTTTTGTTTTTGAATCTGTCGATGTATATTCTAATTTGTTGTGATACTACTTGTAGAAACTTTCGGTCCAGAACATCGGCCAATTGTGGAGTTTGCAATTGATAATGTTCAGAAATTGAGAGCACGTCAAGTTTCGCAACAAGCTCAGCAGCATTCCGCTAATGGTAATCAGAAAGAGGTGCGGCAAATTGATCACTCAAATAGAGCAGATGCCCATCCAAGCAAGAAATCCGAAAAACGGAAAGACAAAGGTGACAAGCGAAAACTGGATGAGGCAGTACCAAATAAAGAGGGTGAAGTAGAAAATAGGATTAGTGATGGAGCTGCTACTGAAGGGCAGAGATTTCCCAAGAGGCAGAAGATCGGTTCAGTTAGAAAGGCAGAAAATATCTCTTCAACAGAAGTTCTGGGAGGCTCATCTCCAAAGGTGGTGGAAGGCTCCAAACGTAAAAGCCATCATCAAGATGGCAGGAAGCCTGGTGATGCAAGATTGTTCGAAGGTGATATCAAGGCAGTTGATGCGCACACATCAGTATCTTTGAGAAAGACAAATATGGAACCCAAGAAGAGGAAGCTGCAGGAGCAAAATGACAAAGAGGGAGGAGAGAACATGATGAGGAGAAGAAGGTCAAGGAATAAAGACCCAGTAGGGCGGGATGTTACAGATAAACTTGACATGCTGATCGAAAAATATAGATCCACGTTCTCACAACAAAATTCCCTCCAAAGTGAAGGTGGTTCAATTAGAAAATGGATCGAGTAATTACAAGTTGGTTTTGTAAAATTTCATGAATGTCTCAACAGATGAGTAAAAAGCAATTGCTTGGATATGCAGTTGCTTTAAATTTTGTGTATTTGTGAAATTTTGACAATATATCATGATTAGCATGTAATTTCTATTAGGCTCCATTTGTTTGCGAAATCAACTTTACTACAAAATGAAAATTGAGAAGTTGAAATTATTTACACAACTGGAATTCACTTGCAATCAAAGTCGAGGTAAAGGCTCCAAGTTCAAAGGAGATTGGTACTTCACTGGTCCAACACATTTACACAGCACACAAATTGTTTGAGCCAGAACGTGCATAGCATCTTATCTTTCTTTTTCTTCCACTGTGTCATCGTAAATTCCCTATCAGCTCCAGTTTTATGAACAGGATTATTAACAGTTTTCTCCAGGTCTCGGCATAATGATGAGCATGGATCAGACATAATAGGATGGAAGAATTGCAACTTTTACACGAGTCTATGCAAATCAGGGAATCGTTTCAGGAATGAATTTAGCACACGAAGAGCATCTCAGCAATAATCTGCTCAAACTACCGACTCGAAATTCAGGGATTGCATGCTTATCCTTGTAATGTATCCTTGTAATGGTTGGAACTTTCTTTCCTTCAAGTTTTAACAGGAAGGTCTTATTCTTGAGAGAAGTCCAGACGCAGAAGGGGTTTGAGCTAATGATATAGTTTGTCCATGGGATGTTTGAAAGCTAGTGATGTTACAGTTGGTTCTTAAGAGACTTCTTTGTACAAAATCTCTCAGTTAATTTAACATAATCATCTGAAATTTCAAGTAGAACATAATCATCTGTGTTCAAACTTGGCAAACTTGGCTTTTACTAGACAAATGCATGCAGACTTTCTCAGTAGAACAGATCAAATGTGCAGCTATTTTAGCTAGTCTTTTCACTTCCATGTACTCCGGCCGAGTCATTGTAACAATCGCAAATGTAAATGTCGTGGAGTATTGTTTGCATAATGGGTATGAATTCGTGTTTCATTGACTGACATTAGTACAAAACACGTATGTGGCAATAGAAAATAAAAAGGTTGTGTAGTTTAGGCGTGTGTGTATACTGTATAGTCATTAACTTGGTTATGTGACTATACCGTGGTCCATAGACAACCCTCAAAAGTAGATCGGTCTCCACTCTCCAGTTGCCGTTGGTAATCTATCCTCTGAGTTCTTTGAAGCTTAGATCTTGTTTGTTTCACGGATTTGAGGTTCAGGAATAAACAAGTGTTACGTACCTTTTTCATTTTGATAAATATTGGATTGAAAAAATGGTTTCTTCAACAAGAGAAAATACGTGAGAAAATGAATCATTAATTATTCCCCTAAGAAGTCATTTTCCTTTCTCATTTTCCAGCATTAACTACACTATTTTAACATTTATTATACTATTTTATGACTAAAATAATTCTATAAGACATATTAAATTCCAATTTGCTTTCATATATTATTAATTGTTGATTCTATTCCTTAGTGTTATCAAATGAAGCCTTAATGTTGACCCAAGTTTGTCTTACAAGAGATTCATCATATTCATTGTTTCTACCTGTTGCTACCAGATCCCCGACTCCGGTATCCGTCTGGTCAAGCTAGAAGGAATATTCGTGAAGATACCAATTGTATGGATGAAGGAGCTCCACATGTATCAGGAACTCCCCACCATATAAATAGATAGGTGATGACATACTTATAATTAGTACCTACTACCAAGCCACTTGTAAGAGGGTCCATTCCTCTCATTCTCATATTCACACATTCTATCCCTACATTCACTTCCTAGAGCTCCTAGCTTTCTCCCTTGCAATCTATTTACTCCTATAGTGATTACTACCAAAGTGGACATAGCCTAACCACACATTGAACTAGGTGAACCACTATACATCACGTCTCTATCTATTTGTGTGTGATTGTGGTTACTGAACGTCTCTCATCAAACATTTTAGAAAAAGGTAGAAATACTACCATATTCCAGAGACTCAATACAAGTGGGGTGCCCATGCTCATGATACCTACGTAAACAGAGATCAAGGTCAGTGGGAAGGTCGGTGTGTACCAACCAAAGACCATCTGATGCTAAAGTCAACGAAGTAATGATTTTGGCAGAGTATATAAGGTGTTAGAGAAGGAAAGAAATTACCTCAAATTGTGAGTGAATGCTGATGTTTATAGAATGATGCCTTGAGGGGTGTCATAACCTTTTCCAATATAACGTCCTAGGATTAGGACATGTCACTATACATAAGGGAATATTCCTAAGAACGGCTTGGATGTGATAGTTGCTTGGTCCCACGAGATTAGGGAATATGCCTTCCAGCCTGTCGTGGACCAGATCGGTAACAAGTTTCCTTGGACTGGTCGTGGGGGTGTCGTGATACCGATCCACCACTAGGTGGACTTGGTCAGTACAACCGGCCTGGTCCATGTCATCCCGGTTGAGACACATAGGTTTGGTACCTAAGGCACTGCCATGACTTTTCATTACCAAGGTGCTCAGTTATGGGCGAAGGGACAATTGTTTGGCCCAGTATATATCTGGACCGACATAGGTCTGTCCATTGGTTTGGAGCCGATCATGTCCGGAATGAAGCGTGGGTACCGAGGTATGCGAAAGTTGGTAGTAACATTCATTACCAAGTTAATAATGTTACCTATCGTCTGACGGGGACGTCGTGGATCTGGTTTTGATGGGTGTGGCTTGTTTTGACATGTGCAGTATCTTTCTTTTGTAGAATTGGTCTAAGGGTGGTTTGCCATATATTCCATTTGATTCAAGGCAGTTGAGCGCCTTCTTCTCCATGACCGAGGAACGTAGTGGCCCGTTGGAGTTTATGGCGTCGCCGAATTGCTGTTTTTGGTGTTCCTGTTTAAGGGCAGGGGAGGAGGTGGCTTAGCTTTAACTGTCTTTTTTTTTTTTTTCTTTCTTCCTCTCCTCTTTGGGCCACTCTTGGGCCTTAGGGTTTTAAGAGTATTTCTACTAAGAGAGTGGTGCTCGGTTGCCATCTAGCCCCAAAAAGTAAAAAAATGAAGAAAAACCAACTTCCACCCATTATTTCTAGCCATGTCCAAAAATGACATCAGGCAATCCTCATGGCAATTCTAGCCCTAGGTCTTGACTCAGTTGCCAATGTTGGATATTTTGGTCGGTGGATGCTACTTTGCACATTTAGTTGAAACTCCTACAAAATCCCACAAATGCAATAAATAATGATAATCATATTGATGCCACAATAAAGTTAAAAATTATATAATATAAACACTTATATCTCGGATTTATACAGCTTGTGACGCAATCTTGCTATGATAAAGTTTAAGGTTGAGGCGTGTAAACATTTCCCTTAAGAGTAGATTTCGCCCCTCAGAGACAATGTCTCGGTGTAACAGGTTTGTGGCGCCCTACCCTCCAGGATACAACAACCGTTAATCCTTGTGAGCGTACACTAGCAAACTCGGATCCTAGAACCGCTTGATAATTTCCTTTGGCATAGAAAGTGAATAACAACATGAGTGTATTTGAGAGACTACCATAAGAACACTTAAAGGACTAGAGAGAGCTCAAATAGACTGGAAAGAGGGAATGAAGGTAATGGTATGTCTTGAGGTGGGCTAGGTATGAGTTTATATATGAATAGTATAGGCTCATTTATATGTCGGACATTTAATCTGAATTGAACACTGAAATGATTGTTATGAAACGGTTGAGAGAATTATTGCTCAACGTTTCAAGGTTTCATTCAAATTGAAACCATGCACTAATGGACAATTATGTAGTAAAACTTATAGCAATATTGCAATGATGAATTTTGAATATTTGCTTAACCGATATAACAACAATTTGTATTTTAAATTTCCAACAATCCCTCATATATTTCAAAATACGAATAGCTTCAACACAAATAATTATGGCTATGTAAGAATAAAGAAAGATGTACCGAGTGAAATTTGGAGCAAGGGATGTGCCAAAGGAAAGTGAGAGTACAATGCATCTAAACTGGTGTCTTTTGGACTATGAACCAGCCATATGATAAGATAGCCATGACCCACAAAAATTTGGTGAAAATTAAATTTTCTATGAACCAAGATTTCTTCATGTGAATCAGAGAACTACTATCCACAGGAAAAATCTTGCATGCCCCTAAGCGTTTTTACCCCTAATTCACTGTACACGCGTGGGCCACACGCTCTGATTAATTTAATTGCAATGGGGACATCTGAGCCGTTGAGAGATTGGGAGGATTAAAGGTTTTTTGGCAAGCAATCTCAGTCATTCACCGTCTCAGTAACAGGACCAGATGTTGAACAGTGGACAAACGGCAACAAAAAATTCTAGGAGGGCTGCACCGCTGAGCTTTTCTCTCTGCACCCATCGATGGCCTCTCTCTGCACCCATCGATGGCCACCGCTCCAGTTCTGCCCAGTCCGTGGATCACCCATCACCGCCGAAATCTGTAAGGACCCAGACAACCTCCACCTCCGCCGGCGATCCCAACGAGGCAACGACACTGCCGCGTCTGCTTGCTTCAAACCCAGACCACCAGTACCTCACACAACAGTCACAACCTCAATTTATTTTATTTTTTTGGCAAAAAGAACATGAAAATTAACATTCAGAGCTGAAGTAACCCAACAGAGAGGTAGTACACTTGAGAAATTGGGAACTAAAATTTCACAGTCCGGATGTGTGTTGACGGATGAACTAAACCAGAAGTTAAAAAGTACAAAACGAAAAACCTTTCACGGTGATCACATGACTTTATTTCTAGCAACAAATTTTTGATCATGATGATCTTAATTGGGCTGAGGAGGAGGAGTGAAGAGATACCCTGTTCTTGGGTTCACGTTTGGCTCTGGATCTGCATAGTCCATTACTTCATACATTTTCCTAATATTTCTATCAACTTCCTCTGTTTGGAATGAAGACTCTTCATGCTGATCACCTCTCTCCATCAGGTTTCTCCCAAATCCATGGGAGAAAAAGAGAGCCAGAAAGCATAAAACTGTTAGAATTCTGAGAAACCAAGGCCGACTCATCATTTCTAGGAACCTATTCAGCCCAGCCATGCCTTCAATCACAGCCACCGACGAAAATTCATATCGAATCTGCTCAAACCTCACTTACCTCCATCAATTTCAGCCATGGGTCCATCATCTACAGCCTTTGCTTCGCCCAGCACCGCCTGCAGCACCCTCGCATCATCCTCACCACTCAACTTTCGACTGCAAATCAAGCCCGAAAACCCATTTCCCACTTTCATCGGAATCGGATCCAAGTCCGTAGTCCCTTGACTCCTCGATTGTAAAATCATCCTATGTTCCTCCTTGTGTTGCATCAGATCTCTCATAGATCCCAAACTCTTCTCGTGGAGCATTTACCCGTCAACCCAATTTTACCTTTGACTTGCAATTTTTTGGATCCAAGACTAACGTAGCAATGAACGTTGACGGAAAATGAAAGGTAAGCACAAATGAACAGTTTGCATTAGATTAGTAGCAATGAACGGCTCAGATCAAAGATTCCCTATTAAAAAAAGTTGGAGCGTGGCCTACACGCGTGTACAGTAAATTAGGGACATATCTACTTGGGGGCACACAAGACTCTTCGCTATCCACATTGCATCTCGAATCAAGCATGTTCCGCGGGTGGGCACGAATAGGCCGTACGCCCTACCTGGATATTCATGAGTGCTCTAAAAACTTTCCTAAGTCTCATAGGAAGCGGCCCCACTTCTACACTCATATAGGTGAGTTCATCAAGTGTGTACTGGAATCGGACATACCACCCATTTATTTGTAAGGGCTATGACTCTCATTAAGAACAAAGTTCAACCTTATACGTTCCCGTTAAAGCACTATCTTTGCATCATAGGGATAGACTCTTAATATTTAATTTGATAGTGCACCACTGGTCAACAAGTGACTTGTTATTATCCATATGAACCTACTTCCTGGGATAGCCATTCACATAGGTTGGGTTACCATTGCTCTTGACCTCTGTTATAGGCATTAGTCGCATCCCCCTCGATGTATCCACTACAAACTTAGGATATTATTCATCCTAATAATAATCAACCAAAAATATTTGGCATAGGCACAAGTGTTCATTTTTAGCTTAAACTCTTAAGCTTTATTTATCAACATATAAGGGACATGAATATTCTCCATTAAGGAACATATAATGGCTCTCATTTTAAATATGAGAATTTATCTGACCACACTCATTTTCAGTATACGTACATGTTCGAAACTTCGAACCCATTGTTCCTTGTTTTCCTTGATCCCCACATTTTTGAGTTTGTTTGAATGAATTCAAGACTTTTTATATATATGCAAGATGGTATCAAGCCATATATATTTAGGCAACTATTCTTAGTAGGTCAATGACTTGTATATATCTCTCATAGGCAACATTATTTAGCCAACTTGTGACTTTAAGTTTCACATTATATATTAAGCCATTGTTTAGGTAATAAACCTTAGTCACCCCCACATTTCTAGCCATTGAACACCCTTTCCAAACCTTGATCAATCAAATTGATCATGAATTCGAAACTCCTTATATAGGCAACAACTTAATCACTGCAGATTATTCGCAAGAGCTAGCTTTGTATATTGCCACAATGTATTATAAGCTCATGCAATATATTTCGCTCACTAGATTAATGGTTACGCCATGAACCATAAATTGCATATCCTCATGCCTTATTGAATGTGGCATTAGTTATATTGATGCATTTAAAAACCGATGCATCAAGGAATCGAGACAACCATCAATTTGGAACAACCCAAAAGACCATTTTGGGTGGCCTTATGCTTCAAAAAGCCACCATATATTTTTTACCCAAATAAGGCCACCAATATTTACAAAAATACCACCGCATCAATATTTACAAAAATGCTACCGCATTTTTTTGCTATTATTTACAAAAATGCCACTACATACGAAAATAACAATAAAGCTACTGTAAAAGCACACTAAAGCTACTGTCAAACGACAATAAAGCTACTGTCAAAGACAATAAAGCTACTGTCCAACGACAATAAAGCTACTGTCTAAAGACACTAAAGCTACTGTCAAACGACAATAAAGCTACTGTCCAACGACAATAAAGCTATTGTCCAAAGACAATAAAGCTACTGTCCAACGACAATAAAGCTACTGTCAAAGCATACTAAAACTAATGTTAAAGAACACTAAAACTACTATCCAAAAATAATAAAGCTACTGTCCAACGACAATAAAGTTACTGTCCAACGACAATAAAACTACTGTGCAACGACAATAAAGCTACTGTCCAAAAACAATAAAACGTCAGTGGCATGAATCGTAATTTTGAAAAAAAACTAATGTCAGATAGAAAGAGTTAAAGCTACTGAGTGGCCTTATTTGGAAAACAAAGCTATTGTGGCCTTTTGAAGAATATGATCACCCAAATTGGCCTTATGGGTAATTGGCTATATTCTCGGAGCATCAACCAAAGGGACAATCATTTAAAAGAAATGATATTCCGAAGGCAACAAAGGGACAATATATCAAGGCATCAATAATTGAGGAACATTAGTCCGCATCACCATTCAACTCAATTAAAAATATAATTACGATATTATTTCAATTTATGAAACCCTCATAAAATTATTTAAGATAAAATGATCTGGGTGATTGGGCATATTAATAAAAGAACCATTTTTGAGATTTCAAACCCAAGAAAGTGCAAACTAATAAATAGCACGTTAAGAGCATATAAGGATACTATTAAAACTTAACTTAGCAAATTAACAATAATCAATTGGATGAGAAAAAAAACCCTAGCATCCATGAGAGTCTTCTCTCCAGCAAAGCTATAACCCCTATGAGATTTCTCAGTAGCGCCTCTGTGCGCATCAAATTCAGTAGCACCTTCATGTGCTATCCTCCTAGCCTCTGGCTTCTTTTTGTATTTTTCATCGTACAAATCCTAGTGCTGTCAGCGCTCGCTGGTGCAGCTTCCTATGGTGAGGACGATCTTGACCTCTCTCACTCACTCACAAGGATGGCTTTGTCCGTCATACTCTTTTCAAGCCTTTGGTGGTTATGCTCATGCAGGGAGTCTCGTGGGCTCTCAGAGATGGTTGACACCTCGCTTAGGCTCGTCGTTGTCGGTTCTGTTGGATGTCAATCAGATCCAATGATTCAAGATATGGGATCCAGGTGTGTTTTGGATGCTCGATTTTAGCGGCTCATCAGCCTTGGTGTTTCAAGTCGGCGACCTTATTACTGGTGGGGCGCTGCTAAAGTTTAACCTTGGTCAAATTTGGTTATTTGATTTAGGTCTTTTTAATTTATTATCTAAGAGTAAGCATGAACATTTGTGCAAATTTAGATTGTGGTTTTACTTTCTTTTTTCATGGGTTCTCCTTGAGCTAGATTGGATTTATTGGTCTCAAAGACAATACTTGCCGGAATTTTTTTGTTGGTTGTTGACAACAGTGATGCACGGTGTATATATTGTAAGGGCAAAATATTTGCTATTGGCTATTTCCTATTTGACAAAACCTCTTCCCTTGTATTAGCATTTTATAGTATTCAATGCTAGGTTGTTTAAGGGATTATGATTAGTGGCTTAGGTTGTTCTTGCTCGAGATGGTTCGTGAAGACGCCATTCTTATCCGGTCTTTTCTCCGGACTTCGATCATTGGTCATCGAAGGTTTCGTTTCAAGCTCCTCAAGGTATGACTCATGCATATGCACATGCACTTATTCATATTGAGTTTTCCTTGATGTCCTAGGTTTATCTAGGTTTGCTTGTTAGCCACACTTGTGTTGTTTAATTCACACAAGGTTGATGTCCTAGGTTGAATGCATTGTTTCATACATTTGAGTTTATTATGTTAGGATTGCTAGATCTTCACTTAGATTCATTTTGATTAGCATTCCTCTTTGTTTAAGGCTGTTTTAAGCCTGACGATCGATCGCACCATGATTGGCGATCGATCGCACCATGATTGGCGATCGATCGCTCCATGTTGGAAAATCTGTCCGTTGTTTGAAGGCGTGCGATCGATCGCCTAGTCCACGTGGACAATATGGCCGTTGCATTTTGATTTGAGTGCGGAATATATCCGTTGCTCTCTATTAGGCGATCGATCGCATCCTATCGGGCGATCGATCGCACATGAGGGTTTTAGCTTCTGTTTTGCAGTTTTACACTTGGCGATCGATCGCCACCTATCGTGCGATCAATCGCATATCAGCCTGGACAGATTCTATAAATAGAACTCTCTTGTTTCATTTTGGCCAACTCTTTTCTTATTGTCAAATACATCCTTGAGAGAGTTTTCTGGTATATTTGAGTGATCCTAGTTCCATGTTTTAGGTTCCTCATCTTAAATCTCCATTTATAATCCTTTGCTAAACACTTTGATTTGCATATGTATGCTAGTTTAGCCTATGTTTAGGATTTAGGAGATTCTATTCAATTCTAGCAATTGTTCCATGTTGAATTGCTGAATTGATTGATTGAATCATTAGTTTCAATCTTCTTTGTTGTTTGTTTTGTTTAGCTAATGATCCTTGTGATTAGTTAAACAAACCCTTGAATCACTTCAAGGCTTTTCAATTTGGTTTGGTTAATTCAAGCAATTGTTCCTTGTGAATTGCTTGTGTTAATCGAATTGAATTCATTTCATTCATACACACACATATCATTGCATAGTTGGTGTTACTTGCAGTTGGAGGATTCACGTGGTGAAGTTCGTTCAATTGGAGTAGCTTGACGTGGGAGCACTTGAAGAAGCATTTGGAGGCTACACAAGGTTATAGCTGCCACTAGTCATAGGGTTGATAGTGTAGAGTTTGGGACGGAGTTCCCCCTTGTATGTGTTTGCCAATTGGCGTTTTTCATAGTGTTACACAAGAGCGTGGGGTACGGCTCCCCTCCGGTTTTCCCTCTAGAGGTAGAGGTTTCCGGGTGACCATATCGTTGTGTTGTTTGTGTGTTTGCTTATCTATTGTATTGTGCTTAATTGATTAGCATATTGTGTGATTTCTTATCTATATGCTATTATGCTTAATTGATTAACATGTTGCATGCTTGATCATACATTGATAGATATAGTCCGTGGTGAGCTATTGATGATGCTCACTTTGGGATTCTAGGTTGTACAATTGAATGTGATTGTTGCATATCGAATTGTTATTGAATTGTGTATTGCTTGTGCAATAGCTAGAACCTAGGTTGTGGAGAGTAACTTTTAATTTGTTCAAAGTTGTGTATACTTTCCGATTAGTGTTTAGGACGACTACCGTTTATTGGGACTAATCCGGCGAATCCGGAATTTCAGGTCTCAAAGACAATACTTGCCGGAATTTTTTTGTTGGTTGTTGACAACAGTGATGCACGGTGTATGTATTGTTTTAGGTTTTGAATCATCGATTAGAGTTCTAGGTTTAGACTCATCGATTAGGCCACTTGTGTGGTCTGTACTGCTCCTTTTTAGGATGCCCATATTAAAGATTGTAATCCTATATTGATTAATAAAGTTTCTGCTTGTTTAAAAAAAAACAATAATCAAAATTGTAATTTAAAATAAAACACTCCCATTATTATAACGAATGAAAAACTTAAATAAAAGAAAAAGCAACGGTTACCTTTTTCTTTCCACTACATAAAATGGTAGCATAATTAAGTAGCATAATTAGAATTAAACCAAAACGAACAATTTAATATATTGACATATTACAAGTGTCGGTTAAATTGTAGTAAAAGGAGTTTTGCATTTCAAATTAAGAGAACGTACATAACTTCTCAAACTTGGAATACTAATTAAAATATTTAAAACAAATTTAAAACTTGAAAGACAATCAAGATAGTTATTCATAATTATGTGGCCATTGTAAAACACCATAGTGATTAAAAAAACCATGCAAACCAACGTATACTACTTGTTTAATACAATTTTATTTATGCATATGTCATACTGACTCATCGTCAAAGTGTAGTGGATAAGTATAAGATAAGAGAGGAGTTGTCGTTCCGTCGAGAATCGGTGGGCTCCCCAATCCCTAGGTAGTGTGTGAGTGATCGAGTGCTTTGGCTAAATGAAAAAGACAAGATGTGGCAAGAGTGAGTGAAGGTGTATATGTGACAATGAGTGGTGTGTAGTGGTGTTAAGTTTGGTTTTTGGGAAGATACTTATGCGAGGGAAATGAAACAATCAACAAGTAAGGAAAGCAAGCAAGTAAATAATGTAAAGTGTGCAATATATGAAAAGGTTGAAGTTTTCGGGCAAACCTCATGTCCAATGCAACAAGCGATGCTTCAAATCACGAAATCATGCCAATGTGTGTATGAATCAAGCCCCGTATCCTTGCCATGTTATGGGTCTAGGACCGTATTCCCTAAGGTATTCGAATGCCATGTTATAGGTCATTCCAACTCTCTAAGTGCCATAAGGGATTCCTCTATGTAATCTAATACCGAATCCCCTAAAGTACTTAAGAAGCGTAAAACATCGAAACTAGGGACTCAAACAAGTCACAACTCATCATATATGCTTCCAATTGCCTTGAGTGTCTGAGGTTACCAATCTCACACAATGCCATCAAGATATATTAGTCAACATGCCAAAGAGGTGGTAAATTCTAAGAACAAGCAACCAACATGACATAGTTATTTTCGCACACCAAAAAGATGCACAAAAATAACCTCAAGATAAGCCCTACTGTGATATGAATATCGAATGTAGTATAGGAAAGTAGGGATCGTTACCTATATGAGATTGTTTATTTTCTTTTCTATGTCGCGCAAATTAAATAAACTATACAACAATTCTATTTACAAAAATGTACAATATATACAAAAGTGTTTTTCGGTTTTTTTTGAAATGATCGAAAACAAGAAATAAAGAAAAGAAAATATTTTTGGATTTTTATTTTTGGAAAATTAAACTAAACAAAAATAGTACAACAAACATTACACACTCTTGATACATTAACCTATAACTTCTTTTCAATTAAATGTCGTTACTCAGACTAAGCCAATGGCATGTTGCACTTAATCTATTGTTCTCTCTTACTTGGTATGTTAGGTGCATGACATGTACTCCCTAACTTAGCTTCTAAAATGCAACCTAGAATGACATGTTCATAGATTCAACATTAAAAAGTCATTAAGCATAAAGAGAACGAGTAACGCTAGGCAACTTCGACACTGATGTAGTTCTAATTGCCTAGAAGATGATTCATATAACGATAGCTTACACCGTTATTTGCTACTTCTAGAATATATGATGATATGACGGTCTACATATAATCCTAGTAATAAAACCCTAGCATGCTTACTATGTTCGCAACCACAATAAACAAACTAGCAATTTATCGATGACAAAGCAATGAATCAAACAAACATTTAATATCCGAAAAATTATAAATCAAAGCTAATACCAAGAGTAATAGGGCTAAACCCTAAATTATTACACAAAGTTTAAAACAAATATTTACACAATGACAATTCCCAAATTTATTCACACAATATTCAAATGCGGAAATTAAAATTAAACAGAAACAAATATAATAATTAAACGAGTTTGGGAAAATGTTACTGATGTGTCAATGAAATGGACACTGCCTTTCAAGCGCAGGTGGAATGCTCAGGCGCTCAGCTATATGAAACGGTATTTGGATGTGGCGGGTGCCCATAGCAGTTGAGCTTTGGATTTTCGGGGCCCAAACTGATTGGGCTTGGCATGGGTGTCCAAAGAAGTAGGGAATCCGGCTGGGCTCGGAGAACAAGAGAGCATGGGTTTGGTCGAGGTGAGGCCGTGAGCGGCGTTGTAGCTGGGTTCCATGGAAGAACAAGGCTAGATTGATGCTTGGATTTAACGGTGCAGATCTCGGCGGTGACAATGGGTGCAGAGAGAGGCGCGGGCTTCTGGTGGTGAATTTGAGGTGGCACGGCTTGGGTGCGCAAAGAAGTGCCATGGTGATTTGGAATTGCATTTTTGATTTGTTTGTTTGCAGGTGGTGATTATGTTTGTGATTGTGGGTGAATTGGAATTGGAATTGGAAGAGGGCTGATATGAGTACTGTAGTTGTGAATGGTGATGGAGAAGTGATGGGTGCAGAAAGTAGAAGGACCGTGATGGCTTGATTGAGGAAGCCATGATGGATTGAGTGAAGCTCACGGTTGTGATGGTGATGGAAGCCAGGAAGAGAGATGAGATGGTGTGAATTGGATTGAAGCTACTGGTGGAAATTGAACTTGTGATTGCAGACTTGCAGTGGCAAGTCCTTATGAAGACAAGGAAATAGGAAGCCCGAGGAGGAAAGGTGATCACCGGTGGTCGGCAAGGATTGTTGTGTCGGCAGTGGTGGAAGCCGACGGTTTGGCTGGTTCCTGCAAAGTCAAAAAGAAGAAAAATAAACAAATAAAAATAATAAATAAACAAATAAATAATTAAACAATTAAAATAAATAAATACATAAATAAATAAGGGAAAATAAAATGGAGGTTTTGAAATGTGATTTGCCACTGCGAGTGATGCTTGCGCCGCCGTATATGGTGGTTCGCCGATAAAATTGATGTGATTCAAAACAGTTTCCGAAATCTTCGTACAATGTCTGTGTTCCACATTGAATGATGACCGGTGTCATCAAAGTCACGGTTGACTTTTCAGAATTGTGCTAAAAACCTCAAGAGTACACCTTTTTGTGCAAATATACATTTTCTTCTTATTTTCCCTACATATGTAAAAACACATTAAATATACTAAACAGCTCTTGGAAAAGCCTAATTCAAGTAGTTAAAGACGCTTTGTGTACGTATTTGACGTCCACATCACAACACATATATATTGAAATAGGTAAGCATACATATTCATACAATCACAAAGGCATTTGTTCATGAATCAAGCATCACAAAGTCACATTGGACTAGGGCACACAACCCTAGTCCCCAACAAAGTAACTACTCACTATCCATCAATGTATACATCATCATATTATAATAGCAAGCTATAATCCTGAATACAAGAGAGAAAATGGTTGAGAAATTCTCAATCAATGATGTCTCCTTCTTCTCCTTAGGTCTAGATGACGTCCTTGATGTCTGGTGAGGATCCTAGCTGCCCGAAATGGTAGTGGAAATGACGGAAGTGGAGGAACCCGCCGCTCGTCGACCTTCTGTCGACCGGTCGACAGCCGTGCAGAAGGTGAGGGAAAAGGAGAGAAGGAAGAGAGGAAAGGGGAAAGGGAAAGTGGTGGCTGATTTGTGGCAGCCCAATGATGCCCTAATAGGGCAAATACTAGGCTATATATAGGCAAGAGATGGAGAGAATGAAAGGCTAAGATGAAGTATGGTTAGATCTAATGGCTAGGAAGTTTAATGAAGGGCAATTGGGTAAAATCCTATAGGGGCGAAAAGAATGAATAATCTATGGGTGACCTATGCACTAATGGAAAATTATGTAGTAAAACTATGCACCTATGTTGCACTAATACGGGTACGAGGTGCGGGATACGATACGACACGATACGTAATACGGTAATTTTCAAAATAACAAGATACGATACGTTTAAGATACGTCTATTAAAATAATATTTAATATATAAATAATGAAATATATATATTTTTTATAAGAATATATATATATATTTTAAATAAATAAATTGAATAAATTTTACATATTCACCTGATGCCTCTCCAAGTCTCCAGTTCTCCTCTCTCTTAGTCTCTTTTAATCTTTCTCTTTCCTCTCTCTCTTTTCTCTCCCCACGTGCACCACTCCCTCTCTTCTCCTTTTTTATCATTTCCTCTCTTTACTCAGCCTCTTTCACTCACCCACCGACCGTCTTCTTCTTCTTCATTTCTTTTCTTTTCTTCCTTCTGCAAATTATCTTCGTCCTTCTCCAAATCATCTTCTTCATCAGCCCTTTTTTTCCTTCTTCTTCATTTCTTTCCTTTTCTTATTCTCTTCGATCTTGTTCCATCTGCATATCATCTTTCTTCATCAGCCCCTGTTTTTTTCTCTCTTCTTCTTTTGCAGTCTCTTTTTCCCTTCCCTTCCTTCTCCTTCCCTCTTCTTTCCTCAATATCAGATCTGAAATACCCCTTGACCGTATCTAATATATTGACTAACGTATCCTATCCGTATCTAACTAGTCAAACAACACAAAAAGTCAACTGATACGTTTTGGCCGTATCTGATATGTATCATGCCGTATCCGAGCCGTATCCGTACCCGATACAGCACGGATACAGCACCGCCCAATTTTTGACGTGTCAGTGCAACATAGCTATGCACTAATGGACAATTATGTAGTAAAACTTATAGCAATATTGCAATGATGAATTTTGAATATTTGCTTAACCGTTATAACAACAATTTGTATTTTGAAATAACCATTAAATTTTCAACAGCCAAGTGGTAACCTCAATATGTGGTGGATCTCACAACCGATTTTTTCTAAAAATGGTCAAATTTTAAAAAAAAATTCCTCACCGTATCTGACTATCTGCCAACTTCTTTTCTAATTTATTTATGTTAAATTTTTTACATTTGCAATTAATAAAATAATATATTCTTATCAATAAAGAAAAAAAAATTTGTGAACATGGCCCTACCCCTACCCCAACGGGTGGAAGCAATCATAAAAAAGTACATAAATCGTAACTAACCTTGTGCCCTAGAGCCCTAGAGCCCCAACGGGTGAAAATGCTCTTATTGCTTTAATATTTTAGGCTTCTAAACTATTATGTCTGTGAGAGTCACAGATTCAATCCCTAGTGTTATTTGTACTACCATGAGTGCTTAGGCAAATTTACTAGTTGGATTGTTTTGTGAGATGTAATTGTTGGTAGGCTTACATTTTCTGGTTTAGTCGCTTTAAATAAAGTGTGCAACCCAAGTTAACGTTAATGACCCTACCCGAGTGTGAGTAATCAAAGTGACATTTTTGAAAAGTTTGTGAGTTAAGTGTTAAACAACTCAAAATTCTGTGACAATATATAATTTTTTGTGATTCTTTTCTATATTTTTTGATTTCATACAAATGTGTTCTCAATTTATTTTATTTTATTTTTTTGGTCAATTACTTGTATGAAATCAAAAAATTTGTGGGTAAATGAAAGCAAGCTTTTTCTTTTGTATTTTTTTTTTAAATTTTAGGAAAAATTTGTAATTTGTATCCTTTTCTTTTTTGGGTAAATGAAGAATCCTAAATTTGTTGCTTGTTAAATAGTAGGCAAAATTCTCAACACATAAGTAGCTCTGTAGTAGCTCTGTAGAGAAATATGTTATTTGAGTTGTAAGTAATACAAAAGCCAATCAAATCACAACAAGTCTAGTATTGTAGGATAGTGGTACATCAGTTCGGTTTTCATTTAACTTTGACTGCGTATCGGTTATAGATTTTTTGAGCATTAGACTCTTTGACAATAATGTGGTTCCTTTCTCAAGCACAGAGACCAGAAATTTAGCAATACGTTCTCATTCTTACATATATGCAGCCTGTAAAATGACACCAAAACGGAAAATGAGTAGAAGGCCACATATTCAAATTTGTTGTTTTGTTGTGCCAATGTTGGAAACAATGCAGATAGTTAAGGATAGCCAAATGATAGCTATTTTGTAACAATGCAGAAGTTATTCTGGTTTTACTGTGCATATGATACTTTGTAACCAAATTATAGCTATTTTGAATTACTAAACATGGTAATCATCAGTTTGTATTACTTTTGTCTGTCCTCGTGAAAATGGTTACTTTCTGTTGGTTTTTTGTTTTTCTTTTCTCCTATTGTTTTAAACTAGAAGTTTGCATTCTTGTGTTTCAAGTGCAAACTGAAGGTCAGATTGGAGTGCACTTGGGGTGTAATACCTATTGCACCAGAACAAAAGAACAAACAATATATTAATGTAACTGGTTAACAATTGCATTTTTAAAACTAACCAGTTTCCCATGTGTCAACAGGGAACTATTTTGGAGTGGAAAAAATGCAAGTGTTGCACGTGGAGATGTGGAAAGGTTAATAAAAGACATTGCAATTGCTAGCAGTGTAAGAGAGAATTATATATGTACTTCAATGATTAGGGTAAGTCTAATATACAGATCTGCATACTATGCAGCTCTTTTTTTTAAAATGCAATTGCATTTTTGAAATGCAATTGCTGTTCAAAAAGGTAAAACTAATTATTTTGAAATGCAATTGCCATTTGGAAATGGCAATTGCATTTTTGGAATGGCAATTGCATTTTTTAAATGTATAGTTTCATATTTTTAAACGGCAATTGCATTTCAAAAATGCAATTGCATTTTTTTTAAAAAGCTGCATGCTATGCAGATCTGTATATTAGAATTTTCCCAATGATTATATTGCTTTCAATGATTGAAAAATAGTTGATTTCTTAAACTATCTAAACTCATGCTTGCCAGCTCATTGATGCATTTATGGAGCTAATGGAACAACAACAATAAAACAATGTCAAAAAATCAACATACATATCAACTTTGTGCTAGGTAAGTGCAAAATGAAAAAAAAATAAAAACATTTAGTCAAATGTTAAAGCCGTGAATTTTTTTACTAATTCATGGTTTCCAATATTGTTGACAGAATTATGTACCAGTGGAAGAAGCACGAAAGAAAGGAAACAAAGATCAAGTGTGAGATGAAGTTCGTGATGAAATGAGATTGAATCATTTATTTTTTGATCCGCTATTGAGGAATATGACAAAAAGTGACTATGTATTTTTCCCGATAATATCAAAGTTCTACTACAGTGTCCTCATCCTAAACAAAAATGAGAAGAAATGGACACATTACAACCCTTTGAGGAAGAGATCAAAGCTTCATATTGATCTATGCTATGAGAGTGCTAAGAAAATGGTGAAAAAAATATTGCATTATATCGTTATTCATGTATATTATATGTGCAGATGGACTCATGTATTTAAATGACAGCATCAACTGATATAAAAATGGTTGCATAGAACCCATAATGAAGCTCCAAATACTCTGTTGAAAGGAATGAAAAGAAATATGATAGGCAGAAAGCAAGAAAGCTGGACAGAAGTGGCACTCAATGAAGATGAAAAAAGATCACTAATTTGGATGGTGGATCACAACATCGACTTCAAAATAGAGAATGATCCCAAGTGTCCACAACATGATTTTAAATCGCAAATATCCATTTATAGTAAATCGGAACAGACCAAACTTATGAAAAATGTAACATCTACTTACATGTCATTGTAATTTGCAGATTGGATTGTGGCATATTTGTTATGTACTACATAAATCAACTTTCCCAAGATCTTCAACTTGAAGAAGAGATCAGCGAATGCAGAATGTGGGAATTCCGGAAAGATGTAAAGTTGATTGAATATTGTTAAGTGTTACATCAAATGTTTTTTGAGCATTGTATATGTGTACTTATGACTACATTCTTACATGAGTAAATATTTAATGGAACATAGTAGTGATTATAATTTTAAGTTGGTATAGTTGCTTGTTGGATGGTGCAAAGTGAAATTAGTTATTCATAAGTTACCAAATTCCATGACTGAAAGAACTAGAAAACCTCTTACATTGTCTCGAAGAACAAACCCTAAATGATCAAGTGCGAGAGGGTCGGTTGTCACTTCATTCAAAAAAAAAAAGTCGTGACTTGTATTTTCTGTTCTAATATTGTGGTTATGACGAAAATTCTTCATTTCAAATTTTTTTTTTGATAAATGGTGACAATTTTATTGAAGAACAAGAAGTTACATATTAGAGGTAAATAAACCTCTAAGTTGGTAAGGGATTACTACCAAACATGTATAATACCAAATTATATAATTAGTATTCTATTTCTTGTTATATGAGCTTTTGCTGACATACCCAATAATGCAAAATTGGGCTAAAAAAATTAAATGAACGTCTCAGATTATAAAAGTATAAAGTAAAGATTCATTAATCATAAGCGGGATGAATGAACAGATTCACTCATGTCGAGCTAAGAATTATCTTTTTGTTTATCCATGTCACTTGTGTCGGCTTTTTAGGTTATCAGTTTAGTTGTTGTATATCAATACCTTACAAAAATAATTCATAGTTTCATACCAAAAAAAAAATCATCGTTTCAAGTATCCATTTAATTAGGTTTTAACGAAGCAAAAGAATTAAGGAAGATTAACTCATTGTAGATGGTCATGCTTTAAGACCTACCTTCAATCCTTGAAGAAAGCAGGGACTGTCCTGCCCGTAAAATCCATTGCCCTTGTTTTAATATGTCACGCCCCGGACCCGGGCTCAGTGAATTTTAGACACCTAAATCCAAATCCGAGGTGTGAGTGTTACAAAAAAAAAAAATATTAAATACTTTTCTGAAATCGTTGAAAATACAAATGTTTAAATCAACAAAATCTTTATAAAAAGAAATTACACCTTCTTCTAAATTCTCATCCACTCTCGTCTCTACTAAATCCCTTTCGAAACTCGTAAGTAGTACCTGTAAAATAAACAACCTATTGTAGGGGTGAGCTTTTATCCTCGCTGCTCAGTAGAGACATAAACCCAATTACCACAAAATGTACCTACAATATTTTATATTCCAATTCTTACGAGTTTAATCCACATATATCAAAGTTCAAACAACAAGCGTGGACAAATTCATAAATGAAATTAAAGTATATGATCATGAATGAAATGCATAAATTTAAGTTTCCTTCTCTGCCCTTCGTCAATTCGTACGCCGGATCAAGCAGACCTTGCACGTCTCATACCATGCATATTCCACATGGTCCCGAATGATCCGTTGTACGAATC
This sequence comes from Rubus idaeus, assembly GCA_030142095.1. Taxonomy (NCBI): domain Eukaryota; kingdom Viridiplantae; phylum Streptophyta; class Magnoliopsida; order Rosales; family Rosaceae; genus Rubus; species Rubus idaeus. The sequence goes on from CM057966.1 coordinate 7,156,714, forward strand.
AACGCCCAACCTTCATCATTCCAATTCCAAAACATTCCATACAAGATTCAATTCGATCAATGGCCCCGCAACCCGTATTTTTTTCAATTCAATTTAACTCAATGGGCCCGCAACCCGTATTCTTTTCAATTCAATTCAACTCAATGAGCCCGCAGGCCGTACCATCATTTCCACAAATCATATAACTCAATATACCAATTTCTCATGAAATCCTATCTCCACCATTTTATTTTCCTTTTAGCATGCTTTCATGAAAATGCATGCAATGGAGATGATATGTTCACACAACATATACGATACGAATCAAGATCTCATAATCTGATTTTCCATCAAATAGTATCACTTAGAATAATTGTTCATTTATGATCATATATAAATTATATCATTCACCGAATATCAAACAAGCATGTACGTTATTCAAATATCGCACGCAAGTCATATATCACATAGTTTATAAAATTAAGCACCAATTATTTAAATAAGGTTTCCCCAGATCACCCTATCTGAAATTCCAAGCTTTGATTCCAACGCTTCATAATTTCCGAACAAACTCCACTCACTGCTTTCACGTTCAAAGTTAACTGGGTTCCTAATTCGATAACACATGAGTATTAAAAGGGTTCTTGACCCATAAGGACAAAATTGGACTAATATTTACCATCAAGGACAAGACAAAAACACGGTGCCCTCCCGGTCCATTAATTGACCAATTTACGTTTTTGAATTATACATTTCATAAAAATTACAAAACTGCCATTGATAGATTTTATTGACCTCAATAATTTTTTTTTAAGGAATCTATATTTTCCGTGGTAGGAAGGAAAGAACAAAAGAGCATCACTTTTATGTATTTTATTGACCTCAATAAAATTTTATTGAAGTCAATAAACTGTTTTATTGATGTCAATAAACTGTTTTTCTTGTTTTATTGTGGTCAATAAACTGTTTTTAATGCTTTATTGAGAGTTATTGACAAATTTTACGGCTCCATATTTTATTGAGGTCAATAAAATTTTACAAGATCAGTAAAATTTTAGTTTCTGAGTCTCAATCAGCAAAGAATAAAGGAATATCACATTTGTGTATTTTATTGACCTCAATAAAATTTTATTAAGGTCAATAAAATTTTAATTTCTGGGTCTCAATCAGCAAAAAATAAAAGAGCATCACTTTTGTGTATTTTATTGTGGGGTCAATAAAATTTTATTGAAATCAACAAACGAGAACACCAATGTAGCAACGATGCGGTATCGGTCCCGAGCTTGAATTTCCAATGCCTTGGAGTAATCTCGCCTTTCGGCCTCAAAGCCAAGGGAGAGGTTGTGAGTTCTAAAAGTCGATCAAATTTTATTGAGGTCAATAAAATTTTGTTGAAATCAAAAAAAGAGAACGCCAGTGCAATAACGATGTCGTATCAGTCCTGAGCTTGAATTTCCAATGCCTTGGAATAATCTCGCCTCTCTAAACCTCATAACCAAGGGAGAAGTTGTGAGTTCTGAGAGTCAATAAAATTTTATTGAGGGGTCAGTAACATTTTATTGAGGGGTCAATAACATTTTATTGAGGTCAATAAAAAAAATTGGTCAAACAAGTAACTAAGCAGTTGATGAAGGTGAAAGTTGTTTGTGAGTAGACCACTTTAACTCTGTACTCACCATATTTTTCAAAAAAAAAAAATTTATGCATACAGCCACTTTGATTCTGTACATTACAGGACCATATAAGGGTCAATTCATAGACATAATTAAAAAAATGTCTAGGTTGTGATTATCATCAGTTCATCACCACAAGCCAGCATAGTCTCCCTTAATATTGCCCACCTCCCATAACCATCATCATCACTTGTTGGCCTCTTTAATTAGTTTGTTCCTTCATCTTCAGTCAATATTTATCAGCAGTAAATGTCAGAAAATAATCTGATACAACTTCACACCATAATCTAAACAGCATATATGTTACACAACGCAAGCAGAACAAAAAAAAACTAAATATAAATTGGTCAGAGCAAGAAAATTAACATGTATCAATTGGTGTCCACTATATGACCCAACTGATGTCCAATACTTTGCAAAATTCATCTTCACCCGCCTCATAAGATCAAAAATGTAGTCACCCTTATTGTTATAACAGTTGTCCCAAATATACTAATATCTTTGAATACGTCCTCATAATTCCTATACTTAACACCCAGTTCAAGATTGCTAAATATTGTTCCAAAGTCCATTGGTGTATCTATCACATCAAAATAATCCTTGTACGTTGAAGAAAAACCCCACCCCACCTCACCTCCAGAAAGAAAAAACAATTCAATTAATAGGAATATTCAACAAGAATACATGTGTCTGAGACTCTTGAGTAGTCATACTAATTTCAAAGTTCTAAGTTTTCATAATAATTCTGGTTCTTATACAAAAGAACAATACATTTTCGGCTAAGAAAATGTCATGTGCATAAGCATGCAGGTGTTAATTCCAAACTTACAGGTATTTCAAAGCAAAACTACCATACCCAAATCCACTGGCGGACCCAGCTTGTGCATAGAGGGGGCTTAAGCCCCCGCTGACTTCGTTTGGTAATCTATTTAATTGATGATGTTTTTAACTATTTGACAAAATATTAGTCTTATATTATTACTCTAGCCCCCACTGCTCTCCCATTTTTGGCTTAAGCCCCCACACAGCCCAACAAATATTGTCAGCCAATAAGGAAATCTGCAAGTCTGCAACACTAGCATGTTAATTTGTGGAAGTATTCAACATACCCACTGCCCCATGAACATGTTTTATGAGTATTCATATATTCAATATACCCAGTTACCCACTGCCACATTACTCCGTGTCTCCATTAGTTGCGATCTCGAGATTACAGGCAGTCAATATTTTTTTTCTTTCTCTATTCTCTACAACTCTACTTCTCCACTCTGGGTCTACAATATTTTCTTCTCCACTCTCCCACACTCAAAGCTTTCTTCTACACTTGTTAGATACTTTGATTTAATATCTTCTCCTTTGGTCTTCGAGACCTCGACATCATTTTTAGCGTAAAAAAAAACTGAACTATTATGTTTTCAACACGAAACTCCTTTGGCCCAAAAAAAAAAATTCCGCCCCCACTGGATAGAAATCCTGGGTCCGCCACTGCCCAGATCCCATATCAACAAAAGGAAAAGAACCATAATGTCTTTGAATTATGTACCTAATTCCTTTGCTGTAATTTGTTGTTATTCATAATACTAGTCAGAAAAGAGAAGTTCAGCTCCAAACCGCTGGAGGCTTAACGACCACCGGCGACTTAGTCCACATTGGCGTCTCATTTCTGATTAAACGTAATCAGTTCTCTACCATAGCCGCACCGCTTCAGTCACAATCCTCCTACTGTGGGCAGCCAAAGCTTCACATAATCGAACCTGCCCAGACCTCTCAGACCACAATTGCCACCAGCAGCTTGCTCCGCCGCTTCTCCAGTCATACCACCACGCCGGCGCTCATTTTCTACCTAGACTCGATGTTCTCTCTCTCCGATCAATCTCAACTCCAATAAGTCGACCAGACTCCCTCGTTCTTGAATCCAGAACAAGGCGGAAGCAGATTGAATCAAGAATGAGAAAGCCCCAATCTTGAGATGAAGAGGCTGCAAGAACGAATTAGCCGTTTTTAATATAAGCTCAAGGGCAAAAATGTCACCAAAAACCACCCTTTCAATATTTTTATTAAAAAATTACTCATAAGGCCATTTTGGGTGGCCTTATTCTTCAAAAGGCTACAGTAGCTTTGTTTTCCAAATAAAGCCACTCAGTAGCTTTAACACTTTCTATCTGACATTAAAAAAATTCAAAATTACGATTCATGCCACTGACGTTTTATTGTTTTTGGACAGTAGCTTTATTGCCGTTGGACAATAGCTTTATTGTTTTTGGATAGTAGTTTTAGTGTGCTTTAGCTTTAGTGTTATTTGACAGTAGCTTTAGTGTGCTTTGACAGTAGTTTTAGTGTGCTTTGACAGTAGCTTTATTGTCGTTGGACAGTAGCTTTATTGTCGTTGGACAGTAGCTTTATTGTCGTTGGACAATAGCTTTATTGTTTTTGGATAGTAGGTTTAGTGTGCTTTAGCTTTAGTGTTATTTGACAGTAGCTTTATTGTCGTTGGACAGTAGCTTTATTGTCGTTGGACAGTAGCTTTATTGTCGTTCAACAATAGCTTTAGTGTGCTTTAGCTTTAGTGTTATTTGACAGTAGCTTTAGTGTTCTTTGACAGTAGCTTTAGTTTGCTTTGACAGTAGCTTTATTGCCGTTGGACAGTAGCTTTATTGTCGTTAGACAGTAGCTTTAGTGTGCTTTGACAATAGCTTTATTGTTGTTTCCGTATGCAGTGACATTTTTGTAAATAATAGCAAAAAAAAACGTGGTGGCATTTTTGTAAATATTGATGCGGTTGCATTTTTGTAAATATTGGTGGCCTTATTTGAGTAAAAAATGTTTGGTGGCTTTTTTAAGCATGAGGCCACCCAAAATGGCCTTATGGATAATTAGTTATTGGGAGTAAAATGAGTTTAAATTAGACTTGTTCAGAAAAAAAAAAAAATCTCCAAACTTAATGGGAAATGTAAGGTGAAATTGTGTACTTATTGGATATTTCCCTGTATTAAAATTCTAGTAACCAACAATATAACGAAAGCTAGTGACGATCCAACTGTTAGATCATCACAGATCGAACGATCCGAAGCGTTCGAATATCCGATCGTCAATTAAACGATATAATTTCTCAACAAAAACTATATCAATGAGTTCGTATCGACGAACACAGTTAGAGGGATGAAAACGGTCGCCCAAGAGGGTCAGATGCGCTATCACGCGCTATCAAAGGCGGCTGCACGTCTTCTCCGATGATCATAAAATTTTATCAACATGTACATCTCAACAAGCCCAACAAGTTTCGTAACTACCTCTAGGTGAGATTCGAAACCGATTGGGACGAAGCACCGTCGAAAGCTCACTGTGGCCAAAACTTCAAATCATCGATTCTCCTTACTTGTCAACAACTTGACGATCTACCACCATAGGAGGTTGCTGGGAAGAAGAGGAACAAAGCCCAATAGGTTTTGTGAGCTGTCGTGGTTGGATGAGAGAAATCTGATCGGGTCCAAATTGGTAAACTTTCGAGCTTCAATCCCATCTCTACGGCTCAAGTTAGGCTAAACCACCACCATCGAGATGCAGATCGGCACCGTACGAATGCAACGGCACAAGTCTCGTTGTCGGAGGTCACCGAAAAATAAAAATGGGTCCGGGTTGGGTTGGTGGGTTTGCGGGTCGCGTATCCGGGTATCTGGAATGTGAACAGTGCATCGGATTCCAAAAGTTAGTTGGTTAAAATGGAATTTCCTGAAATGGAAACTTCTATTTATAGTTGTTTCCTAAAACGGTAACTTCCCGAAATAGTAATCTCCTGAAACTTCCACATATCATAACTTTTTCATACGATCTCGAAATTTACTGTACCGCATATCTACGAACTCGTATCGACGTGCTCTACGACTCTCATGAAGGAAATTATTAGAGAAACTTAAAGAATAAGCAAGTCAACCTTGGGAAATGTACTTGATGGAGAAGGCGAAGATGATGAGGACATTGGCCTGCAATGCATCTAGGATATCTGTGACAACTGATACATGGACCTCAATAGAGAACATAAATTATATGGTGGTCACTGCCTACTTTATGGACAGTGACTGGAATTTGCACAAGAGGATCATTAATTTTTGTTCAATAACTAGTCACAAAGGGGAGGATATAGGAAGGGTGTTGGAAAGTTGTTTATGGCAGTGGGACATCACTAGGGTATTCACTATTACAGTGGATAATGCTCGTGCAAATGATGTAGCTGTTACTTACATGAAAAGGAGACTTAGTAGCATGAAAACTCTGACCTTTGGTGGTGATGTTTTGCACCTCAGATGTCACATCATAAATTTGATAGTGAAGGATGGGATTGATGAATTAGAGGATGGAATTGAAGCAATTTGGCACTGTGTCAAGTTCATTAGGTCTAGTTCAAGTAGATTGGATAAGTTCAGGGAGTTTTCTGTCCTAGAACTAATGAACAAAACTGCAAATGTTCCCCTGGATGTTATAATGAAGTGGAACAACACCTATTTAATGCTGCATGCAACATTAAAATATGAGAAGGTGTTTTATTGGATGTCTTATAATGATCCCCAGTTTAGAGGTTACTTTGAAGAGAAAGATCACAAGGGTAAGAAGAGGGTAGGCCCTCCATGTGAGAAGCATTGGAGAACCAACAAAGGAGGAGCTGGAACTGTACCAGTCATGTGAAGAGTTGGAGAGGTAAAATTAAGTATTGTTTTGGGGTTAGATTTTTTTTTATCCATTTCATTTTTAATTTGTGATTGCATTAACAGAATATATTACTAACTTGTTTGGTTTTCTTCGATTTGTAGAAACTGCTGCAATGAGTTTGGGGGCATCACCTTTGAATTCAGCTACAACGGCAGACCAATGAGCTTGGGGAATGTTTGCAGGGCTGCTGGCCATTAAGTTCAAAATTTCTGCTCATGTTGTCATTTTGATCATTATATAATTATTTAATCATTTTGTGTTGCAACTTGTAATAACTAAATATTCACTTAGGTTTTACTTTTAAAGTTGTAGTAGCTTTCTAACCTTTCTTAGTAAGTTAATAACTTATTATTGAAAAAAA